>CM046471.1:24253102-25514589 GCA_025506415.1 Flaveria robusta | reverse complement strand
AAAAATTTTCATACACTCATCAAAACCCAATTCAATGCCCATATAAAAACCTATCAATGTGACAACGGAAAAGAATACAACAATACTTCTTTTCATAATTTTTTTAACAATAACGGTATCCAATTTCTTTTCTCTTGTCCTCATACTTCCCCTCAAAATGGAAAATCCGAAAGAAAAATCCGTTCCATAAATAATATAATCCGCACTCTTCTAGCTCATTCTTCCGTACCTCCACACTTGTGGCATCATGCCCTAGCCACTTCCACGTACCTTCTAAATATTCTACCTAGCAAACTCCTCCAAAACCTAACTCCCACCACCCTTCTATACCATCGACAACCTGATTACTCTCATCTTCGGGTATTTGGTTGTCTTTGCTACCCTCTAACCCCATCTATTTCCATAAACAAATTACAATCCCGTTCTAGCCCATGTGTATTCCTTGGTTACCCATCTAATCACCGGGGGTACAAATGCTACGACTTGTCCACCCATAAAATAACCTTATCTCGCCATGTCATCTTTGACGAGACCACCTTCCCATTCTCCAACACATCTAACCCCAAACCATCTTATGATTTCCTAACTTCCGATCCACACCCATCTATGTGGACGCACATATCCCGTCCTCACCCCCCTTCTCAACCTAATACTTCCCCTCATCCTACTTCTCCCTCTCGCTTTGGCAAAACATACCAACGCCGCCCCAACACAGCTAAGCCTCCTAACCCTGCCACTAAATCTCCGCAGCCCACCTCCCCATCCAACCAGCCCACACATCGGCCAACTACCACACCTAATGGAAATCCAATTCAGCCCACACATCAGCCCACTCACAGCCCTCCAATAAGTCCCAACCAGCCCACTTCTCAGCCTGCTGAACAACTCGTTGGAGAGCCTCTTTTTCAGCCTGCTCAGCAGCCTGCTGGACAGCCTCCCCTTCAGCCCACTTCTCATTCTACTCCCTATGTTTCAAATTCTCACCCTACATCATCACTCATCCCCCCAAAACCTCCCTCCCGCACCATGACAACCCGTACCATGTCGGGTGCCATGTCGTCCAAAAATTACTTTGGACTCTCCACCAACCCTGAAATCTCCCCAATACCAAAAACATTACCTGATGCCTTACGATGCGCTCATTGGAAAAAGGCCATGGTCGACGAATTTGAGGCCCTTATTGATAATAGGACGTGGAAATTAGTTCCCCGAGACCCGACCATGAATATCAACCGTTGTACGTGGATTTTTCGGCATAAAACTAATGCTAACGGTTCACTTGAGCGATACAAGGCTCGTTTAGTTTGTGATGGCAGGTCCCAACAGGTTGGTGTAGATTGTGGCGAAACCTTCAGCCCTGTGGTAAAGCCTTCAACCATATGTACGGTTCTCAGTATTGCACTCTCACATTCCTGGTCAATACACCAACTAGACGTCAAGAATGCCTTCCTACATGGTTATTTAAATGAAACAGAGTACATGTATCAGCCACCGGGGTTCCGAGATTCACGATATCCTGATCACGTTTGTCTTCTCAAACGTTCCCTTTACGGCTTGAAACAAGCCCCAAGGGCTTGGTACCAGCGATTTGCAGACTATGTTACATCCATTGGCTTCTCTCACAGTCAATGTGACCATTCTTTATTCATCTACAGAAAGGGTAATGATGTGGCTTATATTCTACTCTACGTTGACGACATTATTCTCACCACCTCTACTATGGCTCTACACAACCATCTCATGGGTCTGCTTTCCAATGAGTTTGCAATGAAGGATTTAGGCCCTCTTAGCTACTTTCTCGGTATCTCTGTTACACGTACGGATCAGTCTATTTTTATCTCAACAGAAGTATGCCACCGAGATACTAAAGCGAGCCGGAATGTCCTCGTGCAATCCTGTCGCCACACCCGTTGATACCAACGCAAAACTAAGTGCCAATGATGGGGACCCGGTAGACAATGCAACAAGTTACCGCCAACTGGCAACTGGCAGGTGCTCTACAGTATCTAACATTCACTCGTCCCGATATATCTTACGCAGTCCAGCAGATTTGCATGCATATGCATAGCCCCCGTACTTCTCACTTTCATGCTCTAAAGAGGATTCTACGTTACATTCGGGGTACACTTGATTTCGGACTTACTATTACAAAATCGGGTACGAAGTCCATGCTTGCTTATACAGACGCTGACTGGGGTGGGTGCCCCGACACACGTCGTTCCACATCTGGATACTGTGTATACTTAGGGGACAATTTACTCTCTTGGTCCTCAAAGCGGCAGTCCACCTTATCTCGTTCAAGTGCCGAAGCCGAATACCGGGGAGTCGCAAACGTTGTATCTGAAATATGTTGGCTTCGTAACCTATTATTGGAACTTCATCACCCGCCAACACAAGCCTCTATTGTCTACTGTGACAATGTTAGTGCAATCTATCTCTCCGGTAACCCAGTCCAACATCAACGCACAAAGCACATTGAGATGGATATTCAGTTTGTTCGGGAGAAAGTGAAACGCGGCCAGATTCGAGTCCTTCATGTTCCGTCTAGATATCAAATTGCTGATATATTCACCAAAGGACTTCCGCGCATTCTCTTTGATGACTTCCGATCCAGTCTCAACATCCGACAACCTCCTGCTTCGTCTGCGGGGGTATAATAGCGTGTAAAATCAATGTGGCCAGCCGGCCCTAGACATAGTTATTTTTGGGATAGATTTTGTATAGCAATCATAACAGAAATAGGATTATTCTCTTGTATTATAAACAGGGCAGAAGGCTGTCAAATAAAATTCATTCGGAGAATTACCAAATATCATCTCTATTAATTTGAATGCTATTTCAAGATCTGGCTCCAGTAGACAGTGGAGGAATATGGTGCAGCAATCACACTCGGGTCATCAAATCAGTCATTGAAGGATTCATCTGAAACAACTTGGGAGAATGCTAAAAGAGCTGCACCACATGAAGTCGAATGTAGAATCAAGAATGCTATTTCAAGATCTGTCTGTTATGTTTTATTTGGTGGCTAACACTGGTTGAATTATTTCATTGCAGTTTTCTGGATTTATCCCGTGAGTTTGGATCTGCGAACATGAGTGCTGCTTGGGAACCGTAAGTTTCAGCATCTTATTTGGTTTGCTATCAATTGAAATGGAAGTGCAATATTATAGTAAAGTGTGTGTGT
The DNA here is from genome assembly GCA_025506415.1 of Flaveria robusta. Classification (NCBI taxonomy): domain Eukaryota; kingdom Viridiplantae; phylum Streptophyta; class Magnoliopsida; order Asterales; family Asteraceae; genus Flaveria; species Flaveria robusta. The sequence continues at coordinate 25,511,405 of CM046471.1, read as the reverse complement.
AAGATTAATAAAAACTTTTTGACTTTTGATATAATGTCAAAAATGCCTCGTACACCAAACACACACACACACACACACACACATCTACATACCTTAAGTTTGACTCTGGGCCAGTTACTCATAGAGTCAAACATGATGAGGAAAACGACTAGGGAATATGCAGAAGGATCTGTTTGACTTTAGCAACACGTTATTGGTTGTTTGACTTTAGCAACACATTGTTTTGGTAAAATTCCATGAATTAATTTTTTTTTTTTTTTAATTTCCATGCTCCTTGGTGCTGTTGGAGCCACTATCTGGTATTGTCATTGCCTCTTGGATGCATTTCCTGAATCAACCAATCAGCCTTCACATGTCCAATTGATAATGACACACTTGACATATCCTTTTTTTAATATTGTGTTAGAAACCCTCATGGGAGCACGCTACCAAAATACAAATTTTATATAGTATAATGTAAGCCATTTATAGTTACTAATGAAATTACTTTCTATAGGTGCATGGGATTTACTAGGTATGGTTATTATTGTAATACTAATTATTTACTCATCTTATGAGATATGATCCGAAAATGGATGACAGTAAATGCTGACTATATTGAAGAAGTTGACTTGCCTAGAAGGTAAATATTCGGACTCTTGCGGTCCTTGGCAAAGCCTGGTAAGTAATTTTCTGTTTACGAGTCAAGTTCTTTTAGCATGTAATGTGAGTCTAATTTATTTTTATTGTTTATGCTTTACAAAACTATTATGAGGTATTGTTAAAGAATGTATATGCTCATTCTTCATACAGTTAAATTGCTATCAAATTTTAAAATTTTGTTTTTTAACATGATACATGCTTAAAAATACGATCTAAAATATAATTTTTAGTACTGTACAAAAAATGTGAAAAAATAGGTACAAGTCTGGTTAGGACGGGTTGGGCTGACAAGTGTAAACATAGATATTACATGGAAAAAGCTTATTAATACATGCTTTATCAATCCGTATTCTAAAGTTTCAAAAGATATACACATGCACTTTATCAATCTGTATTAATTTTTAATGGATTTCAATCACCACATACAAGGTTATTCATCTATTTGCAGTTCCATAAGCAGTGTAATATTAGGTAAGTTACTTCTCTAATCATCACATACTTGCCAATTTCAGCATGATTCATTTTTAGATAATAACTCGTTTAATCTTCACATACTTGTCAATTTCAGTATGATTGATTCCCGCTTTGCTGGTTATATAGTCTAACATTACTTTCTTCAAGTTATCTTTTCTTAAATTTGTACACTATCTAATATTTTTATGAGACAGACTATTTTTTACATGTAATTTAAGTGTAACATTTTATTTGTATGCTATTAAAGAAAGTATTTTCTTATTTTTCATACAATGAAGTTCATAAAATTTTAAATTTCATGTTTTAACTTGATACATTTGTGAAAATACTATCCAAAAATATAACTTCTATTAATGCTTATACAGAAAACTGAAAAAACTGGATTAGGCCCAGCTAGGACAGGTTGGATCTGCTGGATTCAAAGATGGAAACGACTTCTTTTGTATTTTGCCTGGCACTACAGTAGTTGCTATTTTGAATCTAATTTAATGGACTATATTTTTTTTTATGAAGTACTTTGGATAACCTATTGCTTTTATCAATCAGGGATGAGCACGGACACCATGAGCATAACTCTTATTATGCCACCTAGATACAATAGCTTGCTTAAGTTAAGAATAATCTTTTTCACTTCCAGCATTTTCTATGCAAAAAATAAATGAATGCTAATTCATGTTCTTGTTCTGTGATAGACATTGGAGTAATTGATTGCACCAATCCCATTGGAGTCACTAAATCTGTCATTGGAGGATAAATTTGAACTCCAGAGAATGCTAAAAGGTGCGCACCATGTGAGCAGGATTTCAATTTGGAGGGTTACTAAGAATCAAGAAGGTAAAGCTACACTAGAGGTGAAAAAACAGGCCAGGTCGAGCTGGTTAGGTAACAAGGTAACTTGTCAAAATACATCACTTTTTTTAGTATGGGGCGAAATGGGTTGGTTTTGTGGACCTGCACTACCACTTTCCTTTAGTTTTATTAATCGACTCTTAGTCTTTTGAAAATTTCAGGAATTTTATATGGCAAGCATTTGTCTACTATTCCCAGAAAAGCTCCGTCTAATATTAAGATGTTAACGAGGTATGCTTTTGTATGTTTTTGAATCTTCAGTTCTTCTAGTTTGTATTAATCCACTTCCACTTTTTTCATGTTTAGGGGTTTTACATGGCACTCCTACTACTGTATTGACAACGGGTTCTTTCAAGTTTCAAACTTTTAACATGATACGTTTAGGAATTTTCATTGCTTCACCTGTACCGATTGATTAGCATTTTTTCCCTTCAAATTTCAGGATTTTCAATAGACTATTGATAGCCTTGAGGCATTTTTAGATGGTATGATAGTCCTCTCTTATTTGCCAAGATGTGTCAAGTTTAAGGTGTTTACAAGGTATGTTTTTGAATCTTTAATTTTCTTTAGTTAAACTAGTTGGTTCACATTGTTTTTCATGTTTTAGGTTTTTTGACACGACACTCCAGGTCTTATTTGGCAGCAAGCTTTTTCGATATTCAATATTTGGTGAGGTATGTTGTTATTCTTTCACTTGTACCAATCCACTACCACATTTTTTATTTATTTATTTATTTATCTTTCAAATTTCAATCTTTTGACACGGTTCTTATGTATGTTGTTTTGTTGTACTTTAACTTGCTTTTGACTCGGTACTCATAGTCTTCTATTGACAGTGTGATGAGATGTTAATGAGGTATGTTCTTCATTCTATACTTTTCTATTGATAGGTAATTAGAAGAAGGCACACATAGTCTACTATTCGTGGCCAAGCTTTATCAAATTTTAAAATGTAAACAAGATATATTTTTGAATTTTTAGTTCTTTAATTCTACTAACTATTTCCTCTTTTTTCACGTTTCATGTTTTTACATGGCACTCCTACTACCGTATTGATAATGAGCTCTTTGAAGTTTCAACCTTTTAACTATGTTGGTCAGTTGATAGTTTGATCAAAGCGATGAAGGTATATTCCTAAACACCAATTTAGATCTTCTCTATCACTTGGTCAAGAGTCGTGTAATTTATATTCTAAGCATTTTTAATCCACCTCAATTTGATTCATGTTGATCCTAAACTTATTTTTAGCTTCTTATCCTAGGGGACTTTCTTTACCTTGGAACGGGTATGATCTCAGGCTTTTTCCTTTGGTCATGCTCCTAGGTCTTGTCATTGCTCAGGACTGATGTGTCCGGGACCTTCTCCATCTGTAAGTGGGAGCTATGATAGTTTTGGTTTCGTTCTTAAACCCAGGGTTTAGTCTTGGCCCTAGCCAACCTATACCCATCAGTACTCGGTAGTCCTTTGCCTTCAAATTAAGTCAAAATGACTATCATTGTTGCATTTAATGCAACACGATGGAAAACGGCCGTGCAAGAGGTCTCGACACATGCCATTCATCTATGGCTGCCTTGGGTTTTAAATAAGGAAATGAGATCAATATGTGATAGAACATTAGTCGGCTTGATTAAAACTTAAGAACAAAACAGTCCAGTCCTTTTCGAGAAGGGCCAATCTCCAATATACAACCAAAATTTAAATCAAAATACTCAATCCCTAACCACTAGAACATCCAAAACACATATAAAGAAGATCACATGTAACTAGCCCACTAAGTTTTACGATAGGAAAAATATTTTACTTCTAGTTTAAATATCAATTGTCTATTCTAGGAGGGTGTCAAGTGCAACTTATATTCTATATAAATAGGTATCAGTAAATCCTTAGGGGGTAGGATGAATTAGTGGGGGGCTCTCTGCGTTAGCATTGAGAAGGGCATAGCCCTGGACCACTTCAGTGGCGGTTTTGAGTGTGTAATCATCTTCTTCATTTGCAATTTAACCTAAAATCTCCATTTCCAATTTCCATTCTCTATCATTGGTCTGAGCTGCCCTACCTCTGCTTCCCATTCAATTTTCATTTCACTTTCAGCTTTGATTTCATATTCAACCTCCTCTCTTTCAATTGTCATTTTATTATTCCGTTTCAGTACGTTCGGGTTCTTATCAGATCTACATTCGATTTCACTTTCTAATTCGGTTTCTACATCACATATGCCTTCACCTCTGCTCTCCATTAATTTATGTTCATATGACTTCCTTTCTACATCATTTTTCAACCCAATTATCGTTACACGTCGGTTTTGATAGTTTTGATTTCTGATTTGTTTCATATTGCGATTCCTGATTCAATCTTTATTTCTGATTCTTCTTTCAGTTTCAATTTCCGTTTCACTTTTAGATTCCAATCACTATTCGCATTCTGCATATAAATTCGACTTCTCCATCCAATTTCTCAATCGGTATCTATTCCTAAGTTTCCGATTCGACCATGGTGAATCAGACTTCTTGATTGGATACTCATGAACAGCAAATTCAACAATTACAGTACGATGTTATGGAGATTAAGGCCTCACTCACTGCGTTGAATGTTGATCGGACGAAATCTAGTGAATTCCGTAAAGTTGTTCTCGCTTGGATGACACAATAGGGGAAGAAAATCGTTGACGGTTCACCTGGATTGGGATCTTCCGGTCACATCCTTTCTAATTTTGGTCCAAAATTCAGTTCCAGCGATCCTCCATCTAGTGTTCCACGGGCTGTGAAAAAAATCAAATTACCTGAGTTTTCAGGTTTTGATCCCCAGGGGTGGATTTAAAAGGCTACGCTTTATTTTGACAACAAAAACACTCCGGACGAGTTACGGATTCAATTGGCCCAATTGAGTATGATTGGTGTAGCTCAACACTGGTTTACGATCATCATTCTGGTTCGATCGTCTCTCTCTTGGCTTGAGTTTCAATCAGAATTGTTGCAATGTTTTGCAACGTTTTAGTGGCCTGGAAATTCAAATTCCGTATGAACAATTAGCCACGATTTAGGAATCCGAATTGATTTATGATTACATAGACGATTTAGAGTATATATTGTCTTTGGTCCCTCTGTTGCCAGAATCTCAGGCATTGGGTTACTTTGTTGCTGGATTGCGGGCTAATACGAAGAAGTGGGTGCGATTACAACGCCCATAATCGAGATTGGATGCGATGTATTTAGCGAAGGATGTGGAATTGATGCTCCGGCCAAATCCTGATAACGCATCATTGAATCATTTTTGGTATGTTCAAAACCAGAATCAGGGATATCCATTGATGGGTTCGGGGAATCGGCTTCTTCATTTGGGCCATGAGGAGTTCCAATTTGTGGGGACTCAAGGTTCTGTCAGTAGTGTGGCTGCTGTCTCCAACACTAGTCCAACAACACCTCTTGCTTCAAACCAAGCTGCTTATCGTGATCTTGATATCCGCTCTTTGTCTCGTACCAAATGGGAGGAACGCCGGAAGAAAGGGCTACAAATGTGGTCAGCAATATAGTCCAGCTCATAAATGCCCCGAGGGTAAACTTCATGTGATGTTGCTTGGCGATGATATATCAGATTCTTCCAATGGGCTGAATTTTCAATTGGAACGAATGGATGTTTTTCAGTCGGATGGGATCATTTACATTGCTGAGGGTTCTTCTACCAAGCCTTGAGGACAAGTCTTGTGTTAAGGGGGAAGTAATGATAGGAACAATATTTTACTTTCTAGTTTAAATATCAATTGTCTATTATAGGAGGGTGTCAAGTGCAACTTATATTCTATATAAATAGGTATTAGTAAATCATTAGGGGGTAGGATGAGTATTAGTGGGTTTGTTGGGCTCTTTGTGTTAGCATTGAGAAGGGCATGGCCCTAGACCACTTCGGTGGCGGTTTTTCATCGAAAACGAAGAAGGTCGAGGACTGAAAAGAAAGCCATTTTTCGATAGCGATTCAAGGTGAAGTAAATCACCTATATCTGACAGCTGTAACAGGCCTTCTTCTTATCCTATCAAATATTTCACATTTTCTATGATCATCTCTATTTTAGGTATTCGGGGAATCTTCCTTAATAGACGAAATATTCCTATTACTTAGACTTTACTTTATTTTCCCATTTTGATTCCCGGTCCAATATTAGTTCTCGAAGATCTTCGTTTCCGTGTAGAAAAACCTTCGTCCTCGAAAACTTTCTTTTATTTGATGAAGCAGAAGCTTTAGGAGTTGAAAGAGCGGAACTTATAGAAGAAGGGCTTCTGCATTTGCAATTCAACCTAAAATCTCCATTTCCAATTTCCATTCTCTATCATCCTACCTCACTTCCCCTAAATACTTGGGATCACTCCCCACCTCCTAAGTCAACAATTGACTGGGTTTGCCCCGATCGAGTTGACCCCCTGGGATGGCATCATTTCTGCCCGCCCGAAGAACCGACTTGTCCTCTAGTCGAGAGGAAGCAGCTTGCGTGAAACCTGATTGATTATCACCAAAAAACATCACCTAGTCCTCTTCCCCAGCAGCCTCAAGAGGCTTGAACCTCCTTGTTTTACAATGGTGCCCGGGCCGTATTTGTCTCCACATTGAAAGCATTCTCCGCGAAGGTACCTGCCCTATTTCTCTGCATCAGTATGGACGGTGTTCTGAAGATTCTTGTAGAGCCACATCGATAGAAACAAATACTAGCAGCTTGAGTTTACTAACCAAATGAAAAGATTACAGATAGTGTACCCAATTCGAGAAAGGTATGATCTCCAAAAGTTCAACAAAGAACATAAACAAACATTCAAAAATTCGAGGCTCCAAAAAACATCAAATGACTGAAACTAAATTAATACTACTAAACGATAGGAACTGCCACTTCTTTTTAACTGCTCCACTCCCCCACTCAACCATTAAAAGAATTCCACTCTTGACTAAGGTTGAATGGGTCAACATGAACCCCAGGTGGATTCGATAACCCACTGCAAGGCCCATGGGCTGCTGGGCTGACCTGTAGAATCGTATCAATACTTCGCGCCCCGAAAACCGACTTGTCCTCAAGTCGGGTAGGAGGAAATCCAGCTGCGCATCTGATCAGTTGTTCCTTGTAAGGCTCAATAGCTAAGTGATGAAAGGTGGCAGAATTTTGGGTGGGGAGGGGGGCTCCTAGCAGCTTGTATTCTTGCCCATTGATGGTGAAAATCAAAAACATCTTGCTCCAATTGGCTTGAACTGTATTTAGGGTAGCCAGCCATTGAATGCCAAGTACTACACCAACCCCCTCTAACGAAAAAAAATAAAAATATTGAGTAATTTGAAGGCCTGAGATTTTTAACTCCACATCTTTACAAATCTGACTACAGTTGATTATGTCACCATTGCCAATCCTTACACCAAAAGGTGGTACTTTTGTTGTTGGTATTTGCACTTTCTGAACCAAGGACTGAGCGATGAAGTTATGGGTGGATCCGCAATCAATCAAGATCAGCACATGAGAGGAGTTAATCGTGCCATGAAGAGTGAGGGTGGGATGTTGCGACTTCCCGGAGATGGCATGAAGGCTGATTTCAGCCATGTCCTCATGATTAAGTAAAGTTCCCTTGCCATCTGTAGCAGCTTGACCTCCTATTTCAGTAGCAGCTTCTAGGAGTTGAAAAGTTCCTGTTTTGCAACAATGACCAGGCATGTATTTGTCCCCGCATCGAAAACATTCTCCTTTAGCGAAGTGGGACTGTTTTTCAGCATCAGAAAAGCGAAGAGGTGATGCTGCAGAAGGAATCACAGTTGTTGGAGGTTTGGTGTCCGTAACAGCAGCAGAATTCTTACCTGTTTGCACCTGCCCAAGCTCTGTTTCATACTCCATGGCAAGACTCATCGCCTTGTAAACAGTACGAGGCTTATGGATGCGAACATCAGACTTTAAGTCTTCCTTTAAGCCATTCAAAAATACCCCTAACAGGCAATGATCAGGCCAATTGGTCACCCGGGCGGACCTCTTTGCAAACTCGTGATGGTATTCTTGTATCATACCCGTTTGTTTGATACTACAAAGATACTCATCCGGGTTTTGAAACTCGGCTGGCCCAAAATTCTTGTGCAATGCGCGAACGAGATCCTCTCAATATGCGAGAGACTGATCTGCAGATAACCAAGAAAACGAATCCAATGCTTCTCCTTCGAGGTGCATAGAGGCGACATCCACTCTATTTTCCTCGGGAATGTTATAGTACCTGAAGAATTTTTCTGCTTTCAATATCCAACCCCTAGGATCTCCCTTGCTGAAGGAAGTACAATTTTTGTAGAGGGACGGTGGGGTGGATGGTGTCGCCCACTGGATTCCCCCTCCTCAAACCGCCATGAACCACCGTTGGATTTTTCCTTTGAAAGAGCAAAGGACTTCAGGGCTGCCACATCTTCTTTTAGAGACTCCATCGACTCCAATTGGGCTGCAATTGCTGCCAATTGGACGACAACCTGATCAGAATTGGGACCGCTGCTGCCATCAGGGTTACTCCGGGTGCTAGGTGCCATTCGAACTTCCGGCAATGGAACCAAATGATAGAACAAATACTAGCGGCTTGAGTTTACTAAACAAACAAAAAGATTACAGATAGTGTACCCAATTCGAGAAGGGTATGATCTCCAAAAGTTCAACAAAGAACATAAACAAACACTCAAAAATTCTAGCCTCCAAAAAACATCAAATGACTGAAACTAAATTAATACTACTAAACGATAGGAACTGCCACTTCTTTTTAACTGCTCTACTCCCCCACTCAACCATTAAAAGAATTCCACTCTTGACTAAGGTTGAATGGGTCAACATGAACCCCCGGTGGATTCGATAACCCACTGCAAGGCCCATGGGTTGCTGGGCTGACCTGTAGAATCATATCACACATCCGAGTACACATCATGTGAAGAAGTTGTCTTTGAGTCTGTGTTGGCAAAGGCACAAGTAGCCTTCCCTGATTGAGAAGGAAACTTGGATTTAAACTCAAGCGCGAGACTCATAACATTATAAACAGTCCTGGGTTTGTGAATCCTTACGTCTGCCTTCAATTCTTCTTTCAACCCATTTAAGAATACCCCGAGAAGGCAGTGATCAGGCCAATTAGAAACCCGAGCAGATCTCTTAGCAAACTCTTGTCGGTATTCCTGAACAGTTCCTGTGTGTTTGATGCTGCACAAATACTCATCTGGGTTCTCGAATTCAACAGGTCTGAAATTCTTCTGAAAAGCACGCACGATCTTCCTAAAATAGGATCTGTCGATCTGCTGAGATCCATGAAAAGAGATCCAATGCGTCCCCTCTAAATGCATAGAAGCAACATTGACTTTCTCATTTTGGGTTATATGGTAGTATTGGAAATACTTTTCTACCTTCAATATCCAGCCCCCTGGATCGCCTCCATCAAATTTGGGAAATTCGATCTTGTTATACGGCTCGGCTATATGCTGCTGCTTCTTCCACGAGTACTCACCATCTTCAAAAGGGGAACCACTGGAGGATACCTTTTCTCGCGAAAGTAATTGTTGTTTCAATGTTGCAACATCATTCTTTAGGCTCTCCATGGAGTCGAGTTTTGTTGTGATTGCTGCCAGTTGAGTTGCAATAGGGTCCTGAGATGAACCGCCTTTCTCTCCTGATGTATTTAGAGTGTGCACCATCGTCGTATTCCCGGCAATGGAACCAATGTTAGAACATGTCACACCCCGTTGACCGGGATATGCCGTGACTGATTGATATCACACAATGCAGCGGCATAATGATAACATTACTTAAATATTTCCAGTCAAACGACACGACTACGTGGCATCCGAGCCATTACAATTACTAGTTAAATATTGTCTAAACCCAATACAATAGCTAATTAAATTGTCTCGTGAAATAACAAATAGGAAGGGCGGGTTAATCTCCGTAATTTGACTAGGTCAACTCCTATCCATGATCACCTGCTTAGTTACTCTTCTCCTGAAATACACACCCAAAATACGTCAACGAAATGTTGGTGAGCTCATAAGTTTATGACGCATGACATAACACAACAAAATAAATTATTGAACGATAATATTGGTGCACAAAATAATGTATCACAATCAAACCTGGACCCGGGTGACCCTCCCGAGTGCTAAAACATCCCCTAACCCATACCCTTTATTGTTATGGGCTCAAGTGTGCACTGCTAAGCACGGTTAATCTGCAATAATTTGTGACACAACGATTATTGAATCTCAATGGGGGGTTTTCCTATCCCAAGGGCCCATTGTGTGCGGGGGATTCTTCAAATAGTACTATCCACAAATTTCGCGGCCCCCCATAGAGTTAATGATTGTGCTATTGTTCGGGGATAAGAGCAGTAATATTGCACCATAAAATAGTATTCAAGAGTATGTATTCCACCCAAAAATAGTTTTCAGTAATATTGCACCATAAAAGGGTTCAAGTACTAAACATCTACAAACTACTGGTTCTGAGTTTTGACTCTTGACGAGTTGATCATAGAGTCAAACATGACGAGGAAAACGACAAGGAATATGGTGAAGTATCTGTTACTCTAAATGCAGATAATTTTGATTGGTTTTCTCGTGAATATCAGCTATTCTGTTGATTACTTTTGTTTGGTGGCTAACAATGTTGATTACAGTGAGTTTGGGAGTGTTTTTCCTGGTACTTTAAGTTTCTCATCAAATTTGTTCCCTGTAGACAATGGAGGAGCCATCAAATCTGTCATTAGAGGATGTTGGAAGAGTCAAGAAGGTAAACCTACTCTTGAAATGGTAAGACCGGCCCGGTCAAGACAGTTGGGTGACAGTTTAATGCAGGTGTAGAGTTGAAGGGTTTGTAACATTCAAGAAGGTAAAGAATAATCTTTTTCACTTATATATTTATTTTTGCTAACACTTGAATGCAATTTCAAGATCATTTTCCCCTTTAGACAATGGAGGAGTCACCGAATTAAATGTGTCATTGGAGGATGTAGAATCGAAGGGTTTGGAAGAGTCAAGAAGGTAAACCTACTCTGGATATGGTAAATTGGCCCGCCCGGTCGAGATGGTTGGGTGATAAGTCAATGCGAGTGTAGAATTGAAGGGTATGTAGCATTCAAGAAGGTAAATCTATACTCTAGAGGTGGATAAAAAATTTATTTGATAATTGAATGCTATTTCAAGGTCTGGTTCCAGTAGACAGTATAGAAATTGGCTGCACTAATTCTGTCACTGGCGGATTTAAAATTGATGGGTATGGAGGGGTAAAGAAGGTAAACCTACTCTAGGGATGGTAAAAGCGGCCGGTCAAGTCGGTTAGGTAACATCTTTATGCTGGTGTATAATTGAAGGGTTTGTAAGATCAGAAGGTAAGTATCCTCTAGACGTGGTAAAATGGGTCAAAAATTCGTACTTTTTGTGCTGGTTGGGTAATTCAGTGCTGGTTTTGGTCAAAAATACATACTTTTTGTGTAACTGCAAGCATTTCTCTGCTAATAGTGTTTTTGTACATAAATACGTAAACTTTATTTTCAGAATTATTGTTTATTTTTGGTAAAAAGCAGTTTTAGTGGTTTTATACACCCAGGTACCCTTTGATTATTAATTCCAACCATGTTATCTGTGACACGAATTTTAGAGATCCATTTGTTTGATCTATGACATTCTGGATTGGTTTTACTGATTGAGTGATCAAGATATTTAAAATAAGAATCTTTTTAGATCTAACCCATCAGTTGATGTAGAGTTTTTGCAAGTTTGCGTTACCTCTTTGACTATCTGATTGTTCAAACTTTCACTCCAATTCTTAGGCGAATTTATTTCTTTGACCACAATAATAGTTCTTGTTTTTAGTTTTATTATTATTTTGTTGTAGCTTTGAATCAAGAAGAGAGAAAACCGAGGGCACTTTAAAGCTTAAAGGTAAGAAACTCATATACATATCAATGCATGCCCTATCATTTGAATATTTTTATCTAACTATCTTTATTTGATTGTTTAGTCGAATTTGGTTTTCAGCTGTTTCTTTGTTAATAACTTAATACACTTTGATGCATTATTTTATTTATTTTTTCATCCACACTTGTTAGTGTGTTATACTGTTTTTGTGTGGTAGTTGTGGCTCCAATATTTACTTCGATGCTCTATATTTTTCTATTTGTATTAATTATTATTTTATTATTATTAGTTGGATTTTAGTCCCTACATACTATAATTCGAATGATTTCCTTGCTGGAGAATAAATGTGTACGTCTATCTCTATATCTATAGTATCTAATAAAACAAGATTTCTTTTGTCACTTGTCACACTTTTAAACAATCTTTTTGACACTTGTCATTATTTTATACTTCCTCATTTTATTTTCCCTCCAAAAAGTTATTATAGTAATTTAAACAATCAAACTAATTTCCCTCTTTTAATAAAAATTAATTTTATAAATTGATACAATACAATACTCTCACTAATCTAGATTTTTTAAAATAAAGCTATGTTTTTAAAATTAATTTTTATTAAGTAAATAAAAAATCACATCTTTTTATTAACATAGAAATTATAAAATTTTTTTTTTTATGTAATATGAAATTTTCTAAATCACTAAACCTTTTTGAAATAAAAATATTTTAAATCGGTCCTTTTTAAAAAAAAATTATGAAAAATATGAAATTTTCTAAAAGCAGGTTAATTAAAACGACCAGAATAATTAGAAATCCAAGTTTTTTAATAAACAAGATTTTTACAAACAATAAATTTTTCTATAAAAAAATCTTAACACGAGTGTTTAAAAATGAAACTATTTAGATAAAAGAGTTAATAAAATAGTGTATTTGTTTTATTTATTGAACTATTAAGTATATATAATTTTAGTCATATCTTATATTAAAATATCATACTATAAATTTTAGTGTTTATTACTAACTATAATTAGTTTAATAAATGGGTTGCTAGCCTATCTATTTATCTGTTTATCTATCTATAACAGAAAAAAATCTAAAATAAGACTTGGTACAATCATAAGTTTTATCATACTAACTTTTTTATTTCTCTTTATTATTATTAATAATATTAAATACTAATAATATTACTCATACCATTTTCAAATTAAAAATTATATAATTTAATAAATTAAAACCTATTTTTTGTTAAAATACACTTTTTAAAAACAAAGTTTTATAAAATACAGAATACAACAAGCTTTTTTTAAAATAAATTCATTTTTCTTAAAACAAAATATTTAAAACCCATATTTTTTTTTATAAAATAAAAGTTTAAGAAAAATAAATTATTGTTTATTCACTTAAAGTAACTATTGATATGCAACTATAATTATATTTTATATATTTTCAAATATGATTTTATAATTTATAAAATTTTATTACTAGTTATTTTATATTTTATTAAATCAACCCGTGTAATACATGGGGTACTAACCTAGTATAATACTAAAAGAGTAACTTGGGGGGACGCTTATCATATTTTTAGGCCCCCTAAGTTTGTTTTTACCGCATCTCTCTCCTCTTAAATAATTACCTAAATTAAAAAGGATTAAATAATTTTATTTTTTTTAGATTACAAATAATTTTTTAATAAATTAGGAATATCTTTTTATTAATGTTAATTCTACAAAATTTTTCTCACTAAGAGAGATACATGACATCATCATCTTTTTTCTCACTAAAATTTCCCACTAATCTTTCCTATTAAATAATTAAATTAATTACTAATAATATTATTTTATTTTATTTAGATTAAAAATAGTTTTTTAATAAATTAAAAAAAGATTTTTTTATTAATATTATTTTCAAAGAAATAAATTTCTATAACGTAAGAAATTTTTTTAAAACATTAAACTTTTTTAAAAATATGAAATATTTTAAAATTTATATTTTAAAAAAAATTTATAAACTGAAATAATTAAAATTTGGAGCTTATATAAGGAAATTTTAAAAAATATATTTTTTAAGACCTGTCCCTTTATCCTTTGAGCCCAAAATTATTCTTTACATTTAATGTAAGTTTAAATTTTGTTTTTATGCTTTCTTCGAACTATTTTTAGGTATTATTAAAGAAAATATGTTCTTATTATTCATAAAATGAATCTGTTCTTAAAATTTTGAACGTTCATGCTTTAAGTCGATATATTTTCAAAAATACAACCTAAACTTTTATTATAGTTTAAGTAAAAAACTGAAAAACTAGAATTAGCCCCAGCTAGGATGGGCTTGAATCACCGATTGCAAACATAGACATTAACTAGAAAAACATTTTTTTATATATATATTTTGTCTAATTGGATCATGATCGATATAATAGACTATATTTTCTTAGTTGTTGTTTTGAATCTTATTTAATGGACCTTAATTTCCTTATGAGATACATGCACTCACCTGTTGATTTTGTTTTTATGATTTAGGGATGAGCATGGCTCCATGAACATGAATCTTCTTATGAGACCACGGATCCTCATGGCTTGGTGAAGGTAAGCTTGAATCTTCTTACCATATATATTTTTTAGATGGTACGATAGTCCCCTCTTATATATCAAGTTGTGTCAAGTTTAAGGTGATAGGGAGGTCTGTTTTTGAATCTTCAATACGTCTTTAGTCATGCTAGTGGGCTCACTTTGTTTTTCATGTTTTAGTCTTTTTTTACACGACACTCCAAGTCTTATATGGCAGTAAGCTCTTTCGGTATTCAATTCTTTACGAGGTATGTTGTACTTTCACTTGTACTAATTACTACCACTTTCTTTTTCAAATTTCAAGCTTTTGATACGGTTCTCATGTATTTTGTTTTGTTGTACTTTCACTTATACTAATCGACTACACTTTTTTATTTTTGATTTCAAGCTTTTGACATGATTCTCAGTCTTTTATTGATAATCGGGATAAGATATTAAGGAGGTATGTTTTTCAATCTGTACTTTTTTTTTAAGTTATTTTAATTAACTCTCAATCTTTCTAAAGTTTTAGGTATTTACAAGGCACAGATAGTCTACTATTCCTAGCCAAGCTTTGTTAAATTTTAAGATGTAAACAAGGTATGTCTTTGAAATTTTTGTTCTTTAATTATTCTAACCAATTTCCATTTTTTTTCATGCTTCATGTTTTTATGCGGCACTCCTGCCGTATCTACAACAAGCTCTTTGAAGTTTAAACCTTTTAACTACGTCGGTTAGTTGATAGTTTTATCATTTGGTCAAGAGTCGTGTAATTTATTTTCAAAGCATTTTCAACCCCGCCTTCACCACATATGGGTAGCCTTCATCGCATAGCGCTAGCCTTCATCGTATTTTTATCACTTCCTCTTATTTCAACATTCCAATCAACCACTTCACAAGGATACGTTTAGGGTGGTGTAAGCACTTAGCCAACAACATGATAGGAACGTGGCAGGAATTCTAGGGCTCTTGAGCTATGTTTAGGATCACCAACTGTAAGGCCCCGTTCCCAAGAAGCCTCACAGTTTATCATTCATAGCAAAAAAACGAATTAAAATGCGTTTTTATATAAAGTATTGCAGCAGAAAACTTAGATCATTAATACATCCACGAATCATGTTTGCCATATTACAAATTCTTAAATTATTAACTTTAAGATTGTTCATTCCAAAATAAAACGTCAACTATGTAAAGGTTGCCAAGTAGCTCCTCCTTAGAAATCGACATTACCTGCCAACTAATATGCATAGAAAGTCAGCGTTGTCGAGTAAGTTCTAGTTTTAAAAATAATATTAAAAAATATACATACTTTTGAAACTTTTTATAATGAACATACATTCATCATACATAATATTCAAATTGACTTATAACATTCTTAACATGTTAATTAACATTCTTTCTTTCGTTATCTTTTCTCTTTTATTAACTAGTATTGCACAAGGCAAGAGCCTACATTATATGATTGGCAACAAATGCCAAACCCCTGCCCGTACAAGTTTATCATGGTAGCTAACCTGTCAAGGGTCCCGTTCATTTATTGGTCAATCATAAGGATTAGACCCCAGATGTGCATTCTTATGGGCTGAACCAGCCGCACATCAGTTGAGCTAACGACAACATGGTCATGTACACCGAAACCACCCACCGGAGCTTTTCCAAGTTTGATGTTGCTGCTGTTGCGAGTTGCTTCACCGCCATAGCCATTGCAGTGGCTATCCTGGTGTTTATCGACAGCTATGCAAAGTATATGAGCCCAAATACTCGTCGGAGGAATAATATTTCATTACCATTGTCGCGTGTCGCCGGAGCTTTGATTGCGGTTGACAAGGGGTGGGGGAGAGTTAGGGTTATTAACTTATTATATTACTTTTGCCTCTTCACAACATTAGTCCCTCAAGGTTCCATTATTAACTTTCCCAACCCTGAACTCACAATATTAATTAGTTAATCTCACAATAATTAAATAAATAATACCATTATAAATATTGTTTAGCTAATTAAGTTTAAGCTCGAGAATTCGGGGTGGTACATCAACTTACGAGAACCATCACGCCACCTTGTTAAACTTCGACAAATGAAGATTGTTGCTGCCCACCAGCCTTAGGTTGAACTGATAAGTAATTTTATTATTAGTTTATCCACCTTGTATCAATCAATAACCAATTTTCTTCAAATTTCAAGCTTTTCCTAGTGTTAATATCTAGCTCTCTATAAACAGTAGAGGAATTAGGTGCACCGATAGGACTAGGGTCACCAAATCGATTATTGGGGAATAAACATGGCACAACTACATGGGATGCTATTATCCTTCTTCTCATGAAGCGGATGGTAGAATTGAAGGGATTTTAAGAGTCAAGAAGGTAAGTTTATACTTAGAAAAACTCATTTTTACACATTTGACCTTGCACGATAGTTCTATTTCTTTTTCTTGTACGTTTGAGTCCTTTTGAAAATTCAAATCTTTTCAAACTTCATGAAAATCATTTATTTACTTCTCAATAGTCACTAAAGTATTAAATCAATTCCGTTTGGTTCAAAACTTGATGTTTTAGACTATTGAATTCATCCTCTTTTGAAAGTTTGACTACTTTCAGAATAACACACATGTTCTAACTTTATTTACCTCAATTTGATTCATGTTGGTCCTAAACTTCTTTTTAGCTTCTTATGCTTAGTCAGCTTTAAAGCTTGTGAGTTCACAGTTTATGAACATTAATCACACCCTTAACCTCATAGCATATTTCATGACAAAACCCATGCACGAACATGACCCCTTTACACCCAAATCGTTTAATCATTTTGTGTTAAATGAGTTATCTTTTATGATGAACATGTGCCACTTTACCATTTAGAACCTTAGTGATCTATCATCACAACATATGATTCTTGAAATTGCTCAATCCATAATCTAACAACATTCAAGAGGACTAGATACTCAAATCAAATGAGATCAAGCTAAACCCGTTGCTCCTGGGGGACTTTCTTTACCTTCGTACTGATGTGATGTCTCTAGGACTTTCACCATTTGTAAGTGGGTTGTACTTCGTTATGTGACAGACTTACTCGCACTGTATCTTAACATTAAATGTCAAAAGAATAACTGTACATTATTGATTTTTGAGCATTTGTAGACATTGGGTTTTCCGGATCATTTCGGGTCTACATGGTGTTGGTTGATTGTTAACCCCATAACTCGAGAGCACTGCTTAATAGGCGATGATGAAGCCAATAAAAGGTCTATGTTTGCTGTTTTGGTGGTGGTAACGTAGCATTTGCAACCGCAGTGAACCTCTAATATGAGCCTTCAAATGTAATTGTCTTATATGTTAATTTGTGAATAAAATGTACAGTGAATAACAAGTGTATATGCTTTCTTTATTGTTGATTGATGTGCGTACTTGTTGCTTGATGCACGTACATGTTTTAGATGAGTTTGAACAACTGCTGGATGTGTGATTTAAGTTTAAAGGCGATGATGAAAAAAATTGGTTTGCAACCACAACGAACCACTGTTTTTGAGCCTTTGGTTTTAATGTATATTTTTAATGGAAAAGTCTGTTTCTTTGTGTATAGAACATAATAACAATGGGCTGTACTTATCGTTGCATTTTGGAGTAAATGAGTGGCCTAAACAAAATGTATATGTTAATGTGTCAGTGTTGACTGAGAACCATCGCAAAGCGCACGTTGAATACACCTAGTTTTATTAAAAAAGATTATTTTAATAAAACATTATGTTCAAAGTAATAAGTTTTTTTTATGAATATTTAGTGTGTTTTATAAGATTAAGAACACTTATGTTACTTCAATAATAATCTAGTGTTTTGGACAAATGATTTGGGCGAATGAGATAATTCAAACCTGTATGTAACCGCAATGGGATCCCTTGCTTCCTCAAGAATGGTTCCATCTCCTGTGTGAACCGGTCAAGATGACCTTCTATAAGTCCCACCTTAAGACACAAAGGAAGATTCAATAAATACATCAATATGTGTCACTCTGAGTGTGAATATAAGTTACAATAGTATTTTCAAGTTATTATCCCTTTTTTTAACTGTAATATGAAATAATTTAATATTAACCGTAAAGTTATGATTAATGAGAATCAACAAGACACTCGTATTAAGACAGGGACGGCATTAATTGCTAACACTACCTGAACACAACATGTAAACAATCAGGATGTGAATTCACTTGCATAACCCGTTTAAAAACAGGTCTTGTTCGGGTTGACCCATTATATATGTACGGCTTGAGCGGTTTAATAAAGGGTTTGCATACGCGTTCCAAAACTTCTTGTTAACCTGACAGGATAAACACCTCAATATTAACACACATGAAAACAAGGCTGAAATGATCAAATATATTTCTAAGTAAGTTTGTGCTAGATGAGTTGGTTAAACTCCATCATCTAAGTCTTGGGTTCTAACTCTTGAGATCCACAACTACCTTTATTTTTGGTAGTATAATATTTTGCATTTAAATTCATGATTATGCTTATTTAGTTAGGTATTTTGTGAAAATCTCTATGATCAAAACTGATTTGTTATTCCATCTTCAACCCAATACATACAAGATTACAAGAGATAAATGTAGCAACTAAAGTTGAGCCAAAAGATTATACAGCTCAAAATACCCTTGGCAAGACTGGGATAAAGTTGAGCCAAAAGATTTAAATAAAGTAAATAATAATAATAATATATATCGCTAATAATTTGAACAATTTAACTAAATATTTAGTTTAATATTTTAGTTATACAATTTTTTAATTAGAATTCGTGGTTCGTAATGCTCATTTTGAAAACCAGAAAACTTTTTAATGACTTTCAAAATCCTTTTTAATCCCATGGTTATAACCGAATCGATTCAATTCCATACGTTTCTCTTTAAGTACTTAACCACTTCGATTTCACCCGTTGTAATCAAGTTCACGACAACGTTTCAACACACAAGTTTACACCTCCGCTGCAAAACGCGGCAAAAACACGTTCCATACATAAATTGAAGCAGATAACCTAAATAAATTGAATGAACATACAAACTAACATAGATAGACATTCACAAACATAAATGAACGAACAAACATGTGTTCATATTTATTTGTTTAACTCAATCAACATAATTTTTAGTTAATTTTCTGTTTAACAAGTTCTTAACCGGTTCACTATACGTTTGATGCATTTACATATCTATTAATGAGTCCTGGTCGATCTGATCTAGTTTTAATAATGTTGTTAAGAATCGAAAGACCATGATAGTTGACTCGTATCCATGTAGATGGTACGCTTTTACTTTTTATCAATAATATAAAAGAGATACCCATATTGACCGTTAATCTTAATTTCTTTCTTAGTCAATAAGCAAGAGAACATTTCAACTGTAACTAAAACGTCAATATTTTTAAGTGGACAAAACAAAAACATCTACATCATAGACTTCTCAAAAAATCTTCTTTTATGTTATAGTTTTATACGGTAAAAATTAAACGCAAACTCTTATCTTTTATGAAAACTCTAAAAACTCAATAAAACAATAAAATAAAATAATTGTTTAACTACAATACTAACATTATTATAAAATTTAATATTTTTATATAAGTTTATATGTGATAATTTACATATATTTGTATATTTTCAAACTTTACACATATTGCACATGTGTAAATGGTTAACTTACATATGTGTAAAATTTAAAATATACAAATACATGTCAATTAACCCATATAAGTTCATTTAAAAATATTATATTTTAATAACAATAATAATTTATATTGAGATAAATTATTGATTTTATTATATTTCACTAGCTCTTGGAATTCTCACAAAAAATAAAAGTTCTCAAGATAACTCTCTCTTATATTTATAATACATAACATCATATATTTTATGTTAACAATTATGTGTACATAACTATTTCAAGTATCAAAACATAGATTATTGGTTTTATTATATTAATAATAATAATAATAATTTATATTGAGATAAATTATTGGTTTTATTATTTTTCACGAGCTCTTGGAATTCTCACAAAAAATAAGAGTTCTCAAGATAACTCTCCCTTAGATTTATAATACATAACATCATATATATTATATTAACAATTATGTGTACATAACTATTTCAAGTATCAAAACATAGATCAGTTCAACCAAATTATCTCCATCGTCGAGATGATTCATACTCACTCTCGATTGACTCAAGCCACTAATAGAAATCGTTTAAAGCGTAAAATCATTGGTATAGATATGAATAAATCTAATATATATAAAGAAATAAATCTATTCTTACGGTTTCTACAAAATCATGATCTGTTCATTAGTAACACAACTTTTCACACCAATGTTTCGATCCACATATGTAAAAATAAAGTACTTGCTTTTTCTCACATGTTAGTTATGAATTAAAACAAAATAATTTATAAACTTTAACCTATACATCATAAAAGACAAAATTACAGAAAACATCCTTTAGGTTTATAGAAAATTACAGTATCATCTTTTATGTTCAAAAAGTACTCTATTCATCCTTTATGTATACATCTTATAATAGATTTCGTCCATTATACTAACGGATGTCAAGTTTCTCCGTTAAGTGAAGGGCATTTTAGTCTTTCTACCCTTAAAGGACTATTTTCGAAATTCTAAACCTAACTAAAGGATGTTTTTTGTAATTAGATTTTACTTTAAAATTTATTATATATATAACTTTTTGATATAAATCATTTTATTTTAATATTAATACGCGTAACATATATACAAATTAAAAAAAATTATCAACTTTTAATGTTACAAATTATAGTTAAATAAAAATTATTTATTAACTAATTATTATTAAAGTTGTATTAATAATTATCTGATTAAATATAAAATTTAGAAATAGACTAAACTTGTACTAATAAAAAAAATTACTCATAAAAACACAATAAAATCCTATAAAAACATATTACAGTAAATTAATATTAAAACACACTAATATTAATCAAGCACGCTTTGTTTAATCGAACAACTGCCTTTAACTGATGAGCCTTCTTTTGGAGGCTATTCTTCATTTTCTTGCCAAACCCTTAATAAAAACGAGGGTTCATGAAATTTATTTAAAACTAGAATATACTTTTACATAAAAAAAATAGAGGAATGGTTCGTGAAATTTACTCAAAACTTAATAAAAAACTAGTCATGTGTGACCATCTCTGTTGATCACTATTATATCTTATATTAAAAAACAAGTTTAAGGTAGTAATATATAATTAGGTTAGTGACCCTTGTACTATATGGAATGAATATGAGATACATAAAATTAGTTATTTAAATTGTTTTAATTTAAATCATCATCATATAAAATCATATGACATGCAACTTTTAAAAATTGAGTTGTGATTATTAAAAAGATAAAAATTTTGACTATTAGATATTATTATCATATTAAATAAAATTTTATTTATTTAAAATATTAACAAGTTTTTAAAGTTTGACTTAATTGATTTTTCATATATATTTCTAAAATAAAAATTGAAAATTAAGATTAAGTTTGGAAAGTTTGACATAATTTGTAAATAATCTGTTAATTGTGATGATTACAAGTGGACAATCCAAGATGGACACCCAATGAATAGGCCATATGACACCTAAGTTATCTTTTATTAATATGTATAGATTATATAAAAATATCTTATAAAAAACATTAATTGTAAAGTATATAGTTATGGGTGTAAGCATTAAAAATTTATTTAAAAGTTATTTACATAATTTATATTTATATGTAAAACATGGATGAAAATATTTAAATAATATATATTATGTTATATAAAAAATCATATGTATATGTATGATTGTAAAAATACATAAATTAAGTAAAAGATAAAAAAGTTGCAGAAAACATCCTCTAATTAGTTTAAAATTTCAAGAATAGTCCTTTAAGGGTATAAAGACTAAAATGACTTCAACTAAACAATGAAACTTAACGCCCATTAGTCTAAAAAACGAAATTTATTATAAAAAATATACATTATAACGATTAGAGTATTTTTTTGAACATAAAAAAAGATACCTGTAAATTTTTATAAACTTAAAGGATGTTTTCTGTAATTTTATATAAATTTTATTACTTTTTATCTTATTTTTTTTAATGGCAAATGTGCGACCTTGCTTCGGAAGATATGTGTTATCTTAACAAACCCACCTATCCGTGTCCCAGCCAGGAGCGCACCCCCAACTCCCGCAAAAGGAAACCCATTGTTGGAAAATCCGCTGGTTCAATTTTAAACATATTGCTCAGAGTGATACTTAAATCCATGATATCTCTCATTTTACATATTATGGGTATATCATCTATTAGTTTTTATCTCGTAGCTAAAATGTTAATGAGAATTAATAGATAAATTGGGTCGGGTACCATTAGGTAGTGGGTAATGGTTGAACCAATCACCAGCATTTAATGCAAAATAAAGAAGGTGACACGTGTGAAGTCACAACCACGTGTACACACACAAGCATGACCTTATATCCACACATCTCGTCATCATAACATAGTAGCAAAAGTTTAAGTCAACTATTTTGGGCGCTACCCTCTAATTTGACTTTTGCTCTTTTTCACCCTCCAATATGCAATCTTAACAAAACTGCACTTTGACCATTTTATTTGCCTTTTTTCTTAACGAAGACTCACAAGTCCGTTTACTTATATTTCTAAATTCTAAATTAAATAAATTCATAATTTATCCTGTCATTTAACTCATAATCTTATATAACCGAGCTAACAACTGAAGTGTCTTTAATTCGCTTTTATAATTTTTTATGAACATATGATAATATTGATTAAATAACTTTTGCTAGTTTGTTAAACGGTTTTAGAATATCTATTGTATCTATATAAGTAAAAATTACTAATTTTTAGAAGATTTTACATTTATAAAGAACATACACGTTTTTAAAAAAATCAAATATGATAAATAAAATGTAATTACTTCAGGTGTTTTGTTTTTTATTTTTTCATGTTAGGAATCCAATTCTTTGTAGTTTGGTCAAGAAAGAACATCTTATTTGTTATAAGACCTTTGTGTAAGAGTTATGAATGATGAAAACTACGCATTTTATTACTAATCATAACACGTGTGTTAATAATCATATCTTTACAATTTGATTTTATGGAAACATTTAAAGGTTCCCTTCACGGCTAACAAAAAGGCAAAATTAGTGACGAGAGCCGGACTTTATGTGTTGGCTTTAAAGATCTCTTATTCAAGAAGTAGTTCCCGCCAAAAAGGCAGTTTCCGTTTCGGCACCAGCCATGCCGGAACGCTGTTCCCACATCTCCCGAGGCTAATTTCCAGCTCTCCCATATCCTTCAATGTTTCCTCCCCACTTCACCATATACAACCCGTGAACCAATCTTTTTTCAATACCTAAAGAGATGAAGACAGTCATCGTCTTCATCCCTTCAGGTACCGTCACGATACCATCCCTAACAGTATCAACCCTACCAGACCTTCACTCCGGTTAACCTAAAACTGTAAAAGGGGAAGAATTATCAATTCTAGTATACTACAAGGGCTAAAGAAGAACCCCCTTTATGCCTTTATGCATCTCCTCCGTTATCTTCTTCCCGATCTATCCTCGTAATCCACGCTTCTTCAACTCTATTTTTACCCCCATTTTCGCACCCTTTTCTAGGTCGATCTCTTCCTCTTTTTCCCCATTTTCATCAATCATTCAATCATCCATCATCATCATTGCTTCATCAATCATCATCTGAAATCGATTCACATAAACTCCTCAAAACAACGTGATTCAGCGATCTAGTTTCGAATTAGATTTCAGATTTCAGATTTTGAGATCAGATTGATTAGGAATATGAGACTGCCGATGGTTGATTGCCGTAGCTTGATTGAATTCTGCAGAGCCTTCGAACAGCACAAGAACATGACGCTAACGAACAACAACAACAGCAGCAGCAGCAGCAATCATTCTCGGAGCAACAAGAGGTGCAGAGGCTCCAATTCGATCAATCCTCTATCGCATCCGTTTTGCGACAGATCTCCTTTCGCTGCGTTGGATATTCTGATGCTGATTCTGGTGCTCGGAGCACTAGGATTTCTGATCATACCGTATATTAATATTATATACCGTGAATCGATTGAGATTCTGCCTTTAGTGTTTGAGGTCATACAAGAAGTAATCTCCGATGCTCCGATCGCGTACGTGATCGGAGTTGTAGCAGCGTTCAGTGGTGTGATCGCCACGATCGCTGCTTGGGAGATACTTGAAGTGAAATCGAGGAAATGTGGAAAACCTAACTGTAAAGGATTGCGTAAAGCTGTCGAATTCGATATTCAGCTTGAATCCGAAGAGTGTGTGAAGTATCTGTCAACAGGGGTGACTGCAGATCATGATGTGAAGCCATTGGAATTGGGGCAAGATCACAAGGAGCTGGAGGCTGAGTTGAAGAAGATGGCTCCGGTTAATGGCCGGACTGTTCTTATTTTCCGAGCACCGTGTGGATGCCCGGCTGGTAGATTGGAGGTATGGGGGTCGAAGCGAATTCGTAGAATCAAGAAATAGGTGTATTGAATTTGCCTTTAGATAGAATAAATATTTGCTGATATGTTACAATAAAGGAATCTTATATGTTTTTAACAGTACTGTTAGTTATCAAGTTATGATCAATTAAAGAAACATATGATGATTATCTATTTGAATCTTTAACATCAATTGCTTGCATCTTTCTTGAAGTTTATACCATTTGTTATGATCTTGATGATTCGTTTGTGAATCGTGTTGCTTGAATGTTAGTACTTGGCCTGCATTTATGTTTATGCTTTTCCCTTTTTCTATACTGGCTTATTGTGGACATCTGTATTGAGTTTAGTTGCTTATACATGAGCATAGGTATTTAGGTCCTATATAAGGTGCCTGCATACAGAGTAATTCACTCGATCTTTGTGCTGGTTTGGTTTCTTGTGCTGTAGGTCCTTTTGTTCTGGGATTGTGAATTCAATCTCATTGTCATATGTCTTTATGAACTTTACATTATTTACTGATTATATTAGAACAAGATGATAATAGGAGTGTTGGATTTCGTGAAGGATTAGAGGGAGAGTGGAGGTGGGTACATGGTAGTTGAGTGTCCTTGAAAGAGCATGAAGAAAGCTTGAGATGAACATTGTGGGTAATGATCATATTAGCTAACGAGCCATGTGTGTGGATGAGTAATTTGGTGTATTTTAGGTTATTCGTCTCTAGGATGCTTACCTTTCGTTGTTTATACATACTATATGAAGCTTTTTATAAGGAGTTGTCTCCAGGATGCTAACCTTTTGTGTTTATAGTTGTATACATACTATATGAAGTATTCTATAAGAAGTTGAACATGGAACATGTATGGTAATAACTTGGTGCAAGTTATGATATAGAGGGACAGTGGTGGTTGATTGGATTTGTTCAGGGTAGGTAATGTCGAATACTAGGGTAACAAACTCATGTAACTAATGATCTGAGGCTTATCGTAATGGATAGGGGATCTATGGTATTAGGTTTTAAGTAAATGATAATGTAAATGGTAACAATCAGAATAAGCATGATGGGAGAAAAGATTATCATTTTGTTGTATAGGTAGAAAAGAATGTCATTTTCAGTGTTGGGTAAATATCAACATCTAGGTCCAATTAACAAGCATGGATCATTGTTTGTTGCATGTCAAATCAGTAGTGGAATTAGCCAGCAGTTTGGTACATGTAACAAAGAAGCTATGATATTGAAAGTTTGATTCTTAGATTTCACTCTAGACACATACATATGGACACACAGGTTTAAATGAATACCATTAAATAATTAAGGAACCAAATGAATATACTTTTGGCATGTGTTAGATTATATTAACAACCTCTACAGCTCTACTAGAAACATGTAGAGGAATGTGAGGTGAGCTTAAAACTAAACATATTTGCACATACATTATAATATTAATTTTCTGAATTATATGTATGAAAATAGGACATCGGAATGGCATTATATATAATTTACCCATTTTTTTAAAATATTTATTAACGTTCCAAGTATATTGCTATAATTGAGAGTACTACCTAGAGTAATTACTGTAATAATAATAACTTATATACTCGATCTATTGACATTCTAGGATCATACAAATGAAAGTACTACTAATACGATATCTACAAACAAAACATACGAACTTTTACTGGAATTAATTCCAATTCCTTTAAAACATTCTAGTTCCTTTAAAATCATTTTACGAACCAAACTCCGCTCAGAATAAACAAGTACCAAGGAGTATCCATAAGTGACGTAGTCAAATAATCAGTTGGATAATCAAAGACGTCTTGGAGCTTCCAAATGATCAGACGGTTTAAGAATTTTGCTCATGGTGTATAACTGTTAAAGATGCATATTTTAAATATAATTATTTATATATATGTTCATATGCTAGATTCTTAAATCATCAAGAAGATTAGATAAAAGAAACAATCAAAACAAATCAGTCAGGGAATATTGGACAGTAATGGTTGTTTATACTATGAATTGACTGTGTCAAGGTTTCATGAAATGTGAAGAATCAACGACAAAAGAACCACAGTCGGCCGTCCTACTTTGCCATGTATGGACAAATTAAACAAGCTAGAATTTTGAATTTTCAATTTACAAGTCTATACTAGTTAACTATCCTCTCATTTTATCCATTCTCACTGTCTAATTCTATACATACTTATACTATCTTATAATGTATCTTGTTAGCGTAAAATTGACTTTTTATTAAAATTCTAGACTTCTACTAGAAACATTTTGAATATGTAATAATTTTATTATTTATAACTAATTTTATGTGAACGTTACACATTTTGTCCCTAGAGTTAAATTTAAAATTTAGTCTAAATTTTATAATATACATAAAACTAAATGAATTTAGTGTCAAAGACCAAACAACAATAAGTACACAAAACTTTGAATTAACTTTGCAATTTTTAAAATCTGATAACCAGACATAAAATTTGATTAAAAATTAAAATACATGAACCATTTATACAACTTTCTCTATTAAAAACAAGTATGTTAATGTATAAAGAAGAACAAGGCGTTAAGTAGTATATTATTGTAAGAAGTAGGTTCACTTTTATATTAAAATATTGTAATTCTAACGATACTCTCGTTAGCCACGGGAAATATTTTAGTACAATGCCGTTTACAAATACGACTAGAAAAATAAATAGCAATATTTATGTACCAAACTTGATTCGAACATTCATCTTTAGTACATACTCCAACGAGTCTTTATATAGTATTCTTTACTTGAGTATTCATCACGTTAGAATCTTCAACTATACCTCTTGATTGCAACAATTAACAAACAAAAGATTGACGGTTGTGGCTGAGGATCGTGTTAGACACGGGTCCCTTAAAACAGATTTCGCATCTCTACTCAAGACAACGCGTCTGTCTTCCAGGGTATAACAGCCAAAACAGTATGTACTGCCAGAGAGTGCCTCAGGCTCGAGAGATCACCGGATAAAATATGTGTTATGATGTTATATGAAAAAGGTTAAAGATGATGGTGTAGGAAGAACAATTTAGAGAGTGCTCATCTCTAAATTTCTATGAAAACTTATTGACACTAAAGAAAATAAATTTCTTATATACTCATGCTAAAAAAACTCACATTAATGTGAGTTTTATGACTCACAACCAAAACTTTCATTTGATTTATGAAATGTTTTATGAGACCAAATTAAAACTCTTATTTCATTCATGACATGTTTAATGCCAATTTTAAAAACATAATAAACATTCATAATATTTATTAAAAGACTTGGTCAAAACATAAAACATCCATGTTAGTAAATACATGGCTTTATTAACATTATGCAATAAATTTCAACAATTCTTACTACAATCACCCAAGTTTCACTTTCTTCATTTCGACCACTCAACTTCGAGCATCGATATCTAATTCATCTTGGCTTCAATTTGGACATGGTATAGTTCGTTAAAAAACGAGAACTTAAACCAATAAATAAATAAATACATAAATATAATTATTTTGTGTTCAAATTTCCAATAATTATTTGGGGTAAAATAAAACTAATATATTATTTCTAAATATTTTAACGAGACTTTATTGTTTGTTAATATTTTAATATGAGTTTTCTCCTACCAATAACTTAAATTAGAGCTTAAGAAATATATAGCTTTATATTAATTTAAAAAAACTAATATATTATTTGTAACTATTGTAATAAGACTTTATTGATTGTAAATATTTTTATATGCAATTTCTTATATAAATTATTTTAATACCTTATTAATGCTTATATTTGATCTTTGAGTATTGTAAATATTGTAATAAGACTTTATTGATTGTAAATATTGTAAATTATGCATTTGCAATTTTTAAAATTTGGGCACTAAACCTGTAATGACAATATAAAAGTTTGGACCAACTTTGTAATTTTCAAAATCTCAAGACCAAACATGCAATTTGATCAAACCACAAGAACCATTAATGCAATTTTCCTTTTTTTAATATTAACTTTAGATATAATTTGATTTAATAACTAAAATAGTCTTAAATTGATTTAGGCTCAGTCATTGCTGCGCCAATTAACCAAAGCACCTTTTCTAACCAAGAAAGAACCTAACCTTTTTAAAGATCAATTACAAAAATCTAAAAAAAATGATAGACACTCATACTTTTATGTTGAGACATAAATGTTAACATTAACTAAAACCAGTATAAAAATGAGATGTGACTATGGCACATGCAAATCCTTATGTATTTTGTTGTATTTTTGGCAATGATATGTTTATAAATCATCATGTGTCATGTCGACTAGATGAGTGTCCAATACATGTGCATCAAATTTTATTATAACAACAAATACCTCCAAAGCTAAAAGCACCATTGTAAATTGTTAGACGGATAATTACATATGTAACTTAAAACTAATTGCAACACATATCAAACATAAGATGTTTGATGCACATTTGCAATGGACTAGGCACATAGTGGTCATAGGTTAGATGCAACGTAAAACACACACGCATCTATGTTTGTGCACGCACGCAATCATTACATTTAGTTACAACACAAAATCAAACATAAGAAACTCGACACACATTTGCAAGGGATTAGATGCATAGTTGTAATGAGTAATTATCACATCCATATGCATCCAAACAATTAGAACACTTAAACAAACATAAGAAGTTAACCACATCGTTACAATATATATATATATATACGTGCATCAAAACTTATTATAATCCTTGTAACAGGACGGTACAAGATATTCATTTCAGATGGACCAAATGTACAATTAAAACATGCATAAAGTATAACTCTAAAACCAAGATGTGTTTTTGTGTCTTGCCCTTTTCCACTAATTTATTAGCATCTAACATGCAACTATATATAGAAATGTTTACCACAAATCATTCAACAACATAAGAATATAAGAATGAAACTCAATTAGGTAAATCATAATAATGAAATAATAATAAATAATATGAGTAAAAATAATTATGTATGATGAAATAGTCCAGTTCAAAGGCTCACCAACCTGGTTACTATCTTCCTTTCCTGCACAAAAAGTGAAAAAACCTTTGAATAAAGAAGATGAATATTGTTGGAAACTTATAAGTTATAACTTGAGCATTTTCACAAAAATAAAAAATAAAAAAAAATAAAAAAAATAAAAAAATAAAAAAATTCTTTCAAAATCTTATTTACGGATTCATTTAACTTCATCAGAAGGTAGAGTAGTAAAGAAGGTTTCAGTTTCGAAACATGCTTCACTAGTTTTTTGTCGTAACCTTTTAAAGGTAACTTGCTAAACTCAAGATGTGATTTTTTTGATCTGTTGTTAGTAGGGTATTAGCAGGTCTCGTGAATTTACCAGTAACGAGTTCTCATGGAGGAAAAAAAAAGAAACTAATAACAACAGAACTTACACGTTTGGGTCGAAGCGATTTGCTTAAAGGCGGCTTCAACAGCGAATCAGACAGAGACCCATCCATGCTAATGTGATGGCATTGACCCTACAAATAAACAACAAATTCACATGAAATCATCCAAAACTTTACAATAAAATCAATAAAGGTGGCAAATTCGACCCATTTATTTATGAACGGGTCGACTTGGATTCTATTCTATCTCAAACGCGTCAAACAAAAAAGAAACATAGATAGTGTAAATTTCTAACAAACCAGACATAAAAAAGTGAGTAAACAATAACACCTACTGTGGGTAAAGAACCTTCATCTTGGTTATCTGACAAAAGTAATGAGTAGAATCCCGGATCATTGATGGCGCCAACAGAACCAGTAGTAGTTCTAAATACGCGAGGAGGGGTAATGGGACCCGTAAAACTGTTCCTCAAGTCCAAGTCACTATCACGAGGAACTGTACAATCTACAAGTGATGGCCCCAATCTATACATCTGAATCCATAGTAACGAGGATGATAATCTTACCGTGAACCCAATAACTTGCATTAATAGAGTAAGTCTCACTGAAAATATGACAAATTCTCCATAAATCTCTGAAGATATGTACCTGCAATGCACATCAAGCTTATTAGAAATAGAACCAAATATAAAGATAAATGTGGGATTCTTACTGTATCTATCTGTTAAACTGTGTTATACAAACAAAGCTTGATAGTGAAAAATCTAAATCAGACTCCATCTCCAAGCTCCATATCACTACCTCAAACCAAAAGTTAAGGAAAACAGATGTATATGTGGTACATCTACGCATGATTTTAGGCGTTACTAACTCGAGGATCTCTTATAAATCAACCAAAGTTTATATCACGAAATAGATTTCTCAAACCTATCTCACTTTTGAGTTTTGACTACATAGTTAAAGCCTAAGTAACACTAGAAAAGCATCAACCTTTCACATCTCTTTATATCCACCCATCAACCTTCAAGTCATCAAAACAAAAAACCATAAAATAATAATAATAATAAGTGTAGAAACTAACCAGATTTCAAGACAGAAGAAGCTGAACCACAACATGTCTAGCAAAATTGCACAAAACAAAAGAACAGCATAAGTTCTTCCAAGACACTGGCTATTACTCTCAATAGCAACCAATGCAAACAGCCCAATCCCAACATTGATAACTGAAACTCCATTATACAATGCCCCCAATGATCCAACCAAAGCACAAGCAATCTTCAAACATCAAAACAGCTTCCATCAATCAACACAATAACAACAGATTATAAACTCATAACTCATGAATTCAAACTCTACCATGAAATCAGAATGCAGAATTGGGGAAAAAGACTGCACCTGAATGTAGATTAGAACCACGGCGAATGATTGAATCTTGTCGTAATCGCGAAGCCATGTTTGTACCTGGGTGTTCAATTCAGAACAAAGCATCATAAAACATATGACGATTGTGATTATATGAGCTAATTTCGCCTCAGTTAACCAATCAAAATGCGGAAAACGGGGGTTTCGATCAAATTGGCTACATTGAAAGAAAGTGAGCCTTTGATCGATTGTTTTGGGGAATTATGTGATTCTTGATGGTGGGTTTTCTGTGGTTTGAGTGATTTGTGTGTGTTGATTATGGAAGATGAAGAATTGAGATGAATTTTGAAGGGAAGATGAGGGACGACAGCGTTCAATGCTGACATGAAAGTTGTAAAATTGAAATCTTTACATTTACTAATTACTACCCTTCTTGTCTAAAGTATTGAATTGAAACCCCCTAGTGTTTATGGAATTAGTCATTTATGGCTAATGGTAGAAACATGAATTGTTAAATTGGACTAGATTTACGCGACCAACATTTTTGAAACTATGTAGCCATGATATAATAATTCCAAGAAATTGTAGAACATGAAAATTGTTTCCCTTTGGCACTCTTGAACATGACTTTAGAGGTATATATCACATTCGAAAGAATACCTATTTTGGTGAGTCTCAAAAACATTAATTAACATCACTTCATTATATGTTACTGACTAAAATTAAGGGGCAACTTGCAAGAGTGAAGTTTGCTTTTTAGATGCAAAATGTTTGCAGTCTGCAGTTCATATCTACAGACATTTATAGAATAAAAGGTGAATCAAACCTCTGCAATCTTCAAAAAGAAGATTGCCTGTTTTTTTAACCTTTGTAGCTTGCTAAAATAAGCTGGTGGTGGTGTACGGACGGTGATGGTGGTGTTGGTGGACGGCGATGGTGGAGTAGTGGACGTTGGTGGTGATGGTGGTGGTTATGCGTGCACTTATCCGAATCCATATATATTTAACCCTAAGACATTTATTTGCACACAACAATGTGTTGTGTTAGGAATTTCCTCCTCACATTGAGAGCTCTGGTTGTTTCATAATGGCAATATATATATATATATATATATATATATATATATATATATATATATATATATATATATATATATATATATATATATATTGAATGAAGAACAAAGTAAACAAGTAGCTCTTTTGGATATCTGCTTGAAATTATTTTCAAGAGTTACAAAGTTCTTTTCTATATATAAGTTGGTTTGTGCTAGTTGTTTGTGTGTTCCATATATGAGGCCTAACAGAAATAATCACGATTTATAAATAAATCAAAGTCACAAACTCGAACTAGATATCATTATAAGATATTTGACTAAAAACACCATGGATGACTTCTTCAAAAATACGCAACTAATCACTCTAAATAACAAGTTATAGCAAAGATACAAGCAAATTACAATAGAGAAAACTCAAAAAATATGGTTCTATAATTTTGTCTTATTAGTTTAGCAAAGATTAGTCTTACGGTTTTTTGGAAACTTTATGCGTCATGTATTTGTTTTGCTCAGGCCGCCAAAATTCTGGCGAATTTGATTGTCATGGGTTCTGGAATACTAGCTAGGGCTTTTGTTCAAGCGTATCGTCAAGCGCTTCAAAGTAAGTTTAGAATTTTAGTAACATCACGAGTTTTATTATCATTATGATTTAATTTTAGTTTCTGTATGAACTTTGTTATCTGATTTTGCGCCGCATTTATTATATTTTCTGTTCATGATATATTACTTTTTGACAACTTTTAATCATCTATTTAAAGTTATTGGCACTTTACATCATGGGTGTTATTGCTCATAATGTTGTTTAGGCTCAGATGCATAATTGCATCCAACCGCCTTTTAGAAGTGGTGTTACTTTTTCTTTTTTGATTGTGGAATTTAGATCACTTGGGCATATGTCCTTTATGCAATCATGTGATATGCATACTCTAAATAAAGAAAAAGAACATATAAAGAAAAAAGTTCACCAATCTGCATGCTGAGTGGAAAAGTGTTAATACTGGCTTGGAAAGATTCAAGCCAAAATGGGCTATCATTTGTGTTGGTTGAAACGGGTTGGATTATGTTGACCGACTTATTCACCTTTTTTAATTTTTTCTAAAGTCTTAATTTGCTATGTATGATTATAGTTTATATAATATTAGAAATATAATTAAACTATTTTTAGTAAAGTAATGTAGGGGCTTTTTATACATTTGAGTACGCCTCATATTACTTTAAACCATTTGCTTGTTACTTTTTTTTTCAGTCATGCAACTTAACGTTTTAAAATAAAATCAGTGGCGAAGCTTGAATCACACTTTAGGGGAGCGGGGGTTAAAGTAAACTATTTTAGGGGGGGCGAACTTTATATTTATTAAAAAAATTTCACTACCGGACCGGAAATTTACACTGCCGAGCCGAAAATTAACACTACTGACGGAAAAAAGAGGGGGGCGGGGGCCCCTTGGCCCCTAAGAAGCTTCGTCAATGAATAAAACATAACCCAAATTGAACCATTGATAGGTAAAGGTTTGCCTTACATGTTGATTTGAGAATGCAAACATTACATTAGTATTTTTTAATCTATTTTAATGTATTGTTTCTTTTTTACCCTTGTATGCCAAACAAACTTTAACTTCCTTTATGCACAGAGATAAGATAGATTGAGGGTTTGCAGGAACAATCATATTTTATTGCTTTTAAGAAGTCCAAATTTGTCTTTAACATACTAAAAGAGGATCATGTATTTGTTGTTTTTCTTAAATTGCAGATGCATCAAAATCAGGTGTTGCTCAAGAAACAATACAAAATGCCGTCCGTAGAGGAAGCAAGTTTATGACTGAACAAGAGGCAAGACAGATTCTAGGTGTCAACGAACAGTCATCTTGGAAAGAAATCGCAAAGGTTAGTATTTACTTATGAATAGGTCAATAAGTGTTTGTTTTATCTCTTAGGGATGAAATAAGGTAAAATATTAGATTGAAAGGAAACTAGTCAAATTGGTTGATAGTGGCCCAAAGGATACTTGTAATTATTTTAAGAACTTTGAAATTGTATCGGGTTAAACCAACCCAACCCAAAATTTTAATCGTTTTGCATGATACCCAAGCTATTTGGCTCACACATTTTGCTAACTGTAGTTTTAGTTATTAAGAAGAAGTCGATGTCGTCATCCCATTCTGTTAAATTTACTTATTTTTCCGTCAAATTCCTTTACGTCTCATGCAGCAATAATTAACGCTTGGGTTATTGTTTTCTTATCCAGAAGTATGATACTCTATTTGAATGGAACACCAAGAGCGGGAGTTTCTATTTGCAGTCAAAAGTTCACCGAGCCAAGGAACGTCTAGAGAGAGTTTATCAAGTGAAAGATTCACCCAAGCGATGATGCCGGTTAAAATGACCAAAACACCCTTGTAATAACATGTATAGTTATAATCTGATTGATCACCAGAAGTATAGATTTTGTATTCTTTAACAAAGTTGTCACGAGTCACTCATTGAATTAGAGAAGTATATTATTTAAAAAGGTTTATATTATAAAAACCAACATTTTATGGGACTCTAAGCCATTTTTTGTATATTAATCTTTTAAACTTGTTCAAAATACTTGTATATACATCTTTTAAATTTTAAATAAATATGTTTTTATTGCTTAGACGGATCACGATAAGATGTATTTATGTTTCGAATATTCAAAAATGTCAGATGCGGGTAACTTTTTCATCATATAAAAGCACACACGTGTATTTGAAGCAGTTAAAATTAATGAAATTATGTATCGTATTACTAAAAGAGTATATGACAATCATGAATGTAAATATTTTCACAAGTATATTTATTTTAAACAAATTGAAAAAACTTAATATACTAAAATTTAACATAAAAGTTTTTCATACAACATAACAATGTATATAAATTCTTTTATGATATTATTGAAATTGATCCATCATAGGATAATTTTATTCTTACATGTAACTACAAAATATAAAAAAATATATTAGTAACATTATATCTTTCATAAAAACCAGTGAGTTTAAACCAAAACACTAAAAAAATATCACTGAAATAAATTCAGTTAAAATATATCATTGAAACGAGTTCAATTAAAATATGATACGTCGCAAAAGTGAGTAAAATTGGACAAAAGATTATTTGAACCTCTAATGTGTACACACTATTTATACAAATATTTACACAAAGATATCATTGTTACACCAAGAAATCAAATTTTTGAACAAAATACATATAAATGATAAATCCCATAAATTTCTCTGTATAATTTCTGATCTCTCTCTCTCTCCGTCTTCCCTAAATTGATGCATAGATTTGACAGACGCCATAAAGTCTAAACACCACCAAATACTCTATCTTCATTGATCTTTTGGATCCTGTTTCTACTCGATAAGTGCGGAATTCGTGCCCTTTTTACTCTAATTGGATTCTTTTTCTTCATCATGCCGCTTTAATATCAGATCTAGCATCTTCTATTTGATCAGGTTTGAGATATTTTGCTTGTTTGGATGTGGGTTTGTTCTATTCTTGTTGATTGATCTGCTAGTTGTCTCAAATCTTGTTTTGTTCTTTGAATCTCTGTGGAAAATTCAACATTTCTGATCATGTGTATTGGGTATTTGTAGCTCGTATGTTGATGATAATGTTTACAGTCTCGATTTGTGTTTGAATCATTTTTTGATGTGTAGTTATATACATCTTTTGAGTTCTTCCGAATGGGGTTTTCGTTTGGACATTATATTAGAAGTTTTTATGTCTGTGATTTTCTTGATATTTTATTGTTCATGGTTAGGTTTTTCGTCGGTTGTCATCGAATAATTGAGTGTCAGCGTGGGTGTTTGGAGAGTTTAATCTATCATTATGCTATATGTGTATGTACTTGATTGGTTTGATTGTTTGAACATTGAATTTCATAATGGATTGCTTGTATTTGAAGATACATAACATTTGATTAACTCTTCTGTCACCTTGAGACAAGTTTTAGGTGTTAGGAGAGTTGTTAAATGACCCATTCTAGTTTTTATAATCACAAACTCATAATGCTATATGTTAAATGACTATAGTTACTTGAATATAATCAGAATTAGATAAAACGTAAACGGGAAACTCAAGTGGCTATAATCTAATTAAAACACACATCCAAACACTCCCATATACTTTCCACAATTGAACTTCCAATTTGTTGATTAATCTTGGATTACATTTTGTTAACATTTGAAATTTTAGGATTGCTCACACTTTGTTCAAAAAGTTTTATCTTCTTTGTTTAGGCCAATATTAGGTGACATTGGTTTCATGATCACCAATTAGAACATGTTTATTGATGTTACCAAAATCAGGCTGCTAGTTGCAATGTCAGTGAGACTTT
Source organism: Flaveria robusta (assembly GCA_025506415.1). NCBI lineage: Eukaryota > Viridiplantae > Streptophyta > Magnoliopsida > Asterales > Asteraceae > Flaveria > Flaveria robusta. The sequence continues at coordinate 25,474,326 of CM046471.1, read as the reverse complement.
AACTTGAGCCTATGCTTTAAGGTTATATTCAAATGGATTTTAGATTTTGATGAATACTTTTAGTAAGTAGTTTCTACAATTTGGATATTTATGCAATGTTCTTTTAAGCTGAATGTTTATTGTTAGTCTCTTGATTTTCCCTGATTCTGAATATTTTATGTTGTGTTTCAGTTTAAAGAGTGTTTGCATCCTTCTTCAGGACAATGAAGAAGGCCTTTGATCAAACTGTCAGGGACATGTATGTTCAATTTGTTTTCCAACAAGTTTAGTTAAATTTAGTCTCATTATGTTTGGTTTTATATTTGTATATTTTGTTTCATGCAGTAAGAGAGGGGTTAACAAGAAAGTTCTTAAAGTCCCTTCAATAGAACAGAAGGTGAAATTCATTCTTTCGTCATTGTAATTTATGTGTGAATTTTATTAATTTTTTGCTAATGTTTAAATCTTCATTTTTTTAGGTTCTTGATGCTACTAGTAATGAGTTGTGGGGTCCTCATGGATCACTTCTTGCTGATATTGCAATGGCTTCAAGAAACTAGTATGATATATGCTTTTTGTTTTTATACAAATTCAAGAAACTAGTATAATTTTATTTTGCTCTTAAAATTTATTTACGTTTATGCTTATGCAGTCATGAATACCAAATGATCATGTCAATAATTTGGAAACGTATGAATGATACTGGGAAAAATTGGCGCCATGTGTACAAGGTTTGAAGTGCTCTTATGTGAAATCTTACCCATATTTTGTTCCTATAAGCTAGAGGTGGCAAAATGGGCGGTCGGGTAACCTGTCAAAACAAGTTTGATTAATCTTTTATCTGAAAATATTTTTTTTTTCTATTTAATGAGTTAATGACTAGTGTTGGATGTTATTACAAAAATTTATAATATTTATGTGATAATCTTATTTTTAAAAGTAGTTCCTTTGGAATTTTTATGCATTAAAAGTACACTCTAGGCGACTTCATATTCAATTGTCCCATTTGCCTTCTTTTGCATGATCCATTTTTTCTTCCTGTTTGATCATTAGGGATCATACCCAATTCAACCCATTTATAAGTAAATGGGTCAAAATGGCTACCTCTACTTAAAGCTAATAATGAATTTTCTTACTGTTTATGCCAAATCTTCAGCAGAAAATGTAACCAGGGTTCGACTTTCTTGCTTTTGCACCAGGGTTTGACTGTTCTTGAATACCTTGTAGCAAACGGATCGGAGCGTGTCATAAATGACATTAGGGAACATTCTTACCAGATAAAGGTATACTTTTTGAACTAAAAGTTACACTTAACTTTAATTGTTAGATTTTATTTAGTAGTAATTGATATGTATATCTTTTATATGGCAGTCACTGTCAGATTTTCAATATCTTGATCATACGGGTAGGGATCAAGGGAACAATGTAAGGAAGAAGTCACAAAGCCTTTTGAATCTAGTGAATGATAAAGAGAAAATACAGGAAGTTAGGGAGAAGGCGGCTGCCAACTGGGACAAGTGAGTTGATTATATGATTATGATTATTCCAAATCATGTAAATTCTACAGAAAACACTTCCAAACACCCCTTAATAACAAATCCATGATCACTTTATTATTATTATTATTAGTATTACAACCACCACTACTAATCTACTATCATCATTGTTATTATTATTTAATTTGTTTGATGAGACATGATTGTAACATTCCAATCAGGTTTCACAACACATCAGGAAGTGCAAAGTACAGGCCCGGATCTTATCCGGGTGCGGGAGGTTATGATGATAATCGATATGAAGGTCGTTATGGAAGTAGAGATGAAGACAGGAATGGGGATGGGTATGGGAGGGAAAGAGATGGTGGATATAATTATGGTGAAGAACGTTATGGTCGGGATCAATATAGGGATGATGAATATCGAGGTAGAAGAAGTGTTGATGGTGACAGTTATGGGCGCAGAAGTAGAAGCTCTGATAGAGACAGAGAACGAGCTTATGATTATGAAGGACCATATTCTTCTAGGTACATGTGTATTACTTGTTTTTTTTGTTGTTGTGATTGCATTAAACCTAACATAGTCCTAGAATAAATGAAAAGAGAGTGGATTGGGCGGGTTAGGTAAAGATTTTCGGTAAAAAAAAAAAAAAAAAAAAGTGTATTTTTGTACATTTTGAAAAAGGTCTGGCGTTACGTGGAGCCGGAACACTTTATTTTCCAAATTTTCTAATTCCTTAAATAATAAGGGTCAAGTATGACTAAAGTTGGTATTATATCAAGAATAGACTATTGTTTTAAAAAATAGTATTAGGAGTGTTTATGCATTATAAATACACATAGGATAAATTTTGACCCGTAAAAACCATTTGCCTGCTAACAAGATGTAGTATGTTGTTTTCTTAGGTTCATTTTGTGGGACCCTGATTAAAACTTAAAACAAGAACAGAACAGTCCAGTCCTCTTCGAGAGGGACCAATCTCCAACATATAACCAGAAATACTAAATCAAAATACTCCATCCTAACCACTAAACATGCAAATCACATATAAAGAAGATAGCATGTAACTACCCACTAAGTTCTACCCCACTTCCCCTGACTACTTGGAATCACCCCCCACCTCCTAAGTCAGCCCTCTTTTTCCTGCCATCCCAGGTTGACTGGGTCTGCCCCGACCCAGTTTGACCCCCTGGGATTGTATCAGACCCATGGTCATTCTTAAATTCTCCTTGATTTACATTCATTTCCTTTTTATTTAAATGCAGAGAAAGCAACACGAAAGGTGAGGATCAGTCTCATGATGGAAGGTAATCTAGTTTTCTACTATGCGTCTAGCTTTTCTTTTAACAGCACTTCAAATTAGGCCTACTTCATAGGAATGTAAATCACAGATATTTAGTTGCATTAAAATTTTAATGAAAACTTTAATGTATGTTCTTTATTTTTCTGTTTGGGTAGGCAGTTTGGGCAAAAATCTCCTGAGCAAAATCTTGGGGTACCTCCTAGTTATGAAGATGCTGTGGCTGGTGGTCGTAGCCCCGTTAATAGTGAGAGGTATAATTTTTGGTCTACATACGCCTGAAGAATCGTATATATGGAGTTGGCAGTTTTGACCCGTTTACTAATTAAAGGCTCCATTTTTGTGTACTGCTTTTTAAAAATATAACGCGTAAACATCTTGATTCCTTTTTATACAAAATATTAGATTATCATTGATTTGGTTAAACTATGGAATCCAATTTGTTGAGCAAAATTTCTTTAGAAAAATTGCACAAAAAAGTGTGTTGGGTTTGTTTTGGGCTAGGCTCGTTTTGACCTGCCCCAAAAGTTACCCTTTTGTCCTGTGAATTATCCTGTACTCTAAATCTAGTCGGACTTTTTTCTACTATTTGAAGGGATGTGGAGACAAAATCTGTATCCCCGCCACCTGTAACCACCAGTCATGAAACCACAGTTTCTAGCAGCCCGCTGGCAGCCCCTGCTGTTGCTCCATCGCCAGTAGCCGCTACACCTCCACCTGCAGCCACCCTGAATAATGAAACTAATGGGTTTGATGAATTTGATCCTCGTGGTTCATTCGGTTCATTTCCAGGTTAAAAACACTAATTTCCATCATTGTTTTGCCATTTTCATTTATGTTTTAGTGATTCTTTATACCTGAATTTATATTTAATATTTTGTTATGATCAACAGCGACCCCACCAACGTCAGGTGGTCCTGAAACAGATCTGTTTGGCTCCCCATCGGACCCTTTCTCTTTGAATTCATTGGCTCTCGTTCCTGCTACGACCACTTCTGAAGCTGATGCTTTCACAAACCCAAATCCGCCTGGTCAAACCTTTGTGGCTTCATCTTCAGCCGGTGGCCCTAATCAGGTGTGTTTCACACTTTCACAAACTCAAATATCCTAAAATACCCTTTTTTTATCTATGAATGTTTAACTATTGCTTAAACGCCCTTTTGCAATACTTCTTGATTGTGTTCTCTATGCAGCCATTTGATGATCCATTTGGTGATGGTCCGTTTAAAGCTGTCTCTTCAACTGATGGGTCTGTGGCCCCACCTCAGTCAACATCTGCCGCTAGTCTAAGTGTTGAACCTCCACAATCCGCTCCCCCGATGCAACAATCAGCCAATAACTTTGGATATGGGGGCGGTTTTGATCCAAGTATTGATATTCTAGCAGATCTCCTGCCACCATCTGCACCATCACAAACCGACTTCCCTTCTGAAACAGGTTTTTCAAGTCAGCCTAACCAGACCTCATTTCAGTCTAGTTTCCCGGGTCAACCCGGTCAACCTTCATTTCAAGAGGGTCAACCTACACCAAACCAAGATAGTCAACCGCCACCACAGCAGGGCTATCCACCTCAAGGGGCCCAATTTATGTCACAGCCTGTTTTTCCCCCCACTGGTGGTCAAACCACAGGTCTTGGTGGTTTTCCATCTCAAATGGGCTCTGGTTATCCTGGTTCCAATGATCAACCTGTTCATCAAGTTACTGCCACTTCAAGTTTCTATCAACAGCCTCAGGTTCAGTCTGGGTCCGCCCTCAGTGCTTCAACAGGTGCTCTTGTTACAGTTCCTCAAGAACCAGCCAAATTTGAGACTAAATCCACTGTTTGGGCTGATACGTTGACCCGCGGGCTTGTTAACCTGAATATAGCTGGATGTAAGTTGCTTCATTTTAAATTTAATTTCAGGTCATGGATCGGGTTTTAGCAAAAACAAATTGTTTTTGATGTTGCATTTAATATATTGGGTATATGCAATTCAAAAAATTGGAAAATATTACCGGGTCATGACTTCTTACCAACCCGCACATATTGCATTATCTAATATTGATGTTAAACATATATGTTAATAATGAATCTTTTTGTATGAACAGCTAAGACAAACCCAATGTCTGATATTGGAGTAGACTTTGAAGCATTGAATAGAAAGGAGAAAAGAATGGAGAAACCAAGTGCAACCCCAGTTACATCAAATACAACCATGGGTAAGGCCATGGGTTCTGGTTCTGGAATTGGTCGTGCTGGTGCTGGTGCACTTCGACCCCAACCGAACCCCATGATGGGTCCCAGCATGGCTGCACCTGGTGCTGCCCCTGGCTATGGAGCAGGTTATGGAGGCATGAGCCAGCCCATGGGCCAGTTCCAAATGCAACCACCATCAGCTGGATATCTACCGCCCGGATCTTACAACCCAATGATGGGTCGTGGTGGTGGTGGTTATGGTCAACAGCCGTATGGTGGTTACAGATAAACTGAAGAGTAATTTTACGCCCAAACATGTTCAAAGCAACCTGAGAGTGAGAGTGGCCATTTCAACTGCCCGGAAGATTTATCGTGATGAAAAGATGCAATCTTTTTCTCTTTTTATGAGAAACTCCACCTTAACGTATGATTGTATCATATAATATTCATAATGCTTTTGATCTTGTAGGTATTACGAAGTTTGTATACCATTGAGGATATAACCAAACTCAGGTTGCCTCATAGAACAGTTTTTGTGTCTTATTGATTGTTGAAGCATGTATTGCCAATAAATCTCTATTTCTCTTTACCATTCAATGTAGTACCAAACTTTTGCTTCTGGCATTACCAAATGTGACTTTTTAAGAGGGGCTCGCCGCCTAGTGTTAGCACTTAGCCCTACAAAAATATTTTGGTTGTTTTATCTTTTATAAATAAGTGGCAAACCATAAACCAAACCAGGGTATCTACAGCTTAGCACATACAACCGGTTTTGACGAGATTTATAGGTCAAAGCCAGTGAAAGATGATGGGTTGTGTAAGAAAAATGGTTGATTGATTATCCATCAAATGGTGATGACAACATATAAAGTTCAGAATGAAACTCTTTTATCTAGACCGTGGGTACAACTTTAATAATGATCAATTCTACATCCTAATAATATACTCCAATGGGTTGACTTCTGGTATGGATTGTTTTTTCAAAAGAATAATGCAATTAATTTATATCTTAAATCAGTTCATCTGTGTTCAAGTGATATGCCCTTTAGGCCTTGAATCCCCTATTATTTCAACTATTATTCCTTAAATTCGTTGATGATGATAAAAATAAAAATAAGCTATAAGTATTGTTCATCATCAACGTGCTATAAAAATCAACTTCCAGATCAAATCTTCTTTATCAATGTATCATCCCCTTTGTAGTTGCTGCTACTAGCTACTAATTGTGATTTATTTGAACTCAAGACGCCAGTTTCTTCGTCTAAGTATCTGTTTCGTTCTGCTTCTTCATCGACATGGTTTTCTTTATCAAACCTGCAGCAAGTCAAACGTTTTAAAAAAGTCAAACATTGTAATTTCAAAGGACAAACTTATAAAAGATAGATTATTTGCAACTTCTTCAGTTTTCAGACCTAAAATTAGCCATTCATCCATTGTCATCCTTAGAAATGATAGGTTTAGGATCACAAAGTTTTATACTTTTTCGTTATCGAAGGGTGTTATGGACATTTGACTAATAGTCAACATTCTGTTAAGCAAGTCTCGTGTGATGGATGTGAAAAGATGAACAGTTGTCTTTAGCAAGGAAATTAAATGCATACCCTGAATAAACAACGAGGCCAACAGCAACAGCAACAAAGGCTACGAAATACATCCAATCGACCTAATCGTCAAAGTCAAAGTGAACATAGAAAATTCATCAAACCTTGCAAGCTATAATCTAACCTTTTTTTTTTCAAATAGCTGTTTAAATGTGATATTTTTACAAACCTGTTCATGGTATGCAAAGATACGAATCAGGACCGACCACATGTCTGATGTCAGCAGAGACAGATTTAGCATTGTAGATCCACTCATCTACAATTGAAACAACAAGAATAAACATGACTACAAAGGGTAAAAAGGTAATTGTAACTTGAAACTTCAAAAAAATATGGACATTGAAATTTTCATGTCATGGATGTAGTGACAATTCTTCAAGCCATTACCTTCAGCAAAACAGGAACACCCGAATAAAACAGAAACATTGCTGCTGCAAATCCAGTGTAAGGAAGCAACTAAAAAGTCAAACAAATAAGACATCTAAGATTAGAACATAATACAGTTATACATTTGCTATCTTATAACGTCCAATGCAGTTTAATAGAGGTTGGTTTCGTCATCTATAAGTGACTAAAAAGGAATTGTTGCAAATACCATTCCTTTGGTAGCAAGAAAACTGCAGCATTGACTTGACATGGTCTATGAAAATTGATTGATTATTTGTCAAATATCTATAATACCCTCTTCAAAAATATGACAAAAGAAAAAAATTTGTGGTGATAACAATGGAAAAGGAAATACTTTTACATGAAATATTCACATAAAAGATCAAGCTGCAATTCTCATGGGACAGATAAATGTAACATTTATATTTGTGTTTCATGAAATCAGATTTGTATGAATCAATATACGTATGGTTGCATGTATATATATACAAATATACAATGTGTATGTGTAAACATTTGTGTGTATAGAAAGAGAGATGGGGAGATAACTGATCCTGAAGACCAATGGATGGATTTGAGCTCCTCACGCTCAAGTATGCTTCTATTGACATTGTTAAAGAAAACAAATGTGAAATGAAACTCAATTGTCAATTTCAAATCATGTTTATATCATATCACTACATGATCCATATAGAAGTGGAAAAATAGAAGGGTTTGGTTGGGAGACGAGTCAACATGGTTCAATTCTTTAATGGAAAATGGGTTGGGTTGACCTGTTAGTTCTTTCTTTTCTCCTGTTCTCTTTAAATTTCAAAAGAAGAACCAAATGGAGCTATAAGCCAAAGACTAAAAAACTTAACATATATTAACAATTTAATTGAGAATTCAATCATTATGATAGATGCCATAATGATGCAAGCAAGGATACATTTGAATGCCACTGAAGATAGCACCAAAGAGCCCCAACATTGCCATAAGTTCAATCCTATCGGCGGTTTTCACAAAGAACTCCTGCACAAGCCCAAAAACATTTATTAATGCTCACAAAAATAGTCTTTGCATAATGTTGACTACAGCCAATATATACACGTGTGCGCATGCACACGTGTATGTTTAAAACAGCAGATCATAACATGTCAATGACAGTTGAGAAAGTAAGGCATTCTTTTGACCAAAAACAAGACTCTAACCTCGCTAACATTGCTGACAGCATAAAGTGTGGCCCCCGCAACCACCAAAAAGTCTCCTTTAATAGGGTTGCTTCCGCTTTCTGAGAAGGTAATACAAAAAAATATCATGAAAAATGCATTAAACGTTACATATGTTAAATATGCAACTTAAGTTATTTAACATAATTGGCATACGAGTGGTCATCTGTATCGGAGTTTGGAGATGATTTACATACGTGAGTATTATTGCGCTAAGATAGTAAAAGACAATCAAAAAATCAAATGAATAAGTTTCATAAAAAGCATAAGGTATATATATACTCACGTGAGCGGTCATCTGCATGAACATCTGAGAAAATAACGAGCACAAGACCAGCGATACATATGGCAACACCTGCGATTTTCTTGTACCTGTATTTTGTCTTTAGGAAGAGCCATGTCAGCAATATGACCGAGGGGATTGACCAACAATCGAGCAGCATTATACTTGTTATTGATGTGTACTGATACGCCTTGACCACTATTAATCAGAAGCAATAAAAGTCAAAACATTTTGCATTTATATACTTGAATGTTTTTTTGATAATCTACAAATTTGAATCGTAAATGTAACATTAAGTTCAACATAGTTTAACAAAAAAGTTAAATCTAGCCAAATATCCCATCAAAACCGACAAAATAATTTTATTATTTTTTTGTGTTTTGTAAGGATTCAAAAGAGCAGGAAAAATAATCATTATTGTTACAGAATTCTTACCAAGATAATTTGCCTCAACATCTACAAGTCCAAGAAGTAAATAATAATACCATCTGGCCTGCAAATATTACATAACATTGAAAAGAAATTCGTCAAACATTAACCAGTTTTGCACACATATGTCAAGATAAATACTAATACAATGAAAAAACCAGGACCTATGACAACAAGCAACATGTAGCCACTTAAAATTATAAATTGTAACATAAATGAACAAATACAGACTGACAGTACGTAAATAACTAACCTTCAGCCCACTTCCTCTGTATATTAATATCCCTCCATAAACAATTGCCAACAAGACGTAGTTAGCTAAAGACTGTGAAGTAGGTGCATTGATCCCTAAGTTACAAAATAAGAAATAAATTAGATGCTAAGCACTTTAGCAGAACATATGTATAAATATACAATGATCTTGTGTATAAAAACACACAGACAGTATGAATTAGAGAAACAGAACATACGATTTTATTAAAAGAAAATTCAAAATATCTGATATCACACCGACCAAGACATTAAACTTATATCATCTTATGTATTTAAATCATCCTACTCGGTATTCTTTTGTTGTAAAACAAACAACTGTTGCTGCAGAAATACAAAAATAGCACTGCACTCTGCAAACTAAGTTATTTTGTTATAGAAAGTGCTTTTTTTTTCTTTTTTTTTTTTTTTTTTGTATTCACATATCTCAATTTGTCCAAGATAGCTAGTTATTACACGCTCTTGTGTGCGTTTTTAGCATTTTTAACAATAAAAATAGTTATTTTGAAGTGAGAAGTCAAGTATGGTAGCTAAAAAAAGTTGATCGCTTTAAAAGTTAATCATATATCAATTATCATATATGAAAAACTAAGTGTAATAACAACTTGCAGCAACAAATATCTTCACTTTCACATGATAAAACTACTAAAGGAGATCTTTATTATAAAACAACAAAATACCCCTTTTGTTGCATAATTCAATATTATTACTTTTATGGAAACTTAATCAATTAAAAAAAACAAGCAACTTCAAAAAAACCTCAATTTGGTCTATTTGGGAAAAACCCAGAAAAATAAAATAAAATAAATCAAATGAAGCCCCGATAATGAAAGTACAAACCTCTTCTAGCAAGCTCAGATGATGAAAATCCAGTAGATGTAATAAGAAGTGAAAGAATCTGTCCCAACACAAAACCTACCACTGTCTTGTTTGTCATAATCTCCTTCACACTAACCATGGTTAGATTAAAAAGAACTCTCACCCTTTTCCAGATTTTAGGAAAATGTTAATAAAACACCAATTTCAAGAAACCTCAATAACAAACAAGAAATACCCAAATCAAGAGAACTCACTCAATTGCACTGTTTTGTAAATCTTCTTCATGAATTACACAAAAACAGATAGGAAAATCAAACATCCAGTTTGGGATCTAAAGTGGGTAGGTTTAGAAAATGGATAATTACTGATATCATCAAAGAAAAAAATGATCTCTATAATGGAAGGTAGCAAGTCAACCTCAATGATTTAATGCTGATAATACACCAATATCCAGAAACCCAAATCAAGAAACCTCAATAACACACCAGACAACCCTAAATCAAGAAAACTCACTCAATTCCCCTTTGTTTGTAAATCTTTATCAAGAAATACTCAAAAACAGATGGAAAATTGAAAATTGAAACACCCAATTTGAGATCTTGAGTGGGTAGGTTTGGAAAATGAAAGACTATGAAATCATCAAAGAAGAAATGATTGATTTGATGAAGTAGAAAGTCAAACTCAATGATTTGATGTTAAATAGGTAAAGAATCAGTTCAAGAATGAGAAAGTTGAAAACGAGAGACCATCTTTAAAAGGAAGTAACCAACGGCTGTAAAGAAGTCCAAAAGATTATACGACTGTTTGCCATTGGTGATCACGAGCCGCAGAGATTGGGGACACATAATTTGATAATATCGCTTTTCTTGTTTTTACACCCTATCTTTTTGATTATTTAAAGCATATGTTCGACACTTTTATATGTGCTTACCTTTTTTAGATTTAGGCCAAATAAAATATATCATCTTAATCAAATTGAATTTGTAAATTCTAGACTAGTGGTTGATTTTGTTGAGGTAAGTTATGATTATAACATTTTAATAAATTACATTTATGATCCTTAAAATCTTTCCTTAGCTAATATATTATTAGTTTAAATATAATTATATGTATGCAATATTATCATTCTTTCTAAATGTTATTTATCAGAATCACTCTAATTCTTAATTGTAGTCAAAATGTGGTTAAAACTTTGTTTAAATCCATTTTCAAAACAAAATCTCATAATATAATTACTAATAATATTATTTAATTTCTTTATAGACTAAATATACTTTTTAATAAAGTAAAAAAAATCTTTTTATCAATTTTATTTATATAGAAATAAATTTTATAAAATAAGAAGTTTTTAAAACATCAAACATTTTTTAAAAATATGAAATATTTTAAAATTGGTGTTTTAAAAAAGTAAAATATTTATAGATAAAAAATAATTAAAATTGGGAGTTATAACAATGAAATTTTTTTAAAACGGTTTGTTTTGAAACAAAATGTTTAGTTTTTTTAACAAAAAAGTTTAAAAAATCGATATTATTGTTTTATTACTTATGTCTTTACCCATATGTAATTTCAAATATATCTTATTTTGGAATATCGTTTTAAAACTAATAAAATTTTATTATATCTAATATTTTATTTAATCAACCATTGTAATACACGGGTTACTAATGCTAGTAAAAAATAGATTCCATCGCCCAACAAGTAATAAAACATAAAAAACAGATCCACTACAAGTGCTTTTTATTCTATTGTATAAAGATAAGGGTTTGTTATTACTAAACATATAAAATAATAATGTCCTTACGGCCCATGCTTTTGCAGCAAGCTCCATGAAATATGACAATATTGTATATTTTAAGTGGATTAACATGCGGAGAATCGCACTTAGGGTGACTATAATTTATAAACAGTTGACTTTAGCTTCGACCTTGATCTATTTACTCGTGAACTCCAAATATGCTAGGACGAATATCCTAAAATTCAAAAGTGAAATTTTAATAATGTTTCAAATACTAAATTGAGAGTAAATGGATTGTAAAATACTAGGGTAATATATCACATCATGAATTGAAGAAATGATGAAAAAATATATATGTTTGATAAAGGTCAAGGAAGGGTTGAAGTCAAATTTTGAATTTGTTCAAATAAAATAATTTATTTAGCAAATGATGCATGCATAAAATAAGGGAATTACTTTGTAAAGTTATATCGATAGTATAAGAAAATATACGTTGATAAAAGTTTAAATATATTTATAAACTCGAGCAATTTAAAAGAAGCAAAATGACGAGTTATCTCATGTTGGACACAAGGGGTAAAAGATTGGTATCGCTCTTAATGTGCACTCTCTCAAGTTTGTGATCTTGTGAGAGATTCAAGAGAATTGTTGAATGAAAAGCTCAATATATTTTGTTAACGTTTTCGGACATGTGTGGACATTAAGCATGAGCATGTAATATATAGACGGTCTTCCTTATGCAATTCAACTTTAAAAAATTAAATTTTAATTACTATAAACACTTATAGAGACTGAATATAATCTATTTCGTAGTATTATCATTTAAATTAAAAACATGTTTAAATATATGTGTACATTTTTAAATTATATATTTTTCATTTTCAACCCGTGTAATACACGGGTCTATAACCTAGTGTTAACATACATTAAAAGCAAATAATTAAATATTTAAATGAATATACAAGAAATTTGAATTAAATACCTCAAAACTCATCTTGACCACGTTTATGTGTATTTTATGCATACATATGGTTTAGAGTCGAATTGGTTCATATATGCTAGTAGTTTATGAATTTTGTCATTTTGTGTTAGTTCCAGATTTAATTACTAAATCGAAATTTTGATGTCTATGGCTAAAATTAACGTAAATATAAACTTGTCGAACATAGATAAATTGATGGCGACTCATGGCGATAATGTTTATTAGAAAATGTTATAAAGAATATCCAAATGTCAGAATATTTATTGTTTGACTGGGATGTCATGACTACTTTAGAAGATTGAAACTTAGAAGAATACAAAAACGTACTTTAGTAATTCAAACATAACCCAATAATAATCCATATCAACAATTTTACTTACAATGCTTTCAACTTTTGTTATTAAGAACAATCCAACTCGCATAATCATTTTATAATTATACTTAATTTCTACTTGATTTTGCTTGCAAGACTAAATGTTTTTTCTTCGTTTCACTCGTAATCACCGTTGTGAGCAAAATCAAGTTGAAATCACGCGTATTCTATGATAATTATGAGAGAGGGCAATCTTTGAGACAATAATAAAAGTTAGAAGTGTATTAATTAAATTTACACTAAGGATTATTACAGCATTCAAGTTAAGTTTGGTTTATTAAGATGGCAATTTTGACTTGAGTTGTTTCTCATAACTCAGCATGAGCCACTTGTGAACTAACCACTATGCAATAGATATCATAAGTCCAGTCTAAACTTATTGGAAACGATAGAAACTTTGGTGTTAACTTCTAGAATAAGTGGTAATCCCCAATCAGATGAGAAGCATTTTGTGAAACCTAAACCCCAACGACATCAAAATTGGTACAAAAACATACAAACTAAAGTTTCTCAAATTTATTTCAAAATTACTAATCAATAACCCTCAATCCAGCCCTATTAAATCATTGCATACCAATTTATGAACTTGTTGACTGCTTCTTCAACCCTAACATCTTGTTAATGGCACCAACATAAGCCCTCACACTAGAGATAACAATATCCATGGATGCACCTGTTCCACTGCCAAAACATATATTCATTCATACAGTTAGACATGACAGTATTCATGTCTCATAAAATGGACTATATGAGTGCGCCTACGTATGTGCTGTTGTAAAGTCACAATATATAATGTAAATCCTAGCAACATCCATTAGACGTAAGCGGATAAGCAAATACGTGTGTTTTTTTCAACAATTATTGTATTAACACCGGAGTATTACTTCTTACCTATATGTCCGCGTAATTTTTTCTCCAGAAGCATGAGTTGTTGTGTGGTAGTTTTCTGCAGCAATTACAACACGGGTACTGGCTATCGCATCAATGCCAGCTGTAACTGCAGACATTGAATACTCGAGGAGTTTCACAGGAGCCTGTAAAATACATATTAGAATCAAATGCGATAAAACTAGAATAGCTGACCTGCACCCAGTTTGACCCGAACCCATTTTGGTCCATTACCCAACCCAACTGTTTTGCAAGGCTAATAAGGGGGCGTTTGGTTGGAAGGAATGGAATGGAATGGAATAGAATTGAGAAACTAGTATAATTTTCAAGTAAATTGTGTTTGAGTGAGCAATTAAAAGTAAACTCAAGGGAATGTTTCACCTCAAATTTCCTTGGTTGTGGGATTTCAAAATCCTTCCACCTAGAGAGGGAATTTGAAATCCCACGTCCAAGGGAATTTGAGGTGAAACGTTCCCTTGGGTTTTACATTTCATTACCCACTTAAACATAATTTTGCTTGAAAATTATACTAGTTTCTCAATTCCATTCCATTCCATTCCTTTCCTTCCAACCAAACGCCCCCTAAGTCTTAAACTCAGAATTCATACCTTCACAATGAGATCAACTGCCTTATAAGCTGCATCAACTGGTCCTGTTCCAGTAGAACAGCTAATGTGTTCTGTCCCATCATTATCTATTAATTTAACTGTTGCTGTAGAAAGACCTAAAGTCCCACATGTAACCTGTAAACTAAAAACAGTTTCAACTGGTTTAAAAAATAAAAACTATCCGTATGTAAGTGGGGCCGTATACAAACCTGAACGTCTCCAAACTTCCAAACAACACTGGGCTGGAAAACCTCGTCTGATACCAACGCTCTTAAATCATCATCAGTAATAACCTTTTTCATTTCAGCAACCGATTTAAACCGCCAGAAGAGATCATTAAGTTCTCTCCCATCGATGTCATAACCAAGCTGAATATAAAAACCAGAAAGAAAAAAAAAAGTTCAATGCATAATAATAAAGGCTAGTTCATATTTATAGATCAATGAGTTCAGACTACACTCTACCTCGAAAAGTTTAGCTTTCAAAGCATGTCGTCCACTGATCAACAATATTTGAAAATCATCAAATTACTATATTTCAACAACTCAATGCAAATATAATAAAAGTAAACAGATTTTAATATAGAATACCTAAGTTTTCCAAGTGTAAGACCAGATTCATTAGATCTAAAGAGTCCAATATCTTCAGGAGACATGATTTCATATGTGTTTCTGTTCTTTAGCATTCCATCTTGATGGATCCCACTTTCATGAGCAAAAGCATTAGCGCCAACAATAGCTTTGTGAGGCTGCACATGCAATCCACTGTATTCTTCCACCTAAATAACAGCATTCAAAGTAAACAAAGATTTTAAATGTAAAAAATCATAATTCAAACAATAAAAAAAGCTTTGGTGTATACCATCTTGCTAGCCATGACAATATGTCTTGTATTGATGCCGGTGTAAAGACCACCCAATAATTCTCCTTTGCATTTTATAGTCATCACTACCTATTTTCAATAAAAGTCAATACATACTATCAATTGAATGAACTTTTAAGATATTAAAAGAACACTTGGTTAATATTGCACTCACCTCTTCCAAAGAAGCATTACCAGCTCTCTCTCCGATCCCGTTTATTGTTACTTCTAACTGTCTTGCACCGTTATAAGCCCCCTAAAATTCACATAAATCAGCATAAAAACGCAATACAAACTAAAAAAATACAAACATACCTCCAAAGTATTGGCAGTAGAAAGTCCTAGATCATTCTGGCAGTGGGTAGAAATGATAACATTCTCAATACCAGGTGTATTGGCTTTTATGTCAGCAATGAGCTGCCCGAACTCACGAGGCCAGTTATAACCAACAGTATCAGGAATGTTAAGAGTGGTTGCACCTGCTTTAATAACCTCTCCCAGAATCTCATACAAAAATTCCCTCTCTGATCTGTTAACCAAAATCCATATTTTACAAGAATCCGACAAACAAGTAAGCAATTTTGTTAACTTTTTTACAAAATTCCTACTCTGATCTGTTAACAAAAATCCATATTTTATAAGAATCAGACAAATGAGTAAGAATTTTTATCGACTCTTTGTACTTGTTCTAACCAAGAAGCTCAAAAAAAGTGCTACAGTTTGAAAAAGCCAGCAACTTTGAATGAATAAAATGATTCTTTTTTTAAAACGTTTACACGAACGACAAATAATTTGCAAGAAGCAACAACTTTGAACACAAAAGGAAAATAAAATTGTTCGTTTTAGGGATTTTCGCAGGAACAACGATTAGTTTGCAAGATGACTGGTTAAAAACACCATCATTCATAAGCACACAGTCTTTTTAGAATATCATTATCTGTCTAAAACAAAATCAAGTCAATAATCACAACCAAAAGTAGAATTGCAAAGCCATAAACAGTCATTTATAACACAACATCCACATTGCACAGAGAAACACTGATAATATTGAGAGGAATTTAGATGAATAAGAACCACATTAAGCAAAATTGGGGCTATAAATCATGGTGATTAACCTTACTTCTAACCAAACTAACATGATTATTCTTCAAAATGCACATGCAAACAACCATGAATCATGTATAACAATATACCTTCCAGCATCTTCAGGGCTAAATTCAACATCCTCACACCCCAAGCTTCTAGCATACGCCACCATACTTCTGGCCTTCTCCACCACCTGTTCCTTGGTCATCTTAAGCTTATACTTCATATGAATCTCACTAGTCGCAATGAACGTATGAATCCTCGGGAACTTGGCATACTTCACGGCCTCCCACGACTTATCAATATCATTCTTATTACACCTCGCGAGACCACAAATCACCGGCACATGACCATCCTCTCCGGCGACATTCCCGACCTCTTGTGCGATCAACTTCACGGCTTCGAGATCAGCCTCGGAGGAGGCGGGAAAACCTGCTTCGATGACGTCGACGCCCAGCTTGGCGAGCTGGCGGGCGATGTCGAGCTTTTCCTTGGTGGTCATGGTGGCGCCGGGGGACTGTTCGCCGTCGCGGAGGGTGGTGTCGAAGATGCGGATGTAGTTAGGGTTTGGGATGTGGTTGGGGGTGTAGTTGGGGCGGTGGGAGCAGAGGAGTTTGAAGGATTTTGGGGGGTGGGTTGTTGAGCGTTTGTAGTGGAGGAGAGTTCGGATTGGGTGGTTGGTGACGGTGGCGGTGGTGGTGGTGGTGGTGGTCGGAGAGAAGGATGAAGGGATGTGGGAGAGACACGCCGCCATGGTTATGGTGGAAGCAGGGGCTGTGGTGCGTGTGTGTAATAGTGTGGAAGATGAGGGGATATTCAAAATATAATAATATTTGTTACTAGTGATTCTGTTTATATAAAAGTCAAGGGTTTTTAAGCTTTATGGTATAGTGGTGTAGGGAGGGTAGTTTCAATTTTGAGGCTAAGGTTAAACTAGTTTTTTTTTTATCCTTCGTATGTTTTTGTTGTATTATTTGTGTTATGATAAAGTATAGATTATAATTGACACGAATTTATTTACGAACTAAATTTATGTTAATATGTAAAGTGAGTCGAAATTATACCGTTTGATAAAAAGGTATTATATTTGGCTCGATTATTTTTCAAATAAATTAATGTCGAAACATAAACCCCATGTAAACTTTTCAATTGGCTAAACGCCAAGTTTTGTTTTTAATATGCAATAAATTATATTTAACAAAAATGAGGAAAGAATGTAAAAAAAAAAAAAAAAAAAAAAAAAAAAAAAAAAAAAAAAAAAAAAAAAAAAACAAATGCCCTTGCACTCGCTAGACTGTTACAAATGCCCTTAGCTCTTAGCTGAGAGAGTCAATTTTCAATTCAGTTTACAAGATTATAAATATTCTTACTCTCTCTATTTGATATGAAAAAAGTAAAAACAATTAGTGCTAAAAATATGATTAAGAGTGTACGATGTCTTAAGATGAAACTGAAAGGTTTTAAGATGATTGACATAAAATCCAATTAATACAAATATTATACTAAACTTTCAAACTTTATACATGACTTTCTTTCAAACTTTATACATGACTTTGTTATATCAAAGGTTAAATTTGTTCGAGTTTATGTCAACTAGAACCTTACAATATTATGATATGACAAGTATCTAACTTAATAAATGTTCTTACCCTGAAAAAAATCATTTAAGGAACCAGTTATTAAGACACCTCTCAATTATAAATCAACCCCCCAGATTTCTATACAGGTCGTATAGCACTATACGCGTCGTATATGTGAGTTGTATAGCTCTATATGAGACGTATGACCCCCATGACAGCCCTCTAAAATTTTCCTGTTAGTCAGTGTCGAAATTTGCTATATATGTCGTATAGCCCTATGTGTTTCGTATAGGGTGACGTATAGGCTATATGGGGCATATTGCCCTCTGACAGTCCCCCTTGAATTTTTCTCGTTTTCTGTATTTTCAACCCTATATGTCGCGTATAGTGCTATGCGATGCATATAGGGGCGTGTTGATTTATAATGTGAGGTGTTATTAGTACACTTATTTAATTATAAGATAACAAACACCTAAGGTATTAAGGTAACTTAATAACTGCCCCCAATCCCAAGAAACTAATGTAATTATAAGATGAAAAGTATCCAACTTAATTAAACTGCCTAACCCAAAGAAAATTTCATGGTTCTAGAAGTATTCAATTAACAAATTCGTTCATCCCATAAAAACTCTAGTGGTTACTAATAGTATTTTGGTAGGCGTATTCGATCTTGCGCGTTGCGCAAATGTTGTTTTGTTCTTCGATGCATTGTGTTATTTGTTTTGCCCCTTTATGGAATCACTTTCTATGCGCATAGATAACATATTTCTAAAACAATAGAGTTTTGAATATCAATAACAATATATCAGTTGTTTCAGATCTGAAGTGACTTTAATAACAATCAAAACACATTCTTTATTGTTCTTCTTGTTAGCCACTACTGCATTCTCTTCTTTCTTAGCACTTGTTTATCTTTTCTGCTAGCCCAACATAAATACATGCTTTTAGTTATTTGTAATTAGAAATGGAAAGTTTAGCCTCTTCTTTATTAGTTTCTAGACAACACAACAAAAAGCTAGAAACTAAATGGAAAAAAAGGGTGCAAATGTGCACTACTATTAATTTTCATTTAACTTAAAATTTTAGCCAATAATATAGATTTTGTTGTACACAATACCAGATATGTTCATACCAATTACCAAACATAATGTTTTCTAACAAAATACAAAAGGTTACATGCCATATACTTCAAGAAAATATTCAACAACCGATTTCATGCTAATTTTCAAATCATTTTAAAAGATTATAAATATTCTTACTCTCTCTCTATTTGATATGAAAAAGTAAAAACGATTGGTGTTAAAAAGATATGATAATTGTTTTTTTTTTCTTGAAACAAAAAATTATGGTAATTGGTTTTTTCTTGAAACATTGTATGCTTGTTTATTCTTTGATTAAATTATATACATTACGATTATTAAAGGGTGTTTTGAAAGAGCTAGAAATTGTTTTACTTTTTCAGATTACGTTAGAAGTAAATTTAAGTACCTATATGCAAACTCTAGACTATAAAGTGTTTCAACAGTTAAGTTTAAAAGACAAGTGCTAATTCTAGATAAAACATTCTAATTTACCATTGTTGGGAACTATGATGACAAGAGAAGTGAAGTTGAATGGCTCGGTGGCAAAAAGCTCATGTATGTAGAGATTCTCAAATTTTCGCCATGATCACACTTGAAAAGTCTTGTTTTAAACATGGAACTGATAAAGTTTATGAGTGTATGACATAAAAGACTATAAGATTATTGGTTATTAATGCTTAAGGGTACGACCCAAAGATAGAAAAGACAAAGTAAAACTATGAAAGCACATAAAACATGGAATGGATAAAGTTTATGAGTGTAATGAAGTATTAAGATGAAACTGAAAGGTTTTAAGATGATTGATCTTAAATTCAATTATTACAAATTATTACAAATATTATAGTAAAACCTTCAAACTTTCAACATGAGTTTGTTATATCGAAGGCTGAATTTGTTTGAGTTTATGTCAACTAAAACCGTACAAAATTATGAAATGACAAGTATCAAACTTAATAAATGCTCCTACCCTAAAAAAATATATTTAATTATGCAGTAACAGGTATTAATGTATTAAGGCAACTTAATAATTGCCCCCAACCCTAGGGAGATAATCCTTGTACTCTAATAAAAGAGTAACTTGGGGTGACACATGTCATCATCAAATTTATTTTCAACAAAATTTTCCCGCTTCTCTCTCTAATTAAATAATTACCTTAATTACCAATTATATTATTTAACTTTTTTTAGAACAAAATTAGTTTTTTAATAAATTTAGAAAAAGATCTTATTAATGTTATTTCTAAAAAATAATTTTTATAAAATAAAATTTTTTTATAAAACATTAAACTTTTTTAAAATTAGTGTTTTTAAAAAGTAAATTTTTTATAAACAAAAAATAATTAAAATTAAAAATTATAATAAATTTTTTTAAAAAAATGATATTTTTAATATGGCTTGTTTTGAAACAAATATTTTTTTTTTTTGGAAAAAAAAATATCATTTTATACTTAATAAATTTTTATTATATTTAATATTTTATTTATTCAACTCGTGTAATACACGGGTTTACTAAAACTAATGTAATTATAAGATGACAAGCATCTGACTAAACTAATCTGCCTAACCCAGAAATTTACATGTTTCTCGATGTAGTCAACAAATTCATTGTGTAAAAACTTTAGTGGTTACTTTACCAATAATATTTTATTACCTATAACGTTTTAGCATATTATTAAGACTATTACCTTTTTACTTATTAAGGTACTCTTGTCATTCACTATAACATTTGACCAATGTTTTTAAAATCAGACTGGTCATAATACATAATCGATCTTCATTTCATCTGGCATCATATGCATAAGAAAATATAAAACTATAATGAAAAAGGTACAAGAAATCATCACACTTCCTTTAGGTCAATGGATTTCAACTATGGGAGCTCAACAATCTTTGATCGTTTTCTTTTTTGACCGTTTTCAGATACTGTGTTTGTTGATTTATCACTGAGAGTTTGACCGTTCGACTTCATAGGAGAGCGTGTCGCCTTGTTAGTTTCATCATCGGAGCTATCTTCTAATTCAGATTCACTGCTGCTTGCATCGAGAGAAATGATTGGTTGAGAACCAACAATGGCAGATTCAGCAGCAGCAACAGCCTCAGGGGTGTTTAGATCAGCAACACCCAGCATTAAATCCTGCAAGTTAATTAAGTAACATTGATCCAATTAATAGAATACACACTTGAAATCTAAAATTTTTCTTAAAGGTGGGAAAATGGTTGGAAGATCCAGGTGTGGAAGTATGTCAGTGTTAATTAGGATTGAAACAGATCCACACTCCACAACATTTGTTGAGTATGACACATGATGCACAATGAACCAGATGGGGTCATCCATCGGTTAATCATTTTGATCTGACATAGAACCAACCAAGTGGATTAAGATCACTCCCATCGGCTAATCATTTTGATCTGACCCATGACCCAACATATGTGAAGGAATGGATCATGACACGCATTGACCAGGCCCGTTGGCAGGCATATACCAGTACCTTTACGGTTCTAATACCATGAAACTCATAGAGCTAAAAAATTATCTATTATCAGAAAGGAAAAAAACATCCTCACATAGGTTAAAGGTAAAAGAACACAGTTTTTTGTGCAACTATATTTCCACACTTCTCCTAACTCGCTCTTTCATATATACTAGCATTTTTGGGATTTCTTGCGAGGAAGATGATAATCAAGCTCAATGATTCAAAAGTCCAATCACTAAATACCTTGCTGATTAAATTCAATGTAGTAAGCAAACTTTTACATAAAGATATATGAAAATTAAACTCGATTTAACTTTGTTTTTAAAGAGAATGCATGGTTTTTATTTTTTACCAAGTGTGCCTGTAATTTAAACGATATAAAGGTAAAAACATGGCTTACAGACCATTTCAATGTATTCTGATTCATCGCCTGTGAGTGCCTCGATATCACAGTTCTTGGAGTTCTGCACATAAAAGTGCAAAATTTGGAAAAGATATGAGATATCTATACGCAGACGTTAAACAATGAACAAAAAGAATATTTGCATACCATTGCATCTTGCTGCAACTTCTTATTAGATTCTGCCATGACCCCTAAGAAGTCCCTGACTTTGCTCATCACTGAAACAACGAAAAAATGTGAGCATATCGATTTGCTCTAAAGTAAGAGTTGTTAACTGATAAACTATCCCCTGATTGTTCATAACAATGTGGCTTAATAGCCCACCCAGGCCCTTAAACCCTCAACCACAACAGGATGACCCTTCTTACACACATTGATAATTTGATACCGCTAAGCTACAGGCCCTTTGGTTAATCTATTCATCTTTTTGTAACACAAACGCCAAATTCAAACATTAATTTAGTTTGAAATTAAACACATATGAACAGACACACGAGTTCAAATGTAACCTTGGCTAGGAGGAGGAGCGGCGATTGCAGGCTTGGTATCAGGACGTGCATTAGCTTTAGTTTTAGCTGCTTCGAGCTTCTTCAGCAGATCATCGTCGCCACTTTTGCAAACAAGAAGCGCTGCTTCTGCAGGAAGTTAAACTAGCAAATTAGCATGCGATTTGATGCTATGGCCTATGGGTGTGTTTGAGAAAGCGTGCGTACCTTTGGAAGAAGAACTTTGAGAGTTGTTTTCGAGGTGAAGAAGAGCTTGACTGCTGCCGGTGCTACGCCCCATGGCGAAAACTACCAGCAGGAAGACCGCCGTTAGCGGCGGAAAGCGGCCGGCGGGAAGTGAGGTTAGGTTTTTAAGGGTTTTTGATGCTCGAAGAGGGTTTCTTGATGGCGGTTGTTAAACACCCCCAATGGTTTGATACTTTGATATTGTAGTGACCGGGTTCGGTTAGGTTCGGTACGGACAGGACCCGGCTTAAAGATTCATGGATATCCCGAAAAATTTTTTTTGGGTAAATTACAAATTATGTGTTTTATTAATATATAAAATTACATCGTTTTGTCCCTTTAATTTAAATAACTACATTGTATTTTTTTTATAAAAATTGCATATGTATTGTTTTTTACACTAACCTTCATTTAAATTTACAGTTAAATTAATCATGTGTCTCTCATATGAGAGCATTTATGCAATTTAACAATTTATAATTAATAAAACATAAAGTAATTGAAATTTTAATTAATCATCTAACTCTTATGTTTTTTAAGAACGATCAACATGAAACAAACTCTAAATCTTAAATTGAATTCGTAAAATGAAGCAGGTAAATCTAGATCACAACACAGTAAGCTAGAAGCACGAACGACGGTTCGACGTCAAGACGAATTTTAAAGTTAGAGCGAGGAAAAGAACTGAAATTATCAATGCTACATTGCATTATAATTGAATTAAAACACAACTCAACATCACTAAATCCATCGTCTTCATCTTCTCCCAACGAATACCCGAAATTTCGGATATCCAAAATTTCAGATTCGGATACAAATAGTGACTTCTACTATCGAAAAATTTTGAATATTTGACTTTAAACACCCTAACATGAAGGTGAAATGAATGAAATGACGTAGAAATATTTATAACTCATTATAGACAGGTAAATACATAAATGTTTTTTATGTGGATGACACATGTCTGACTTAACTGTGAATAAGGATAGATGTTAGTATAAAGGACAATAGATGTGCAAATTATTTTAAAAAATAACATTCCATGTATTTATTAAAACTAAAGAACATAACATATAACATGCAATTTCTAATTATAAATAAAAGACACAATTTGTAAATTACTCAAAAATTTGTGATACATTCATTTAATATAAAAATTAAATTAAATTTTGCAATACATTAAGTCATAATGAGAAAAAAATTGCAGTATATTCATTAAATATGAAAAAATAAATTACGGTACATTCATTCAATAAAGAATTATTATAAAAAATGTGTTTAGAATGAGATTTCATTTAACAAATTTCAAGTCCCATAATTTTATATCAAAGTAAAAAACTATTATCAATTATATTTTTACACAAATACACAATTACAATTAACAAATTTAACATCAATGATTAGAAACTATAGTCTAACCTAAAGTCCAATTTCATCTAAACAAAAAAAAATACAATTAATAGAT
This sequence comes from Flaveria robusta, assembly GCA_025506415.1. Classification (NCBI taxonomy): domain Eukaryota; kingdom Viridiplantae; phylum Streptophyta; class Magnoliopsida; order Asterales; family Asteraceae; genus Flaveria; species Flaveria robusta. The sequence continues at coordinate 25,450,107 of CM046471.1, read as the reverse complement.
TACAAACACTAGGAATCTAGAATCGAAATCAAAGCTAAACAATCAATAGTCTAAGTCATTGGCTAAAGTTTAATTTTATCTAAATAAAAAGGAAATTGCATTTAATATACTACAAACTTTATAAATTTAGAATCAAAATAATAACTAAACAATCAAAACTATAAGTAATTACCTAAAGTCTAATTTCGTCCATACAAAAACAAAAGTACAATTAATATATTATAAACCCTAGAAATCTATAATCAAAATCAAAAATAAACAAGCAAACTATAAGTCATCATATAATGTTTAATTTTATCTAAGCAAAAAGAAATTCAAAATTAATATATTACAAACCCTAAAAATATTTAATCAAAAGTAAACAATCGAAAAGTTCTAAAACACTAGTAAATGTAATTACTTGTGAAGGGATGCACTGCAGGTGGTGGTGGGGAGGGTGGTCAGCGAAGCTGCAGCTGCAGTGGACAGCACTGCAGCAACACAGCAACAACTTGTGGTTGATGGTTTTAATTATTAGTTGACTGGGCTTTTATTTAACATCTTCACTATATTAAACTAAATGGACTTTTAAATATTTAATTGGGATTAAGCTATTAAGTATATTTTGGGTTTCTAACTAAACTCAATTTTGGGTTTTTACGTTAACTATGTTTTGGCATTTTAAAATTAAGGGGTATCCTAGTTTTCATCCCGGGGTATCCCGATACATACAACCATAAGAAAATATACTTTGGGACGAAATTTGAGCGGTATCTCATTTCTTGTTTTTTTCATGTTTTTAGAATAAATCCACCCTTTATATGTAGTCACCTCGAAGTTTCATATTATCTTATAATTTTAAACCGTACAAATTTTATCATTAGGTTTAATCATTTTTAACCTTATATTGTAGCTTCATATTTCCATAAATTTTGAATACCCCTTATAATACATGTCTAATAAATGTACAGTTTTAATAATACATGAAACTTTTATGTTACTTTCAAGAAAAATCCATATAAAATATACCCAATAAATACAACCTCATAAAGACTTCGTACTAACAAAATACACTCAATAAACACACCCTCATAATATTTCATACTATTATATGTTTATTTTCAGCATTTCACATTACTATATTAAGTTGACCCTTTTTGGAGACAAGGTTGGTCCTGTTACAAAGAGAGTTTAAATGACAAATCCTCATTAAGATTAACTATTTAAGTTTTGTTTACTACGAGTTGACGTAAAAATATTTATACTTTATTTTTGTTAACCATCTATGACATAAATAGAATTTAAATCGTCTACATCTTGTTAACCATCTATGACATAAATAGAATTTAAGTTTTGTTTACCGTCAAGATATTAGTTGCTGGTGACGTTTTTTCTTTTTCTTTTTTTTTTTTTTGAATTTTAAATTTCAAATTTCAAAATATAAAAAAGAAATATAAAACAAATTAAAAGAAATCTATTATTATTATTATAATCTTTTCATTTTCTTTTTCTGAACGTGTGTCAGCAACCTTCGATTCCAAATCGTCAAAGATTGTGTAAATTCAAAGCAAATCAAGAACAAGTGTTGCCATTTTGTTGGGGTTGAGAGAACCCACTGCAACTCGAAGCGATCGGCTCCCATTTCTTTAAATATTTTCCATACATGTTTCTTAATTCAACCCCATTCCAACCCTTTACTAACCTCTGCAATTGAGGGTTCTGAATCCTGTGTTTTTCTCCCAAGTTCAGGGGTTTAACTCACACTTCATTTGATCGATTCAGTCGCCGGTGGTCGAATTCCGGCAGCTCAACCGACCACATTAAAGGGTATCGTTGCTTTCACGTTTTGTCTAATTTCAAGATTCATAAGCATTTGATTTAAATTACGAATTTTGATATAATGCCGTAGGATATTAGAGGTGCTATGATGTTATCTATCGACAGTAAGATGTAATTGAATTGGGTTTATCGATTTTGAGGTTAGATGTGAGAGTATGCATAGGTGATGATTGAGGGTTTTAGGCTATTGCTCATGTAGTTCTTTAATCAGTCAATGGTGGTTCTGATGTGGATTTGATTGTAGTTTAAATTTAGGGGAAAAGAGGGTTTGAATGATGAAAGAGGAGATGATGGAGTGCAGTGTGTGTCATTCGAAATTGGTGAAACCGACTGCAAAGACTGTCTCGAGGGCTTATGATCGGTACAGGAGTAAGGTCTTGAAGAAACTTCGGGCACTTAATGTTCTATTGGTTGTTGGTGATTGTATGTTAGTTGGTTTACAGGTGCATCTTCTTCCCATTGATACGTTCATAAAGATCGATTTTGTGTATGCTTTGCTTTAAGACGATTTGTGTTTTACTTTATCCACTGAATTATCTGTTTTGGAGAAAGTTTTGACACATTGTGGTACAATAGTTCATTCAAAGGACTCATAAACGGATCAATAGTTGAAATATCAAATAACTTCATTTTGTAAATTGTATCATACAGATCATCACAATAAAGTTTCTCTTTTGTAAATCGTATCGAGTCAGCGTAAATTAATCAGTTGGGTGCAATTTGATTGTCTTGTTACAGCCAATATTGGTGTATATGTCTAAGGTGGATGGGAAGTTCAGTTTTAGCCCTCTTAGTGTTAACTTTTTTACTGAAGTTGCAAAGGTGATCTTTGCATTGGTTATGCTTCTATGTCAGGTAAATTATTTTTCTTACCCCCTTGCATAAAATATTTGCACATAAAAAATATGCAAACAATGTGTATGGTTGCTATTGGAATTGTGAAATATGATCCAAGTATAATTTAGTAGGGTTATCTTTTAATAATAACTTCATTTTTTTAAAGTGTAACAATACTAATGGACTATCTTTCAAACAGTGCCATGGTTTGATATTTTTAATAAATGTCTGGTTTGCAGGCTAGAAATCAGAAGACAGGGGAGAAGTCACTTCTTTCATTTACAACTTTTGTACAGGTAACGCGAGGTTTTCAGCTCTTGCGGATGAATACACTAAAGTATTTGGATCGAAAAGGTCCATTCCATTGTAATGATAAAAAGTGTTGGTTTTTTTTTTTTTTTTAAAATGGAATGAGCCCACAAACGTGATTCCTAATTTCCTTTCATTTAGTTGATTTCTATTGCATGGGTATGAGGTATTCTTTTGATTTTTTTTTCCCATTTCGTCATGGAATGGAATGAAAACTACCATATAACTCTGTTTTATTTGTGTAATCTTTATTAAAGTGAATCTTTTTAAAAAAATGTTACGCATTGATGTCTACTATCATTTTTTTCAGGCAGCTCGCAACAATGTACTTCTTGCTGTTCCAGCACTTCTCTATGCTATCAATAACTACTTGAAGTTCATCATGCAGGTAGCTTGTACTATAATAAATAGCTTTATTATATCGGATAACCCGTCATTACTAGCCTTCCTATGAAGCTATGTTTTGATAACCATCATATTGCAGATTGTTATGGTCTAGTGACAACCTCTTTATTGAGTGTTTAATCATCTATTCATATCTATTTTGCAGCTTTACTTTAATCCAGCAACTGTAAAGATGCTGAGCAATCTTAAGGTGGGAAAGTTGTTTGCATGTCCCCACATTCTTGTTTAAAACTTGTTTATTGTGTTGTTGATGGGGGTGTTAATGTGGCTTGCAATGAAATATATGATTTATGCAATTTCTCTTAGAGTCTGATGCATATATGCAGGTTCTAGTTATTGCAGTTTTGCTAAAGATAATAATGAAACGTCGATTTTCCATTATTCAGGTTTGTTGATAGATTCTAATGCTAATATATATTTGCATATCCTTCACCTAATTACAGTCAACTAGCTTTTCTACAAAGTAATAATCTGTTGAATTCCTTTTATTTCAGTGGGAGGCCCTTGCCCTGTTGCTTATTGGAATCAGCCTAAATCAAATAAGTTCTTTACCTGAGGGCCCTGCTGCAATGGGTCTTCCAGTTGCAATGGGAGCATATATCTACACATTAATTTTTGTAAGATTATCTTTTGGCATTGTTCCTAGATATGTTCTTCACAATAGAGCTTGCAAGATGGACGGGTTGGCTCATGACTCAGAATTGACCCGATCTGGTTGGATTGATGCACACACTTTTTTGTCCATTATCATTGTTTCATATGAAGAATTAGTGCCTTAACTATTATTACAAATACAATATTAGTATAATAGTTCTCTAAATCTTTGGATACAACGATTTATGAGGTAGACTTTGGGATGCTTTCAATCCATCTTTTAGCTAAATTATTTGCTTCAATCCGTATGATATCAATTCATAAAGAATAAATTAAAATATAATTAAAAAAATGTCACCTCTACAACATGATAATATTGTGTATAGGTAACGGTTCCATCTTTGGCTTCTGTCTTCAATGAGTATGCACTCAAAAGTCAATATGACACAAGCATCTACCTTCAGGTGAACAAAATATTGTATCAATGTTGCCAACTGTTTTCAGTATCATATTTCTTTTTTTGTTGCTAATTGTATTCTGTTGTTGGATTGCAGAACTTGTTTTTATACGGTTATGGTGCAATATTCAATTTTCTTGGGATTCTTGGAACCGTTGTTATCCAAGGTAAAACCGTCTCCTCTATAGAGCTGCTCACATGCAATTCATCTTAAATTGTATGTAATTTGATTATGCCATTATTTTTGCTGTTCAGGCCCTGAAAGCTTTGATATTTTGCAAGGACATTCTAAAGCTACCATGCTTTTGATTATAAACAATGCAGGGCAGGGAATTTTGTCCTCGTTCTTCTTCAAATATGCAGGTAAGATGGTAATGTTCATTATTTATGGTTCCCGAATATGAAATCTTTCGCCAATAAGCGATTAGAATTGTTCTCTGGTGATACAAGTTTCCTTAATTAATTTATTTTGAGTTAATTTTTATTTTTTCATGCAGATACAATTTTGAAAAAGTATTCATCAACAGTTGCCACAATCTTCACAGGCTTTGCATCTGCTGCTTTGTTTGGCCATACACTGACTATAAATTTTATGCTAGGAATATCTATTATTTTCATTTCAATGCATCAGGTATGGCTATAAAACTTCATGTAATCATGTTCATCATTTTCGTTCTTTGAAAAAAAATTGACATATCATTCATTTTCTGTCCAGTTTTTTTCCCCCCTTTCAGAAGTTAAGGAAGAAGAAAATGGAGTATTGGAGTTTGAATCTGTTCAAAAAAATGATAGGTATTATTATTTATTAAAAGATGTTAAATTGTTAATCCAAATAACTTGATTTAGGTCCTTATGTCTTATATATTATTATTTCCAGACCCTGTTGTATGAGTGAGCTGGGTTATGTTTGCTTGTTTGTCTTATATTGTTATCACTGTCAGATATTTAAGACTTTGTTTTACTTAATTCTTGTGAACTTTTATAGATTAGAAGACTCGAGTTTCATAAATATGACAGCAGGTGCCAACGATGAGGTAAATACGACTTCATTTTTGTTCATAATTGTGCTCCTGCATTAGTATGAATGTTAATTTTGCATTCTACTTCTTTTTAGGCTAGGCACAAAAGTGTTTTGAGTCGACTCAACCCATTTTAACCGCTTAATTGCAGGTTGTTTCTTAGAAATATCTTAGTGCAAGAACATTGGCAGTGGAAAATTACTTGAATAAAAACCGGAAAATGTTTTCCCACGTATACAGTTCACAGGCATTACCGCATCTGGTTACTAGATTATTGTTGATATCATTGAAGAAGCATAAATTAGTTTTAAAAAGCCAAGAAAGAGGTTGAAATAGAGAAGAAGAGGGCAAAAATGGGAGTGTTTGTTCCCTTATACCATCTACACTACATTTGTATATTTACAATGAATTACAACAATTTTGGATGCTAAAGTTATGGTTTCATCATGTAACAAAACTTTCACTTTTAATATTTATATACGTAGCCGAGTCTTATAGACGAGACTATATTTCTAAATCTATACCAATATCCATGATGAGACTAAACCTGTATTCTTTTACTGTTCTTTAAAACTGTTTTCGACCAAGAATTTCCATGAAAACCATCATAAATCAACAAGCAAAGTTGATAATAAGATTTCTTAGCTTATTATTATTCAATAAATTTACAAGAGAAAGTTATATACAAAATCAACATGTCTTTGTTTTCTTGTTCTGATTACCATTTACAAAGCCCTCAGAAAACAAACTCATGTCTTCAACTCCATCTCTAAATATGCCTTATCATTCTCAATCGAATGTTGTTGTTAATAGGTCGGTCAATAAGTGCACAAGGTATAAGTAACTATATATGGGTTCATTTCAGCTGCATAATTTGACTGTGCAAGCAACTGCTTGTGCCCAAAATTTCAATCTAGCTTTCACATCTTCAGGATCATCACCTACAAATATCAAACTTAAAGTTACCCTTATAAGTAAATAAAAACTAAATATATATTTTTTTCTCCAAGATAAATTATAAAAACACTAGTAAAATCACACACCATGATGAAATTGCTTACAAGGGCAGAGGGCTTTTGGTTCACGTGATTATTTTTAATTGAAATCAATCAAAAGTATTATAATAAGAAAGGATTAGGTTTAGAATTTTAAAAACAAAATTGAGTTTATAATATACTAGTTTTAGTGAACCTATGTATTACACGGGTTGAATAAAAATAATATTAAATAAAATTAAAACTTATTCATTACAAATCGATATTTTAAGATAAGATATGATTAAAATTTTTTTTATTACAAATAGAACAAAATTATAAAATAAATATCATTTTTAAAAACTTTCTTATTATACTCTCAATTTTAGTTACTTTTTTATTATAAAGATTTTGCTTGTTAAAAGCAACAATTTTAAGATATTTTATATTTTTAAAAAAGTTTGATGTTTTAGAATATTTTCTTATTTTATAAAAAGTTATTTTTTTAAAAATAATATTAACAAAAAAATCTTTTGCTAAATTTATTAAAAAACTAATTTAATCTAAAAAATATAAATAATATTATTAATTAATGTAATTATTATTAGTAATTAATGTAATGTAATTATTTAATATAAGAGAGAAGCGATAAAAAATTGTTGAGAAGAAATATGGTGTTGCCATGTGTCTCTCTTAGTTTTTTTTTTTTTTTTGAACGCTAAGGTGGTGTTTGTTTTTGAAGAGGTAAAATGTCTGCAGTCTGCGGACCATATCTGCAGACATCTGCAGCAGAAGAGATGGATCAAATGTCTGCAGTCTGCAACAAAAAGACTATTTGTTTTTTAACATCTGCTGACTGTTAAAAACCCTTTTCAACATTTGAAGTCTCTCTCAATACAATCGATTTTCCTAAAAACCCACAAATCATGGACCAAAATCAAGAACTCAAACTCACCCAAATGAAGATTTGTGTTCAGAACCTTGGTTCATCCACAGAGTTAAAGCTAAGAAGAGGGAGGGCTTCGTTGAAATTAGAGGAAGAGGTGGCGCGACTGGACGGTGGCGGCGATGGTGGCGGTGGCGCGACTAGAAAGGAAGGGGTCGCTCGAGGGAAGGGGCGACGGTGGCGCAAAGGTGGCTCGACGGTAGCGCAAAGGTGACTCGACGGTGGCGCGACCGGAAGGGAAGGGGTCGCGCGAGAGAAGGGGCGACAGTGGCGCGACCGGAAAGGAAAGGGTCGAGCGAGGGAAGGTCGCGCAACGGTGTCGCGACGGTGGCGGTGGCGCAAAGGTCGCGTGATGGTGGCGCGACGGTGGAGCGACGGTGGCGGTGGTAGTTTCTGCAGCCAACAATTTTGGAAGGGGGAATGGGTTAGGAAGGTGGAGAGGGATAGGGTTTTTTTGTGTTGGAAGAGTTGAGAAGAGGTAAGAAGACACAAGTCTAAGTCTGTTTCAAAAAGAGGTCACGCAGACCTTTTTTAATGAAACCTCTTTCGAAAAACAAACAATCTGCACAACCCAACGTCTGCCCGCGATCTGCGCGGCGCAGACAAAAGTGGTCAGGAAGACCTTTTTGGAAAAAACAAACAGCCCCTAAATGTGCGATCCAGCTTGGGAAAATAGATGTTATCTTAATCGGGCCCACTTATTCGAGACCGCACCCCCAACTCCCTCAAGAGAAAATCTATTGTTGAGAAAACCCTCTGACTCAACCCTGAGCATTTTTACTCAGAGTGAGACTTGAACCCATAACCTCCAAATATTTACATATCATGAGCATCTCAATTTAACCAGTTGGGCTAAAAATATTGATGTTTTTTTTAGTTATCATTTTATTAAAATAGAAAAATTTTAAATAAACAGTAATCAATAAAATCTGGCATAGGTTCGAATTTGAATATCCATCTAAATATTCAAATAACAATCATAAATAAGTTTTCTCACCGGGACTAGAAATCTTCCAATTCGCTTTCCCACCGGAAGCCACCGGCGACGACGACGACGATGACTCACTCACCGCCGGCGAACACTCCGGCGACTTCTGCTGCTCATCAACAAACCTCCGGCTCATCGAATAACACAACTCCAAGGCCGGCAGCGTGTTGCAGAGCTCCGGAATCTCATCATAACTGAACCCAAACCCTAAATCCAAACACCCTTTGAGTTCTTCAAGATCATCGTCTGTTAAGCTCTTGGCTCTCACGAGTTCTTCTTCATCGGATGTCTCGACATACCCTTGAAGAAACACTTGATTCTTCTTCCTCTGGATTTGGGGGTTCGACCTTGAATCGGTTTTGTTGGAGGATCCAGATCCGGTGGTAGTGTGATTGAATGATTCGTTTGAAAAATGGTGATTTGGGTGTTGTGATTGGTGCAATTGGGTGTTGGAAAGTGGTGATTTTGGTTCGAAATTAGGGGTTTTCATATTGATGGATCGTTGTGTGTGTGTGAAGGTGTTGTTTGGAAGGGGGCAAGGTTTTAAAGATGAAGTGCCTAAGTGGTGTGTGTGTGTAAGTGTGTTGTGAGGTGAAATTGGTGAAGTGTCCAATTGTGCTCTAGACGCGTGTTTTTTTATTATTGGAAAACGAATCGTAATCCAACGGTATCAGATCAACGATATTCTAACGGTATCATGTTTGTAACATAGAAAATTGTATATATGGTCTTAGTGGTTAAGTTAAATTGTATGTTTGATTCTTAAATTTTAAAAATTGTAAAGTTTAAAATTTTATGTAATTATGGTTTAATCATACCTTCTATCACCATAGTTTGTTATCTTGCCTCTTGTCGCATCATGGCTTTAAATCCGTCTTTGTACTTTGCCACGGGTAGGTTTTGGGTTTTTATTTTTTTTGCATTTGTATATTGTTCTTGTCATAGTCCTAACGTCCGATCTTCTCCCGCTTCAACTGTGGGAGAGCATTAGGGAGAATATACATTAATTAGAGTATAATAAACTATTTTATCTTGATTAACAAATATTACTTTTTCCATCAACAAACTCACGCGCACTCCAAGTCCATACCTAAATCTACATGACATGTTCGTGACAAAACTTGAACCCTTAACCTACTGGAGAGGGACAAAGTACAACCTACATTGTTATCATTAAGCCAAATATCTCTTTTAATAGATATTTTTGATAAAATTGTATTCCTATAAATGGTTGATAAAGAATAAAAGAATTTTTTGATAGATACTTTCACATAGTAATAGAATTATGAATAATATCTTTCTAACATAGACAATTAGGTCGGGCTCATGTTGCGGTCCAAAAGGACCATACATTGTGCTTCAAATATAATTCACATAACCATACATAAGTCATCATCATAAACAAGTCCAAAGTATAAACGTTATTGTATCACACATACAATTTTTTATAACCACGACTTGGACGGTTATTCTTCTCTTAGTACAACTTGTTATATTTATATTAGTGTTTAAGTAAACGAAACTTTTAGTTAAACATGTTATGTTTACATTTAATATTCGTGTTAATGGAGTTTTACTTTACATGAACAAACGTAAGTCTTTTAAAAAAACCAATAGTCAAACTAAACACATGGTGAAGATGAAGGTATGACAATGAAGTTGGGACCCATGGACCAACGAACCACGTGGCCTAGTCACCACATTGGCCCATCATTTATGCACCAAAGCAACAACTACCCACTCACTATTTTGGTGAACCACCAACCACTACTTTTTTCACACTTGTTGGAGTTCACTCTTAGACTTGATAGTAACTTGTATCTAAATGAATATTGCAAAGTTTTCATATTAAAAATATCCTATTTTAACATTCTTGCGTAGCAAACTTCATGAAAACTATATTACTTTTGTGTATTTGAACTCTAAAACCGTTTATTATCACTTTAAATCGCCATAATCATGTTTGCAATACGTATGAATACATGCCATGCGAGCCTGTTCTACACTTTGCATTACGGTTGGTATTTATGGATGATTTTCATGCAAAATTTTCATTTAAAGGTTGTAATTTATAGAATTTGTACCGTTAAAAACACACACCATTTACTATACACATACTCAACTCTTAAATCATCGTTACATAATTTGAACTTATAACTTTTGATTTTAAGTACATGTCTTTACCAATAGAATGTTTTTTTTTTTTTTTGAATTAGAGATATAACTCGAGCGTATATAAAAATAATCTAGTGTTCAACTTAGCTTATTTTAGTCATGCACGTTGCAACATATCTTTACGTAATCTCTCTTAGAAAATAACGAATATAAAAAGTAACCAGGATATGATGGGAGAACAAGAATCAAACGAAGGTGATAAAGCCACTACAAATTGTAGAAATTTTGTAAGTCTCGGATTAATTGTTTTTCCTTTTTACTTGGCTCCTATCCTTCTAGAGCGGCCACATCTGTTTGTGACATTTATATAATGTGTTCGTATTATAAAAAATATAGTATATAAGAAATATATTACTTTTTTAATTTATTACACTCACAATCACTTTAAACGATATAAGATATAATATATATATATATATATATATATATATAAAAGATATAATATTATATATATATATATATAATAAGTTTACGGTACAAAGTGATCAATTTGTGCGAAGTGTACGAAGTGATAACAACCATTGATTTAATAGATGAACGGTTTAGATTTAAGATGAATAATCACGTAAAAAATATATATGTCTGGAGGGGTAGATTTGAAAATAACCTACAATTGTTGATTTTTTTTATGTTCCCCCCGTTTTTTTAAACACATATAGCCTTTTTATACGACCTAAAAAAAAAATATACCATAAAATATCTACTTTAATATGAGTATAGTATTGCAATACTTTTTTTTTAATCAACATTTTTTTTAAAACATCCATGTGTTGTGCATATAAGTTGCGTGATTATTAACTGTGTAATTATGGACATAACTTGCGTAATTATTATATAACTTGCTTAATTATAATATAGCATGTGTAATTATGTACCTTATATGCGTAATTGTTGCCGAACGAAACTACCCCACCGTGAAAAAACACGTGTCACGCCTTGGTGACTTTGTACACTTCAGCTGAAATTTGTACTTATTTAGTAACCGGCCCCATATATATATAATGAATTTGTATGTTTAGAGAATCACTATAACTTTTCAAAAATTTCTTATTTGAAGGATCAGGTTGAAGTGCAAACTTAGTTGTTTCACTAAATCTTTCCCTAAAATTTAGAGATTAGGATGTTATTGTGTAAATAGAGATGCTGGTGAGAATGCATTTATGATTTTTTAGCACTAATGTTGTTATGTTGTAGTGGGTTTTTACGGGGTGTAAACGAGTCAAAGTTAAGTCTGAATTCATTAAGTACAAGATTAACTTCTTTTAATACTAATGTCTAAAGTTTAAGCTCGTCATACATGAATCTTTTTATTTTATGATGGCTCAACCTCACTTGGTTATTATTTTAGTTATATATTTATTTTACTTGTATCCATATATAATTATTTTTATGTATATGTATTATTATGATTTTATATATAACACGGCGTATATTATTTAGTTATTTATCATTATTATATGTCATAACATCTATTATCTAATTATATATTTAAAATATAAATAATTTGTAATTTTTATGTAATAGACTCGTATACAAAGATGTGCTCGGGTAGTTAGGCTTTGGCCCCATTTATGAACGATTCTAATTTAGGCTTAAGCTAATCAATTCAACTTAATTAAAGGTTTTAAAAAGTTAGTCTTTAAGTAGTTTATGTGTGGATCACCCGTTTACATTTATACCCTAACTAGTTTTATTAAATACGTGTATTACACGGTTTGAATAAATATAATATTGATATAAAAAAAATTTATTAATTATAAAATTATATTTTAAGATAAGATATGATTGAAATTTTTTTAATAAATAGAATGATTTTTTTAATAACAAACATTTTAAAAAAATTCATTTTAAAATCTTTTTTATAATAACTTCCAATTTTAATTATTTTTTGTTTATAAAAATTTTACTTTTTAAAAACATCAATTTAAAAATATTTCGTATTTTAAAAAAAGTTTGACGTTTTAGAAAAATATCTTATTTTATAAAAAAGAATTTCTTTAAAAATAACATTAATAAAAGATCTCTTTTTAAATTATTAAAAAAACTATTTTAATCTAAAAAGAATAAATAATATCACTAGTAATTAATATAATTATTTAATAGAAGAAAAAAATAAAAAAAAGTTGATGAGTAGTAATGTGGTATTATCATGTGTCCCTTTTAGTTGTTCTGTTATTAAAGTTGGAAGATGTTTTGATGTAAGAGCATTTTCTAGAACAAAAAAACAAGAGCTGATTTAGGGGTTGACTACTATAACTATGACGGAACCACTATTTAACAATCGATTTATGTAATGAAATGTATCGTTTTACAAACTTTTTAAAATGATTAAGAAAATAAGATATCAATCTAAGATTTATTATAATTGTTGTTATTGTATGTCCCAGAAAAAAAAAAAAAGATTTGGACTTTAATCTATTGGGCCAAACTTTTAGCATCAATATATTCGGTTAAACTACAACTTTGCTGATGAAGAAATATGCCAAACTCATGACAAATGCAATAAAAATTCACTTTATAGTGTATTTTATTTATTTATTTATTTATTTTTTGTCTACTTAGGGTGTAGGATAGATATCCCACAAACGTACCTAATGTCATGATTGGTATTTTCGGCCAACCTTAGCAGATTGTTGTACACTTTGTAATATATTTAATTAGGTTTACACATGTATTATACGATTGATAAAAATAAAACATGTCATTAGAAAATTTATAAAATAATTAAACTGTATACATCATGCAATATATTAATTTGCACGAGTATAATAGAAATACAATTACATTGATGCATATAAATTGTTGTCCTAAATTTTTAAATATTCATTTGTAAACAACATTTTTTGTTTCATTAGTAACTTTACCATGTTTATCAAATACTAGTAACTTGACATCATCTCTACTTTTTTCAACTTGAAAATACAACACACAAGTATTTATGAGTGAAAATCTTTTAAGTACAGACTAGACTAACTCTGAATAATGATTGTCTTTGGCTATTGTTAATCATCATTGCAAAACATTTATAAAGTGAAAATTGTCATCTTTAGAACTTGAAAGAGATCTTTTTATTTGACCGTACAAAATTAATTCTTAAAATAAATATCCAAAGACCAATATTACTTCCGAATACCATTTAAGCTTCTTAAATGTCCACGTATTAGCCTAAAGTTTGAGAAGTTTGAATTATGGAGCGGATAATTTAATATCTTGTCATACACCTAAATTCATTTTCCAAGTTCTAAACACCATTTATATCAATTAGTTTTTCAAATCTTAAATGTTAAAGTTCAGTTACTACAACCATTGCAAATTGATATGAACATCATGAGACTACTTCATCCCATGGACTTAGTTGTTGTATCATCAATTCTTGATACGTGAAAACATGATCTGAAAGGCGATTAATTAAGGTTCAGCAAAAGCAATCTCTTCAATTTTGACAAACGTCTATTACAACCAACTACATTTCCGACGTATGTACGTACTTTCCTCTGTTGGTTCTCTCCAAGCGAATCCGCTACACTCTTTTGCCTTGACATACGATGATACGAGGAAGGGCAACCGACCATCAAATTGGCTAACACATACGGACCGGATCTATACATTCGTAGTTCCGAATCGTCCACCTATATAAGATTGGAAACAAGTGTTAACCCTATGTTATTGCGGTAGCTTGCGTTAACCCATCAAGATCATTCAAAATCAACTTTTTTTGAAATAAGATTATTTCACATGTAGAATATTAACCTTTTATGTATATATGCTAAATTCAGAACTGTAAAAAAATTAAGACATATGTAAGTAACTTACATCTACACATATTTGAAGATGTAAGTGTAACTTACATATTTTTAATTTTTTTTTAAACTTGTAAGTTTACCCATATACATAAAAAAATATAACGTTGTATATGTGTAATAATATTATTTGAATAAAAAGTAAGAATTTGATTGATCTTGACTGGTTAATGCAAGTTATTGCAATAACACATGGTTAAAAAACTATATATATAGTGAAAGGATCAAGAGAAACTACCAGCTTATGAGAAAATCGTAAAAACTACATCTAGGCAATCATAAAATTCTCATAAATTAACTTTTGTTAACTGTTCAAAGATAATTTGAATAACTTTTGACCTAATTATTTTAGCTCGCTATATATTTTTTAATTTAAGTTCTTTCAAACATGATGACACAAATATTAAGTTACATATACGTTATCCATAGTTATACATATGCAACTCGTTGTTACACATATGTAACCCTTTTGGTTTATGTAGTTTTTACATAACTTGTGATATTTTATAAAATTTATTAGTACCGCACTAATGTTATAACAATAAACAAAATAAAATTGTTGTACCAATTTGACTTTTCTTACATAGTTAAAATGAATTGTGAAACTCTTCTAGGATTCTTAGAAACAAATATGTTGATATACTCTTTATAATTCATACTGCTAATATAATTCTTCCTCTCTTAAATCATTCAAGGTCACACATGAGAATAAGTAGCAAAGGATGGCCTACGATCCTAATTAAAAAGTTTAATAAGGTTATTCTATTTTAAAACCTAAATAAATCCAAGTCCAGTCTTTTATTCAGAAATGTGTTATGTTTCAAATGTACATAGATAATTTATCATAACCCACTCCATGAAATTCATTTAGAATTTGGAGTGGGGTTGTTGGATAGCTTTAGTGAGTTAGTTGGATGAGCGATTGCTAGGTCATTTTACTTTAAACAACTTAGATAACTGTTGGTCATGTGCTTCACAAGTTAATAACTCCTTATGATGTGGATATGATAAAACTAATAAATACAATTTTAAAAGCAATAATCGTCATCATGTATAAGAATATAATGATGTGGTTAATCCGTACTACTTGAGTTTACTTATAAAATGATAAGAATATATAATATTCATCCTAATTATTGTAATTAACATCTATAAATAAAAAATATTTTGATCTTACTTTTTATATATATAAATAGAACCCTATATAGTTTTTGTGATAGACACTTCCACATAAACATATTTTTATAAAACGTATAATTTCTAATGCTAGTGAAATGTTTACCGGAGAAGTATGGAATACGTGTGAAGGTCGTGGCATTGAACGCGGAATAGAGATTCTTTTATTAAAGAAAGATGTTGAAGAACATATACTGTCTCATTTGGATCGGAGATTAAAAGAAAAACTTTTGGAGAAAAAGGAACATTTATATGTTGCTTTGGTTAACTCGACAAATACTCAACAGACTCATAGAGTATGGCTTCGCTTGGATAACGAGAACTTTGTATTGACAAGAATGCTTGGAGTTAAGTGGGATTTTTTAGACTACGGGGATGAAGTTTCATTAAACTTCGATAAAGTCGAAAGTGAGATACTTTATATTTACTTTCAGAAGGTTGATTAGTGATTTGGGAAGTCATTGATATGATAATATACATGTTTAAGCTATATGTATTGATCAAGTATTACTAATACAGTAATAACTTATTAAAAAATATGATTTTCTCTTATATATACATACTAGTGAAGAAAACTCGTGCACTTCACTGGTTGAATAAAATACTAAGCTAATCGTTAATAATTAATATTTTAAAATTATAAAATATGAGATAATATATGATTAAAATTATGTATAATTAACTAACTTAAGTAATAAAACAATAACAATATTTTTTAAACTTTCGTCTCAAATAAACTTTAGATAAAAAATTGTATTTTTATACATTCATTAAAATTTTTTAAACAATGTTATTTTATAAAAGAGTTCATTATATTAAAAAAATTTATATTTCATAAAATTTTGTTTTTAAAAAATTTTGGTTTTTAATAAAAAGAAACATGCTTTTAATTTATTTAACTTTTTATAATTTAAAAATGTTATAACAATATCATTAGCATTTAATATAATTATTAGATAATTGACTTGTTATGCTAGTGATATGTGACAAAAAAGTTTTAAAAGATTACATGTGATATTAATTATTTTGTTTTATTAGCCAAGATATATATATACATATATACTATATATATATAAGAATGAGTGAAACACATAAATATTATTTTACTCAAAATTTAAAATACCTAATATAACTTATTAAGCATATGGTTATCTATATACAATACTATGTTAGAAACCCGTGTGTTTCATGGATTGAAATAGTAAACATCGCATGCGAGAATATGAAATTCTGGATATAAAGTTATGATGTAGTAAAATATACCTAGATTTTAGAAGATGTAAACGTGATGTATATTGAAGCGTAGATGCTAATTTATAGTGAGTAATTGCTCTTTGTGATTAAATTTGACTTCATGAATCTTGATATTTTAAAAATGTTTACTTAGATAAATACAAAGTTTAAAGTGTTTTAATTTTAATAATAATTAGCTAGAAATTAAATTAAAGTTTAAAAAAATTAACTCTCTTTAAAATAAATTAATGAAACATTTTATTTATTTTTAGAAAAAAGTTAATTTGATTAATATGATAGTAAATGAGAATTTAATGAGTAAACTACTATAATATACTAATTTATAACTTTTATTTTATTGAATACATGTGTCCAAATATTAATTGGAGCCTAGGAGAATATTCTAGAAAAATATCATGTGATTTTTAAAGATTTTGATTTATTAGTATAGACAAGTGATCCATATAATATTTCTATTTTACTCATATATAATAAACTCCTTCTATTTAATATATTATTAATTCATATTATTAATATATTATTTAATTATATGAGTTTATTTGATTCACTACATTACATATTTAAATTTTTATTTACTATTTATTTTTTAAATTAAATACTATTTATATTAAGTATTATTTAATTTACATACTTAAGAATATATTAAATAAATATTTATATAATTATAATAATAATAATAATAATAATATATTATTATTATTACTATTATTAATAAATATTATAACATTTTCTAGGGTGATTTTGGGTATTTATTAATTTTAGTATCATGAATTTTGTTAGTTAATAACATATATTTATTTAATATGTTTCAAAAAATTATTACAATAATATTAAATATAATCATTTTATATATTATAATAATATTGGGTATTTAAGATCTTTTTTTTATTTATAACTAAATTTGTTAGTTAATGATATATTATTTAAAATGTTTGAAATAATATAATAATGACTATAACAATAAATATAATAATATAATAAATATATTATTTAAATTTTTTTTTCAAAAACAATAAATATAATAATAATGACTATAACAATAACAATAAAAGTAATAGTAGTAGTAGTAGTTTTAATAATAATAATAATAATAATAATAATAATAATAATAATAATAATAATAATGATAATAATAATAATAATGATAATAATAATAATAATAATAATAATAATAATAATAATAATAATAATAATAATAATAATAATAATAATAATAATAATAATAATAATAATGATAATAATAATAATAACTTTATATATTATTTATATATTATAACTAAATTCAATTTCAATTAAGTGTTATTTTATTTAGATACTTAAGTATATAATTACGCTATGTGATAAAATATAAAGTACAATTGACCCGATCCGTTTTCAAACTAAATTTTCGTCAAAATGTAAAATAGTTCAGATTTATAGCGTCAAATGGATTATATTTGAGACGACTCAAAACAAAATTTACTTTTAAACATAGAATAGTTCGGTTCTCATAAGTTGATGGTTTCTATTGATCATTTCACTATATATGTGAAAACCTTCCACTATATATATAATTTTCACATGTCTAATCCACTAGTAATGTCTAATTCACTAGTATCTGTATACTGTATGATGCGGTGGGAATATAACATGTAATTAAAAATAACTATAATATTAATACTATACTTTAACTAAATAGAATAAAAAACTCAGTCAAATGATGTAATATATTTTTAAAAATATATTAACTTTGTTGATGAATAAATTTTGCCAAACTCATGATGATTGCAATAAAATACATTTTATAGTGTAATTTTGTTTTTATGTTGGTCTTTTTAGGGTGTACGTGTAGGATCAACATCCCACAAACGTCCCTAATGTGATAATTGGTATTTTCAGTCAACCTTAAACGATTGTTGAACGATCTGTCATAGATCTAATCTTTAATAAATTCTTATTATTTTACTAACTAGTTTGTATCATGTGTATTATATAGATTGAACAAATAAAATATTAAATGTTTTATAACAAAAATTTATGAATTATAAGACGATATTTTAAAATAAAACATGATTGAATTACGTATAAGTAAATACTATTAATAAAATGACGATATCATTTTTTTTATATTTTTGTTTTTAACATTTCATTTCAAACTTATTGTTTTTTTAAAAAATATATATTATCTTTAAAAAATTTCTTATTATAAGTTTAAACTATTTTCGTTTAATAAAAAAACTGTTTTTAATAGCACATATTTTAAAATATTTTATAATTTTAAAAAGGTTTGATATTTTAGAAAAATTCTTATTTTATAAAGAAAATGTATTTTTAGAAAATATATTTATAGAAATATTTATTTCTTAATTTATTAAAAAAATATTTTTAATATAAATAAGAATTAGTTTTGATATCTTTAGTTTATATTTAACTAGTTTTAGTTAACCCGTGTACTACACGTGTTGAATATATATAAAATATTAAATAAAATTTAAATTTCTTAATTATAAGAAGATATGTTAAGATATAATATGATTGAATACGTATGACAACGGCTACCGCAGTTTCATCGGATCCACCGTCGGTGTCGGGTTCTTCTGCTCATCAGACAATAGGTTGTTGGGGTTTGCTCTCTAACGTCTTTTTTCTCCGGCTACCGTAAACGTCACGACGTGGTGGCCGTCCAAACCGGCGTTTCTGTTACGAAACAATATTTTTAATTTAATTTCGTTTACATTTTTATTTATTCATTTTAGTTGTAAAGATTGTTGCACACACGGTTTCTATGGCTTGATCATATTACAATAACAATGGGGGCTAAAAATTTGCAACCATCTAACAAATGTTTAGACTATGTCTGCATTTATTAAAATTTTGGGACCAAACCTGAAATATGATCATATCATGAAAACCATTTTTGTAATTTTTCTCTTTTTTTTTTTAATTTTATTCAATAGACTAAGATTTCCACTATGCGACCATTTTAATGGTTTTGTTCATATTACCCACCTTGTTACATGTTTGCGTTGGGATCCATAATCCTAACACAATTATTTAGTTGTATCGTGTTTGGAATGAGTTATATTATTTCATGTTCGAGTCTATTAAAACCTATCGATCCCAACCCCACACAGTTTGCATACTTACCTAAAAGTATTTATATTAGGTATCAATTTTTGTTCTTATAATTGCATTAAAATTTCCTACAATTTCTCTCTTATTTTCAAGCAAATAATACTTTTATAACTTTATCACTATATATTTATTTCTGCACTCACAATTACTTTCAAAAAATATTAAAAATTATAAGGGGTGAATAGTGTTTTTCTAAATATACAATATGAACAACAATGTTTTCTTTATCTTCTCATATTCATTATCTATAATATAAAAAGAAAAACGCTCAATAATATAGAAAAGCTAATGTGAATGCTCTAAGACAGCTAAAGGTAAAAACTAAAAAGCTCGTACCTACATTCTTGAACTTGCTTCATATTTATCAAGTGTATAAAACATTTCTCAACACAAGTAAAATTTATTTTCGCATTATACACAAAACACGCGCATGCACATACGTACATTGAAGGTCTTGATTGAAAAAAAAAAAAAAATACTAACTCATGGCAATTGGTTGCGCTAAATGTCTTGTCTGGTCTACATTGGTTCGAACACATGCAAACCACATTTTTTTAAATTTATTACTTCAAAACAATTAAAGAAAGTACAATAATCGAATTTTATGGTTTGAGTAAATTTACATTCAGATTAAATTTAAGATTAAAAAACAATTTGATACCGGTTTTAGTAATTTCATATAAGCTTTTAACAATTCATATTAGCGTTAATTTCATGGATAGTGTTATACTAAAAAGGTTACTTAATCTAAAAAGCATAAAAATGATTGTTAGATTTACACATGTCATTCTATTGTTTATATTTTTTATCACTGTGTCAAATACGTCAGCTTATTGTGTCCTATACATTTATTGTGTCAAATGTCAGTTAAGCGTGTCATATATTATACATCATTTGTTACATGTACTTATCATTATGTTTTACGTTTTAGATAATTTTCTGTTATTTTTGTCATTGTTTATATAGATTATATAAACTTGTTATCTATTATTGTATTTTACATGTAGAAGTACATAATGATATATTTTCATTAATGTATTTTTTAAAACTCATAGTGTTAAAGATAATTTTATGTTATTTTTGTCATTGTTTATAGATTATATAAACTTGTTGTTATTTATCATTGTATTTTACAATTAGAACTTAGAGGTATACAACGATGTTATCTCACCAATGTATTTTTTAAAACTTATAATATTCAAGACAACACCAAGATATTAAAAAACACAATGACAAATTATGTTATTTTGTCAATATTTTATTATATTAAATTAATTAGTTTTAATTTATAATTGTGTTTTACATATTAGAGATATACAACAATATTATTTCACCATTATATTTTTTTTAAAATTCATCATTTTAGAAAAATACAATAGTATTCAGAAAAATACAATAACTAAAAAAAAAATATAATGAACTACACTAAAAGACATAATGACGAGTAATAAGCTTAAAAACGTAAAAAAATATTTTCTTTTTATATAACAATACTGTAAAAAATGTTTATTTTTATGGTCTAATTTTTATAAAAAAATGAATATCGTATATAAAAGTTATGAACGTTTAAAAAAATAAGGAAACTTAAAAAAGTCGACAAAAGTGACTATACCTAAAATACTCCTCTAACAAACTTTTTTCTTATAATTTGATCTTGACCATTGATTAAAAAATTGATTATTGAGATTACTTTTTACACTTTTTAGTTTTAGAGGTTTTTTTATTTGAACCATTCAATAATTTCGCACGAACACAATACGAAATACATTAATTTATAGGGTCGAGTTATTCTACGATGTGGGAAAAAAATAAAAAGGACGAGAATGATTATTAACCATTCGATCTTAGATCCAATGATTAAGGGGCTGTTTGGTAACTTTTGAATGGGTAAGTGCTGAATTATTAAGAGTTCTGAACCATTAAGTGTTGAACCAGTAAGATGTCTAAATCATTAAGAGCTAGAGGCAAATGTCTGACTAATTCAGATAAAAGTTTTTAACCATTCAGACTCAGTATAATGCTTAACTATTTAGAGGCAAAAGTGCTTAACCATTAAGAAATCAGCTCACGAAACATACACTTTGAACCATTAAGTGGTGAATCATTCAGAAATCTGAATAATTTAGAGGCAAACAAGCAGCCCCTAATAAAATTTGGTGTCATTTTTTTTAAAAGAAAGGAGAACTTAAGATTGAGGAATATTACCAATTTTGTCCTCAACCCAATGTTAATCATTTTTATACTTTGTAACTTTTAAAAATTTTGCATTTGAAACTTTCTCTAATTTATATTTTCATATTGTGTTCTTAAGTAAATCTATTCTTACCTGAAAATAATATAACGTATCGTGTTTTCTTACTCATTTTAGTCTTAAGTAATTAATTTATTCTTATCCGAAAACAAACCCTTTGAATCCACGAAACATACCTGAATTTTAAACAAAAATTCCTCGAACTCTAATGGTGATTAAGATGAGAAAATTGGTAGCATCCTATATTATTGTGTTGGAGGAAGAATATGATTTAGGGAATATATATTTGTTTGTTCTCAGTTATGATGAATCTGAAAAACACAAGTTTTGTGACCTAGCTAGCGTCAAATTAACCTCTTATTTCTTAAGTAATATTAGTTAATTTGTTGTTTCGAGGGTCAAGAAACTTTAACGCGAAATGCACGGTGATAAACAAATACACTCTCTTAATCGAGATGGTGAACAACTAGCGTAATATATTTTGAAATACATTACCAAATGATCAATTGATATAAGTTAAGTTGTGATTAAATGAAATCTCACATAATGTGTGGTGTTTCTTGATATAGCATACTCCTCAAGTGTTTATCTAGACATAAAGCAAAAATGAATAACTTTCCTAAGAAATGAAGATTTCTATCCTATTTGTTATGAAATTGATTTTGATCTCTTTGATTTGAATCTTAAGAGTTACGAGTGTTTAAACATTATTTGTCTATGTTGATTTCAACGGTATGAATCTATTATTTTTGTAAATACAAGTCTTTAATCCCCAAAGAACTTTTATGATGCGCAAATGTTCGTCTACTTAGTCGCAATCATTGCCCAGTAGTTCATGTCAACTACACCCAAGGTCAGGCCACCAGCTTTGAAGCCTCTATAACAATAAAAAATGAGTCCCTTACAATAAAAACTTATATATTTACAAACATACATACATATAAGAGTATGATCAAATATAAACATTAGTTTTGGTGATAACCATGAGAACCAAAATACTATCCTAAAATAAGTCATTGCTATTATAATAGTAGCATGATATTATATGTTTATATACAAATATAGAATTGTGAAAAGATTATTATAACATTGAGTTATTTATCATATCAACTTGATTCTCACACTTTTTACAAAAAAAAAAAAAATGGCTTGTAGCGGAACCATCCCCAGTATATATAGGATAATGATCAAATGTTAACCACTGTTTATTGCGATAACTAATTAACCTAACTAGTGATCCACCACAGTTCATGTTGTCACTGTAAGTTAGAATTACAGTAGTAAAACTAGTTAAGAAGGTTCTAAAAAATTGGTGAAGTTTTTTTTAATGGCGGTGTAATTTATATAAAAAATTACATAATACAAAAAGTTAAAAATGCTTTAAGAGTGAAGTTTTTTTTAAAAAGGAAAAGAAATTTTGAAAATGGGGGAAATCATTACATCAGGTGTGTAACACGGTGTAAAAGTTAGTTACACTACATAAATATGATGTAAGTGTTTGTTAAATTAAGGTTAACGGGTTATCGCAATTAACAAGAGTTAACAAAGGAATTTTACCATATATATTTTATTACGATAACTCATTAACTCAAAGGTAATGAACACTTACACTATAATTATGTTGTAAGAACCAGTGTAACAAACTTTTACATCATGTTACACTACTGATGTAAAGATGTCCCCCCCCCCCCCAATTCTCAAAAATTCCCTCTTTTAAAAAAAACTTCACCGTTTTTTTAAAATCTTATTTGCTTTTTGTATAATATTATTTCTTATACAAATTACACCGTTAAATAAATAATTTTAATACTTTTATACATGTTACACCATTATTTATTTTTAAAAAATTTACACCATAAAATAAATTTACTTACAACAATGTAACTGAATTTGTTGATTGACTCTTTATAATTCATATCGTCTAATATAATCCAATGAGTTACTTGCATGAGCAATTGCTAGGTGAGTTTACTTTAAGCAACTTAGATAAATGTTGGTCGCAAGCTTCACGAGTTGATAACTCTTTATCATATGGATATGCTAAAGCTAATAAATATAACTAGTTTATAATCCGGATCGCGCGTTGCGCAATTGATGTGCAATTGCGGTGAAGTGGTTGTTGTGCGCTTTAGTAATGTTAACAGTTTGTTTACAAAGTAGCATGATACACCTGTTTAGGTTGGAAACATTTGGTTACTACTTACATGTTTTGCACAAAATAACAATCCCAAAGTAACTGTATCTCGTTTTTATATATGAAAATGTTCAAAAGCCTACATGATATTGTTCCATTATTACTATAAAAGATAAGGCCTGGTTTCTGAATTCAACATCTTTAATGGCTACGATTGCCATGGTTTCCGTCCCAAAAGAAATATCATTGATCTAGTGACTGCCCACTTTTATATACGAACTTATTCAAAAGACTAGATCTGCTGCCTTGTCAAGGGTTGGATATGTGCATAAAAGTGACATTTTTTACTATCATTTTGTGAAATTGTATGTGATTTTATTCGGTTGTACCTTTTTTAGTTGGGCGTTTTTAGATGTTTTACTTTCTTTGATGAACCGGTTCACTCGCTTGCATTTGTAGTGTAAACTTGTTAGTCAAGTGTAGGTGAAGGGCACAACAATTTACATCAATATAACCATGGTAAAGTAATAGCAACAAATCAAACTACATAGTAGTAGTTTTAAATGTTAAGTTGATAATGTAAATCCTTTCATAGCCCATATCCATATAGAAGTAAATCTCGTACTCCGCAACCTCCCACCCAAATGAAAAACATAATGTTTAAAGATCTTATAGTAGTATGGTTGAAAAAGTATCTTTAATTACTCGTGGCCTTATTGACATAAGTCACTTGCATAGCCGACGGCGAAGAACATTGTGACTTTTGAAATATGTAGAATTAGTCACTTACACAGACAATATACTTCTAGAATTTCTATTAAATATGTAGAATTAGTCTATTAAATATGTAGAATTAGTTCAAAGTTAACTTGATTTTAAAACACAGACAATATACTTCTAGAATTTCTATAACTTTTCATTTGGACAAAGTATCTTCATATTAGACCATTAGTCATTTAACCGATCTGCTAATCTGAGGTCTTGCTGCCGGTCTATCCGGTTGTGGGGTGTTTAGTGCAGGTGTGGTAACTGTTGTTTCACTATGACCTTGTTCACTATGCATTAGGCTTAAAGCATTGGTATTAGCATTTTGCCTTTGTACATGAAATCTCAACCTCATTCCTTTTATTGCTTGTATAGGAGGTTGTATGACTGTCTTGTCATCATATGCATGCTTCCTTTGTGAGGAAGTCAGAGCAAAACATAAACAAAACAAAAAAAAAAGATTAAAATGTAGTCCACACCTAGAAAGACCAAACCGGCAAACTGCTATCTAGGAGAAAAAACAAAAACCCATTTATAAATATTTGGCTTGAACATGTATAAACGTATATATACTAACCACCAAAACCAGTTTGTAGAACTAAAATTGTCATTAAAACATGCATGTTTAATTTTTGAAAATTAATAAAACCTAAGATCGTGCAAACCTAACAATAAAAACCTAGTGGAAGCAAATCGGACAGACAAGAAGATGCTATATTAGTCTGCATTTGCAATAAAATAGTGATTTTAATGAAATCTACAGTATGTTTGCAAACAAAAAACAGTGGAACACCTTGTGTATATACATCTCTCACACTAAGATAACATGATATAACATTTCAGGAAGGTGAGAAAACAGAAAAACAACGGAAAACACAAAATTTTGTTCCTTGAGAAGTAGACATAAGAACCCTTCCCAAATTAGTACCGGCTCTAAAGTCGGCAATATCCAAATGCAACAAATTTGACACAAAACACTACAAAACAAAATCAAAGGAATTGAAATCATGTAACCAGAACCCTCTACACCCGCACCGCCAAATCATGATAGGAAACTAAGGAAACAACACCCAATTTCATGAGCATCGAAGAACCTCTATATTGCTAGCCAACAGAACGCACAACATACACAACCACATCACAAAATCTAAAGTAGAAATGCATAATGACATGCACGTATAAAGATGCCAAACTTTCCGAACATAAATTCAACCCATACAATCGGAAGAAGACAACCTCAACAAACAATCACCGAACCCCAAAATCAAGAAACACTCATCGAGCCGGAGAAATAGCGAAACGCTACAGATGTTTCTAAGATCTGAAAAGTTAAAACAGAGTAAAGTGAAGACGTAGATGCAAGGAGGAAATCAAAAGAAGACACGTTTGGTGACACGTGGAAGATGGTTGATGACATCCGTTCAAAAAAAGAAGATGGTTGATGACATACAAATTTAACTGTTCATTTTAAAATCAATTAATAGCAAGGTAAATTTTAAAAAACAATAATCATCGACATGTGTAAGAATATAATAATCTGATTTTATAAGTACTATTTAAGTTTACTTATAAAAAGATATGAAAATATAATAATCATCTTAATTATTGTAATTAACATCTTTAATAAAAAAGATCTTGAATTGTCACACTTTTTATATAAATAGAACCTGATATAGTCTTTGTGATACACACTTTCATAAAAATATATTTTTTACAAAACATATAATTTTCAAAGCTGGTGAAATGTTTTATGGAGAAGTATGGAATACATACGTGGGTCTTGACAATAAACGTGCAATAGAGGTTTTTTTGTCAAAGAAAGATGTTGAAGAACACATACTACCTCATTTGGATGAGAGATTAAAAGAAAAACTTTTGGAGAATGATGAACCTTTATATGTTGCTTTGGTTAACCCGTCAGATATTGAAGAGTCTCACATAGTATGCATTCGCTTCTTTTACAGGGACTTTGTATTGACGAATATGATTGGAGATAAGTGGGATTATTTAGACTTCGGGGATGTAGTTTTATTAAACTTCAATAAAGTCAAAAGTGGGCTAATTTATATTTTCTTTCTAAAGATGAACTAGTGCCTTTTGAAGATATTGATATGATAATATACATGTTTAAACTATTTGTATTGATAAAATATTACTAAATAATAATACGATGTACTTATTAAGAAATACATATTTCTTATATATATATATATAGGGGAAGGTTCAAATGAAAACCAAAAGAAATTATGTAAACCAATAAACCCAATCTATACATTTGATGTTTAAAATCAATGGCTTAATTAGATTTGTTTGACTTTTTCAACACATGGTCCCACGAAAGTACAAACTTCTGAATTTTTTATTCAAAAAAAATTTAAGCCATTGATCTTTATAAATCAAAGGTGGGGATTTGATTTATTGGTTTACATAATTTTTTTTTGTTTTCATTTGAACCCAATCCTACACACACACACACTAGTTCTAAAACTCATGTGCTACACAACTTGTATGAAAATACTGTTAGTAATTAATATTTAGAAGTTATAAAATAAACTTTTAAGATGCGATATGATTAAAATTACCTATAATTACTAACTTAAGTAATAAAATAATAAAAGTATTTTTTTAATCTTTCATCTAAAATAAACATTTGTTTTAAAAAAATTGTATTTTTAAGCATTCCATAAAAATTTTCTCAAAAAGAGTTCTTTGTATTATTAAATTTCATATTTCTTAAAATTTTGAATTTAAAAAAGTAAGCTTTTTAATAAAAAGAAACATGTTATAATTTATAAAAATGTATTTTTGAATTTGGAAATGATATAAACAAATGTAGTGCACGTAATGAAAGTTATTGAAGAGATAAAAGCAAACGTATTCATGCGGAATGAAATAAGCAACTTATATCATTTATTAAAATATGTCGATTAGTATAACTTCGATAGTAGGGGTAGTGTCAACACAATGCACACTATTTTAAGTAGTATTTTAAAAAGGCTGAATACACAAATGTAATGTTTCTTACATTACTAATGTTATTAATGTATCCAATGAGCACACTTAAGTACCAATGTAACTTACATTAGTGTAAATAGCATTATATTGGTGTACCGTCAGCTTATGTCGGTGTAACAATACTATCACTTAGTGTAATATAACACAATCAGCTTAATGTTATTAACATGAACAATGTTCCATTAGTGTACATATCACTAACACCAATGTAACCAACAAGTACACTTAAGTAATGTTATTAAAACACAAATGTAAATCCCCTACACTAATTTAAATGTCACTTACAACATGTATTTAATATCTTTCAACAAATGTAATAATTCCTACATCGATGTAAACACCATTATAATTACACAACTATTTTTCTTCTTTTTTTTCACATGGAAAGCTTAACACTTTTGTATGATGGTATTCAACAAGTGTAAGTATTTAACCCAATGTAATTCTTTTTTTTCTTAGTTTCTCACATGTGTTATATTACATTAAGTGATTGTATTGTTACACCGGCATAAGCTGATTGTACACTAATGTGAAACCATAGTACACTAATGAAATAATTTTAATATTGTTTATGACATTTTTAATACACAGATTTTTGTACCAAATTGTAATATTTTTAAATAATGTAAAACAAGAATGCACTATATTTTTAACATGATTATAAATATAATATGACATAACAACTATGTATAAAAAAGAATCGTTATATCATACATTCATGTAATGTATTGATGTAATTTTAGTGGTGTAAACCAACATTCTTATGTAACTATACTTTCGCATTATTACACTAATGTAATATTACGTTACTTTAACAGAAGTTAAAGAATTTACGTATGATTACTTTGCAATAAATAAGTAAATAAATTATAATAATATTTAATTTATAAAATAAATGTTAGGTCAAGATGGGACTTAAGAAATCAATGAAAACATTAATTAGCATAGTACCATGCTGGGTAAAAGGATTTTTCGTTTCCTTTGTGTAAAATTGTAAAAATAATTATATGTATGGAAATACGTATGGGGTGGTAGTGTAGATACTGATTTATTTTTGTATGTATGAATATTGTTGGTGTTTATGTAGGATTCATAAACGTCATGTGTAGGTAACATTCTATCCTATTTAAGGTATTTTAATTGAATCAGTGTAAATCAAATTGTGTGTAGGAATCACATGGAGGGCATTATAGGATTTTGATAAGCAGGTGCAACTGACGCACTGTATTTCTACACAAAACTGAAACCTACCTGCATGAATTTATATATTGCCTACATGCAAAATAAAATATTGTACCAATTTAAGTATTTATCTTCATACTCTAACAAAAAAGTAACTAAGTAGAACACATAACATAACTATATTTCTTCTCACTAAAATTTTTTTATTTCTATCTTCTAGTAAATAATTACATTAATTACTAATTTTTTTAGAATAAAAATATTTTTTTAGTAAATTAAGAAAGATATATTTTTTTAATGTTATTTCTAAAAAACAAGTTTTGTAAATAAGAAATTTTACTAGAATACCAAACTTTTTTAAAACTATAAAATATTTTAAATTAGTTTTTTTTAAAGTAATATTTTTATAAACCTAAAATATTTAAATTTGGGAGTTATAATAAGAAATTTTTTTAAAAATAAATATTTTTAAACGGTTTGTTTATAAAACAAAATGTTAATTGTTTTTGGAAAAAAAACAAAAACTTTAAAAACAAAACCTTAAAAAGTTGATATCTTAGTTTTATTAACTGTAAACATTACTCATACATGATTTCAATTACATCTTATCTTTGAATATCATTTTATAATTAATAAAATTTTATTATATATAATATTTTATTTATTCAACCCGTGTAATATACAGGTTTAGTAATACTAGTGTTACATAGTTAAATAAATTGTGAAACGCTTCTAGCATTCTTAGAAACAATTTTATTTATTATCTGTTTATAATTCATATTGTTTAGTATAATTCTTACCCTCTTAAATAGTTCAAGGTTACAAATAAAATTTAGTAGTAAAGAAGGGCCTACGATCCTAAGTTAACAAGTTAATAAGATTATACTATTTTAAAACCTAAATAAACCCAAGTCGAGTCTTTTATTGAGAAATGTGTTACACTTGACATGTATATAAATAACTTAACATACCTCACTTCTTGAAATTCGTTTAGAAATGGGAGTGGGGTTTTTAGCTAGTTTCAATGAGTTAGTTGGAGAACGATAATTAGATAAATGTTGGTCACAAGCTTCACAAATTGACAGCTCCTTGTGATGTAGATATGCTAAAACTAATAGATATAATTTTAAAAGCAATAATCATCATGTGTAAGAATATATTGATATGATATATAAGTACTATTTAAGTTTACTTATAAAATGATATATGAAAATGTAATATTCATCTTAAATATTGTAATTAGCATCTTTAAATAAATAAGATTTTGAATTATCTCACTTTTTATATAAATAAAACCTGATATAGTCTTTGTGATAGACACTTCCACATAAACATATATTTCACATAGCATATAATTTCCAAAGCTAGTGAAATGTTTTATGGAGAAGTATGGAATACGTATGAGAGTCGTGGCAATGAACGCGAAATAGAGATTCTTTTGTTAAAGAGAGATGTTGAACAATATATACTGCCACATTTGGATCGGAGATTAAAAGAAAGACTTTTGGAGAAAGATGATGTTTTATATGTTGCTTTGGTTAACCCGGCAAATACTGAAGAGACTCATAGAGTATGGCTTCGCTTGCGTAACACGAACTTTCTATTGACAAGAATGCTTGGAGTTAAGTGGAATCATTTAGACGTCGGGGATACAGTTTCATTAAACTTTGATAAAGTCGAAGGTGGGGTACTTTATATTTTCTTTCAGAAGAATGACTAGTGATTTGGGAAGTTATCGATATGATAATAGACATGTTTAAACTATTTGTATTGATAAAGTATTACTAATACAATAGTATGATGAATATATTTAGAAATAGTTATATCTTTTATATATGCATATTCTATCTCAAGAATCAGAACCTATGTCGTATACGAAAAGAAGACCTCCTTATCTGATAATCAAGTGATTCTAGCACGTATTAATTCAAGTACCCACAAAGCCAACAACTTGTTAAGATAATCAAAATTACAAAAATCATTGAGCTACTTGTGAGCTAGATTGATTCATGTGTGAATTATTGAAGTTCCTTTCGGGCATCAAACAAAGACAAATAAATCATCAAGATTCACTAAGGAGGATACATGTCATATTTGCATTATAATTATTATGGTCAAATTAAATAAATCATAACGTTAATGTTTAATTGTTTTTATATATTTATATACAAGGTTATAAATCTGTGTATTACACTGTTTGTATAAAATTTAATATAATTCATTAATATGTAAAAGTTAATTGTAAATGAAATAATGTATTATACTTTATACATATCAATCAAAAATGAAAAGTTAGGGTTATAATTTACAAAATTCTGAATATTTGTTTCATTGTTTGTATACAACATTTGATTTTTTGTGTTTGAAACGTGATATTTAACTTTGAAATGTAATGCTCTTCCTGGAATGATTAGGTACCCGTAGTTTTGTTAGGTTTTATGATAAAAATGCATAGTGAACAAACTATACAATCACAATTAATAAAACATAATTAGCATAACACAAAAAAGTGACGAGCCAAAATTTATATTGGAAATGTTAAGCCAAAGTAACGCTTCTTGATCTATGGTTAAAATATACATTATGAATCACGAATTCAAAAAAGAAAAAAGATTCCAATTAGAATCACCAATCGTTAATTTGATAAGTTTGACCCATTTACTAAAAACAATGTTGACCTGTTTACTAAAATTATAATTTGTTTATTTTCAGTGGCGGTGATGAATCTGAAAAACACAAGTTTTGTGACCTAGCTGCAAATTAACCTTTCATTTCTTAAGTAATTATTAGTTGTTTCCTGGGTTAAGATACTTTAATGTGTAAAACAAATATGCTCTCTTAACCAAGATGGTGAACAAGAACTAGATTACCTGTTGAAATACAATACAACTCAATTGATATAATTTAAGTTGTGATCAAATGAAATTTACATGATGTGTTTAAGTTTGCCTTTAAATGAAATCTAAGCAATCATAAAATTTATAGATAATTAATATTTTTATTGCACAGAAAGTATTTTGAATAAATTATGACGTACCTATTTTAGTAAGTTATATGTATTCTAATTTAAATCCATTCAAACATAACGGCTTGAATATTAAGATAGATATACGTTATCTATAGTTATACGTATGTAACTTATTAGTTACATAAACGCAACCCTTTTGGTTTTCGTAGCTTTTGAATAAGCAGTGGTTTTCTTATGCAATCATTAGTACCAATAATGTTATAACAGTAAACAAAAATAAAATTATTGTACCAATTTGACTTCTCTTACATAATTAAATGAATCGTGAAATGCTTCTAGCATTCTTAGAAACACTTGTTTGAAATAATTCGTACTCTCTTAAATCGTTCAATGTCACAAATAAAAATGAGTAGGAGAGAAGGGCCTACAATCCTAAGTTAAAAGGTTTAACAATATTATTTTATTTAAAAACCTAAATAAACCCAAACCGATTATTTTATCTAGAAATGTGTTATGTTTGATGTGTATACAAATAACTTATCATAACCCACTTCATGAAACTTGTTTAGAAATTAAAGTGGGGTTGTTTGGTAATTTCAATGAGTTATAAGGTTGATAACTCCTTATTATGATGTGGATATGCTAAAATTAATATATATTATTTTAAAAGCCATAATCATCACCATTTGTAAGAATATAATGATATGGTTTATAAGTGTTATTTAAATTTACTTATAAAAAGATATGAAAATATAATATTCATCTTATATATTGTAATAAACGTTTCTAAATAAAAAAGATTTTGAATTTTCTTATTTTCTATGTAAATGAAACCCGATATAGTTTTTGTGCTAGACACTTCCACATAAACATATTTTTCACAAAACAAATATTTTTCAGAGCTGTTGAAATGTTTTTCGGAAAAGTATGGAAAATGTTTAAGGGTCAGTATTGCATACAATCATTTGTAAGTTTGGGTTACAAAAGGATCAATTTAGTTAAGGTACTCAAGATATATAAATATAAAAAGATTTTGGGTTGAAGTTTCACTTTTAGCAAAAATACCCAATGTTGAGCCCGGGGGTTTTTCCACTTGTAGTTTCCTCCTAATAGGTTTGGGCTAGGGGTGCGGTTCCGGCTGGGAAACGAATAAATGAGTCC
The DNA here is from genome assembly GCA_025506415.1 of Flaveria robusta. Classification (NCBI taxonomy): domain Eukaryota; kingdom Viridiplantae; phylum Streptophyta; class Magnoliopsida; order Asterales; family Asteraceae; genus Flaveria; species Flaveria robusta. The sequence goes on along the minus strand of CM046471.1, from coordinate 25,416,765 downwards.
GATTAAAATAACATTTATCGTTCGAAGCAGTGTCATATATTTTCCGTTCCATAAAAAAGTTTGATCAGAAAATTGAGTGTGAGAGGACGTGCGAGAATGATATATGGTATCAGATGTAATTATTTGTTAGTATTAGGATTAGATATAACTGTTTCAATATTACATACAATCATTTGTAAAATCAACATTAAATTAAACATCCTCTTATTAACTGGTTCCCTATTACATACAAACAATCATTTTTTTTTAAGATTAACATAGACGCATAATTCTGTCAAAATCCAACTATTTTTATTACATTTAATATTCTCTCATTTAATATTTTAAAATATCGTCGTTATTATATTTTGCCGATATGCGGATGTGTTTTTGATAGTACACGTGACATTTGTGCGTTTGTAGCCGAATGTAACGTTATCTTAATCTTTCATCGATGTCACGTGCTATGAACTTTATTCCACGTGTTTCTAGATTGTGTTCGACACAAACGGTGTCGTCTGGCACAGTGTGCCTCCATTTTACGCAAGCTAAGACACGTGTCAGCACACGATTGGTTGTTTAGGCACTTGTCGGTGGGAAAATGTTAGCTCCAACTTTCGTGTCGTAAACCCAATCCGTGTAATTTACTCGCTTGTTATTTACTAAATGTAGCTTTAACATGGTTTATTGTAGGTTGGAAGGTGCGCATGAAACCTAAATAACCGAACTATAATCAGGATAACTGACGCACCAAACCAAAGAAACCAAAACCAATAAAAAATTGACGGTTTTTCTTAAAATTGATGTTTTCGTTTTGTTTTCGGTTTTACTTGTAACAAAAACCAAAAAAAGAACCGAAACCATACAACCCAACTTGTAAATTTAGAGGTGTATTCATACACTTATAAATATGATTAGTGTATAAATTATTTTATTTAACTTATGCTACTTAAAACAGATTGAATATTTAGATTTCGAGAATAAACTTAAAAATTTTTTTTGTTTGGTAGATTAAATTATTTTATTGAATTTATTGCTATTATATTCTTTGAATTGCAATTAATTTTAATTCAAATAATTTATAAGAATATATAAATTATTCTTATTTTTTTTGTTATTGTATTTTTAAATATCAATAAAACAATGTATGCCCAAAATTTCTAGCTTAAATTCACTAGTTTAGATCATTTTTTCTTTAAAACTTGAAGACCAAAAAGCAAAATTGAAAAAACCAAAACCGAGCCAAAACCGAAGTGAAAACCAGAAATAAAAAACCGAAACCGAATAGTTTTAAAAACCTAAAAACTGAAATATCGTTTTTTTGTTTCGTCTTTAGGTTAAAACACATCCCTATTGTAGGTTGTTGGGATGACCCTTATATGAAATTGAAGATTTTATGTATAAAAATGAACGCATGAGAACCTAAATACACATAAAAATATCTTTTAAAGAAAATTGAATGTTAAACCCACCATGTGATGCAGGATCATATGATCATTTAAATGTTGTTAGTATGTGAAAATAATTTTGCCGTACGTTTAATGATTATTTTTCTTGTAATACAAATCTTATCTTATTTTATCTTACTACTCTAATAAAAGGGTAACTAGAGATGTCATGTGTCAACATCACATTCATTTTCATCAAAATTTTCCCGCTTCTCTCTCCTATTAAATAACTACATTAATTACTAATAATATTTTTTGTTCTTTTTTAAATCAATAATTTTTTTAATAAATTAAAAAATAGATCTTTTTATTAATATTATTTCTATAGAAACAAACTTTTATAAAAGAAAGCTTTCTAAAATATCAAACTTTTTTTTAAAAATACGAAATACTTTAAAATTAGTTTTTCATAAAGTAAAATTTTATAAACAAAAATAAATAAAATTGGGAGTTATAGTAAGAAAATTTTTAAAAATGATATGTTTTTTTAAATGGTTTGTTTTGAAACAAAATGTTTAATTTATTTTTTAAAAAATACAAAAAAAAAGTTTAAAATTTTGATATTATTGTTTTATTGCTTATAATTCTTACCCATACATAATTTTAATCATATATTATCTTAAAATATTTTTTTAATTAATAAATTTTTATTATTTTAATATTTTATTTATTCAATCCGTGTGATACACGGGTTTACTATAGCTAGTTATTCTTATAAAATGGTCAATTATAAACCACTTCCAAATTAAGAACTTTAAAAACCAAACCGCATAACTCATGCACACATAGAACTTAAATGATGTATTATTATTTGATGAATTTATAAGATCGCTCCCCTGTTTTATTCTCTCATACCCTATATATAATCCATATGATCTCGCATCTGTCTCGTAATATATTCCGGCCAATATTATCATATCCGACAAGATGCACATGTATCTGTAGCTAAAGCATGATGAAATATCACTTCTAAATCTCGAACACATTAACACACATATATGCATGTAGCGTGCGATTTAATCAATTTACATAGTAAAACCAAATACAGTAACTTCATATATATAAATATAAATATAAAAAAATATAAACATGTATCTTCCTACTCTAATAAAAGAGTAACTAAGGATGACGCGTATCATTATCACATTCATTCTCAACAAAATTTTCACGCTTCTCTCTCTACGATAATTACTAATAATATTATATAAATTTTTGTTACATTAAAAAAAACTTTTTAATAAATTAAGAATTAGATCTTTTATTAATGTTTCATTAAAGAAACAAATTTTTACCAAAAATAATTTTTCTAAAACAACAAACTTTTAAAAAAAAAATACAAAATACTTTAAAATTGGTTTTCTTGAAAAGAAAAAAAATTTAAACAATAAATAATTAAAACTGAAAGGTATATTAAGAAAATTTTTAAATGGCATTTTTATATGATTTGTTTGAAACAAAATATATAATTTATTTTTTGAAAAATAAAAAAAAAATTTAAAAATTAATATCATTGTTTTATTATTTTTAGTACTTACTCATGCGTGATTTCAATCATATCATATTTTAAAATAATTTTTTATAATTAATAAAATTTTATTTTTTTTAGTTTTTACTAAAGCTAGCAGCTTATATATAAACTTCCAGAAGTGTAAGGAATTGAAAAAAGTGTGCATGAGCATATATATAATTATATACTATTAATAATGAATAGTAAACTTTAGATTTATTCAACTTTGGTCACAAATATCATTTAACACTTTTTAATACTTTTGTTTTTAGCCGTACTTTATGGTTTCTTCAACATTAGTCACTAAGTCATTAAAATTTTTATTTTATTTGGAAATTAAATAAACAGTTTTTTTTTCCATTAATCTTTTACTATATTTGTTTTGGTTGGAGAAATTTGTTTATTGTATGGGACAATGGGTCAATTCAAATATAATACGTTCATTTGACGGTATAAATATATCTTGATATAAATTTATGCGCTGGGTAAAATATAATACGTTTCATTCAACGATATATACGTTTCAACGTAAATTTATTTCAGAAACAAGTTGGGTCAAATATAATACGTTTCATTCGACGGTATAAATACGTTTTGACGTAAATTTAGTTCAGAAATGTTTCGGGTGCGATTGTAATATATACTTTATCATGTTGCATACGTCGCTGCTGCATGTGCTTTTTTCATGTATGTTTTGAGTTGATCTACATTTCAACAATAATTTGTTTGTAAAATAGTCAGGTCAAATATAATACATTCCGAAATAAATTTAGTTCGCAACCAGTCGGTCGATTGCAATCTATAATCTATCACGTCATGTATGATGTCGCCGTAACGCGCGGCTGTTGAAAATCTAGTTTTGATTAAAAACTCAATGAAAATTGAAAAGGGGTAGATGTATTACTTGAAAATCACCATCATATCCACCACTAGTAGCATGGTACCACCATGTGCACTAATTACTAGTATAGTAACCTCCACATCATCTATCATTCGAAGTCGGTGGTATTCTTCTTAGTGCAATACCATATATAATTCATACCTTCTTTTCATACTATTCGTATATTTTTTTATTAGTGACGGACATAAGAATTATTTTCTATTCTTAAGATCATTAATTATTTATTTTCTCAAGCATAAAATCAATTATATATTTTCTTTTTTAAAACATGTATGTTACATATATATCAACTTCATTAAAATTAACCTACCCTTTTTTTATGAAATTTTCACATATTGATTTGTTAGTATTGTAGTTGTTTAAAATTTTGACAATAGTTTTTGTATTATGAGATATAATTTGACTATCGATGATTGTTGTTTTGAAATGAAGTTTTAAAAATTTTAATTTGAAGATGTAATTTTGTAGCTTCTTATTTACACAAAAAGTTTGAAATACGTAATTGATGGTTTTAGTAAGTGAAATACGTAAAGGTATCTTAGTAAAAATAAAGAATAGTCATTCAGTAATTTAATATTAATGATATGGGTAAATATGTAATATATATGTTTTAGTAAAAATAAAAACAAGCATATTTTAAGTATGAAATTTTTGTATATTTTCCATTTTTAAAATCACTAAATACATATTTTCCCAAGTCACAAAATCAAGTACATATTTTTTCTTCCTAAAACATATATGTTACAAAATTAATTACATATTTTCTCTTTTTAAAATATGTAATATATATATTTTAGGAACGAGAAATATGTATTTAATTTTTGGCATGAGAAAATACGTAATAAATGATCTTATGAAGAGAAAAATATAAATGTCCCTATATTTCTTTTAGTGTTAATCATTCATTGTTTAAATATTTTATTAATAAATTTACGTATTTATCTTTTAAAATGATTTTAAAAGTTATTCGGGTTTGAATATCAATAAATAGTATGATTACCAATCATCTTATTTAAATGATTTAAACTTTTTTTTTGTATTGTAAAACTTAATTTATTTATATTTTTATTAAAAGATTAACGAGCCTGGTTGAGCCATTCACCAAACATAAACCTTTACCAGATATCTGAAATAAAACCGGTTGAATAAACTAAATTATATGTCCATGAACAAATCATGACTATTAGGTTATCAAATATTCATTCCAACAAATCATATTATTATATTTTATTTGTTTTGAATATTTTGTTATTTATTTATTATAATAAAACTTACTCCTTTTAGTTTCACATAGTTTAAGCTACTTATTTTCATTCTAAATGTCATTATTTTATCAATTAAAATATTTAATTATACATATTTCTCAATCATATATTATCTTAAAGAATTGTTTTACAATTGTAGTTCTTAATTATTAACTATTTATTTTAATATTTTATTTGTTTAATCTGTATAATACATAAGTTTCTAACCTAGATCTTTTATATATTAAAAGGCAAGACTCAAAGCGTTTATGCGTGTTTGCATAAGTCTTTAATTCTTGTTAGCGTCAACGTTCATTATATATATAAATGACCATGCTATTTTACATTTTGACCCTTGAAAAACTATACATACACTTTATACCTATAATCATCTGTTTGTATTTTTTGACACAATCACAAATTCTTGTTTATTTTTGTTTTTCTTTTATAACTTTTAATGTTTTATAAATTCTGAATATACCATTACGACATACTTATTTTTGTTTACGTTTTTATGTAAATTTAATTCAAAACGAAATTATACTTCATAATCTACAAGTCACGACGTATCAATGTACACATCATCAAATTTGTTAAAAAATTTTGATTTTTTTTAAATTTCCCTTCAACTTTTAACGTATGATTTCTATGAATTTTAAATTTGTATGTTTTTATGTTTTCTAACATAAATAATTTTAATAGTTTTGTTTTCCTTTGTTAGGACGTGACTATTTTTACCAACGTTCCGGTTTTCTTTTCTTACACTAAGTTTCAGTTAATATCAACAGACTCGACACAACGAACATGATTATCACTATTTTGTTTTCATGTATAAAGTTTTGCAAGCTTCATTGATCTTAACTTTAACCCGTAAACTCATGACGACATTTCAACATTAGTTTTTTTTTAACTAGTAACCGTCACAACGCACGAATGTTTGATGCTGGTTCTTAAAGTTATTCACAATGTTCCCTTTTGTTAAACATGACCACTACAATTGACATGGTTTATTCCATACCACAAGCCTACCCTAACAGAAGCCAACGAAGAACTCTACTATGAATCCAATCATCTCGATCCGATGAACCATTGAATTCACGAGCCAACGATTGCGACAATCAAAGCGAAATCGAAATTCAATCGAACCTATTACAGGGTCATTCGTTTAGCGACTTTGCGTATACCAAAACCATGATCCCGTAGATCAAAACCCTTATCTCGAATCAAAATCAAAATCCCACAATCAATTTCCCCCAATTGTAGCACTCTCGATCACCGTTTGTTCTCGAACCCTATCTGTATAATCAATTTTGATTATAATTGCACCGCCTAAAACCCTAGGTTTGGATACCCCTTTGTAAAGATTTGCAGGGGTTTAAAGATTAATCACATGGATTCGGAAGATGATATGCATGATGCGAACGATGTTGATTCGTATGAAGAAGATTATTATAGCGGAGATGCGATGTACAGCGATGATGATGATGATGCTGGCTATGAGTTTTTGCATAACGATTCTGATGATTCTGATGACGTGTTAGTTAGTCGGCAACAGGTGAGTTCAATTTTGGATATAAAGTTTATTACTTGTGTAAACCATTATTAACATTATTTATGCATCTTGCTATTAAATTGATGGTTTAGTGTTGTTCTTAAGTTCATCATATGTCAGGGGATAATGATTTTGTTAGCAAACGATTTGATGATAGGATGATTCCAGCACATTATCTGGTCTGAGTGTTAATTTTACTAGTTTTAGTAAAATTAATGTTCTTTTTCTGATTATTAGTTTGCTGCTTATAAATTCATCATTGGAAGTTTTAGGATCAGAATAGATAATTGGTTGATTGAAGTTACTGATGGCTAGATAATTTGTTGTGTGTTTTAGAAAAATTATACTATACTGAAGGAAGATGATATACGCCAACGTCAAGAAGATGATATCACTAGAATTTGTTCAGTTCTATCAGTTTCAAGAGATTCTGCGTGTATGCTTTTGCGCCGTTATAACTGGTAAGGCGTTATAGGTTTTTGGATTTTTGTGAGCTTAAGAAATTTGGGCATTTTAGTTACTTTGGTGGCACTCTGCAGGAATGTTAGCAATGTTCACGAAGCATGGTTTGCTAATGAAGATGAAGTTCGAAAAGCTGTTGGTTTGTTGGACAAGACAGATGTTAAGCCACCAAAAGCCAAAGAGGTTTGTTAGGTTAAATAAATTTATTATTATTGTTTAAATCTTATATATCGTCTCATATTGTATAAACATGCTCTATCTTCATATTTATTTTGAAGCTGCCTTGTGGGATTTGCTTTGAATCATATCCACTTGATAAGATTAGCACTGCTGCTTGTGGCCATCCTTTTTGTAATAATTGTTGGACAGGTTTGATTTCTTTTAAATTCTATGAATTAATTTGTTCTCGAAGCATTCTCTCTAATCCCAGTCCTTTTTGCGTCACTTAAAATAAAGTTGCTTCTTTGATACATGAAAAACAGCTGCCAGTTGTTTTTGGGGGGTTTGGATTTGCATATTGGTATTGATCATCTGAACATTGAGACTTGAAGCCACACTAATCATTTTTTAATGTTTGGATATGGTGAATTTCTGATTATATATGGGTCACATAAGTAGCTGTAACAAAAATGATTCCAAGGATGGAATAAAAGTATTCTCTCCTTCCAACCTAAATTGACAGAATTTATCATATTTTACGAAAACGTGTGTTTTTGGTTATTCTATCTATTAACTTTGTAAACATAGCAATTGCCAAACACCAAAAAATATGATTGTTGCAACTTGAAACAACACATTGCACATCTGGACGTTATTTCTACGAACCATCTTATTACAATTGGTTATCACATAATAACTTTCAAAACTCACACATGTTTATGCCGTCTGCAAATTTGGTGGGGATAAGTTATGTTGATGATATTTTAAGTTTTCGTCTTATTATATGATTACAACTGCAATAATGATTATTCATGTTTTATGTTTCTTATAGCCTACATTAGCACATCTATTAATGATGGTCCTGGATGTTTGACATTAAGATGTCCCATTCCATCATGTGGTGCTGCTGTTGGTACGGACATGGTTAACATGTTGACTTCAGATGAAGATAAGACGAAATATCAGCGTTACCTTCTTAGATCTTATATTGAGGACAGTAGAAAGGTATACAATTGATGTGCTAATTTTTAGTAGACATGCAATGTGATGAAAAGATATAAATCAAACTTACAAAACAGAAAAGCATTAGACTATAGGGAGTTGTTTGAATTTGTGTTTTGGATCTGATTATCAATATTAAATGTTTGGATGAGCAGACTCTGTTTTTGATTATCTGATTATTTAGGGGCTAAATAATTAATTTCATACAAGTTGCAACAAAACCATAGTGATTATTATTTTTTTGTCCCCTTTTAACCTAATTAGATACTCATATATACAAAACATCTTTTACTTTATTGATAGACGAAGTGGTGCCCTGCTCCTGGATGTGACTGTGCCATTGAGTTTGATCTTGGAAGCGGAAGCTATGATGTAACGTGCCATTGCTCATACAGCTTTTGTTGGAATGTGAGTATTATCACTTGTGACTTTTTTTTTACTTGGTTATGAATGAACAAATTAGTTTATGTTCTTGCTTCATAGATGGAAAGGATTTTAATTCACTGCTATCATTGTAGTGTACAGAAGAAGCTCATCGCCCTGTGGACTGCGAAACCGTGGCCAAGTGGATAATGAAAAACAGCGCTGAGTCTGAAAATATGAATTGGTAAATGTTACACATGTTAAATGTCATATAACTTTAGAATGTTTTATTGACGCATGTTGTGATGAATTTCAGGATTCTAGCTAATTCTAAGCCTTGTCCAAAGTGTAAACGTCCAATTGAGAAAAACCAAGGCTGTATGCACATGACTTGCAACCCCCCATGCAAATATGAGTTTTGCTGGTAAGATTTAGTTTTTCTTTTTTAATATTGTGTCGACTAAGGTACTTATCTATTTTAGGTATTTCCTAGAGGTGGCAAAATGGATGGGCTAGGTTGAAATGGGTCAGAACTTTTTGGTTGGTTTGACTCAAACAATTTTCTTTTGCTAAAAGATCATTAATATTTTTACAAAATTATTGTTAATGTAATTTTAAAAGTTATACTGTTTTAACAATATTTTTAATAAAACGATTCAGTAGGTTTTATGGAGTAAAAATATCCTCAGGTGATTTAGCTATTTTTTTTAACCCTTTTGACATGTTACAAATGAAACATAACCTGATTTGACCCGAATTGATTGAAATGACCACTTCTAGTACATTCGTATGGTGATTTTTTAAACCCAATTGCCTTATGCGACAATGTTTATGCACTTTTATTCATTGATTTTTGTTGTACTCTTTATTTATAATTATGATATATTTTTAAAAATAATTGTACATGTAGGTTGTGTCTTGGCCAATGGTCGGATCATGGGGAGAGAACAGGTGGCTTTTATGCTTGCAATCGCTATGAGTCTGCAAAGCAAGAGGGAGCTGTAATAACTGATCATATTTTGGTGCAAACTATCAGGATTTTCCATTTTTATTTTTGAAATCTAACAGTTGATCTTGCATTTCCATTTACTTGCAGTATGATGAATCTGAACGTCGAAGAGAGATGGCAAAGAATTCTCTAGAGCGATACACCCACTACTATGAACGCTGGGCTACTAACCAGTCGGTATGCACATTGAACAGATTGGTCTACCAGTATTCTTTTCATTGTTTGACCAATGGGAATTGTAATATCTGTGTCATGGTTGACCCATAAATAAATGGAGTTCAATTACTCATCATTGTATGCTATTCAAAGTCATGTTTGTGGTTTTTATTTGTCAACACCATTAGGATCTTGTAAATCTGTCAGATTCTGCAAGCAATAGTGTAAACTTATATTTCTTTTAAACTTGTATGATGCAATTCATTCTGTAGGAATTATTAATGTGACTGTTTTTGTTACATACTTACATTTGATATTTATTGCAGAACTTTTCCCTGCTTAAAGTTTGTGCTCCATCATGTTTTTGCAAGTTGTATATTTATAGCTATTTAAAATGAATGCGTTTTTATCTTATGTAGATTTATGTATATGATATGTGATAATATTTTTAAATTTTCACAATGACAGTCGAGGCAAAAAGCGCTTGCGGATTTGAATCAGATGCAAACAGTTCATGTAAGTTGATATATACTGATTGTTCTTCTTTTGCACTTTGGAAGATTAAATACCAGCACTTTGTGGCTATGTATCATGCATTAGAGGATACCAGTGTACTATTTAACATATAGTACTTAACATATATACCTTTTTCTGCCTGTAAGTATTTTTGGTAACTGAGTTTACTTAAGAGGTAATACGACTCAATAGCTAAGTTTTCTTAAGTGGTAAGAACACCCACGCTAGGGTGTTGAAGGATGGAGGTGGCAAGAGTGAAGGACAAGTAAACACATTGTATGGCTTTCTCAAGGACAAAAGGGAGGGGATTTGTCCGTGTGAAAGGACATGGACGGATGGAGTTAAGTGGTCCCACCACTATTTTACTTAATTTAAAAATTAAAGAAAACTTTTAATGTTTTTTTATAAAACATAGGCGAACCGGATTTTTAATTTGATAATCCAAACTATGACAGTATGACCCGTTAGTTGATAATAATTCATACTGGCAATTCGACCCACTGGGTAAATTATCAGCATAAATTATAATCAAATCAGACACTGGGTAATAGTTTGATTATTATAATCTAATTTGCCTAAAATATAAAATTTATGTATGCTAGTAACAGTTCAAATATAAATGTTATCTATTAATTTAATTCTTAAACATTATGAATATGCATTAAATTTTTATAACAATACAATTTAAATGCCAATTTTATTTTTTTTACTACATTACCATTCAAGTTTTTTTTTTAATATTCTATAACTAGTTATTAAATCTATATTATGTATTATATAGTTAAATAGTATGTTGATGATAAATTAATCAGTTAGACAATATCAATGTAAACAGTGGGACCCAAGAAATGTATGAATAATTGTATGGAAAAATGTTTTGCAGGGGTTTGTCCATAGAAAGTAGTGATATTTAAAAACTAACACGGCAAGTCCAAGGATACTTGATTGCTAAGCTTACTTGGTGACTAGGTTCACAAACTTATCATCAGTACTAGATATTTAAAATTTTATCAAGCTTAGCAACCTAATTATAATAGCTATCTTAGATACACTAACACCCCTTAAGAGGCTATCTGCTAATTGAGTTTCACGTGTGCAATATTTCAACTTGGCTTCTTGTTCTCCGCTTCTCCGCTATCTTTGAATAACCCGCAATTCACGATAAGAGGAATGCAACTTATTTGATGGAGAACTTGTTTACTTTCTTGTGCCTATCACTTGCATACTTTTACTGAGAAATATGAACACTGCTAGTCTGGTAGATAGTTGCTTAATTTTCATGACAAGAAAGTAATACACTTATATTGAATTCAATTCCATTTGCTTCATATGATTTTCAATTGGAGTCTTATCACTCGCTGGTTTTGTTGCTAATCTGTTTAGAAAATACGCAAATGTATCGACAGCATTAGACCAAAATATCTATTTGATGTTGCCATCTCTATACAGTTGTCCTGTCTCACAGGGACTCATTATCTTGCTAGATCTGTAACATAGGGAGTTACCCCTAGTTTCCTTGCTGCTATAGGAAATTTTTTAACTCATTTGAAGTATATTTTTCACCATAGTTAGTCTTAGAACACACATAGTACCACCTCACATTTCAGCAAGTTTCTTGAAAGTCGAAAACTGAAAATTTAAGGAAATATCCCAACACATTTTTTATAATCATCAATTAGTAGTAGGAATACATGTTACCAGACATAGGACCACATGTATCATAATGCACAATCTTTAGCTTATGTGTGGCTCTTCCTACACCAGAAATTTTGGCTTCAAATTTTTAAATCATCAGTTTCGGTGTTTCAGTGCCTCAGATGTTCTCTCAATTTTCTAGTAAATTAATCTGATACCTCTATTAAAAATAATATAGCATAGAAATCTGCACCGCAGAAAATTAAAGTAGCACTACTAGCTGCTATGTATCTTGCAACAGAGTTCAACATATAGGCTTTTGTAGTAGTCAAGTTTTCTTAAGAGGTAAGGGTACCTAATGCCTAAGTTCATTCAGTGACCAAGGCATAAAACGTATCTATACTAGACAAAAATAATAATTATGACCAAACTAATTTCCTATAGCAATCTTAGTTGCATTAACAAAACTCTTCCACTTTTTACTATCACTTTAAAGGGAATAAATTGTCGTTGTAGTTTTATATGATGTAAGATTAGGGTTTTTGATTCATTTTGAATGTACAATAGAAAACATTTCTTGCCCTGAACTTTCTTCGTTCTCTATGTGTGGTTTTTGTTCAGCTTGCAAAACTTAGTGAGAAGCAGTGCCAGCCTGAGACACAATTGAAATTTATTATAGAAGCTTGGTTGCAGGTATGCTAACACTTTTTAAATCTTCAGTTATTTGTTATGTTATTTATAAGCTTTTTTTCCCATGCATAATCTTGAGTTGCTAAACCTTTGTGTTTATGTTTTTTCATTCTTTGTACTCATGCTTAGAGTATCAACTAGAAATTTGGAGGATATCATCATGGTGGCAAGATGGATGAATGGGCGGGTTGGGAACATGTCAAAACGGGTCGGGGTTGAAGTGGGTCTTATTTTGCAGTCAATACTGCAAGGTCGAGTCGGGTTTGACCGGCTAACATTTTTTTATCCATCTTTTTTTGTATTTGTTATAAATAATTAATGCAGTAATTTTATTGCAAAAACAGTACTATTACAATAATAATCTAAAGTCTTTGAATAAAGTTATTTTAGGAGGTCGTATGCATTAAAGATTGACTTCGAACAACTTTCAACATTTTGACCTGTTCTTATTTTTTTTATTTGACCTATTTGAGATTATAAAAAAACGACCCAATCATAAATTGGCTTGGGTCTGTCATCTCTAGGATATTATCATGTGCTGTTTGCATCCTTACATGCCTCTATGTCTCTATGCTTTCTTATCTATTTACTGCTTTGAGCGACTTTCAACGTGTTCATTCTTATTTTCTTTATTTGACCTATTTGAGATAAAACATGATCCAAATCAATCCATTTATAAAATGTGTTGAATTTGCCATTTCTAGGATATTATCATGTGTTGTTTTCACCTGTACCTGCTTCTAATGTTTCTGTGCTCATCTTATCTATATACTGTTAATATTTTCTTTTTCTGATTTCTCAAATGTACGGGCTAGTGATTTCAGAAATTTTTGTTAGTCGGTATTTTCTTTAAATTGATATTTATGGTTTTCTACTGCAGATAGTTGAATGCAGACGAGTGTTAAAGTGGACGTATGCATACGGGTATTACCTACCTGAGCAAGAACATGCAAAGAGACAATTTTTTGAGTACTTACAAGGTAGGCAGAGATTCCCACTTCGTATACGGTATTAAATCCTATAATGATTTCTTCGGGTAACCATTTCGGAATTAATTGGTCATGCAGGTGAAGCAGAGGCCGGTTTAGAAAGGCTTCATCAGTGTGCAGAGAAGGAATTAAATACTTACCTCAATGAAGATGGATCTCAAGATGAGTTTAACAATTTCAGAACAAAGTTGGCTGGTTTGACTAGGTAATTGTTGCCTTAACTGCTAATGCGGGACTAGCCCACTTGTTAGAGGCTCTTGCCTCGTAATTGGAAGGTCGCGGGTTCAAACCGGGGCATGGAGTAGATTAGTTTGGAGTACTTTAGGAGTAGGAGTAGGGTAGATTTGTTGTTCAAAAATAAATATAAGATTGTCAGTCTTAACTTTTTGTCATGATTCTAATCTCAGTTCAACCCATGTATTTGTAAGTTGTTTACCAAAGGACATGTAGCCTAATGGTACCAAAGTGTTGGAATGATTTGCCTCCTAAGTGGTTGAAGGTTCAAGTCCCCTTGCGGACAAATGGTGTAGATTTAGGAGTAGGTTTAGGGGGTGTGTGAATTTGCCATTCAAGAAAAGACTTATAGAAAAGACTTATAAGTTGGTTGTGTTTTATCTGATAAATAAAAAAGTTTAGTAGAAAGGGGTTGGGTCAAATGGGTTAAAAGTAAACAGAACCCAACTTGATTCCTACAAAAACAACCATGTTTTAGAAAACAAACTAAATAGTGTCTATAGATGAAAGCGATTTAATTCAAACTGAACATGACCATCTTATTTCTTTGATGGATAAGGGAAAATAGATGGATTGGGTTACAGGAAAATATGTGTGGTTTGGCATTGGTTGACCTGAAACACTTTTTTGTCCAGTTTTTTTTATATATAACTGTTGTTATGATTGCAAAAACCATGCGTCTACAAAATAAAATCTTGGTTTTGTGAATATAAAAAGTTAAGAGGTTGAATGGATTAGAAAAGCACTTTGTGTAATGTTCGCCCATTCGGTTCCCTTTTCCATAACTACTATCTTTTTCTTATTTTACTCATTTGTAAGTATGTTACTTTTTACTGCCATTACCTTAAATGTTTTAAGGCTGAAAACATGTATTTTCGTGACAATTGCAACAGTGTCACACGCAACTACTTTGAGAACTTAGTTAGAGCACTAGAAAATGGTCTAGCAGACGTGGATGCACATGGAGCTTCAAGCAAAACAAGTAGCTCAAAGAACGCTGCAGGAACAAGCAAGGCAAAAAGCACAAAGGGAAAGGGGTCAGTCAGGGGTGGAGCCACAAGCCGAACCGATGATTCAAATGGATGGTCATGTGATGAGTGCACCTATATGAACTCAAAGACCGCCACATCTTGCCAAATGTGCCACAACAGTAGATGAAAACAACGCAATAATCACTTACAGTTAGTTGAACTCCCCTACAAATTACCCCCTTGAAGCAAAGATCAAAGGACTGGTTTTGTGGAAGCTTGCAGCTGTAATGCGTGTGCTGGATGTACATAGACGCTACCTAGGATTTGGTTCATGGTGGTTGTTTTGTTGACTGGTTCGTGGTTAAAGATGCAGATTGACCGTTGTTCTTTTGAATTGAAGTGATTGTGGATGATTTGTGCTATCTTAAAGTGGGGTTTGTTATTGATATAATGGAGTTTATAGAAAACCTTTGTTTATATGCACATGCTATTGCAGGTTATGAGCATTCTTTAGGTAAAAAGTGAGTTTGAATCCCCTTGAGGTCATGATGTTCATATTTAGAGTGGTCACTGGTGACACCATTGTTGTTATGAGGTGAACCTTGTAATCTTGCAGCTTATATCAGAGATAGATTACACGAAAGCATCTCTTGCTACGGGTGCAACGTCTTCGTGAGAGTTGAATGTGTGCATTAGTGTGTGTGTGTTCAATTGTGAGTATGAAACTTCAGGGCGATAATATTATGGTCATGTGTGTAACGAGTTTGGTGTTTTACACATTATTTGCTAAAACATTGTTTGGATGCATAACATAACCTTATTAGAAGCCTTGAAATATGTCTTGACATGCGATATATCAGGCTCATGTGACATGTAAATCAGGTACAGTAGTTTCGTGATGGAATGATAAGGATGAATTGTGAAACAAGAATTGTTGAAACGCTAAACCAATCGCTTCTAGGGCCTCACGCCTTAAGCGTTCCTGAGGTGTGATTTTTTAAACCCAGCTACCAGCTTTTAACACATTTGCTTACCTTTTTTAACCTAGCTTGAAAGGCTTCAATTTCTCAACCTTTAATACGATTTTCACTAAAATGTTTTCTTTACTCATTTGATCTATAATTTTCTTAAATAATTGAAATGTGTTGTATCTAGTATTACAACCTTAAATTTACATCTAAACTGTAATTTCAACTGTCTACTTTATTACAGCTAAAATGAGGGATCGTGAACATGTACAACCGAGATGATTTTTAGACAGAAAGAAAAAGTCTGTGAAAACTATTGAGAATATAACGACGAAAAAAGATTTCATAAAGTTTAACCACGATGCACAAATTTAGCAATATGTTCACGCATGAAAAAGAACAATATGAAACTGGTGCATATACCTTCGTATACCGTCTTTTCCAATTGACCTCCAGCAAACCGCACGTTGCAGTACCCTCGGTCTTTGGATATTATCATATTGGTCTGGGCAACGGGATGATGGCTATGGACAATGCTGCAGGTCATATGCTACTCTACAAGTTAAATCATTATCAACATACTTAACTGCACAAGGTTAAAACATAATTTCTTTTATATGCTTTTCGTATTTGTTTATGTATTATCTGTAGTTTATTTATAAACAGGTGGATTCGGGTTTTGTTACAATCCATAGATATTTTGGTTTTTACTTGTTTCCGTATAAATGGGCCGATTCGGATATATCGTTGTCCATTTGAGTCTTGTTAAGAGGTCAAGTGGCTGTGGTCAAATGAGGAATACAAAGTTACAAACAACCGACATTGTCTTGTTAGAAAAACTAGGATTTTATCTCGCGTGCGTTGCTACGCGCGGGAAATCTTGTCATAATTCTAAACATTGATACCAAACGTTATCATAATAGTTGTCATTATAACGTAAAACCCTAAGATATCATAAAGAAACAAAAACATAACCCAACAGTCATCATTCTGCCATAAAACCTGAACGTGTACATCGTCGTAAAAATCGTAGAAATGACATAGTCATATGTTTGAGGAAAAAAAAAGGACAAAACAAAACCATAAAGTGAAAAAAATATAAAATAAAACCTTAAAATATAAAAGAAAGCAAAACCTCAAGATGAAATCTTATACTCTTACATAAGCAGAAGAAAACTACAAAAGGTAAAAGAAAAATTATTTTGACAAAGCACATATTAGAAATATTAAACAAAACCCTTATACATGTAATCCTCTTATTCATCTCCAGTAACCAAAATAAAATTATTTTTTGATCTTTAGTAACCAAAATAAAATTATTTATTGATTTTTAGTAACCAAAAAAAATTATTTATTGATCTTTAGTAACCAAAAGTAAAATTATTTAAAATTTTTTAATCAAAATAATGACCCTCTTAACAATACTTATCCGTATTTAGTAAACGTTAGATGAAAATAAATTTGGTATGCCATACTAATCTTCTTCTTGTTATGTTCTTCAAAGAAATTACAGTGACAATTCAATTTCCCATATGTTCTTCAAAGAGATTAATAGTTACACCTATAATTTCCGTTAAAAAAAATTACACTGACAATTCACTTTTTCATAGTTACCTTCCTTTACTTCATTCAATATTTCAATCTCTATCTTTCTCGAGATTAAATACTGTTTTACCGGATTACTCACAAACTCTTGTCTCACTTTTTATTTCAATTTTTTTTTTCATCTTCATCTATGCCATTACCATCGACTTGCAATTTGTAATAAGGTTGTTGTCGTAGATCCTCAAGTCCGTTGTCGTCATCGTCTTCATCTCTATTTTTGTTTTCTTTTTGACTTTGACAGAGGAAAAGATAAATTATGTAACTGAACATGATTTCAGTTTAATATGTTTTGTTCTTCATACATGAACATCGCACCACAAATTTCTTACATATTCATCGTTTTGATTCTCACTTTGACATTTACTGAGCTTAATCCAATGGAAATCATGCTTAAACCCTAGCTTTTCCAAGGTAGTACTACCCGGAAACGCAACTATATATTTTTAGCAGAAACCGAACATTCGTGCGGCCAACCGTGAAACGCCTTTGCGTAATCGGAATTCGTCGTCGCTGGAGAGCCATGCGGAAAGTTGACAGTGAAGGATAACCGTGAAACATCGTTAGTTACGATATCAAGATCTGTCGTCGCTGGAGATTGGAGATGGAAAGCTAACGGTGAAGACTCAAGAGGCGACGTCTTTTTTTATGACGAAGATTGAAAGGAAACACAGCGATGAAAGAGAAAAAATTGAAGAAAGGATGAGCCGATGAAAGCTTTAATGGCTGTCATGTTGAAGGAGGAGAAGATAAATGTATACAAAGTAAGCTTTAGTGGTAAAATAATCATGATTCGTGGCAGCAGGAGAAGAAAGGGGAAACACATTGCTTTTCAACCCTTGAATCCAAAATGGACGGTGGAGATTTACAAAAACACTATTCATTCACATGCTTTTTTAATAAGATAGTAATTTGGATTGTTTTTGTTTCATCATATAGCTTATTATGATCACATTTAACACATTTTGTTTTGTTTTTAGAATAGGGTTTATTAAATCTAATTACATTATTCAGTTTATATGCTCACATCCCTTAAACATATGTAAAAAAAAAAGAGTTAATTTCAATTTCGCTATCTAAGGTTTGAAAAAAATAATTATTTTCCTTCAAAAATTTAAAAACATCAACTTCAGTCTGAAAGTTTCATCGTATGTTTCAATTTCAGCCCAAAAATTTTATTTTTAGAATTCAAGTTGAAACAAATTATTAAACTTTTGGAGTAAAATAATTATATTAATCAAACCTCAGGGAGTAAAATCAGATTTAACTCTAAAAAATAATCATAAATAACCTCCCAAATGTGCATACATAGTATTTTCAAATCGTCTATTTTTGATATCTACTACTTAATAACAAAATAGATCATAATTCTTTAAGCAATTACACACTAAAAATCTGCAATTTTTCATGATGAAGTACTTTTGCAAAAATATATAAAACTGATATGTTACCAAACAAATATAAATAATACACCATTTACAACTTTATCTTTACAACTTATCATTTAAAACTTCAAATTTCTTTTGTATATGCATTTAACACTTATATTTTATAAGTTTAAACTTATATATACAAAATTAAGATCGACTAAAATAAAAAAGAAAATCTAAAAGGCGTGAGAAAAGATCTTGTGATCGAGACAAATTATTTCCCAAGATAAAAGAGGTTTCACATGTGACCAAAATACCAAATTGATCAAATTTTGGAGTTAGGGGAGAAAAAGGAAAATATCTATCATTATTAACTTTTATCTATTTTAAATATTTTATTAGTGTAAACAACTTTTATATACTTCATTAATTCTTAAAAAAAAATTAGTTTTAAATATTAGAGTTAAATTCGATTATGCTCCTTGAGGTTTGATGAAAATAACTATTTTCCTCCAAAACATTAAAAATATCAATTTACCTCTAAAGGTTTCATAAGTTGTTTCAATTCAATCCAAAAGTTTCATAATTTGTTTCAACTTGAATACAAAAAATAAAACTTTTGGATTGAAGATAATACAAATGATGAAACTTTTGAACTGATATTGATGTTTTGAAACTTTTAGAGGAAAATGATTACTTTTGTCAAACCTTAGGTATAATAATGTTATATACTATGTGCATGTTTGGCAATAGCTTTTTAAAAGCTACTTTTGACTTATTAACTTTTGAAAAGTTAATAAGTTGAAAAAAGTGTTTGTTAAACCCAAAAGTACTTTTCAAACTGACTTTTCATATAAGGTAAAAAGTAGGTTTTGAAAAGTAAGGGGTTACTTATTGACTTTTCAAAACTACTTTTTGTTTAATTTCCCATTATACCCATATACTACCTTTTATTAACTCCCCTAATATTTAAATTATGTCTTTTTTGGTCATTTTATAACGTTTTAGTTTATAAGCTAATCCAAACATTTTTTTAAAAAACTACTTTTCAAAAGTTATAAGTCAATAAGTCATTTTCCTCAAAAGTCCTTTTCAACAAAATAAGCAATCCCAAACATGGCCTATATATTTAGAAATAACTTTTTTCAAAGCATTTTGAACCAGATGCGTACAACGATACATCACGATTTTTTTTTATAAAAACATTTTTAACTTTAATGTCTGCGAAATATCTAGTGTGTTCACCTCATATAATGTTGTGTCAACCTACGTGATTTCGTCACCCGGATTTTTAAAAATTTATCAAACACATTTACCACTCACCCCTTAATGCACAATTGCACAGGACATCTCATACTTTCTTCTCATTCTCATGCTTCTTAACAATCTAAACCTTTTTATTATAACCGGTCTCATATACTTGTTATCTACAAATTACAAAATAATAATATTATTATTAAATATATCATTAAAAACTTAACAATTATTTTTACCTACCCCGAAAAGGAAAAAGCATAATAATAAATCCGTGCCATGCACGTGACCTAGACGACGGAATTCTTCGTTAGCTCCACCCCCATTCACACCACCACCAAGAACCGACCGCAAAACTTATGGTCCATATTACCCCCACGTTCCTCTAAATCTACATCTAAACCTACCCTCACCGCGTTGACCCCCTCTCACTTTTGAAACGGTCAAAGGACACAATCGTCATTAATATAATATTATTCACACCAGCTGCCATTCGTAAACGCAAGTCTGTATACGGAAGCTTCTGTTCTTCAAATTTTTTTTATTTTTTATTTTGTATTCTTTTTGACCTTTGAAATAACCCTACAATTGAAATTGTTATTTATCCCCCTTTCATCGTTGTTCTACTCCTAAGGATCGTGATTTAGTGTGTTGATTGCTGTTTAGGTATGTTTCTGTTCGTTGATCGCTTCAGTTTTGATGATTATGTGTTTGTTTCTTTTGAGATTTTGTTTTTTGTTTTTTTGTTTTTTTAATCACGGTTTGATGATCGATTGATCTGTAATTGAGTGAATGAAAAGTTGATTTAGGAAGAGCTATGAGCTTAAACCCTAATCACAAGTCTCACGGTTGTAAGGGGTGAAAGTGTGAAACCTTCTCTTGTTTTGTCTGGACAAGTAATTTGTCTAGTGAAACAATGTCGTGAGTTCCTGGATAGGCAACCTATAGAGGCCAAAGCGGAAGGATTTACTTGAACTGTTACAGATTGTATCAGAGTCAGGGCCGGACCGGTGTGTTAGTGAGGGCGTTGGGCTCCTAAGAGGGGTAGAGGTGTAAGTCATCGATTGAGAGGGAAAACGAAACATACTTTATAGGAGGGTGGAAATCTTCTCTATCAGGATGTGTTTTGTCTGAGCGAGTAATTTGTTAGGTGAAAACAAAACTGTGAGTTTCTGGATGGACAAACCATTAGGAGCAAAATGAACAATATCCTGTCATGATTTACTTGGTCTGTTACAATAATTTATAGTATGCATGATAGGGAGGCTTTGGTTCAATAGGTTGTATAGAAGTTTGTTTAACGAGATATTAATGTATTTGATATCCATTGAATTTTGTGTCTTCAATAACGCTTCTAAATGTCCTGATCAAGTGCTGGTGGTTACAGGTTTTTGAGTTTTGCTTGAAAGAGTCAGGATATCCTAGTATTTGTGTAGGATGCGTGCACCATCGTTGTTTACACAATGCTTGCCTGGCTTGGTGCCTCATGACCGGGTCGGTAATAGTATGTCCCTTGAATCTGTTAAGGAGATGCATCTGCCTTCACCGGCTGTTGAAATTATACCCTCTAAGGTACTTTGTTTTCTTTCAGGCTTAAAGTGTATGTTTAACATGACTTTTGGTTAATCTAAATATTCAAGTGTAATAGTTTATATTATTCCTCTCCATGCAGATGGGATATCCCTATAGATATGCTGGGGAGAACATAGATTGGCAAGGAGTAAACCCCCTCAAGGTACATTATTTTTCCTCTTATCTTAGCTATTAGTTGATCATTTATTTGGTTCTTGATAGATTTCATTAGATAAGTTGAGTAGACGAGTAAATGGTAAAGCTGACATGAAAGAAAAAGAAATCTCATGTGTTATCTTCTCATATGTTTTTGAATGTTTAGTTTTGTGTAAAGATATCATGATTACCTTGCTACATTTGAAATTGGCTTCCAGTAGTTGGACAATGCGTTCTTCGTCTCTATTCTTTCTATGAAAGTCTTGTCTGGTAGTCTAACATAATGTCAAATGAATGTGATTTAATAATGTAACGAGTTGAATCTGTTTCGATCTTTTGTATATTGAATGCACTATAGATCAGTTTTTTGGTTAGTAACAGATCTGATTTGATACATTAATTGTAAGTGTACGTGATTAATGATTCCCCTGAATTTGTATGCAGGGAAGAGTTAGTGTCTCAGATATTATAGGTTCAGAGTTGATGTCATCAAAACCTGATGGTAAGCATAACCTTGCACTGTTTTTTTAAGTTACAAGTGCAGTTAGTTCTGCAGCAACATGAATGTTAGAGCCATTCACTTAGAAAAGTGAATGGTCATATATTCTGAGTATTTGAGTTTCCTAGAATCTAACTAAATTATGTTGCAGCATCTTTGAAATCGTGGGACAGCTCATTGGATCTTGTTAACATTCTTAAGCATGAGATTAAGGACGGACAATTAAGCTTTAGAGGCAAAAGGGTGCTTGAGGTATACTCTTGTTTTTGCTAAATATAAAATTTGATGCTTAGCTACTTAGCGTTCACCTCTTGACTTTGTTACCCATAACATGCACATCGAGCATTCTGAATGAGACTGCTGTGATACTGTTATGTTACATTAGATATTTGATTTGCCCTATATTTACATCAAGAATACCCTATGATAGTGGTGCCATTTTACAAGTGATCAAAAATTGTATCCTATATTTTGAATTGATCATATTCTCCTTTCTTTTTTCCAGCTTAGTTGTGGCTATGGAGTCCCAGGGATCTTTGCTTGTCTGAAGGTACATTAGTTATGCTCTTATTCTTGTCAATTCTTCTTGCAAGTGGCAATTTCAACCTATTTGCTAAAAGGGAACATGCCAAATGGTTCGAATGGGTTGAATATCTGTTAAAGTCCATTTTTTGTGCATAGAACCTCCTGAATCATTTTATTTAAAGTTTCAGATTATTTTTGAAATCGTTTATAGTAATCATAGTTAACCCGTTTGTTATCTATACACACATTAAAATAAAAAGTGTTAGCAATTCAACCCAAACCGACCCTGTGTTTGACTGTTTCAACCAACCTGTTACCAGACCCTCCCATTTGACCAATTTTTAATTCTTCGTTTGGTGTCTGTGTGGGATTCGCACTCGGAATCATTACATTAAAGCTCAATCATAGTGTAATATTGCAGAACTAATATAAACTTATTTATATGAGCTCAAATTTGTAACACATTGCAGGGAGCTTCAACAGTACACTTTCAAGATTTGAGTGCAGAAACTATACGATGCACAACTATCCCAAATGTTATGGCCAATCTTGAGCAGGCTCGGGAAAGACAGAGCCAACAGCCCGAAAGTCCCCTTACTCCTTCAAGGCAAATTATTTCTCCTATAGTTCACTTTTATGCTGGAGATTGGGAAGAACTTTCTGGAGTCTTGTCTGTTGTGAAAAATGATGTTCCAGAAGCTTCACCAACAATGAACCTAAGCTTCTCCGAGGATGATTTTAATAACTTTATGGATACACATAGCAGTCATGATGGTAGCATCAATGGTCATGAAACTTCCTCCAGGCGATCAAGGAAGCTTTCTGGAAGTAGAGTGTGGGAGAGTGCTAATGACACGCATATTGGAGGAGGATATGATGTCATATTGATGACAGTTATTCCACATTCGGCAACTTCTTTGAAAAAATTGTACGCACTAATTAAAAAGGTTAGTTTTTCTTACTTTCTACCACTTTTAAAGTAATCATTTTCGTTTTAACCATTTATCCCATGAAAGATTAAACGTGACCCACGTTGACGCAAGTAAATGGGTATGAATTTCCCCCTATAGTGTAATCTTACTCAAAATTTGTTCTCACTTGTAATTTCATTGGTTTTCTTCACGCAGTGCTTGAAGCCTCCTTATGGAGTATTATTTGTCGCCACAAAAAAACATTATGTTGGCTTCAACAGCACAACACGACAATTGAGGAGGCTGGTGGATGAAGAGGGTATATTTGGAGCTCATTTAATTAAAGTAACAACAGACACAGAAATTTGGAAGTTTTTTCTCAAATGAACATATGATCAAACTACAGGAAACAACCAGTAAGATTACTATTACATTGTGAATCTTTAATCAATTTTTTTAACCAATATCTCCTTCATTAAGTTTATACGTCTAGCATCCTTTGCTTACGCTCAGCTTATAACTAATCTACAGCCTTTACTAAATTCTCTTGCTCATACCTCTTCATTTTTTATATGTACATTGTAATACTCAGTGATTTTATTATTTATTTTATCAATACAATAGCTGTTTTTTCCCCTTTAATTACTTCACTTTATCAGGATGTGTATTTGAAGGGTGAAAGTGTGTATACATGATTCAGAAGTCTCTCCATATAAATAACCCACATTGCTCTTGTCTAGTTTTGCTAGATATCTAGTCAATCCAAAATCTGATATTTTTGGATTAAAATCGTTGTCATAAAAAAAGTTGAAAATGAAAGATTGCAGGCTTCACTGCGCGTGCATTACAAACGAACTCATAGTAGCGACCACCCTTTGACTTATATAATTTTATGTAATATTTTAATACATGTTTATGTGATTCTTTATTATTAAATATAAAACTATAAAAGTATGATAAAAATAATTAAATAATATATATTGTGTTATATATAAACGATCGCTCGTTGAAGAGGAAAAAGCTGATGATGATTTTTGGTTTTGCGCAACAGACAAGGAAAAATAAGAAAAGAGGTGGTCTAACAGCACATGTGACGTTAAGTCGTTAACATCCAATTATGATTTAGAACTGTTCATGTTATTGTGAATTGTATAGATATATAATTAAATAAATGGTATTTAGATAAAATAATTAACAATAAACTTGCAAAGCCCAAGCCGAACTCTAGTCTGAAAAATTTATCATGAGTCGAGCTTGAGCATGATTTAAGCTCGGCTTGGCTCGTCTACATCCCGAGAGAGATCACTAGGCGTCGTACCAAGATGGCAAGATGCACTTTATAAAAAAAAATCTGTAAATTTATTGTTGTGTTTAGAGTTTAATAAATGAAAGAAAAGAAGTGAAAGGGAATTAAGAAAAATAGAATGAAAAGAAAAGATATAATGTGATTTCATGTAGTTTGAAAAAAAAAATTAAAGTTTTCATGTGTTTTCTAGTCTAAAGAAAGAGAAAAGAAAGTTGCAATTTAACATCTAGTTCTTTGGCCTCGGGTTCTCTTTCTAGTGTGGTTATAATCATGTTTAAAATGATGGATGTTGAAATTACTTTAGGGAAACAACTCGGATAGATAAAACTCTAGAAATCATCCAAACAAATGTCTATGATAAACGATCTATATACTTTTTTTGTTAAATGTTATATTAAAGTTTGGTTTTTTACTTCAAAATGGAAGGCAACTAGTTGGTATTTTTAGTGTAGTTGCCAAATCACGACTTATAAGGCTCAAGAATGTAGAGTAGCTAAGATCTTTTAAGTTTGTAATTTTATTAATGTTGATCATAAACTTGAATTCTTTAATTCGGGTTGGGTTAGGTTATACGCCCCCCTTTATTATTTGCCATACTCCCCCCCTCAAAACACAAATTTAAAACTTGTTATATTTTACCCAGAAAAGAAAGTTTAGTTTTAAAAAAAAGTTTTTATTTTTTTTAAATAAACACTTTTATATAACGATATAAAAACATATTTAGAAATAAAAAAAATTTAATATAATAACTTCTGAAGCAAAAAAAACTTTAAAAATAACTTCTAGAATTAGAAATGAACTTAAACGGATCTAATTCAACCGATTAACCATTTAAATCAATTTATTCGGTTCTGTTATCTGATTAAACTTGTTAAACAGTTTATTATTCGATTCATACGTATGACCATACCGAATAAGCAAGAGTTTGTGTAACCGTTAACCGAAGTGAAAACCAAATTTACGATTTTTTTATTCAATTTTTTACGGATACGGATGTTATTCGGTTTTCGATTATTTTATGTTTTTGGCTTTTTTTGAACACTCGTAACCACTACAAATAAAAATAATAAAAGACAAAAAATATATAAAGACTAAAAGTAATAATAGTTAGATAAAACTTAAAGAATTTAGTTTAAATTATTAAGGGACGATATGGTAAATAACAAAACATAAAAACAAACGTTGACTATTTTTACAAGTTTGTTGAGAGAAGTATAACAAATAAAAATATTTTAAAACAGAGTATATGTAGCATCGCCATTCGGGTTTAACGGCTTTTGTGGTTCCGTTGGACCAAAAGCAAGCGGCCGGAATTTACGGGTCGGGGATAGAGGTGTTCAAACCGGTTTTTCCGGCCAAACCGGTTCGGGTTCAAAACCGAACCGGTTTTTTTGTGGTAGAGTCTAACCGGTTTTTCTTCAAACCGGTTTGGCTCACCGAATACTCGAACCTGTCAAACCGATTCGGACAGGTTTGAAACCGGTTTTTTTACCAAAACCGGTTTTTCTTACCGTTTAATCGGTTTTTAACTTTTAAACCGGTTTTGAGTTCGGGGCTACCAAACCGGTATAGAAACCGGCGGTTTGGGTCGGTTCGGGACCGGTTTGGGCCAAACCGGTTTTTCTTTGAAACCGGTTCCGGTTTTTCCGGCCGAACCGGTTCGGGAACCGGTTTTTTTGCCCATGACTAGTTGGGGATCGGCAAAATGAAGATAACGTTTAAGGTTTTTTTTTTTTTGGTTCTATTTTCTTTTTACCTTTTTGTCCTTTACCTATAAGGGTACATTAAACACTTTACATGTGCTTAACAACAATTTTAGCGGACCATTTGTGCTTTGGTTGGGTGAATAATAGAGACTATAGATGTAAGTTTAAAAGGGTGGCAACTGAAAACTAATCTGAAATATAGACAAATCACGTATACGATCCACATAATTAACTCATGAAAAAGTTATCAAATTTGTTTATATATTTTGTTTTGGATGAGAAAATTTTAGTTAGACGAACAACTATTAGATCACATGTATTTTGTTCGATTAATAAGCGAAATGAACACAAACACGAACCAATGTTAACCAACGTTATAAACCAACAAGACGAGCATTTTTGTCGTTTCAAACTTTCCCATCAAAGGAATAACCAAAAATTCGGTTTCAATAAATAAGTAAATAGTTACACCACATGTCACAATTCTATAAGCCAACAATTTCTTCTGTTTTTCTCTCATAATTAAATAATATGCATATTTGTAATTATTTACTTATATTTACATTTAAAATTTATACGTTTATTATTTTATATCAAATTTCAATATTTTTAATTATTTATTTTTCACATATCACAAATTTATTATTTATTAAATATCAAATTAAAAACTTGACTTTGTTAGAGATTTTTTTGGCATTATCTAAATCTTTTTACTAACAATTAATTTAATTTTTTATTTAAACCGTATAATTTTTTTATTTAACCCGTATAATTTTTTTATTCAACCCGTATAATATAAATGTTAGTAACCTAAACCCTTTGAAAGGATAAAGCAACATCATTGTACTAAATTTACTTTTTAAGCATTTTGAAAACTAATTTAATCGGAAAAAATGAAATACATGCCACCAACTGAATTTAAGTTACATGTAAGGGTGGGGGTGCTCACACCACATCATATACCCACTAATTATATTTTGTCATGTTACACCACACCACTCTACACTATGTGAAGGGGGCGCTCACACCGTGTGGGGACACCAACGGCACCCGGCGTGGGGAAGAAGCACCCGGTTTAAAAATGGGGCCTGGTGTGGGAATGTCGTTATAAGGCCAAACGGCGCGACGTGGGGGAACCGGTGGTGGTGTTGCAACGCAGCGCCGTTCCGGAGGCGAACCCCCCCCCCCCCCTAATATTCTTAGGTGATAAATTTATTTTGCATAGTAAGAACTCTGCTCATGGGTTTCTAGGATATCTCATAAAAGTTCTTAAACTTGTTTTTGATGTAAAAAATTGTCGAAAAAATATATACAATTAAATTTAAAACTAATGTGTTTTCGATAAGACTTGTTTGGTTTTTGTTCCAGATCAAACTGAAACAAGAACCACCTATTAAAAAACCACAAAAGCGGAAACCAAACCAGATATGGCCGGTCCCCGCCCGTGTTTGGTTTAGTCGGTCCAAGACATCAACAAAGTTTATTAACCAAAGCCTGAAAGAGAGTTGCCATCAATGGCAGCATAAGCCAACCACTAATTTAACAGTCAACAAGCCTTCCTCAACTTCAAGATTTTCGCTATACATTTTCTTTCATGGAAATCTAAGATGGTACTTGGTCTCTTCCAACAAACAGAAACAAACAACTCGACTTATTTTACGACAATCTACACAAACGAATCAAGATACCCATACCTATGTCGTTTGTTGAACTGTAGCAAGCTGGCATAAGTCCGGTCCCACAAGCCAATATAAAGCGTCTCATCATCAGGACTAAGAGAAACACCAGATATTTCCCCAAAGAAATCGATTTCTTGCCTTCTTTCATAGTTTAAGTTGGTGTTATAGACATGAACAAAGTCTGCAGGTTCAGCAACCACCAAAAACTGCCCGTCTGACGAATAACGAACAGATCGAACCGCACCCATGTTGCCTTTAAGAACTGAAACTGGGTTTGAAAGGTTTCTGAGATCCCATACCCTGCAGGTCTTGTCTTGATTGCCTGTAGCAAAGGTTTTGCCATCTGGGTGCCATGCAGACGCAAATGAGTAGTCCAGGTGACCTTCCACCGTGGCAACCGTCTGCCAAGAAATTATGAGTTGCAATCTTCTAGTAGTATTTTTATATACACATGTCGTATTTGAATAAGACAATATGAAAAATAGAAAAACGTGAGATCTAATAATAATTTTATATACACAAGTTCTTGCCTTTGCACTTGCAGAGTCTACAAGCAATCCATCCACATGATCACCAACTACAGTTATGAGTTTGCGATCTGGGCTTAAGGATGTATGCTGCAACCAAAAAAAATAAGCAGATAGGTTGATATGGGTTATTTATTATCTCAAATGTGTCAAATGAGTTAGCTAAAAGATTTAACTAAAAAGGGAGCGGGTCAAACAAATTGAAAATCCTACAAAATAAATTCACACACATAAAATACTCAAGAATATCATTGTAATTAAAATCTTTCACATTATAACTTAACATAGTCATTATTTTAGAACTTGAAAACAAAAGGAATAAAGAAGCGTTTGTATGTAGGCCAAAACCAACCCAAACCATTTTGATTCGTATTGAAAAACTGCATGTTTTGACGGGAACCCACAATAACCTGTGACACAACCCGCCCGCCCCACCATTTTAAGAAACTCACATTCACCGGCCAGGGAAAGTGGAAATGATTCACAAACTGAAATCCATCCATATCATATTCCCTCACACCACAATCGTTGTTTGACGCCATAAAATGCATTCCACCACTACAAAGTGACATGAGTAATTAAAAGGTCAACACACCAACAATAATATGTTTTGTGGTATATGTTTGCATGGTAATTCATAATTACCTTAAGGTATCATATATCTCAATAGCATTTGTTATGGCATT
This sequence comes from Flaveria robusta, assembly GCA_025506415.1. Classification (NCBI taxonomy): domain Eukaryota; kingdom Viridiplantae; phylum Streptophyta; class Magnoliopsida; order Asterales; family Asteraceae; genus Flaveria; species Flaveria robusta. The sequence continues at coordinate 25,387,187 of CM046471.1, read as the reverse complement.
CTCTTCATAAGTTGTTCTTGTACAAAAGCTAACTCCCTCTTTGTCCAATCTCTGCACCATTTAAATCAACAAAATTAATACAAAATACAAGTTCATAGTAATTCTAAACATAAATTACCTAACTTCGAATAGTGGAAACAGTACATTGCCAGGTATAGAAAATAGAGATGTTAACTATGTGCACTGTTTAAACTTTAATTAAATGGATGTTGAATACAGTGCTTCCTCATTTATATTTAGTTTAGGTTTGGTTTAAATTTATATAGTCACTTACGATTATTAAGGAATTAAAAAACACATTTATTCATAGATCTAGTTGATTTTCAGTCAAAAGAAAATTTAGGGCAGTTCAAAATACATAAATCCTTACAGACAAATGCTTGTAATATTAACTTAAGACCTAACTTGTCTCAATAAGAAGTCTTCATTTAATAACTATTAAATTCCTCAGATAATCTGCGTTTAGCTTCAGAAGCAACACATGCAAGAACCAAATCGATGGACGCTTCCCAAAAGAAGAACAAAACTCACTATGTGTACCAATTAACATTGTTACATTCCTATACAAGGAAGAAAACATAATTAAAGACTTCTTTTATGAATAGTTCGCTGTTTCACATTGTTTGCGCCAATTAACATGGATTTGGAAACAAATAAAACACTGGTCACAACAATATTCCAAATCAGCATGTACTCTTAGACTAGTCTTAGTCATCCAAAATCACAATCACAAAAATGAAAGTTCCACATATAACAACTATGTGAATCAAAATCTTTACCATATATTCCAGCTAAATATACTTCATGATCGAGGAAATTTAAACTTTCGACACAATAAGTTATTAAATTACCTTACAAGCAAGCTCTCCTTGAAAGCCTCCAGCAACCAGAAAATCATCCTTGACCGCTAATGTACTAATCTGAGTTTGTGTAAATCCTTCCAACAAACTTCCAGCATGTTTCTGTGGTCCCAAAATAGGTTTTAGCACAGGAGAATCTCAATAATAATTAAAAATATACACCAAGAACGTTAGGATCAATTTAGTGTACCTCGGTAGGTGCTACGTGCCCAGAAAAATTAAGGATTTCTGTTAGGTTTTGTGATAACGATGACCAATGCATGATCGAGTAGTTAGACATGAGATACACATCATGCTTTGAGGTAGCCCATACCAGGTTCCTTAGCTGTACACAACACGCGATGTTTAAAAGTAGCGGACATATTTTTAAGGCTGATAAATACAAATCACATGATTGAACAAACAGAGAGTATTGGTGCAAACCTGAAAATGCAGGATTGTAGGCTTCACTGCTCTTGAATTATGAAAGAACTCATAGTAGTTGCCACCCTTCGAATTTTGTTTACATATCTGCAAAAATAAAAAGTTGCCACGATACCAAAAGTGGAAAAGCAACCATTTTTATATATAGTCATACATAAACAACATGATCATACCTTATCAACAGCATCACCCGAAAAGGGAATGTTTTCATAGTTTCTATACTGTTCAAGCCTTGTACGTCTATAACTTTCCCTTGTTATATTCAATCTATCCCAGGGAATGCCCTGAATATCTTTCCCGGTTCTTGCTTGAGCAGAGGACGTATCCGTCACCTTCGTAAGCTATAAAATATTAAACTTCAAACATCAAGCATCTATGATATAACACTATATCTAACATCAGACTATTGAATAACTTAAACTAAACTAGTACAATATTGGTAACTTAATAGGAAAAAAAGGAATGAAATTAGACTAACCATAACAAAATCATCAAGATTTTGATCTCCACCACCGTTGTCTTCTTCGTCCATATCGTCTACAAAATCCGACATGTTCCCTTCTTCAGCCATGTAATCTACTTGATCAGCTTCGTTAAGCCGCATCCAACAACCACAAGTTAAGACCTTTTCTTCTTCATCAAACAATCTATGCAAGTCAAAAGAAGATACAATTAACTTCCTTACGGAAAACCCACCCAAATGGAACAACAAATTAAAATATTTTAGAAACATAGCATTTAAAATCCTAACTCTAAAATAAAATAAAAAATTTAATTCAGGTAAATAAATTGCAACAAAATCATATAAATTTACAAGAAACAATCTACAACAACACATGTTATAAACGAATAATGAAACAAAAAAGAGTATCTTACATTGGGGCATTTAAACAAACAGGTGGTGCGCATGATAACTTAACAGCTACAATTTCTTCAAGAAACAGGGGATTTAAGAACCCTAATTCATCAATTAGCCGAACGAACACATAAATTAGAAAACCCTACTCAAATTGTTGAAATTGATGATCAAAAACAACCCCAGAAAGGGGAAACGAGTGAAATCAAAACAGCAACTCAAACGGAGGTGTAAAATAGTTTATAGAGCAAGAATTATTGGAAAAGATGGTGATTCGTACGACGCACCTGATGTGAAGAAGATGGTTTTGTTGTTCTAGTTTTGTGCAACAGATTTAGAGGTATGAACCAGCTGAATCTCTCTTCTAGTTGTGTGTAAAACAAAAAGGGAAATGATAAACAAAACCCCACAAGTCTATCTCCTCATTAATCCTCTATCTACTCTATTTAAAAATGTTAGATTATATAATATTTTTTATTAATCTAATAAAAAATCAAACTATCTTTTTTTTTAATTGCTATATTTCTCTCTTTTATCTAATATTTTTTAAAATCAAACTATCTTTTCATCTTTTAATTAAAATCTAAATAACAAAAAACTAAAGTTTTATATAATACGAAATTTACTAAAACACTAAACAATTTTTAAACAAAATATTTTAAATCGTTTTGTTTTGGAAAATAAATTATAAACAGGTGAAATATTTTAAAACATTCTTATTAAAATAACATAATAATTACAAACCAGAGTTTTTAAAAAAACAAGATTTTTATAAAAAAATCTTAAAACGAATGTTTAAAAATGAAACTATTTAGATAAGAGAGTTAAAAAATGGTATAACTGTTTTATTTCTTGAACTATTACATATATATAATTTTAATTATATTTTACATTAAAATATTATATTGTAACTATTAGTGTTTATTTTACATATATATTTTACGTTAAGGAAGGATCAGGTCTTTTCGAGAGCTTTAAAATTTAATTCGCCAATTATGAGTTGGGTGTTTTAACCATTCAGCCATGAATGTTTAGCGTGTCAATTCAAGTAATTGTAGTAAAACCTGGTATGTTGACCCCTTTACCTTTCCAGCGATACGAACGTATTTAAGTAATTATCGTTCTGTAAAACCATAATGAAAATGCAATTTTTGTTTTTCTTCTAGACAAATACGATAAACTAAAATAAACGTGAAATAATTGCAAACCTCATTATACTTACTTTCTCGTTTCTCTATATTATTAATAATAATATTGAATACTAATAATATTACTCATACCATTTTCAAATTAAAAAATACATAATTTAATAAATTAAAAACCTATTTTTTATTAAAAACACACTTTTTAAAAACAACAATTTTATAAAATAGAGAATACAACGAAATTAAAAAAAATACATTTTTATTAAAACAATATATTTAAAAATCACAACTTTTTTATAAAACAAAAGTTTAAGAAAAATACATTATTGTTTATTTACTTAGTTATTTATATGTAATTATAATCATATTTTATATTCAAGCATGATTTTATAAAGCATAAATTTATATTAATAATTATTTAATATTATATTTTTCAATACGTGTATTACACGGGGACTAACCTAGTTAAAAATAAACGAAGCTTTTGAGTTTAAGTCTCATCTGTGATAAGAATAAAAGGAGTTTCAGGTGCGTCGTTAGTTTTCTCATTTAATATGAGTTTTTTTTTAGGGTGATCTTAGATTTCGTACTTAAATAATGATGATGAGTGGATAAACTAATGACTCGTAAGTGATCAAATTAACCGTTAAAATAAAAATAATAATAATAATGTATGTACTCATATAACAATTCTAAATTATAGAATTATAATATAATATATAATAATGTAATTGTCATTAAAAAATAATAATAAACATACAATTAGACATAATATATTACTAGAGACGGTTTTTATGGTTTTTATTTAATCATTCTTTTATATGTGTGTGTATATATATAATATTTAAATTAGAATATACTAATTAAAAATCAACTTGTTGTATAATATAATGTCATCAAATCATATATCATATATAATGTAATATCTAACATGATGTAATATAATCATAATCATAATAATATTATATAATCTACAATTATCGATAACCAGTACATGTAACATAAAATAACATATCGGTTGAATGGTAGTTCGGGGCATTACATCTTTCTTTACTGTCTTAAAAGTTTAAAAAATTTACTTTATCGTATTTTAAAAAACATGATTTTACAATAAATTCATAACTCGTAAGTTCATTTATATCACTGTTTGTGCCAACGTGGTTGTTTAAGTCATCTCACCATCGGTCACAAACCACCACAAAGCATCCAAACACTTCTATAGTTGCATCAAATTTTTTTATTTTAAACGAATTTAATCAAATTTGTTTGTCTTTAAACTCAAATCCCTCTAAATATTTATACGGTGAAAACACCATTAGAAAATTACACAAACTTCTTTGTCTTCTTCTTTCTATAAACGTGAGTTCCCGTATTGGAGAATAACGTAAGTATAATAAGTCACAAATATACTATTAAAGATTTTAATGATCGGTTGAATGTAACTTAACTTCACTGAAAAGGATTGTTATCACATCATATTGGGCTGTATTGAACTCTTACCCACTCTGGTGTGAGCTTTAAAATGTCATTTGTGCTCCTTTTTCTAGTAATTACTTATGTTTACTTTTTGATTATGTGTTCATTAGGTTGGCCTTACCTTGAGGCATGTGAATATGGCTGCAAACGAACTGAACGTTCAGCGAACAGTTCGTGAACTGTTCGCCGGGAAGTTCGTTTATGTTCGTTCGTTTAGTAAATGAACGAACACGAACAAGAAAATTCCGTTCGTTTAGTTTAACGAACGAACGTGAACACAAGTCGTGTTCGTTCATTTATGTTCGTGAACGTTCGATAACGTGTTCGTTTATGTTCTTTAATGTCCGTTTGTGAACGTTCGATAATGTGTTCGTTTATGTTCGTTAATGTGTTCGTTTATGTCCTTAATTTTTACGTTATATATATTTATGACAATTATATCAAGTATTTTTTGATATTTATGTTACTTATTTATTATTGGTAAATTTTGTGTAATATTTGTGATGAAAATGCAAATTTTATTCTAAAATAAATATATGATTATTTGTATTTTGTTTGTGTTTATAAACTTCTTTGTGTTCGTTTTGTTCATGAACATTTGTTTGAGTTCGTTTGGTTTTGTTTTTGTTCGTTTGCATTCGATAAGTGTTCGCGAACAGTTTATGTTCTTTTCCTTAATGAACGAACACGAACAAAAAATCATGTTCTGTAATTGTTCATGAACAATTCATGAACAAATTTATTTCTTAATAAACGAACCGTTCGGTTCGTTTGCAGCCCGACATGTGAATATTATTTTACAGTTGAAAACATAAGTTGTTCACAAGTTGAATTGAAGTACAGGTCTTGCATTATTTTAAGACGGACAAAAAGAAGAATAGAATATATTATGAGAAAATTATGAAAATGACCATCAAATCAAATTACTAAAATAATCGGTCAAAAATAAAGTTTATCAAATAAAACAACTAATCCTATCGCGTCATGTGTTCATCCCTCACTGACGTGGCGAGCGATTATGTGAATCCCTCGCCCAGGGAAGCGTGCCAGCGAGTATCAGCCATAATCCCTCACTCACGTGTCCATCCCTCGCTGACTCAGCGAGGGATTATGGGAATTCCTCGCCCAAAATTACAAAAATACCCTCCTCGCCCATAATATATATATATATATATATATATATATATATATATATATATATATATATATATATATTATGTTTTTAACCAAAAAAATCCGTATTTTTCTATTTATTGTTTTTTAAATACTTAAAAATTTAATTTAATTTCATTTTCCCCTATATAATACAATGTTTACCCTTAACAAAGTTATCAAATCTTACATTCTTCTCAACCTTCTTGTTACTTTTTTCTTAAAATTCTCTCAAATCAGAAAAGGTCAGTTAATATCATATTATGCAGTGTGAGTAAATGACATTTTGTAAATGATGTTGAAGAATATCTACCATTAAAAGGTAAATGTCAGTTATCGATAACCGTATATAACTTTGAATTCTCTGTTTTGAAGAAATAATATGTTATTTTTAAGTAAACATTGTATTATATAGGGGAAAATAAAATTAAATTAAATTTTCTAAGTATTTAAAAAACAATAAATAAAAAATACAGATTTTTTTGGTTAAAAACATATATATTTATATATATATTCAATTATGGGGGAGGGGGTATTTTCGTAATTTTGGGCAAGGAATTCCCATAATACATCGTTGAGTCAGCGAAGAATAAGCCACGTCAGCGAGGGATGGACACGTGGGTGAGAGATTATGGCCAATCCTCGCCGGCACGCTTCCCTGGGCGAGGGATTCCCATAATCCCTCGCCACGTCAGATAGGGATGGACACGTGACGCGATAGGATTGGTTGTTTTATTTGATAAACTTCATTTTTTACAGGTTATTTTAGTAATTCGATTTGGTTAAATAATAATTTTTGTAATTTTCCCATATATTATTATTGTTATTAAACATGAACATGATAATAAATAAATAGGAGGAAGAAATCAGCTTCTTTGGAAATTAATTCCAATGAAGATCCAGACATATCAATTTTATCTAATAAAATAAGATTTTTTTTCTAACTTGTTTTTTTTTCTTGACCCACATTTTTGTCACTTGATTTTCTTCTAAGCATCCTCGTATTATTTTTCTCTCTAAAAGAATATTATCGTAATTTAAAGCCTCAAACTAATTTCTCTATTTTATTAAAAATTAATTTTATTAATTGCTATATTTTCAAAAAAAAATCTTTTTTCTTAAAACTAAATATTTAAAAACCACAATTTTTTATAAAAAAAAAAGTTTAAGTAAAATATATTATTGTTTATTTACATAAAGTAACTATTTATATGTAATTATAATCATATTGTATCTTCAAGCATGGTTTTATAATTTATAAATTTTTATTATTAATTATTTAATATTTTATTTATTTAACATGTGTAATACACGAGTTACTAAACTAGTAACACATAAATCAAAAACTGAAAACAAACACGATATAGGGACTAAAAGACATACAAGTGCACCGATTGTGTAATAGTACATCCTTTCATCTGAGATTTATTATAAAATTTTGTAATAAGGATTGGTTTGGTAATACAAATTAAACTAAATATAGTAGGGTTTTAATAATGATTAACAATTTAACCTAATTGCAATGGGAAAGTAAAGCAAGTAAATAAGAAACGATAGTGATTATTACCAGTATGGATAAAACATTATTTTAGACTTAATTCACCCTAGCTATGGATAACAATTAAGTAAAGATTATGAAATTGTAGTTTAAGTCGGATGTCATCATGTCAAGCTACACAACTTCTTTTCTAGGTTATTAACTAGTTTAACTAACAAATTATTGATCAAAGTTCTCCAAGTTTATTCCCTTTTAGTTGTGTTTTAAACCTGTTTCTAGTTTTATATGACACCGATTCAACCCATGATCCTATGTTATAGGCACCGAATAATTATATACAAAGATACATTTGTTATTCAAGTTCATTAATTGAATGGATCCTAGTTATTAATTCCAAGAAACTACTCTAATCACATGATTACTGGGGTAATTAAGAATAAGTGAGCAAAGCATTCAAAGATTTGTTTACAATTAGATAACACTTACGAATCAAGAATATTATAAATCTAGAATAGGTGTAGGTAAAACACACTATCAATCAAGAGAGGTTTATTATCCAAAAACTAAGGGTTGTCTCCGTTATGTTATCAAATGAAATTTTCCTATTTCTAAACTAATACAAGAATCAAAATGACATGAATACATGGCGGGATCAAGCCAACATTCATTGCATTCATCAAGCCTTGCTCTTTGTTGTATCATGTCCTCAACTCGCCTCTGGTCACCTCTAAAAACCACGATTATTTTCTTTCCTATTTAAGATTTCTTTTACAATAGAGAATTCACCGTTTTTGTCATATAATTTTGACATAATGTAGTAATACGTTTGATGCTTCACAACACTAAATATTTTTATATAAACATCGACATGTCAATCTTCTTATGTATGAGTCTACGATTAACGTGATGTGATGGAATGTGGTGTGGGCCCCTCTTGTTATCTTCTTTAGGTGATGTCACATTAGAAACAACCCCTCCGAACATTTTCTTATGAGTTCACTTGAATTTTATTTCATCATGCTAAATTTCATCTCTTAAGGCCGGAAAAAGTTTAACATGACATAAATGGTTATCAATTCACACATAATCGCATTATGTATAAGTATTAGAAGAAGATAGACATCGCTGAAAATTATATGTATGATATAATGATATCCATATATGTGTGTGTGAGTCTGTTTAAACGATACTTATTATGTTATATTACACTAACAAGATTTATTTTCATTTTCGTTAACTTATGGCTGAGCACTATAGTACGAAAGGTCTAATGCATCTTAGATGTTCTTTTTTTAATAGTTAAATGCAATAGCTTTATATTATTTTGTAAATGCAATAGCTTTATACGTTTGGTTCTCTTGCCTGACAGGCTGTGAATCTTTTAATATGATTCAGCAGTTTGTGCATAGTAATTTATTAGCATGTAGGTATTAAAGCTTTGTTTTTAAGATTGGTTTTGCTTTTCAAAAGGAAATTATAGTGCAACTTGTGTGTTTACCTATCATTTTATAATAATTTTTCAATAATATCACTTCAATTAATATAAAAAATGTAAAAAAAAAAAAAATTCTTTAATACACGCACAAACATACATATAACTGCTACGATGTAAGTATAACATTAAGTTTGGATATTACAACTACTTGGATTTTGTCCTGACATGTTTAATTTCATAGGATGATAATTAGCAATTATCTTACCCTCACTCCTACAGTCGCATAATTGAAAATCATTTTTTAATAGCTAATTGGATTGCTGACAGGTCACTGGACCATACAATCATTTTCATTACTCAAATACGGAATCTTAAAGCATTAGACTGGCACACCTTCTAAGGAAAGCTCATACATCAGTTTGTCCCTATCGTTTTAAAGCTGATACCATCCTCCGTAGAGGCGCACAAATCAGGTATTGGGCTATACCCGGAACCGCGTAGGAAAGGTATAGGCCCACCGGTTATTTTGGACCCGGATACACCTAGGAACCGGGTAGGAACCAGTCCCCGTATGGGTACCTCTATACTCTACCCGGTGTGTTCAGTTAGTGTAGGTTTGGGTTTGGGTCAGGTATGGAACCATGTACAATCGGGTATTATTATTTTAATTTTCTTTTAATTTTCAAACATCTGGCAACGGCTATAAATTAGACCGTATTGGTTTTTTTCACTATAAGTACAATTAAATAACTTCATATTTCATTAGTTATATGTGTCTTATAGTTTAACTAGGTTTTTTATGTTGTTTGTATATATATTATGTTTTATATGATAAACATGTTAAAAAATAAAGTTACACGATAATCGGATCTTACCTCAGTTCGAAGAACATCAGGTCTAATGTTACGAATACAACCTTGATATGTATGCTTAATTTGTTTTAGAAAACGATTAAGAAAAAAATATTAAATATTTTTCAAGAATCCTAAATTTGATAGTATTACATAAATAGGTTTGTAATATTTTAAGATTCAAAAATATATATATAATCAATGCATAGACGATGAATCAAACACGCATGTTTTTTTACATGTATATTATAGGTATAAATAGTTTATAAATATAATGATTGTTATAGATTAATATGTTGATATATTTGAGTGTATATATATGGTCATGACGTTTATATTAAAAAGGTTACTTCTATAATTATGAAATAAATGAAAATCTTTAAGTATTCGTCATTTAACACGAATGTCTTAAAAGCTACGAACGTGACTCGATGTTTTATACCTTTAGAAAAACCTACTTGACAAAAACTAATCGTACTAAAAGAATAATTAAATAAACTGGATGTTATTTGTACACTAAAAAATTAGCTTTTTTTATTGAAGATATGAAATTATTAAACCATACAAAAGATAGGCACTTAACAGAAGAAACTATAATATCATTTTCAATCGAATAAACATAAATTTATGAAATTGTAATTTGAATATTTTGTCGGAACCAAATAGTAACTGGTCCGGGTTGAGTCTGGGTACATACCCGGGTAGAATCGAAACCGGGTCAGAACCAATGGTTACAAATAGGTATGGACCGGGTATAGTACCCCCGGTTACAAATAGGTAATACCCTGTTTTTTAGGGCATCTTTAACCCTCAAGATGAACCTATCTTAGATGAGAAAACTTTCTAGCCTAAACTGAAACATTTTTTTTGTCTCGAATAGAACTTGAACCAAAAAACCCACCCCGTATTTTAATAAAGTCTTAAGTAGATCAACTCAAGTACTCAACTACTTAAGAATCATTGATATTGGTAATTGAAAATCATTCAACCTCAACTCCCAGACTTTTAATATTAATTCGTAATCAATTTTGTATCCTATTATGTGTTAAATGAGTAAAACCTTATTAATAAAAAGAAAGAAACGTACAAACATGTTACTGTTAGATGATCATTTATAAGTGAAAACGGATAATATTTCTATTACGTTGAGATCCAACGAGGTTTTCTCGTTTTCACCGTTTTCTTCAAATGACCTGTCAGCATCACGTTAGGTTTTTTTTATTTCCCCCAGATTTCTTTTGGTTTTTCCCTCTTTCTCATTCGTGTTAGTTTTCCCTAGTTTTTTCGTTTGACCGAAAGAAGAAAAAAAAAATTGACGGTGATGGTTGAGGATTTTTCACCGAGTTAGAGCTTTAATTTTGTCCCTTAACCCTAAAGTTCATTTAATTAGTTGTATTTTGTTATTCTGGTCTGATTTCTAATGTTGAACTAGAGAAGCAGAATTATTCTCTCAAGGAGAGTTCAATCAATGGAGCTTTCGTCTCAAAAAATGTCAAATCTGATTCAAGTCCTCTTTTGATCGGAACAAAGGTACTAATTTGTGTAAAATTTGTAATTTAAAACTAGCAATTGCTTAATTGATATGCATTCTTGTATTTGCAGAAATTTATAACTTTTATTTTTTATTATTATTTTTCTTTGAACGGCAAATGAGCAACACTGCTTCAGAGAATAGACGTTATTTTAATCGGGCTCATCTATTCGTGTCCCATTAGGAACCGCACCCCCAACCCCCTCAGGAGGAAACTCTTTGCTGGGAAAAACCACTGTCTCAACTCTAAACATATTACTCAAAGTTATACTTGAAACCATGACCTCCCCCGTATAACTTTTATATAGGTTTAAAGTTTTCAAATTGTTTGAAACTTTTGGAATTTTAGTAAAGATTACTATTGGGGTTTAGTTGAAAATTTTTGAAGTTCTTCATTTGGGTTTAAAGTCTTTAAATTGTTTGAAATTTTTTGGAAAGATTGAGTTGCATTCATCTTAAGCGTTTTTTGAATTATCACTTTAGAGCGTGTTTAGGTTTTAATTGATTGTGTTATATGTTCTTATTTTCTTTTATGTTGTTAACTGCAATTGGGGGAAGAGGTTTCCGATCATCTTTAAGTGATTGAGATGAAATACTTAAGATAATTAAAAATGAGTAGGTTTTGGATTTGAGTTTCACTCTGAGCAAAAACGCTTACATTGTGTTCTCGAGTTTACTTAACGAGTGAAAAGAAAAGAAATATTTTTTTTCTCTCTTCTTTTCTCTTTTTTTTATTTTCTTTCTTTTCTCTTCATTGCCTTTCAATTTGGAATGATTGATTTTACCTTTTATTTTTCTTTCATTTTCATTCTTTTCTCTCCTTAAGTAAACTCAAGAACATAACTTTTTTACTTTTTTTTCATTAAAAAAAACCACCGGAACAAAATTATTTTTTTCTTTCCTTCCACTTCTCTTATTTTTCTCTGCTTAAATAAACTCAGGAACATAGTGTTAGGGTGGAGCCAGTGGTTTTTCTCCGTTATGGGTTTCCTCCTGAAGGGGTTGAGGGTGTGATCCCGATTGGTAAACGGATAGATATGTCTTATTAGAATAACACATATATTCCGAAACAAATTCGTACATTTGGTTTTCAATCGGGAGACACAAAACTATAGATTAGTATGGATGTTTAGACTCATTTAATTATTATTTGAATATGCTAGAGCAACAATAATTTTAAGTTGGCAACACAATTAATCTAGAGTTTTGTGAACATAACCTTACGTTATGTATTTAACAAATTGGGTACCCTTCTTTTCTTTCAAGAAGAAAAATTACAAACTTTGTATGTAATCAAGAATTCTGAACAGAGTTTTACAAAACATATCTTCTTCAAAATAAAAATATGGTTTGTTTGTGAAAAAAGATTAGGAGGGGATATCTTTGTTGCAGGTGACAGGAGGATCACTTGAGGAGTTAAAGGAAGCTTTAGCTACTGCAGAAAGTAAATGTGTGTTCTGATTTTAGATTAAATTTACCAATTTCATAGTGGTCAATTAGATTTACATTGTAGAATAATTATTCTTAGTTTATTGTTGCAGCAAGACTATTATATACAAAGAGTTCTCCCGTCACAACGCATGGGGCAACGTTGTTATAGTTTATAACCTTGATAACAAGAATCCAAAACCACAAGTGAAATACACATAATAAAGTCTATGGAACCAACAAACATTGCATGCTAAAATAGTAAATGTGCGTTACTCTAGAAATGTGGATGACTTGTAACGCGGTCATGGTGACCTTTTAACGTGGTAAATTTCAACATACTTTGTTGAACTGTAGCAAGCTGGCATAAGTCCGGTCCCACACGCCAATGTAAAGCGTCTCATCATCAGGACTAAGAGAAACACCAGATATTTCCCCGAAGAAATCAATTTCTTGCCTTTTTTCATAGTTTAAGTTGGTGTTGTAGACATGAACAAAATCTGCAGGTTCTGCAACCACCAAAAACTGCCCGTCTGATGAAAAACGAACAGATCGAATCGCACCCATGTTGCCTTTAAGAACTGAAACCGGGTTTGAAAGGTTTCTTAGATCCCATACCCTACAGGTCTTGTCTTGATTGCCTGTAGCAAAGATTTTGCCATCTGGGTGCCATGCTGATGCAAATGAGTAGTCCAGGTGACCTTCCACTGTGGCAACCGTCTGCCATGAAATTATGAGTTGCAATGCGACAGAAAGACGTCACCATTTAGAAAGGAAATACAGAAAATAAAATAAAGAGTTATGATAATATATTAATATATATATATATATATATACACACACACACACACAAGTTCTTGCCTTTCCACTTGTAGAGTCTACAAGCAATCCATCAAGATGATCGCCAACTACTGTTATGAGTTTGCGATCTGGGCTCAATGATGTATGCTGCAACCACAAAAGTATGTAAACGGGTTGATTTGGGTTGTATATTATCTCAAACGTGTCAAATGAGTGAACTAAAAGATTTAACTAAAAAGGAAACAGGTCAAACAGGTTGAAAATCCTACAAAATGTATTCAAAGCTCAATATAGTCATTATTTTGAAAATTTAAAACAAAAGGAATAAAGAAGCAGTTGTGCGTAGGCCAAACCCGACCTGAACCATTTTGATATATACTAAAAAACTGCACGTTTGACAGGAACCCGCCCACTATAACCTCTGTGAGACTGTGACCCAACCCGCCCGCCCCATTATTTCAAGAAACTCACATTCACTGGCCAGGGAAAGTGGAAATGATTCACTAGCTGAAATCCATCCATATCATATTCCCTCACACCATGATCATTGTTTGATGCCATAAAATGCATTCCACCGCTACAAAGTGATAAGAGTAATTAATAGTTAGCACACTGATTTGTAATATGTTTTATAGTACATAATTACATCATAATACATAATTACCTTAAGGTATCATATATCTCAATAGCATTAATTATGGCATTTTCTTCATAAGTAGTTCTTGTACAAAAGCTAACTCCCTGCTTATCCAATCTCTGCACCATTAAGATCAACAAAATTAATACAAAATACAAGTTCATAGTAATTCCAAATATAAATCAACACCGTTTGAGTAATAGAAACGTTCCATTACCAGGCATAGAATATAGAGATGTCAACTATGCATACAATATATCTCATAATATTTTTGGATGTTGAATACGGTGCTCCCTCGTTTAGATTTTGTTTAGGTTTGGTTCAATTTTTTTAGTCTCTTACGATTATTATGGAAGTAAATAACACATTATTAATTCATAGATATATTGGATTTAGTTGATTTTCTGTCTAAAGATAATCCAGGGTGGTTCAAGATGCATAATCCTTACCAACAAAAGCTTGTAATATTAACTTAAGACTTAATTGGTCCCAATAAGAAGTCTTCATTAAATAATCGCTATATTTCTCAGACCATGTTTGTTTAGGTCCAGAAGCAGCTCATGCAAGAACCATATCGGCGGACACTTCCCAAAAAAATAGAACAAAACTCGGAGTATGTACCAATTAACATGGTTACATTCCTATACAAGGAAGAAAATATAATTAAAGGCTTCTGTTAAGAATAGTTCGCTGTTTCGCGTTGTATGCACCAATTAACAAAGATTTTCAGAACAAGTAAACACAGGACACAACGATATTCCAAATCAGCATGCACTCTTAGTCATCCAAATTCACAATCACAAAAATGAAGATTCCATATATAAGTTTATAACAATTATGAAAATTAAAATCTTTACAATATATTCCACTATTCCAGCTATATACTTCATTCTGGAGAATTGGAGATGTTTTAAACTTTTGACAAAATAAGTAAGTTCTGTATGACCTAACTACCTTACAAGCAAGCTCTCCTTGAAAGCCTCCTGCAACCAGAAAATCATCCTTGACTGCTAATGTACTAATCTGAGTTCGTGTAAATCCTTCCAACAAACTTCCAGCATGTTTCTGCGGGCCAAATAAGCATTACCACAGCAAAATCACAATAAGACTTGAAAATAAATATCAGGATGGTTAGGATCAAAATAATGTACCTCAGTAGGTGCTATGTGCCCAGAAAAATTAAGGATTTCTGTTAGGTTTCGTGATAATGATGACCAGTGCATGATCGAGTAGTTAGACATGAGATACACATCATGCTTTGAGGTGGCCCATACTAGGTTCCTTAGCTGTACACAATACACAATGTTTGAAAATAGACAACAAGTTTACTAGGGCTTATACGGCTGATTAATAGAGATCACATGATTGACAAACAGAATGTACTGGTGCAAACCTGAAAATGAAGGATTGTAGGCTTCACTGCTATTGAATTATGAAAGAACTCATAGTAGTTACCACCCTTCGACTTTTGATTGTATCTCTGCACACATAAAAAGTTGCCATGATATCAAAATGGAAAAAGCAACCATTTTTATATATACAAACAACGGGAGTGTACCTTATCAACAGCATCACCCGATAAGGGAATGTTTTCATAGTTTTTATACTGTTCGAGCCTTGTACGTCTATAACTTTCCCTAGTTATGTTCAATCTTTCCCAGGGAATGCCCTGAATATCTTTCCCGGTTCTTGCTTGAGCAGAGGATGTATCAGTCACCTTTGGAATTTATTTAAAATTTTAAACTTCAAACATCAAGCATTTAACACTACACCTAACGTCAGATTGTGGAATAACTAAATATAAAACATTACAATATGGTAACATAATAACAGAAAAGGAATAAAATTATACTGACCGTAACATAATCATCAAGATTTTGATCTCCGCCGCCAATTTCTTCTTCATCCACATTGTCTACAAATTCTGACTTATCCCCTTCTTCTGCCATGTAATCTACTTGATCAGCTTAGTTATGCCGTACCCAATTAAGCACAAGTTAAGACGTTTTCTTCTTCATCAAACACACTGTGCAAGTGGTAACAGCCAGAAGTAAATAAAATCAACTTCCTTATGAGAAACCCACCCAAATGGAACAACAAATTAAAGTATTTCAGAAACATAGCATTTGAAATCCAACTCTATAACAAAATTCACAAAACTAGTTTTGGTAAATTGCAACAAAATCATCAGTTCACAAGAAACAATCTACAAGAATACAACACAAGTTATAAACAAATAAGGAAACAAAAAGGAGTATCTTACAATTGAGGCATTTAAACAAACAGGTGGTGTGCATGATAACTTAAATAACTACAATATCAAGATATCATTGTGCAAAGTGCTTCAAACGAACTGAAAACAAAACAAACCCAAATTCATCAATTAGCCAAACAAAAACACAAATTTGAAAACCCAACTCAAATTACTTAAGTTGACGATCCAAAACAAATCTAGAAAGGGGAAAAGAGTGAAATCGAAACAGCAACTAAAAATTAAGGTGTAAATTACTTTTATAGAGCAGAAATTATTGCAGGTACGACGCACCTGATGTGAAGAAGACTGTTTTGTTTCTTGTTTTCTGCAACAGATCAGAGGTACGAATCAGTTCAATCTCTCTTCCAGTTGTGTGATTAAAAATGGTGGATTCTTCTTTCTTTTTTGTTATGTACTACTTAACCATAGTTGGAAGTATTAATTATATTATATTATATATTAAAAAACAACTATGTTGTTACAGTAAGATTTTATGGTTTTAAACATTGACCCCTAAAGTTTATAAATTAACAAAAACTCCCTTGACAAGCAAATTAATATGCAAAATTTAAGCCATGTGTAATTGTGTATGATGGTGGCTGTGACCAACGATGTTGCCAGTATCAAAAAGCGAGGGAGGGGGCAGTGGGCAAGTAGTGAATGGCGGCTTAAGTCGGTTTTCTCGGTGAAGACCTGGCGGTGGGTGGCTTTGTGAACCCGCTCGCCGGTTAGGAGCGGGAATCTGCACGAAACTTAAAAACAGTTGATCCGGTAAGGAGCCAGAATCTGCAAGAAGAAACAAACTTACGCGATGGTGGCGGTGTTATGTTCCCGATCGGTTGTGATTGGCGGTGATCGGTGGCGGTAGTTTTGGTTGAAGATGGTGTTGTTAAAGCTAATGAAGTCATTAATGATAGATGCACTTTCACAAATTCAATTCAGTTCGTAACCAATGGTGATGGTGTTGTTTCGAACAACAATATGATCGAAATAGATGCAGATTCAAAAAAAATAGAAACACCATTAAAGAGGAATTTGAAGAAGAAATGAGGAGAATTGAGAGAAGGTGAATTGGGGATATTTTTGTTGTTTTGTTTTGGGAACCGTGCGACAAATGGTTTCACGTGTGTCGGATCGGGTCGGTTTTTTAATTAAGCTTTTTTATTTATACAATTATTGTTTGGACAAGATAAATGTTGTGAAGTGTCTTTTTTCGCAAATTATTCTTTAAAAACCGAATGCACGGTTGTGGTTAAACTTTTTGTCAATATTTTAGTATACGTATTTTAAAAGCGGAATTGTATTCAAAATCAAGTTATTTTTGGTATTTTAACTATGATGAAATATGGTTTTGACAACGGAGTATAGTTTTTTTTATATTGTAATGCTCACTTTAGGACAAAATATTCGTCACAATTTTACGACGGCATGATAGCTGTTGCGACGTATGTTTATGCCTATCTCGATGTGTTACAGTTTTTACGTTGAAATGACCGTCGTTACGCATGTTTTTATATCCACGGTTTCACGTACAAAGTCACGTAGCGTAAGACAGGAGAAAACGACCAAACTCCCGCGCGCGTAGCGCGGGAGTAAACACTAGTTGTGGTTAATTAGTAGGCGTGGTAGCGAGTTAGGTAGTGTATTTTTTATATTATAGTGATAGTTGTAAGTGAAGAATAAAAAAAAATAATACTGCCTATTCTTATATTTAAATAAACCCGGTACAACTTATAAATTTTTTAATATTTTTGAAAGTAGTTGTGAGCAAAGTAAAGAAAAAATAATAATAATAAACATAAAAAAAATTATTTAATTTAAAAAATAATATTTTGAGTAAAATGTTATTTTCGTCCCTAACGTTTTGTTGAATTTGTCATTTCAATCCAAAAACTTTTTTCTTGCCATTTCAGTCACTGTAGTTTATCAAATGTTGTTATTTTCATCCACTCCACTAACACTGTTAGAACTTCGTTAAAACTCCGCTAGATATGAGGGTATTTTAATCTTTTTGAACACCCTAATTATCCAATTAAAATAATTTAATCAATTAATATTCAATTAAAACTAAAAAACGCATGAAACGACTCGTGAGACCGGTTGCTTCGGTTAATTTTAACACATGTTATTCAATTAAGGTCTGTTGTGAGATTTCAATTAATCTCTACGTTTTGTTTGAACGTGTACTGTTGTTCGATTGAGATCTACTGTTGTCACGTTTTGTTTTATTAAGTCTGCTATTGTCACGTTCAAACACCACAATTAAATAAAGCATGTCAACAACAAACCTCAATCACACAACAAACCTCAATCAAATAATGGTACACATTCGAACAAAACGTGAAGATTAATTGAAATCACACGGCAAACCTCAATCGAAAAACATATTTTAGAGTTGATCGAAGCTTTTAAGTCGAAGCGTCTGGTCTCACTAGTCGTTCATGTGTTTTTTTAGTTTTACTTGAATATTAATTAATTAATTTGTTTGAATTGGATAATTAGGGTGTTCAAAAAGACTAAAAGACCATCATATTTAACGGAATTTTGACTAAGTTCTAACGGTGTTAGTGGAGTGGATGAAAATGACAACATTTGGTAAACTACAGCGACTGAAATGGCAAAAAAAAAAGTTTTTGAATTGAAATGGCAAATTCAACAAAACGTTAAGGACGAAAATAGCATTTTACTCTAATATTTTTAATGTAAATTTGAAAATGGTATGGAAATGGGAGTGTGAATGCTTCTAAAATTGAAAAGTCAAAATTAGTCAAAGATTGATAGTCAAAGTCTATGCGTATATAAATACTTAAATAGCTAAAGAAGTAATAACAGAAATGAGAAGTCCTTTTCCCTCTCAATTGTATACTTACGATTCTCTTCGGTTTTAATTGTATTCAAGTTGTTTTAATCTTGAATGCTAGAAACCTCATTACTTTCTAACACTAATTTTTTAATATATATCACCAACTAACTTTATATTTATAAGAGAATCACACTTACATTATTTTTATGAGACCAGCACCAAAACCAATAGATTACAGAGCCATGGGCAAATGATGAATTACACAATACTATAAAGATATTACGGTTGTAATTATTGCTAGAGTAAAGGTTACTTTATTAAACAATTTAAGCAAAAGAACAAAACATGTTGGTTTTTACAATACAAAAATACATAATGAGATGATTAGTTTAACTTGATTAGTAGTAACTAGAGAGGGAATTTGAAATCCCACAACCAAGGGAATTTGAGGTGAACATTCCCTTGGGTTTTACATTTCATTACCCACTCAAACATAATTTTACTTGAAAATTATATTAGTTTCTCAATTGCATTCCATTCCATTCCATTCCTTCCAACCAAACGCAGCCTAAAAGTATATGATACAACATTGAAACGCACGAAATAAATTTGATGATATACAAATCATATCCCATTATAAAATGATGTGATTTATACATCATTAATGTTAGTTCACACTCAATAGTCAATACTGTATCCTATTTTGTTAACAATTTATACGAGGTGCACAAAACCGGTTGTTGACCGGGTTGACCTGCCACTTTCTAATGGTTTTTTACTTTCAGACCAGTGTAACCACCGAGGATATAAACCATTTACGAACCTGATATTTATAAACCAATTTGTATAGATATTGTTCGTATAGGTACCTGTTCCAAACTAATTCAATTACGGTTATGGTAAGCGGTTCTGGTTCCAAAACCGGTTTTTCCCCACCTTACGTTCTTAATAAAAAGAATCAAACGTGCTAGTGCTAGATGATCAGTGAACACATAGATCTTATTTCTGAAAAATCGAGAATAAACATGTAAAATGACTTGCCACAAACTTAGTCTTTAGCAATTTAAGAATATAATCTATAAACAAAGAAACATCATCGTCTTCAAATTCGTCTACAACATCGACCTATCTGATTGTGTATACATGTAATTAGTACAAGTGTAACTCAATTATAAAAAGCTTGGATTAATCAAACAGCAGGTAAACCAACCCAAAACAGTTACCCGAACACACTGTTTGAATAATTCTTGAACCAGCCAAACAATGTGGAATCAACCCAACCAAACAGCCAAAATTGCGTTGGTTTGTCCAGTTTAATGAATGTGTAATCCAATCATCTTACTTGGAAACTGGAGGATTGACCCTACAAACCTCAGCATCGAAGCCAGAATCCATAAAAAACAGAAGCCAAGCACGTTGTTGTTCAGAAAGACGATCCCGAGGCCCTTTAACTTCAACAAGCTTTGCCTCACCGCTATAATCCGAATGGAACCGCCACAATAGTAGATCCGGCATGCCACTAGACCAACTGCTGTAATCTTGTGCCAGGTGTCGACAGATGGTTGCCATGCCGCGGCTACCAATGCAAGTCACAACTGCTCGAAGTTCACTCAACGAGTGTCTGTTCCAGTTAACGCCTCTGCATGATGTTCCAAAATGGGATTCCCATGAAGTTATGAGGATTTCCTCCGCCATGCCTTCCTGAATCTTTACTAATAATGATTCTATGATGCTTTTTCTAGCTTCATAAAAGTAATCTGCGTCTAAATCCAAGGGTGAAGTCTGCAATTGAAATGATAAAAAAGATTGAATAAGGTTTGTGTAACGGGTCAAAACAGGTAATTATGTGAATTTGTTTTAAATAAATAGCGTGTAGAACTTGATTACAAAAATGATATTGCTAAAATAATAATCTGAACTTCTTTATATAATAGCATTTAGCCATCTTTCAACCGGTTTGACCATGAGACGTGTTTAATTTTCAACTTTGTTTCACCCATTTGACCAGTTTGAAGATAAAACACAATCCAAATCAATCAATTCATAAGTAAATCAACTGGAACTGCCACCTCCAGCTACAAGTTTTGCTAAGAAAATTTGACATGGTTTAACTTTTAGGGCCAATTTTTTAAAATTATAATAAGTAGATATATGAATACTAAAATATACATGGAATCCATTTATTTAGCTAATGGCAAGTGATGGATGTGCGCATAGCTATGTGACACAGCCATGGCGTGGATAAGTAACAATCAACAATTAGAACAAGTAGCAGCACATAATAAACAGATGACAAAAATGTTAGAGTCATAAAGTAACTGTATTTCAGTACCTGGAATCTGGTAAGAAAGACATCTGGCACATCAGAAAAAATGACATCCCACATAAGAAGCCCAAAAATAGTCAGCCAAATTCCACTTTCGGAATGAACACCCTGCCATCCACCCCCATCTTCTCCCGCATAATACTGCAGGGCAAGCTGCTCTACCCCACATTGTTCTCCATCTTCACCATAAAACCTGCTCTTTGTCCCGGTTTTACAGTTGAGTGGCCTACCTTGAACATGAACCTAAACGATAGCCCCAAAAAAGAGACTTGTTAATAGAAAATTTAAATCTTATACCTTTTAGGCATTATAATTTCATGTCCACAAACTAAAACTAATAGAAGGTGGCATCAGGCCAAACAGAACCAAAACTGATAAATACAAATTAATGGAGCTGATAGCCTGACCGATCTAAGACTGGCTCGGTTCAAAATCAGACCATGAAATGTTTATAGCCGGTTGAGTACCAAAAACGACTGATTTTGTTACGATCCTGAACTGAACCTAGAATCGATTTTTGATAAAATCTAGAACTGAAAACAGTTTCTTAAAAACATAAAACATAACCTATTTTTGCACAATCTAGAATTACCAGATTAAGAAGTGTAAACTAACAAGTAACAACCTCAGGGATCTTTCTTTTGACAGATTCTGCATAACTAGGAATTTTCCACCGTCTTGGGGGTCTTCCTAATCGAAGTACACGCCTTTGCAATGATATTCTTGAACCAGCACGAACCCATGGATCATCTAATCCACTTTCAGCAACAGATAGGCTCTCATTTACCCAGCCCAGATGTTCCAAATCAATTGACAGCCTGAGTGTCCAATAACCTCTTCTTCTATCTTTAGCAAAAATAAGTAATAGGTGCTTAAGTAAATCAATTGCATCAGTATACCTGAAAAATTATAAATTATTCATCACTTAAAATCACATTCAAAAAATAAAGAGACATGAAATCATTGCTATTCTACAATAATCATAAAAAGCAGAAGAAATGCCTACAAAGTGGCAAAAGGTGTGGACTCAAAACAAGGTTCATGTCAAAACAGGTCATTCTTTTGGTTAGGTCTGGTCTTGTGCCCAAAATTGTTTAACTTTTTTCGTAAATACTTAATGTGATAGATAGGATTACAACATTTACTCTTCAATAATATTTAACTTTATAAGCAAATGATGTAGAAGGCTTTATGCATTAAAAATTCACTTTGGGTGACTATCTAGGTTTCAACACATTGTAACCCATTTTCTTTTAAGCTGATATTTTTTACTTTGCCTGTTGAAGATGAACATAACCCGAATTCATCCGATTTGCAAATCAAATGGTCAGAAGTCAGAACTATCACCTACATAAGATAGTGTACCAGAGCCCATACCTACGTTCAGACTCAAGAAAGGAAACACCTAAAAGAACCACCTTGGAGTAGACCCAAGATGCTGAAAAGCATGAATATTTAACTGTTTTTGTAGCATCACTGGATATGCGGGAAACAGATATTGCAATACATCTCAAGATCGTTGATGAGTCATCTTCTTCAAGAGATTCATCCATGATTTGTGCTACTTCAAGTGCCTATTGACAGCCTATATTAGTCTGGTAGAGGCTACAGGCTACCAGAAAATAAATAGCATCTCAGTATTACCTCCTCATAAGATAGTAAGTCATTTCGACTAGAAAACATCTGGTCAGTAACCACACAATTGTAAGTTGGATACTTCACGATTCCCAAATCCACAAGTAAAAATGCTGACAAATCTTGCTCCCCATTACAAAAGAAAAGCCTCTGTACAGAAACAATATAAGAGGTATATCGGTATGAATTATGAAAGGGTTTGAGAATTAGAGCATGATATAATAGGTGTATGGTTTGCAGGCATGGGTTAAAAATCAGAAATTACATCCACAAGACAACAAAAAAGCAAAGCCTCTCTATTACCTACCAAGGTGATGTGTTCAGAAATTAAATCACATTCCACCAGTCAAACCCATACCCAAAGTGATTCTGGCTCCAAACCAAATGCCACCTTAATGAAAGTCATTATACATGTACCTCAACACGCCACATTAGAGAATCGGCTGCTGACGAAATACGTATGCAGGAGCCTGTTTTCTCCAGGACCCTTTTATATAGCAATGAGCTGCGGCGTGCATGATTATACTTAATAGAAGAAAAAATCTGAACACAAATGGAGTAAGAGAAATTGGAATAATCATAAAACCTTGATCCACCCCCATATGCAGAAAGAAGTGAAAAAATAGACTCCTGCTTGCGTGAACTAGGACTGCACTTCTGTAGAATGATAAGATTTATCACAACTAGAGCTTCAGAAATAAAATATATAGAATACATATCTTGAAGGAAGCTCATTCCATAATAGTGAAATTTAAGACATACAATGGAAGCACAAAGAGACAAAAGCCAGCATATATCCATATTCCAACATCAAAATATTTTTTATGTGGGATCTTTTATTTAGGGCACATGCCATAAATAATTATAAATTTACTATCTTGATCAGGTCTAGTAGTTGAGTCTGTGTTGTCAAAAGTAAGCGCCTAGGCGCAATTCTGAAGCGCAGCGCATGGATTGCGCTTGAAGATGGTGAAGGCGACGGTGATCGAAGGAATCGGCAGAAGCAATTGAAGCCAAGGCTTCTATTTAAGGGTCCAACCAAATAAGGCGGTCACTTTATCTACTCAAGCCCAAATCCCAAAATTTTTGTTTTTCTTCAACTTTTTTTATTATTATCTTTTATCTTGATTTCTTTTGATTTTATCAATAAGCTACCTATACACTTTCAGGAGTTTCTAATTAACTCCAATTGCTATAAAATAATCGACAACCTCTGTTCTGCAATATCACAAAAGCGCTGAGAAGAATACAGTTAGTAAATGGATTGAAGTTTCTTAGTTTTTTTTTCATATTTCTTCTACTATATTCTCAACTTTATTTTTTTTATATTGCTTTTGAGCTTTGAGTAAAGTTTTGAGCTAATGGTATTAGTTATATTATATTACTATTGCATAATACATATTTTTTGTTATTTTCGAACCTTGAGTAAAGTTTTGAACTAATGGTATTAGTTATATCATATTACTATTGCACAATATATATTTTTTGTTGTTTTTCTCAATGTCCACCTTAATTTCTCTTAGGTGATCGCTTCTTTTGCGCCTTCCGCCTAGGCCTCAGGCGAGGCTTAAGCGCCTTGAGTGCGCCTAGAGCCTTTGACAACATAAAGTTGAGTATTTCTCAAGAGAACAAGAGAAAGTATGTAAAATATTAAATGATTGTCAATGTATGGCCCGTATCTGTCCACACGATAGTTCTCTTCATGTGTGGTCATCAGAAGCCAATATGTAAATTTAGGAGCACAACTACAGTATCAACCAAATTTAGGAGGAACCTTCCAGAATGCTCCAACAGTGCATACTAAATTTGAAATATAGCGAACAACCTTAGGAGAGCAAACATAGAAAAGTATTGGAAGGCAGAGGTGTTTAATAACTTAACCTGGTTTTAAGAATGAAATTCAGACCTTATTAGTCACACTTAACATTTCCCGCAGCTCACCAACATTAAGAATGTTCAAGATTCCCTCCAAATCATCTTTGTGTAATTCATTTGTGGTTTCAGTGGAAAAGACATAACCTGCTTCTGCATGATGACAAAATACACAACCTTATTGGCATCCTACACTCCCAATATTTTGTATATATTTTTAAAAGTGTGGGCAGAGGTTTGTAAGCTTTAAGTATTTTGTATGAAAAGCTAGAGTACCAGAGAGTTCCTTCACTGCAATTTGGTTGTCCACTATTTCAGCATAGGATATATTAGACATTCGAAACCATGGCCCTGAAGTAAGAAACATGCATTTATATAAATTGTTAAGGATTTAAAAACACTGGAAACTGAAAAAATACGTTTCAAAAACAGATCTTAACTCATGAATTACCATATGCGCATCAATCATGTTGTTTTTTACATTACCAACAAGAGTAAAGTGGCGCATTTGCCAGTCAGTAGTCTGGAATCATAAAAAAACAATTCCCATAGAAGCTCCCATTATTTAATCCTATTGTTCCAACAAGGTACTTACTTTTTCCAGCTTCATGGTAAAGGACACAAGATAAAAAAAAAAAAAAAAAAAAAAAAAAAAAAAAAAAGGAGCAGAAGTTTTTTTGTCATAGCCGATGTGTTAAAACAACAATATTATTTTTTTTTGTCCTAGGCTTAAACACGGCTACGCTGCTACAGAATAATGTGTCTGTCAATGTGTGTCTTTGACTCGTTTAAAGGCATCACTCTGGTGTCCAGGAAAAAAATGTCACCTGGTCCTTTTCTTCCATTTAACCTGGTACTATTAAGTCATCGAGACACTTGTATTTTTTAAATTTTTTTATAACCATCCTCACAAACCAACTTTAACCAGGAAAAGCAAAATCAAAAAGACAACACATATATAGCCAATTAAGAACAATAAATGTTTAAAATTGACGTAAAGTACCTTTGCGTGTATAAAGACGAATAAAGAGCCTTTGACTATCATTCGAAAGCAATAAAAATTTCTCTGCAAAACAAAAAAAATGCCTAGTAATAGTATCAGTATAAAACTCTGCAGAAACAATAAAATGTATAAACAACACTGGGTTCAATATATGCACCTAAAAATAACTTTTCATCATGTGTGAAGACATGAGCAGTCGTTCTCAAGACCTCTTGTAGCAATAGGCGAAAATTCTGTTGATACTTCACCATGCCAAGGGAGGTTATCTCACTTAAATTGACAGCATTTATAACATGCCGACATAATGACTTTAAAACTTGAACTTTTTCACCTTCTAGTTCACTAAAAGAAATCTTCTCTTGACACCAAATTTGAATTGGGACAACAGCACGAGATAGTTCAGGAACAGACAGTATACAACCCTACGATACAATCACTGTAAAGTATTAAGTAAATAATTATTTAGAAGGGATGTTTTGCCAATTGCAACAATTCCAGCACTTTCAGAAACTCATGCTCGTTAACATATCTAATTATAGCAGTCCACAAAAATGTTATTATACCTCAAAGCTTATGCCGAATGTGTCCATTAACTTTGAAAAATGTTCAGCTAGCTTTCGAGATATATAACCAAGCACTCTTCCAGAATCTGCAGAAAGAACCTGGATCAAAGTCCATGTAATTCTTTATTCCTCAATAGTCAATATTTAAAAATTTTAAAGCACTTAAACTCTAAATGTAAAACTCGAGTCACAAATATCAACCTTGATGGCATTAGGGTCCTTGATATTTTCAGGATCTCTACAGAGAGATATACTTTCTCCCGTATGTAATTCCTCTTCTTCGCTAAACCTTCGCCCGACAATAAAGGTTGCAAGCAACTTTCCTGATATGTCATCATCCGAATTGTCACTGCCACTATCAGAGACCTCAGTCCCAAATAGATTCAAAAGAGAATAAACATTCCCATCATCATTTACAGTTGAACCATCCGTGGTGATCCTGTCCTCGTTCACTGAGATCTCTCCTGAACCATCTGCATAAGCAAGTGAAACGTTCTCGGAACTTGAAGATGACTCATATGCACTTTCCTCAATACCCAGCCCACTCAACTCTGCTACATCCTTGTCGTGACAAGTAGGGTTAGATTTTGCATCATCCAAATTGGTCAGATCAATTTTTGCTTTTGATCTAGAACAGAAGTTGAACTGAAGAAGTGTCTGCTGGCTAAACTTCCTTTTAGTCCCTCTCGTCAAGCACGCATCTAAATCCAAATAAATCCATAAGATCACAAATGTGCACAAACACCATAAAACAAACTAAAAAAACCATCAAGACAGTGCTTTTCCGATTCATAAAACATGAATAATCTTTAGCTATACCTAAATGTGAGTTGATCATATACTCTCCCCCACGAACCTTACTCCCGCAAACCGGACAAACAACCTTATCAGAATCCAAACTCCCAGACAACTTATCACTACGTTCCTCTAACAACTCTTCTGCTTCATTTTCTTCTTTCACAAGACTTGAAAACATCTGAAATCGAAGGAAACAAACTACAGCTTTCAATCGCGTAACTAATCAATCGATTATCAACTGTAAGTCTGTAGTCATCGTGTTATGGCTGATTAAGGGTAAAATAGAAGAAAATAATAACCTGAACTGGATGTGACAGAATAGATTGACGATTAGGGAGGAATCGTCGGCGTTTGCCGATTAATCTGATGAGGCTTTCACGTCCGGTAAGCATCGTTCGATTGCTGTTTGATTTTGCCCTAGTTTTCATCTTCTTTTCCCTCTTTTTTCGTCAAACAGTGTGAATTTATTTGGGGGACTTTATCCCGCCAAATGGAGGTAATGTTCCGGTGGGCTAGGGCACATGCCTGTAAATATGTTGCCGCTTGACAAGTAAATCGCTAATATTAAGTTCCCATAGTGTTGCAACAAAATAGTTAAAACTTAAAGGGATTTTTGCATATTTTTTTATATTAAAAATATAAATTACATATTTCTCCAATTCATAAAATCAATTACATATTTCTTCTTTCTAATACATATCTATTACATATTTATTTATTTCATTAAAATTAACCTATCAAATGACTATTTTATCTTGATTTTACTAATAAAATTTTACATATTGATCTTTTTTATTTATAATTGATTAAAACTTTGCTAATTGTATTTTGTATCTGGAGATATAACGTTGATTATCTATGATTATTGTTTTGAATAAAGGTTTAAACTTTTGTATTTGAAGTTTGCAATTTTATTGTTTTCCTTTATATAGAAGACTCGAATTGGATGAAATATGTGATTGATGTTCTTAGTAAGAGAACTATATAAAAATAACTTAATAAAAATATGGATACAATATTCATTCAATAACTAATATTAATAGGATGGGCAAATATGTAATACATATGTTTTAGAAAGGAAAAATATGTAATTAATTTTTTAGTTTTTGTAAATATGTAATTAATGAGTTTAAGATGGTGAAATATGTAAATGCCCCAAACTTAAAATAGCAAAAAGCAGTGAGCTCTACCTTTCGCGTTTATGAAACGAAAGTGAGGTTGGAGTGGATGGGGGAAATCAATATCGTTTACAAATTATAATGTATTGAAGAAACCAAGTTTATGAATATAGTTTCATACATCGACCACGATATGTAAAAGATAGTATATTTTATTGTTTATGATTTAATCATGTTACACTTGGTAGTTTATCTAAGTAATGTCCTTTTTTTAAGTGTTTTGTTAAAACTTAACAAGTAACAACTTTCTAGAAACATGACGGCTTATAGGTAACAAGAGGGGTCACCCAAGAGTTAGGTGCATCATTACCATTAGCCTGATGCGTGAAAAAAGGTATAGTCATTCAAAGCGATAGCGGTCAATAGCAATAACATGTGGCTAGATCTTAAGTGTCCTGCAATTACAAATCCACTTACCGCATCACACACCCGTAACAAAGGAAAAATGAAGGAATATTCAAACTAATATAGAAAACAATGATGTTGTTAATGGTGGAAAGTCCAGAGGGGCGAGCAAATTTGCCACATGTTCAAATTGCAATAACCTTGGACGTTATACAATGGGATGCAAAGGGTATAAAAGAAAAACAACCTGATTTGATTTTGTTTTTATGTTAACGTGATGTAAGACTAACAATACACTTAAAAAACACAGTATTAAGCATTTAACAATTTAAAAGAACAACTTATGTGAATAACCAGAGGGTGGCAGAGAACGTGGTTCGTTTTGATGTCATGGATCCATCACCTAACATCATGGAATCCCATGCGACCCATGAGTGGATCCAGGGGCATGGGTTTACCATCCTCACCTGCGTCATTAGTTACGTTCGACCCGTATCCAACAACCTTTTATGTTAAAAGTGCAACGCCTCGACTTTTAAGCTCACATACGTCATTAGTCATTAATGGATCTAAGGATATGGGTTTACTTGCTTCACCTGTGTCATTAGTCATGTTCAACTCGTATCTAACAACCTTGTGTGTTGGAAGTGCAAAACCTATGGCTTTTAAGTTCATAACAGTCGAGTTTTGGGTGTTGTGGCTACGCACGCTCGCTTATTTTAAGAGCGACATATCTAAAAAAACCCTAATATGACATGCAATCATAACTAAAATCAAAAAACAATTTATTACGATATAATTTAAAATAATTTGATACTGTCATCCCTCTTCGCACACGTGAGTGGTATAATTCATTGAGTATTTGTTGTCATGTGCAACGTAATTTATATATTTTACACGCGAGAAGGATAACAAAGCCAAGTAGCCTTGCTTTTTAGTGCCTACCTCAACAAGGGGAGTCGGGGTCAAGGTTTGAGCCTTAACCTGCCCTATCTTCCTATTTGGTTCGTCGGCTTGGACGACCAACTATTTATGTCATTAAGTCACCTTGCATGATTCGTATTTGAGGGTGTTTATGGCATTTCTTAATACGGTTTTATTTATTATTTCCAATTTTTTAATTCTCCCTTTGTTTTTTTCCCCGCACTTAGAACTGTAAAACAATCGTTTATGAATTATTCGACGGGAAGTTTGTTTATGTAATGTATTAACAAACATGAACAAGAAAATTTTGTTCATTAAGCTAGATGAGCAAACATGAACAAAGACCGCATTTGCTCGTTTTTATGTTCGTGAACATTCGATCGATGTGTTTGTTTGTTTAAATATTTTATATTTTATATTATTTGTTTTAAGCTTTTAAAAATATAAAACCCTAATTATATTAAATGCATCTTCCAACGTCACCCGTTTGATTTTTTCAAACTTCAGTTAATGTGAGATTTTGACAAACTTCATGATTTTTGTGTTAGCTATGATTATGTCAGACATGTTCGGATAATTATGTTAAGTTTGTGTTATATATTGATAAACTTTAGTTTGTGTTTATTTTATATTCATGAATATTTGTTTTTGTTCGTTTGTCTTTATTGTGTTCAATCATGTTCGGTGAGTGTTCTAAACAATTCATTCTTTTAATGATCGAACAAAAAAATGAATTTCGTTTGGTAAGTATTCGTTGACACTTCATTAACAACCTTATTTCCTAAACGAATGAACACGAACAATACCTTGTTTGTGTTCGTTTGGTTTGTTTATGGCCCTTTGAAAGCACGAGTTATTGGCTCATTCGTTCCTCACACATGCTTAGTTTATGATGACTAATTATGTGCTACCATACATGCGAAAAGGGAGGACAACATCAGTTTACTTCAACATTCTATCGATTTGCGTTTGCTAATTGTATGAGCTATTGGCTCATTCATTTCTCACACATGCTGAGTTTGTGATGACTAATTACATGTTGCCGTTAAAGCCCTTCGTTGCAAAGCACCACGATCATCAAAGCAAGGTAGCATGGATAGTCATTACTTGTTGTTCATCGGTTCTTGAAGCGATCATCCCTCTCTCTCCGGTAGGCAATCGGTCACAACAGAAGACTGCCAACAATACCGTGGTTTATGCTAAAAAAAACACAAGCCAGGTCGATCATGAGCAACTTAACATCAACATTCAACACAATAAAATCTTAACCTGAGTTGTGTTTATACGCTCAAACAAGCACTCGACCTTGTATGCAAAATTTAAGAAAAGAAGTATAAATATAACAATTATGAAAATATGTACGTTTGTTGTTGAGTTTTTGTTAATTTTGAAATGAATATATAAAATTTTCCCATAAATACGTTAAAAAATTTTGGGGTCTAAATCCCTAAATAGTAAAAATATATATTGTACTACCAATAATGCGTACAAAAATATAAAGGGAGGTTTGAAAAAGACATGACATGTATCTAAAATGGCATTTTTTAAAGGAATTGAAACATGAAGAAAATAATTTGAAATGTTGGCATGTTTCAATCAATATACTTTTGTCTAGAGGCAATCCAATTATTGCGTAAAGCAATGTCACATGAACAATCATGCGTGCTTTGACAAACTAGACATAAATACACGTTTACGCCTTAAATCATGGGGTCA
The DNA here is from genome assembly GCA_025506415.1 of Flaveria robusta. Classification (NCBI taxonomy): domain Eukaryota; kingdom Viridiplantae; phylum Streptophyta; class Magnoliopsida; order Asterales; family Asteraceae; genus Flaveria; species Flaveria robusta. The sequence goes on along the minus strand of CM046471.1, from coordinate 25,355,677 downwards.
CCAGAGGTTTGAGTTAAAATATAAATATCTATAATCTTTGACATATAATAAAAAACTAACAATAGGCATACATGATTTTTTTAGTATGTTCATCTAAGTGTCACGTTTGTAATGTCATATGTTGTTACATCTTTCAATCTTTAGTTATAATGAATTTGAAAATTATTAGCTCATATCAATTACAATAAATACTTATTAAATAATAATATTTTAACGAATAATGATTAAATTATTAATTTGAATATTACTACTAACAATTTTTTATTTTATTAAAAAAAAGTTTGTTCCATAATTTTTTTTCAAAATAACATTTTCCTTTTAATTAATTTTAAATTCACGACATTATACATATTTTCGGTAATGTTTATTTTTTTAACACGTTTCCATTAATATGACTTTTACATATCCACTATAACCTTCAATACCTTTACACAAAAGAGTATTTACGTATTTATGAACATTTAGTTTCTAAATTTAACGGTTTATTGTTTTAGTTACGCATCATCTTCCTACTCTAATAAAAGAGTAACTATGGTGGACACAAGTCATCATCACATTTCACCTTACCAAATTTTTCCCGCTTCTCTCTTCTATTAATATCACATTAATTACTAATAATAAATTAATAAATAAATCTTCTTATTAATATTGTTTCTAAAGAAATTAATATCAATAAAATTAAAATTTTTCTAAATCAACAAACTTTTTTGAAAATATTAGATGATTTTAAGTAAAAGTTTTATAAATAAAAATTAATTAAAATTAGGAGTTATAATAAAAATATTTTAAAAAAATTACATTTTTTAAAATGTTTGTTTTGAAACAAAATTTTACATTTTTTTTGGAAAAAATAAAAAATATATTTTAAAAACAAAAGATTAAAAAGTTGATATTATTATTTTATTATTTATGGTACGTACTTATCATATTTTATATTAGAATATCATTTTATAACCATTAAATTTTTATTATATTTATTATTTTATTTATTTAACCCGTGTAATACACGGGTTTACTAAAGCTAGTTGTTACATACTTTTGAAAAATTTATCAAATTTGTTCATTAGTTGGTATTTTTTTTCTAGATTTATGTTCAACTATTCAGCCTTGGAACGATATAGTTATTTGATGCTATTATAATATGATAACCTTCTTATTCTAATTTATTTTTTTCATGTCATATGTATCATATATATATATATATATATTACTATGAATATATGTATATGAATTTATTTACTCGTGTGTCATTAAAAGTATTTGTCAACCTATATAACACATGTGTAATTAATTTAGTACGTAAATATATTTGAACAACAATCGAAAAATAATACAATCACATAACTAGCTAGAAATTAGAAGAGGGATACAAACACATGTAAGTATTAAGTGTAGCTCGAGTCACTAACGATTTGTTTTTCATTTAAGCAAATATAAGTATACGAAAACCATTGTATATTTTGTAACTCTTACATGATAAGATAAAAAACAAAATAAAGATCAAGATAAAGACAGAATAGAGTAACGAAGTAATCCACTAAGGAAAAAAAAAACAAAAATAAATATTATTTGAACAATTATATGGGTTAACTAAAGATAAAATGGATTTCAGGACACACTTTTAACTATAAATTTTTTTTTTTTACGAGATGCACTAGCTAAACACGTGATACTACAGATAAAGTCATTCTGCATAAGATATTAAGGTGCATCATGGTTAAGCTATGGATCGTACATATACACACAATGGTACGAGACTTGAGATAACAATGAACATTAAACTTCTTAATTGCTTTGTGTCACATGTTTCTTTAACTGTATTTTTGTGAAAAGTCAACAGTTTGATATTATTTATTATTTTGTCACCGTAAGTTTCAACCACCAAGGGGCTGTTTGTTTTCGGCTGACCGGCTGACTCGGTCAGCGGGTCAGCCCGTTTGATTTCGGCTTCGGGACTAGCTGACCAGGTCTCCATTGCTGACCAAAACCTAGAACAAAATAAGCTGACCGGCTGACTCGCGACCCGCAGGCCTCCACTATTAACCGAACACACCAATAACAATTGAATATTCCTTCCCTCCACTCAATTGTATTTGAATTGTAATTTAAATTTTGTATTAGTTACTTAGCTGTAGATTAGTTTACCTAATTCCTAGTCAATAGCTTAGATCCTAGAATTGTGGATCACCTCTGTATAAAGACACATTCTAGTTCATTCAATAAAGTTAAGTTTTCTTCTTTCTTATATGGTATCATTCCCAGGCCGATTCTTCCCTGTCAGTCATGTCCACCGATTCTTCATCCACTGTCAATTCAATCCCCATCAATTCATCTTCTTCTTTAACCATGGTCAATCTTCCTGCTTCCCTCAAATTAACACCCACGAATTACTTGACCTGGAAAAATCAAATTGTTGCTCTCCTCCAAGGCCTCGATCTGTACAAATACATCGATGGTACCCATACCGCTCCTCCCAAAACCACTACGGCCAACAATTCAACTACACCTAACCCGGCTTACACCGCTTGGTTTCGTCAGGATCGCCTCCTTTATGGCGCTCTTCTTGGAAGTCTATCTTCTAATGTCGCACCGATCATATCAAACGCATCTTCTTCTCTAGAAGCATGAAACCTATTATCCAATACATATGCTAAACCGTCCAGGGGCCACATCAAACAGCTTCAACATCGCTTGAAAATGTGCACCAAAACCCCTAACCAATCGGTCACCGACTTTATACAATCCATAAAATCCATCAATGATGAACTTGCAATCCTTGGCAAAAAAATTGATCCGGAGGACATCACAGATTATGTTCTTAATGGTCTTGATGCAAATCAATACAAACCGGTCATAGATGCTATTCACGCAAGGGACACCTCCATTCCTTTCCCGGAGCTCCATGAAAAACTTATCACCCATGAACTAACCTTGCTGCAAAAACAATCCACTACTTCAAACTTACATCAACCCATTACCGCCTTTGCTGCTCACACTCGTCCAACCAACAAATCCGGTTACAACAGATCTCCTAATCCCTCTCCTGGACTTCTTCCCACTCCCACATCCACACAAAAGAAACCATTCCTTGGAAAATGCCAATGGTGTTTTCTACAAGGTCATTCCCTTACATCCTGTCCCACCTTTCGAAACATGCATCCTTCTATTCAATTGCCTCAATATCCTAAACAAAATCGCCCAAATAAAACCCAGCCTCAACTTCACATGATGACTGTTCCCCCTGCCAATTTTTCAGCCCACTCCGCACCAACTTTCAACCAAAACCACCCCTGGAACAACAGTATGTGGGATAGTTGGTGCTTTACAATATCTTGCCCTCACACGACCGGGTGTTTCGTTTGCTGTGAATAAACTTTCACAATTTATGTACAAACCAACTGATTTCCACTGGGCAGCCCTCAAACGTCTGTTAAGATATCTTCATGGCACGATGAATAATGGTTTATTTTTTAGCAGAAATTCGCCCCTCAACTTACATGCTTTCACAGATGCAGATTGGGCTGGCGATAAATCCACCTATCGAAGCACTACAGGCTATATTGTTTACCTCGGCTCACACCCAATTGCTTGGAGCTCAAAACGTCAATCCACTCTCGCACGTTCATCCACCGAAGCTGAATTCAGGGCTGTGGCTTCAACAACCACCGAACTGCAATGGTTACTTTCCTTAATGTCTGAACTCAGGTTGCATCCAACAGTTAAACCCACAATCTATTGCGACAACCTTAGTGCAGTTCATTACTCAGCCAATCCGGTATTTCACTCTCGAATGAAACATCTAGCATTAGATTTTCACTTCGTCCGTGAAAAGGTTCAACAAGGCACTATTCGGGTAACACACGTCAAAGGTGATGATCAATTGGCCAATGGTTTAACCAAGCCCTTGTTCGCAGATAGATTCCGTTCATTATTTTCCAAGATTGGACTTCACATACGTCCGTCCATCTTGAGGGGCCATATTAACCGAACACACCAATAACAATTGAATATTCCTTCCCTCCACTCAATTGTATTTGAATTGTAATTTAAATTTTGTATTAGTTACTTAGCTGTAGATTAGTTTACCTAATTCCTAGTCAATAGCTTAGATCCTAGAATTGTGGATCACCTCTGTATAAAGACACATTCTAGTTCATTCAATAAAGTTAAGTTTTCTTCTTTCTTATATCCACAACCTCACTACCCGCAGGCCGCCGCCCCCTCGCGATCCGCAGGCACCGCCTTCGGCTTCGGCTTCGGCCTCGCGACCCGCAGGCACCGCCTTCGGCACCGCCTTTGTGAACATGTGTGGGAAGTGGTGGTTCCGACTTCGGTGGACGATGGTGGCTAAGGGCGGTGGATTGCGGTGGTGGTCGGAATTTGTACGGTGACAGTGGTGGTTGTGGTGGTGGTGTGGTGGTTCCGACCGTTGGTGTGACTCCGGTGGGTTTTGTTACTTAAATACTAAATCGATTTGGTTCTAGTCAGATACTGAATCAAACAGCCAAGTTTCAGTCAGATGCATACCCAGTCAGAACTTCTAACTGGATCAGCTTCTGACTCAGTCAGATCTTACCGAGTCAGTGTAATCAAACGGCCCCTAAGTATGATAAACAATAAAAATGTTTCATACACTTCTATTATTATACTTATACTTGAAATCAAATGTCGGTGTTATTCACTTAATATTTTATTACTAATACATTATATTTATATATAACATGGTAAAGACTCTTACAACAAAAAACTTCTACCCCAGTGGTTTAACCCCTATTCTTACATGGAACAAACTTGGGTTCGACTCTCGTAGTTCAGTGTTTGTTACTTTTACATTTTTTTTAATTTGCCCTTTCTATTATATATTTTAATAAGCTATCTTATAATACGTAACAAGTATTCATCTACCTTGGTTAATACAATTAGACTACGACCTAAAAAAAGGTTATATTATAAAACTGTCTACGTTTCGACATACGTATATGATTTGATGTAAGTTTTGTTCAGAGATTAGTTGAGTAAAATATAAAATGTTTTCGTGCTTATTTTTAAATTGCAAATGTGTCTGGTTAAATATAATATATTTTCATTTACTCTACGTTTCGACGTAAATTTAATTTGGAAACGAGTCGGAGCGATTGTAAAAAGTTAGGTAAAATATAATACGTTTTTAACTTTTCATTCAACGGTATAAATTCGAGTAGCTCAACGTACTGACGTAAATTTAATTCGTAAACGATACTTTATCATGACGCATACGGTGTCGCGGCAACGCGCGGCGGGAAAAGAAAACTAGTTATTATTTAATTAGAAATATGTATTTAGTGAATAAGTTTTACTAGTGGCAAAACTAAGATTTTTTTTACAGGGATATAGATATTCACATACTAGTATATTACACAAGTTAAATAAAAAAATAAAATTATAGTTATTTATTGATATTTAAAAATTATAAAATATTTTTTTAAGATAAAATATGACTGAAATTACATATAATTAACTATTTTAGGTAATAAAACAATAAATTTTTTTAAAGTTGCGTATTTAAAAAAATTTTGCTTTAATTTTTTTAAACACTCTGATATTTTTTAAATAATTATTTTAACCAATGTCATTTTTAAAAGGTTTTCGTATTAAAAAACTTCATATTTCATTAATTTTTGTTTTTAAAAAAGTTATGTTTTTTAGTAAAAAGAAGCATGTTTTTAACTTATCAAAAACTCTGTTTATAATTTGGAAAATATACAAATAATCATTAGCATTTAATGCATAATTAAATAGTTAACTTTCATTTTAGTAACGGCATATGGGTATGGATGGCAATGGGGCGGGTTTGGGACGGGTATGAGTAATCCCAACCCCATACCTGATTAGAAAAGTGTGTCCCATACCCGGCCCAAAACCCATCGGGTATTTACCCGTCCGGTATCGGGTATACCGGCGGGTAATCGGGTATACCCGTTAATGTTATAAAAATTACCCGTTGGGTTACCCATCTAGTATTTACACATCATACGAAGCTATATTTGCATATACGTATTAAATAATATTTTTCGTTAATCCTTAATACTTTTTGTTTATGCTCCACTACTACTACTATCAAATTTTTAGATTTTTATTATAAATTTGTAAGATATCATATAATCAAATGATATGAAGTTTTATAACTTATATTAACATATAATTATTAAATAAAAAAATACTAAGTAAAAATATAAAAAGATATAACTATATATAATATAATATTAAATATAATAAATTAATAAATAAAAAAACTCCGGGTATATAATTGGGTAAACGGGTATGCTTAATTGGGTAATCGGGTCGGGTAAACGGGTATACAATGCAATCCCATACCCGTCCCATACCCGCGAAAAAAATAAAAATCAATCCCATATTCGTCCCATACCCGCAAAAAAAATAAAAATCAATCCCATACCCGTTTACCCGATCTAATACCCACCCCAAATGTCTCGGGTTTCGGGTATTCCCGTCGGGTTCGGGTTTGATTGCCATCCCTAAATATGCCTAAAACTTAAGTGGACAATGTATAAAAATGTCATGTGACTTCTAGAAATTTTACTTTATTAGTATAGATGTATACACCAATAACTCATTTTAACATGTTATAATAAATTTTGACGAGAGTTACTGACGCCTTAAAAATGTTTATTTTTTATTTCACCATTGATTTCATTCTCAACGATTTAAGAAAGTTACTCGTGCCTCAATCAAGTATAATTATAAATGTTATTTTCAGTATATTAAAAATTAAATCAAATATTTTCTTTGTCATATAGGTATATCTTTGTTTGTTTACGTCTTCTAGAAAATCCATTTATCAATATAAATAAACGTTTATCTAGATACGTAATTTAATAATAAACCGATTATATTACGAGTATATTAAACTGTCAAAATTATACACTAACATCAGATCACTTGTACAATTTACACAATACTCGTTGATGTAGAATGAACTTTAATTTAAAGTAATAAAAATATATTTTTTATATAAGTAAAGGATAATCCATTTTACAATTTAAAATAGAACATAAAACTCGACAACAACAATTTTTTTGGATGCACATGACCAGCTGCTATTGTGGTGTTAACAACTATAATTAAGAACATATAATAACTTTAATAAAAAATAATTATAGATAAATATTACAGCATATAACCCTGATGATAAGATTCAAAACCACAAGTTGAAATACACCCAATAATCATGCATTTGAAGTGATCATAAATTATTATATTTAACATTAATGATAATAACTATACACAAATTCATTATAAGAAAACATAAAACTTAAAATATGATCAGAGCTTCTGGTTATCTAAAAATACTGTTTCTTAAAATCTTACAAGAATCAATCCAGACTTAAGTTATCATTCATTGTGTGTAGTTGAAGCAAGTCTTGTGCGTTATGCATATAAAATTTATTTTTCTTAAGACTTTACAAGAATCAATCCATACTTAAGTTATCATTCATTGTGTGTAATTGAAGCAAGTCTTGTGCGTTATGTATGTAAAATTTCTTTTTTTTTTTACGTACGACACATAATTGTTAGTCACACACATCCACGCAATATACACCTCGCTGCCTTCTTGCCTGCTATGCGTAACCTTTGTCGACATGCGTCAGTGGTGAAGCCAGAGGCTCATAACCTCCCAGTCAGCGTATAAATTTTTATACATGGTGTAAAAAAACCCCCTTTTTATTTAAAAGAATACTTATTCTTTTCACCTCTTAAAAAGTGTATTCTAATTGAAAATTTCAACGTACTTTGTAAAACAACACATTTCATCTAAAAGACCGGATTTTTCCCCACTAAAAATTATATTTTTCTTAAAAAAAAATCCAAGTTTTTTCTCGAACGACAACAATTTAAAAGATAAAACTTCCATTTGCTTAAAAAATCAACGTTTTAAACATGGTAAAGCTAAATGATATTTGATTGCTAGACGATCAACAAAGCCTCTTGACCCTCATTTTTGATCGCCCGAAGCATCACGTTGTTGTTAGAAAGAGGCCTCCACTGCCCTTTGTTGATCTTTCTTCGAGCAAACCATAGCCGGGAACTTCAACAGCCCCGTTACATCTTTAGCATTAACGCATGACTCGTCTTCAATGGTAGGAGCGTTCAACATAATGTACATTTGAAACCATTTGTAAACTGTAATTATTAGCATATGTCTTAGGTGTAGCACATTTTTGCTCCTCATACGCGAATACAAAACAAAACACTATTTGAATCCAATAAAACCACCCACCTAACATTAAATCCAATCTAACAAAAAAAACATCATATTATGGAACAATATCATTTTAAAGGATTCTTCCTTCACACTTGATCAATATCATTTATGATGGCAGGTTCTTTCTTTTTCTTTGTTTTTTCAAACCGCAATAATTACTACAAATCAAATAAACACACTGAAAATATTATTTCCATATACACTCAAGTTATTATTATTAGTATTATTATTTGTATTTGTATTATTATTATTCTCAGATTTGATCACATTTCTCCCCGTGAGCAGACGAAGGTCTCCATCTCCGCCGGCCGGAGTTCTCCCCTCTCGTCGGCGCCGCCGTCTGCTTCACGATCTCACACCTAACACACTCACAAACCCTAAATCTCATTGCACCATTGTTGAACTCATTGCTTCAGGTTTCAAAATCTCCGATTTAGGGTTTTGTTATCTGGCGGAGATTTTATCGAAGGGATGCTAATCACACTGAATGTTATAGAGATCATCGTTAGGTATGTTCCGTCGTCTTAAATGGCTCATAGCTGGTTTCAATCAACAGAAGGGCTCTAAACCGAAGGCCGATGCGAAGCTGTTGTCGCTACCGAGGGAACGTTGTTCAGGTACTCGAAATCGGAAGTCGATGTTGGAGGCCGTTCATGAAGTTGCGATTTATATTCATAGGTTTCATAACCTAGACCTGTTTCAGCAAGGGTAAGAATTATGATGAGTTTTGACTTTTGATGAGTATGTGAAACTGACTTTGACTTTGATCTCGAACTCGTATGGATTTTGATGCGAAAATCAACACTTTTTTTGCTTGAATTGCGGTATTTTTCGTAAGGATCGTTAGAATTATCTGAATTTTATTAGAAAACCTATATCAATATTGTAACCGGAAGTATGATCTGATCGATAACAGAGTTAAATGAAGCTATTTTTAGGAACTGTGGAGTATTTTAAAGCTAAAAAGTATTAATGCATCTTTTGACAGGTGGTATCAGATCAAGATTACCATGAGATGGGAAGATAGTGATTATGCATCTTCAGTGGGTTTTCCTTCCAGAGTGATTCAGTATGATGGTACATTGTTATTTAGTTTATTGTGCACGCTGTATGTGATTATCTCTGAATTGTTAAGGTTTATTTAGTCATTATTCAGCTTCATGGATGTGTAAGGTTACTTAATAACACACCACATGCAAACATATACCCCTTATTCTCTAAACCATTTAAGATGTAGTTCCAGCATGTTGGAATTTCTGATCTGAATTCAATCAAGTGTAGAAAACACATACAGACATGTTCAGGTATAATGTCTAACTTGGAGCTAGGTATAAGAAGATTTAAGAAGAAACAGTGGTTTGTTCCTTTGCTAATCTGCTTGCCCATAGTTGTCAATAGCGACCGTAGTGGTCGCTATTGCGCGCTATGTAGCGTATAGGAAAGTGGCCGCTATATGGTATATAGCGGAATTTTTTATTTTATTTTTTTAATTTTTTTAAATTTTTTTAATTTTTTTTTTTTGGTAAATATGAGATTTAGATGATTAGTAATCGAGTATTTTAGCTATTTTGGAGGTCTTTGCTTAGATTTCCTACTATTTTATTGCTAAACATGCTTATCTATTGAATGTAAAACATTCTTACATATTATTCTACTTAATCGCTAAACACGAAATAGCGGTCGCTATTTACCGCTATTCGCTACATAGCATATAGGTGGCATGTTGCTATTTACCGCTATTCGCTATTGACAACTATGTGCTTGCCCACCCTGGACAAGTGTATAAGCAAGGACAACAGCAGGGCGCACATAAACATGACATAACATTATAACAATAATACAACGAGGAATCTTTACAGTATTTGCTAAAGTCACTTTTATATTTTGAAATGAAGTAGGAATACCATGAGTCCAGGATACAGTTAGCAATGAATGCGTGTGCCAGCCTGGCAGCCTTAGACATCTTTTAATTACTATCATGTCATGTGATATAATAAATTTAAGGATCACAAGGAATATTGATGTTGGTGGTTTAATAGCCAATGGCCACAGCCAAATAGATGATTTCCTCCTGCAAATCTGCAATGTATGTTGAGAATGAGATTCATATGTAAGGTTCTGGGTTTACTTCAGTCTGCATGCCTGTTTAAAATAAATAACATGGAAAGTTATACCTCAAAAGATTAACCTAATCAACTGAGAATTGTACTAGGACTGCCAGAGAATGCTAGAAAAAACTAAGCAACAATGTCAACTTTTTCATATTCACTTAAACTTCTATTATGTACAAAGTGTTGCAGCAATGTATTCTTATCTGGAATGCCTACACATGGCAAAACCAACTTTTTAACATGTTTAAAGTTATAAGATATTTCTATGTGGGATTTGCTGGGTATGTTTGTTTGTTTAAACTTATAAGATATTTCTGCAATCATCTCATTCTCAGCAGCAGCTGATTCTTGTGAGCATGTTTTTCCATCCGTTTATATGTTTTAAGTTATTTCTCCAATCACTTACGTCTAAATAATAAGTATTACCGTGATGATTTATCTCTTCAGCTTGTAATCAGGAGACAAACAAAGCTAATATCATGCTACATTTTTGTATGAGCTGCAGCTCCTGATCTTGGTTCCGATGATGCCTTGGGTGTTTGGAAGATTGATGATATGGATCATAGTTTTTCATCACAGCCTTTCCGGATTCGCTATGCAAGGCAGGACATTCTTCTATCAGTCATGATATCTTTCAACTTATCTCTTGGTAAATTTGAGGTGTCTCTCTCTCCTCTACACATGTGGGCTAATTTAGTCAAATGAATATGGACTTAGTTCTGTCACACTCACCTTGTAATATTGCCAACTGATGAGCTTCTAAAATCTGCAGGGTCCAATCACGTCTGCTGTTATTCTGAAATTTGAGCTTCTGTACACACCTGTTCTGGAAAATGGGTTAGTAAATAGTATTTCATAATAGATTTACCTTGTGGAATGCCTTTATTTCATCACCAATTCAGCATGTGTTTCCAAAATTTACTAATTAAATATTTACTAGATATAGTGTTTTTAATGCTCCATCTGCAGCTCCAATATGCAGGACTCTTCTGATGTTTCCCCTGCTGCCATTCATGAATTCAGAATTCCACCTAAGGCTCTTCTTGGATTGCATTCATATTGTCCTGTTCATTTTGATGCTTTCCATTCTGTGCTTGTTGATACGAGTGTCCACATCAGCTTGCTGAAAGGAGGTGTTCATACGATGAAGAAAAACAGGTTTGTTGTAGTCAAGAATCTAACTATAGTTGATTTCTATTTTCTAGGGGTGGCAATTTTGACCCGCATGCTTGTGAATGAGTTGATTTGGGTTATGGCTTATCCCTAATGGGTTAATAAATCCTTTTAGCTAAAATAGTCGGTTCACATGGGTTGAAGTAGCACAAAATGTAATTTTAATGCTTACAACCTCCTAATTCCTTTGAGAGAGGTAATAACACTTTATATCAAGGAGAGGAACAACAATAACTTTCCTAAATAGTATCAATTTCCACAAAAGAACCCATATTCAAGGGTAACAATTATTTTAAATAATCAAATTATTAATGTACTATCATATCTATATAATTATAATTAACACTTTAGCTATTTATAAAAAATTTGAGTGATAATGTTTGTGTGTTAAGTGGTCAACCCCCGACCCATACTAAAGACAACCTATTTCAATCTAAAACCGCCTTGGGACATTAATCAACCCATTGACCCGCCTATTTTGCCAACTCTATTGATATCTGATTCTCAAACATGCCTCTAGGAAAATGAGAATTTAACTGTATCACTTTTCTAGCAGCAATCCTCATAGTAATGAAGAAGCTGCATGTGAGAAGTATGACAAGGAAAATCAAGTATGCTTTTTTTCTTAGGTTTCTGGATTATTTATTTTAGTTTTACTTATACGTAATGTTAATTGTTGTGATGAGCTACTTCATGTCTCATATTTCAGCATCTAAAAATAATTGTATATATTCACTGTAAAGATCAATTTCGCCTTTGATTTGTCAGAATCTGTTATAACACACCCTGCTGAAACAGGTCTTGCTTGTGAAGGCATTTTTAACTTCTCGTGCAATTCTACTTCAAGAGCTACGGAATCTTAGTAAGGCAATTAATGAAGCAATTGATTTGACTGGTTTGCCTTCACAGCATGACGACTCAAAGGTATTGTCTGCTTCTATGGAAGTGGACAGTGAGACTGTTAACACTGATTTTCTAGTACCAGAAAACATGCAAAATGTTTCTAAGGTTGTTTACTTGTTATTTGAGTAGCCTTTTAATTAAGCCATTTAAAAGAATATATTTACTCTATGAAAGGGTTAATGACAAGGTCAATTTCAGTTTTATGCAACACAAATTTATCTGTCTAATTAGATAATGTACTCTATTTTTGGTCCATTTGAAACATGTTTTAAATTTTTATTAATTCATAAAATATAAAACATGTTACTATTTTTTGTACATGACCAAAGAAATTGTATAATTGGCAGATCGAAAACAGTACCGTTGATCTCTCGAGCGAGTATCTCTATTCCCTCCAAAATGATGAACTTTACCGTCTTTTTCATTCAATTGGAGATCAGATTTTCTACTTATGGAGCACATTTCTAAAGTTCCACAGGTTTGCTTCTGTTTCTCAAGTGCATAGAATGATAGAAATGAGGAAAATTTCAGGATTCTTTAGAACTCATGTATTTATGGTGCGCCTATTGGATTTTTTATATTAATAAATGAAGGTGGGCGTTACATTATGTGTATGTGGTACTGTGATTCTCATAATCTTATCTCTTACTGCACATCAGGGCAAATAAAACAAAGATCTTGGATCATTTGCGTAACTCATGGGCTATTGATCGTAAAGCTGAATGGTCAATATGGATGGTATACTCTAAGGTTGAGAGGCCACACCAATCCACCCGAAGTGAGATTGATGACTCATCATATCCTGGTTTACGTGGCAAAGTGCCTGTTCCCCGGAAGATAACCGAAGATGTAATTTTGTTACCTTTTGACTTTTGTATATTGCCACAATTTTCTTTTTCACAGAGCACAAACATCTTTAGGGGGTGTTTGGATATTCGTTATAAAACTTATAATCTGATTATGATAAGTTAGGTGTTAAGTAATGAGCTGATTTTTTTATAGAAATCTAAAAGTATTTATCTACTCCCTTGTTTTTATCTTATTTGAAATATTTTCAACTACATTTCTCATTTTTTTAATCCTATCATGAAAGAAAGATAAAATATGATGTTCTTTTTTTCCTAAAGACTATCACCATGTAAATTTAAAAACTAGTATTGTAGTTGTTATAAATAGGTTGTTTTATTTAAGCTTTTAAATATCTTAGCGTTATTTAAAAATATCTTTCATCATTTTATCATTAGTTACTTAGATAACCTGTGATAGACTTGATTATCTGGTTATTATGTTATATCACGTGTGATTATACAATTATCACACCTGTATCATTGAGATGATTCTTTTTTTTCCCTCAGCCTTCCCAGGCTGCAGCAATGCGGGCTGAGCTCCACCGTCGTAGTATAGCACAAATGAGGGTGAGTTGGCATTCTCAAAGCCTTTATTATCCTATTTCCTTATGTGGAAATTTTTTTAACCCTTTTCAATTATATTCAGATAAATAATCGTTCAATTCAAGACCTTCAGATATTTGGAGATCCCTCACGTATACCTATTATCATCGTGGAGCGTGTAGTAAATGCACCATTGCTTTCACCGAGTGGAAATACGTACTTCAAAAACATGGACCCAAAAGATACAAATGGCATCCTTCCACAGATTGACTCAAGTTTCTCTAGCAATAAGCAAAAGGGCCGTATTTTGAAGATTGCTGTTTTTGTTCATGGTTTTCAGGCATGATATGCTCTTTATATATTCCCAAATCAATTTCAGAGGTGACCACTTCACCCATTTATAGGTGAACGGGTCAAATCAATAAAATTTAGAAATATAGCTTGAATGAAAAAGGGTGAAGGTGTTGAGCAGGTAGAAAGTCCCTCAGGCCCCAATATGTATTTAAGATGCGTAAAACCTCTTGAATCTTTTTTTTTTTTTTTAAATAAAGACTGGACTGCCTTTGTAAGTGTATGTTCTTTTTAGCCATCCTTTCATATTTAAAGCAATAATTTTCTATAAAATTCAAGAAAACAATAGCAAAAGTGCTTTTGAGCATACGCCCAACCCGCGCCAGATGCCATTGACCTGCTGACCTCTAATATGCCTATTCTTTCACCTGTATGATATATGTATTGAATATCTTCTAGATTCTTTAGATGATTGTTTTTCTTTCTTTTTATGTTCACTTTTCTCTGGGGCGGAGGAGATGGAATAATAAACAAAAAATCTCTTAAACCTGTAATATGGCAAATTGTGCATGTTGTTTTTGTGTAGAACGTATTAGTATTGTGCTAGTGTAGAAAAACTAATTCTCAATGACATAAGCAGGGGCATCATCTGGATTTACGGCTTGTGCGGAATCAATGGCTTCTAATAGATCCAAAAGTCGAGTTTTTAATGTCGGAAGTTAATGAAGACAAGACTTCTGAGGATTTCAGGGATATGGGATTAAGACTTGCCAAAGAAGTCATTGCTTTTGTTAAGAAAAAGATGGATAAAGCCTCGAGATCCGGTACCTTGAAAAATGTGAAGCTTAGCTTTGTGGGGCACTCCATTGGAAATGTGATTATTAGAGCCGCGTTGGCAGGTAATGTGTTGAAACTGGTCTGATTGGGTTGGTCCTTGTCCCTTCTTGAATTTTGTAACGAACTAATGTGTTTCATAGATATATTATCAATTTTTATACTCTTTAATAAAGCAAGTTAAGAGGTAATTAAATTTATGAAAATTTGGGTCACTTTCTATACCCATTTGACCCATTTCACTCAAACCAAGTGTTTAGACTTTACACATTTGATGGGTTAAAGGTCAAGTATAACCCGAATTATAATTTCCACCTATAATGATTAGGGTTCTATTGATATATTCTATAATTTATATTATAGAGAGCATGATGGAGCCATACCATAGGTACCTGCATACGTACGTTTCTGTATCCGGCCCACATCTAGGTTATCTATACAGTTCAAATTCTCTTTTCAATTCTGGATTATGGCTATTGAAGAAGCTTAAGAATACTCGTTGCATTCATCAGCTAACTTTCACTGATGACATAGATCTCGAAAACACCTTCTTCTATAATCTTTCCAAGGTATATTTTATACTTCTGAATATAAACATTTCATTTGAGGTCATTTTTCGTATTTAGTTCTCAAAATCCTTTCTTTTAATTTATTCCATTCAAATTACCATTTCTTGTAATTATATTTTCAGGAAAAGACGTTGGAAAGTTTCAAGAACATAATTCTGCTATCATCTCCGCAGGTATATAAATCATCTTGTTATTTTTCCAGTAATTCTCGTTTATGCAAACAGTAACATATTTATCTGCCTTAATTACACAAATGGTCTTAGTGATAAGGTCGTATATGATTTCTACTATTTACTCTGGAGTAACACATTTGGTCCTTTTCAGGATGGTTATGTTCCTTACCATTCTGCTCGAATCGAGATGTGTCAATCATCATCAGGGGACTACTCAAAACGGGGCAAGATTTTCCATGAAATGCTTAACAACTGTTTGGAACAAATACGCGCCCCATCCTCTGAACAACGCATGTTTATGAGATGTGATGTTAATTTTGATACTTCATTGCAAGGAAGAAACTTAAATACAATAATCGGACGGGCTGCTCATATCGAGTTCTTGGAAACAGACATTTTTGCAAAATTCATAATGTGGTCTTTCCCCGAACTGTTCCGTTGATGCATATGGAAAATAATTGTTACCACGTTACGAGCGACCCTGGATGGTCAACGAAGGTCAAGGCCAACTTCTGTTATACATAAAGAGAAAGTCAAAGATGAGTTGGTCAAGACGACGCATGTGCCGAAGCATGACACTTGTATATTATCATGTTAGAAAGCTGCAAGCTGCTTTAAGGTAGGTGGTTATAAGTTTTATGACCACATTATATTTGAAGTTACAGTGTAGATTTTGACTTATAATTCTACACAGTTACAAGTTTTAGGTGTCCAGGACCCTGTACTTTATGTAGGTTATGGAAAGGAGTGACAATAGATGAATATATTGTGTTTTCCCTTCAATTTTCTAGTTTATTATATATACTACTATTATATTAAAAGATGGTGTTGATGTCATCATAGTAGTTTGTGAGAGGGATGCCTCCGCAACCTTGTCATTTAGTGTAAATGTTTCATGATCATCCTATTCTTTTTAGCACCTTACTGTATCTACGTTTTGAACCTGCAACGGAGCGTGGTAATTACCCATTAGTTTTTAAATGTTTGTTTTATTTTTTTTATTTTCTTTGTTGGAGATGAATATGAAGAAATGTAGTTTATATTTTTATTGGCTAAATTGGTGATGTTTGTTTGTTTTTTTTTTTCTCTTCGGTACGAAATCATAATAGTATTTGAAGAAACAGCTAAAAAGTAAGATGGTTTGGTTATGATTATTCTTTACAATTGAGTTTCACGGTCTTGTTTGTTCATGGTTTCTATGGACTCTTTTATATAAGTAAACTAGTTTTAATAATCCGATTACACGGGTTGAATAAATGAAATATTAAATAAAATAAAAATTTATTAATTATAAAATAATATTTTAAGAATTTTTTAATTTTTTTCTCCAGAAAAAAAATAAACATTTGTTTCAAAGCAAAATGTTTTAAAAAGTATTATTTTTAAAAATTTTCTTATTATAACTTTAATTTTGATTATATTGGTTTTTATTTTTTAAGAAATATTAATTTTAAAATATTCCGTATTTTTCTAAAAAACTTAATGTTTTTAAAAAAAATATTATTTTATTTTTTATTATGGTAAAAAGAAAAGTGAATTGCAACCAGACCCTTATATTTTTTTATTCTTCTAAATTAACAAGTTTATAATAATAAAGTTTTTTTAATTATAATTATTTATAAGTTTGTATCTACCTTCTTATTCTCTTCTACCATCTTTATATTGCTAACTTTTGCATATTTTTAAACTTTTTTTATTAACTTTGGTAGGAAAAGCAAATAATTTCACAAAAGTAGGTCAAGTAGGGTAGCCACGCTTGTATTTGCGTTTGTCAACCTGAAATGAAAACTTTAGTGTGGTTCCATGCATACCGTCATTGAATAACGGAGAACGATGGTATCTATCGTTGTTCGAACCAACAACAGTAAAGTTCGCATGCCAAAATCATAAATTATGTGATGTCACTGCCTTGAGGTTGATAGTTTGATATTGGATATCACATTTCATAAATTGGCATCACCAATTTGTTGGACATATTCTTCGAACCTAATCTGTACAATTGATGCTACCGAGCACCCCAAGAATACCATGTCTACTTTCATGTGTGATGTTCAAATATTGATTTCAACTGTAATTGGTCTATGTAATACAATTTTATAGTATAAGATATTAATTACATTACAAAAGCATTCTAGACCTGCGAGGTTCTAACAAAAATTAACAAATATTCATCATGGTTTTTAAGAATGTTACCATTTGCGAGTTGGCAAATCACCGATATGCACTTCTATAATGGTCACATGATAGTTGAAAAGATGGGTATGATATTGGGGCTTCTTCCTCGGCTTCCAATACCCGTGCATGTACCACATGGGAACTACCTGCATCACTTACGACGATGTTCCCAATCAACCTGACCGGTAACGAGTAGATAAGATATTATGCCCTCACTACCTAAAGCATTTAGGTATCTCCTATAAAGATTTCATTTGAATCCAGCTTCATTTAACTTTCTACTAGTTTTCTTTCTGTGACTAAAAAAAAACACTCGCACCAAGAAATAAAATTTTGAAGTATGAAAAAATAACCAGGCGTTTGTAGTCCAACGGTTAGGATAATTGCCTTCCAAGCAATAGACCCGGGTTCGACTCCCGGCAAACGCATTTTTAAACCTTTATTTTTGCATATAAAGCTTCAAATTATCTTCACTCTCAAATATTCAGGCAAAGAATATTCAAAAGCTCTCATCACCTTCGGTCAGTCAGTAAGTTTGAACACCTATAACTCTAGAATTATTGCTTCTGCTAATGAAAAGCAAATTGTTTTAGAAGTTTAGATGTTCCCATTAGCTTCCCTATCAAAAAACTTCCCAAAAATCTTCGTATTATGTTATGGGTTGAATTGGTTAACTGCACACCATCTGTTTGATGAAAATCCATACTCACTTGGGATTATAAGTTAACTACAATCTTATCTTGACGATTTATTTGGTCGTTTTATGCTATAAGTGTAATTAGGTTAACTGCCCACCATCTGTTTGATGAAAATCCACACTCACTTGTTTCCCAATGAGTTCAAGGATTATAAGTTAACCACAATCTTATCTTGATGATTTATGTGGTGGTTTTATGCTATGGGTGTAACTGGGTTAAATGCCCACCAGGTGTTCGATGAAAATCCTCAGTCACTTGCTTCACATAACTGTTGCTTTTTTTACTCTGCTCCATGACTATCTATGGGATGTATATCTTTTTAGTGAAGAATCCATATGGTTCTACTGTTTTAGTGAAGAATCCATATGGTTCTATGTAGCTTAATTTAGATACATAATGCAAACAGATTAAATCTGTTTGATTGTGTGATGTATTGTTCTCTATGTTCATGTTTCTGTTACAACAAGGGTACAATTCTTCATAAAGTTCAACTTTGTTTCACCTTTTGCAGGATTTGAAGTTGTTTCAGCTAACTGATTTGCATATCTTAACATGGAATCGTCTCTCACTCATGCTGTTGCATTTACGGGTAATAGATCTTTAACATGTCCCAAATCAGATTTCCTTCCTTCGGCTTCTTTCTGGAATTATAAATCGCGTAAAAGAGATCATACCAAATTATTGAAATCACAAAACCTCTCTCTTAAAATCACTGCATCTATCAAACATGTTCGTGATCCATCACTAGATAAGCATGTGGTAAAGCAGAATAAAATCCGTTTTGTACAAAAGCTGAAAACTTTACTCCTATCTAAACCAAAACACTACATGCCACTTCATATCCTTGGTAAATGTCGGTCTTATTTATCACTGTCAAAACCTCGGTCACTTGTATCTATGATTCATCGTTACCCAACCATTTTTGAACTTTTCACCATTCCGTTACCTCCCACACCATTAAATGCAACAAAAACACTTCCTCAACTCTGTGTGAGACTTACTCCAGCTGCAGTATCTCTTGCTAGTGAAGAATCAAAGCTCAAAACCGCCATGTCGGACTCCCTAGCCAACAAACTTCAAAAACTTCTTATGTTATCTTCTCATCACAGGCTCCTTTTGTCAAAGTTGGTCCACATTGGGCCTGACCTTGGTCTCCCTGCTAATTTCCGCTCACGGCTTTGTAATGAGTACCCAGACAAGTTTAAAACCGTTGACACGTCTTATGGGCGTGCACTTGAGCTCGTGTCATGTGACATTAGTCTGGCTAAACCGTTACCTGCTCCTGAAGTCAAATCGCTTGGATTGATAGTGGACCGGCCGTTGAAGTTTAACCGTTTGAGACTTCGTAAGGGGCTAAATGTGAGAAGACATCATGAGGATTTTTTGTTTAAGTTTAGAGAGATAACGGATGTGTGCCCGTATCGTACAAAAGCTGATGAATTTCCAAAAGCATCTATCAAAGCTGAAAAAAGGGCTTGTGAAGTGGTGAGGGAGATATTAGGCATGATGGTTGAAAAAAGAACATTAGTCGATCACTTGACTCATTTTAGAAAAGAGTTCGGTCTGTCACATAAGTTGAGAGCTATGTTATTGAGGCACCCAGAGCTGTTTTATGTGAGTTTGAAGGGCCAGAGGGACTCTGTTTTTCTGGTGGAGGGATATGATGACAAGGGTAAACTTTTGAAAAAAGATGAATCTTGTGTAATAAAAGATCAGTTATTGGATTTGGTTAAGGAAGGTAAAAGGATGAGGCGAGAGAGACGGGTCAGCTTTAAGAACGGTTTTAATTATTATAATACAGTAATTACTGAAGATTGTGATAGTCTTGATGAGATTGATGATGATCTTATGGAGGGATTGGATGACTTGTTTGAGTCTGATGATTTTGATTCGGAGGAAAACGATGAAGAAGAGGCTGCAAGTGTTGATTCATTGCATCTGGCTGAAGGAGAGTTCTGGTCTAGCAACAGTGAATGTTTAGAACCTTGGTGATGGTAGCTGCTGGTATTGTAAGTATGTGGTTAAATCTGATAGGTTGAGAACTAATTATATGGAAACTGGTTAATATTGCTAATGGTGTGTTGCTTATTAGTCATAAAGTGTACATGGATTTAATAAGCAGTCCCTATATATATGGCCATATTGGTATATGTGTATGTATATGTTGCATTCTTGAATAACTACTATGTGAAACATTTTGGGATATTGTGGGGCCCAAACACAAAGTTAAGACTGAAGTTGTGCACCTATTAAAAGAGTTAAAGTATATCCCAAGTCTTGTATCATGTATGCAGGAAACCGAAAGAAAGAGGCACACCACAAGCTGCGCGAAGCGTGGCTAGGTGGGCTGTAATTATGTTTCTTTTTTCGTTTCCCTTTATTAGTTATGATGCTTGATATATATTAAAAAAAGAGTGTACTCGATACTTAACTTAGCTACTATTTGCGCAAGGTTTGTTGAGAGGTTGGATTGATTCACGATCTGATATACACATTCTTACCTTATATTTTATACGGGAGTCTGTTTCACATGTCTTGAACTCATGCCTAATATGTATTAGAGGTGGTAAAATAGAAGAGAAATTGTTGCATCATCACTTGCAAACATTTGTTTCCTCTCTCAAATCTATATTTCACTTAAACTTTCACAATCAAGTATAATACTCACGTCAATCATTAACATTATTAAGGTATAAAATATGTCTTATATTGGTGAAATTGTCATGCTTGTGGAACACATACACTAATTGTTGATCACTAACTAAACGAGGGTATATGTGTTCTTTAACACATCTTACCATGAACTAAAAAGTGTGAACTAACCATAAGATGGGAAACAATACTTAAATGTGATAACCTTAATTCTTTCAAACGATGGGCATTGGCTAAAGATAGAAACCATCAAGTAGCTAAAAACATAAAGTAGCAAGTAGCTAGAAATTGAAAATCACACCAAGATAATATACAATGTGTCAGAAGATAAACTTACAAGAATCCGCTCAATTAATTCCATATCAAACCTATGTAATAAATTTTATAATAAACATCGTATATTAAGTGAACAAGTCTCGTCACCTCATGAAACACCATCCTATTCTTTTGAATGTGAATTAATGAGTGAAAAAAAAAAAAAACCTGATACTTAAATAGAGTGAATGAGTATGATACTCTTATTTACCCACTGCCTCCCCCTTAATCTATACTTGTAAAAAATAAGTAACTGATTCTGTCATATTAATTTTAGCTTCTCAAAATTATTTTTCCAGCTTCTTTTTTTTCAATATTATTACTTTATTGTTTTAAATCTTTATTATATTTAATATTTTTTTTAATCCCGCTTGTATAATACATGTTTTTAACATAGTTAATAATAAAAAAAACAAATTTATACTATACTAATAAAATTTTCTTTATTATTTGTGTAATGTTTATGCATTTACAAAAACACCCTTTCCGACGGTTTATAAGGCAGATCATAGCAGAAGGTTTTATCTTGTTGGGAGGGTTATCTATCCATCGGAGCTCTATCTCCGGCAAGCCTCCTCTTCCCTTCCTCTCGCATTTCATTGTTATTGTCACAATTTCACTTTTTGTGTACAAATTATTTGCAATATATACTCAATGCTACCTGTATCATTGTTTGTTTTACTGAATTTTGGTGCAAATTTCAGTTTTTATCCCTATTGTATGCGTCTGCTGATTGTTGGATAGCTTAGTATTCAATTTCACACAATTGAATTCAAATTTTTGATTTGTATTACATTATGTGGCAAGAGCAATAGCAATAGCAACAGTAAGTAGATGGATTTTTACCATTGCTTATGAATTTTCCTGCTTAGAGGTTTAGGTTTTTCAATTGGTAATTGAGTCTTGACTCTTGACATAATCTGACGGAAGTATAACTGATGAAGATGAACAAATGAACTTTGCAGTTTTCATGGCGTCTCAGTTGATCCGTGAATGGAGTGGGATTCAGCAGTTCCCTCCTGCCACCCAAGACAAGCTGCTTCAATTGTTGGGAAGACTAAAGGAAAAGGTCTAACTCTCTCTTTTATACTCTTTTTTGTGTTCGCCGTTAGTCGCAAGTTAAAGGTAGAAAAGAGCTTTAAAATTCAAGAAAGTTAGAGAATTTGTTTGTAGGTAAGTTGATGTTGATGTTTCCTTATGAGTTCTTGTTCATATAATATTGCAGAAAAGGAACAAATTGACAATCCTTGTAATGGGAAAAGGGGGTGTTGGAAAATCTTCAACTGTGAACTCGATTATTGGTGAGAGAGCAGTTACCGTTAGTGCCTTCCAGGTACCTACTAACTGTACGAAAAGCTGTTGAAGATTTGTTCTATGCTAATTTATTTTACATGTTGAGGTGTTTTGTTTTTTCACTGAAATGATCTTTTAGTCAGAAGCGCCAAGACCCACAATGGTTTCACGAGAGCGTTCAGGGTTCACATTAAACATAATTGACACACCAGGGATTGTTGAAGGAGGGTACATCAATGTTCAAGCCCTTGACATCATCAAAAGGTCACCTTTGTTGTCACTGGCTTTTAATAGAGGTGGTGTGATGGGCGGGTTGGTAATAGGTCAAATGCTTCCCGATCAAAATGTATAATAGTTTATACGTATTGAAATGGGTCTGGTTGGATCGACCTGGGAATTTTTTTCTATTTCAAATCATGAATGTGTCGAATATCCTTGCAAGAATTATATTATTTCAATAATAATACTCATGTGTCTTATATGGCTGTCTGAGCAGGTTTCTTTTAAACAAGACGATAGACGTTTTGCTTTATGTGGACAGGCTAGATGCATATAGGGTCGATACATTAGATGGGCAGGTTGTGAAAGCCATAAGTAATATTTTTGGTCAAGAAATATGGCACAGAGCAATTTTAGTTCTCACACATGCTCAAGTATCACCTCCAGATAGTCTAACTTATAATGAGTTTTTGTCAAAAAGATCTGAGGCTCTTCTCAAGGTTGTACATGTTGGTGCTAGGTTCAACAAACAAGATATCCAGGTGCATAATCTCCTCAGAATCATTCTCTCTCTCTCTCTACATATATCACACACACACAACACACATACATACACACATATACATACACACATATACACATACACATAAATTTTAATAAATTTACTCTGTTCTTGTAGAACATTTCTATACCTGTTGGTTTGGTTGAAAACAGTGGCAGATGTAATAAAAATGGGAAAGATGAAAAGGTTGGCCATTTACCTAGTATCTTTTGACTTACATTAGAGATGACAAATTCACTGTTATCTTATTAATGGACCAATCCGGGCGGGGTCAGATAAACTTGCTATGGGTTGAAAGTCGTTCAGTGTATTTTTAATACATAAAACCTCCTAAATTTTTTTATTCAAAAAGTTGAATTTAATTGAAATAATCTAGTTTTGGTAAATCATATTGGAAATACTAATGGCTTATAAAAAATGTGAAGATTTTGGACAAAAAGTGTTTGCGGTCAACCCAACCCGACCCATTTTGATCGTTAGTCAACCCGCTCATTTTCCCACTTCTAACTTCCATAGTTGATTCATCATAGATTTTTGGGGTTTGTTGGTTATGTTTTGGGCTTGCAGATTCTTCCAAATGGTACTGCTTGGATCCCCAGCATAGTTGAAACAATCACAGAAGTCGCTTTGACCGAAAGCAAAAGCATATTTGTTGACCAAAAGTTGATTGATGGACCCAACCCAAATGATAGAGGGAAACTATTTATTCCTCTAATCCTAGCATTTCAAGTAAGTGTTGGGACCTAATTTTTCATGGTTACCACATGTTTACACCATCAAAATTTGTATTACATTTTAGTACATGATGAAACAGGCGAAGTTGTGTTCACCCGTAAACCTTTTTTTGCCATTTAAATTTTTTATGCAA
Source organism: Flaveria robusta (assembly GCA_025506415.1). Taxonomy (NCBI): domain Eukaryota; kingdom Viridiplantae; phylum Streptophyta; class Magnoliopsida; order Asterales; family Asteraceae; genus Flaveria; species Flaveria robusta. Next base: position 25,331,187 of record CM046471.1, on the reverse strand, counting down.
ATGTTAGATATCAAAATCTTGAAATAAAAACAATTGAGGAGGTTACTTTCAACCCGTTTTTTGTTTTGATTTGACCCATTTGTAATAAAACATAACTCAAATTAACCAATTTAAAAATAAACGGGTTGAAATTGACATCTCTAGTATTCTAATCATTCTGTGATATCTAACCTGATTCTAATCTCCCAAACTGTGTATCTTGACAGTACTTCTTTGTCTTAAAACCAATTCTAAGATGGATCAAGAATGATGTTGACAAAGAGGTAAAGCCTCAATGGGCATGAGCATTGAGCCACATGATCGGCGTCAAATTACGATGATACCCTCTCGAGCCATGTAGATTCATGACAAGGATATTTTGGTTCATAATTTGAGAGAATTGAAGTTTTGTTTGATTAAAAACTTTACCATTTCTTGAACTTTAATTGATGTTTGTATTCCTGAATTGATCGTATGTAATAAGCCATGATATAATATTTTTGTCACATATATATTATAATAAATTAAAATGTTGTGCTAATTACACTAAGATGTAAACTATTATAGGTTAGTGTTCTTTTTATCAGTTTTATTTTTGTATACAGTGATACTATATGGATTTAGACTTTATTACTTTATCTTGTTTTATTGAATCTTATCTTTATTATTATATGAAACAAAACATTAAGATAAATTAGTAAAATTAGTAATTTTCTCTTTATTTTAAGATACCATATGAAAAATCATACTGTATTCTTGTTTCTTTTTCTAGATTTTTTTTTCATATTTGTCCCTCTTTTGATAAGAGTTTTCACTTTTAACATATTTGTTTTAATTGATATCCGCATACTAACCATGTATTTAGTAATAGTATCATAACGATATAATAACGAATCGTGAAAACATGTGTAGATATTAACTATTATTGTGACGTGCCTATGTCATTAAAATCACCAAAACCAAAATGATCCAAAAAACTATAATTGTGACGTTCTCTTATACTTTCAAAATTGAACCGCAACAAAGCGCGGGTCTAATCCGCTAGTTTATAATAATGTAGACTTATATCTATTTTAATAGGGTTATTTTGAATAAATTCTAAAATTTATTTATATATCATAATTACGTTGTTCTTTGTTACGAATTGCTTTTTAATTAAAACTAGTTGATTAAGCCTATGCGTTGTGCTGACTCACTTTTAAATAATATTTATATAGAAACTAGAAAAAATTAAGAATGTCATAACAGTAAGAATTTTATAAAACATTATATACACAAAGTTATAAAGAAAAACATATTTGAATAAAATTTATATCCAATTGTAGATTAAATTATGTGGAATATAATACGAAATTTTACCTACTAATGTGCTAAAAAACCAATAGAACAACAAGCGGATCTAATCGGTTGACCCGGATTTAAGAACCTGATTACAACACAAACAATAGAGAAATTAAAATTATTACAAAATAAACAATGATTGCTTGTTGATGTATTAAAAAAGTAAGAAACTGAGAACTTTTTTTCAGATAAACATATGAAGGTGGAGAAGATTTTTAAAGATATTAAATCCCTTGGTTTTCTTTGGCTAAAAAACAGATCTAACAGGAAGATACATAGGAGAGACTAGGTTAATTTCAATTTGTATTAGCATGTAAAATGACTTAATATCATCTTCTAATTTTTGCCTGCTTTGTTTATAAAATTGTGGTTCGAACGAAAAAAAAACGGACCGGCAAATCGGCAAGTATTTAGCATCAACACAAGTGTTTCATCAGCGTACCAAACACATTGAGATCGATCTACATTTTATTCGAGATATAGTTTTGACACAGATGCTTTGTGTTCGCTATGTTCCCACAGCTTCTCAGCCCGCTGATTTGTTGACCAAATGATTGTCCTCTCGGTTTGACATTCTTCGGTCCAAGCTGCACGTGACTCCTCCCTGTTCAGCTTGAGGGGGCATATTAGCCATGAGCTTATTGTTGAAATATTTTAGCATGAGATATTTTAGCACGTGCTCATTCTAGTTAGAGTTGGTTGAGTTAGTTACATGCTTCTAGAATCTACCATGTATTCCTATAAATAGTCTCATGTTCTCTATTGTTGAATAAGTGTAACAAAATACAAAATTCGTTCACTTCTTCAAGAAGCATCTCACCGAGAATCGAAGCTTTAAATCACTCGGATTCGATTGATAAAACAATCACTCGGTTTGTTGGTATATCATAACCTGTTTTCTTTGAAGGCCCAAATGGAGAGGGACAAGAAGCCACCAGCCCACCATCTCAAAATGTAGAAAATGATAAAAATAAACAGCCCATGATTGTTCCCCAAGTCAAACAGTCCAACAAGAAGTTTTACAATAGCCGATAAATGAGCCTATTAACATTTTGACCAAGCAGTTTTTTTTTTTTTTTTTTTTTTGGTCATGACTAGTCATGGGCAAAAAAACCGGTTCCCGAACCGGTTCGGCCAGAAAAACCGGTTTGGCCCAAAGCGGTCCCGAACCGACCCAAACCGCCGGTTTCTATACCGGTTTGGTAGCCCCGAACTCAAAACCGGTTTATAAACCGGTTTAAAAGTTAAAAACTGGTTAAACCGGTAAGAAAAACCGGTTTCAGTAAAAAAACCGGTTTCAAACCGGTCTGAATCGGTTTGACAGGTTCGAGTATTCGGTGAGCCAAACCGGTTTGTAACCCGAACCGGTTTGAAGAAAAACCGGTTTGACTCTACCACAAAAAAACCGGTTCGGTTTTGAACCCGAACCGGTTTGGCCGGAAAAACCGATTTGAACACCTCTAGTCATGACCAGCAGTTAATCATGACAAGTCACACTTTGACCCTTGAAAGTCTACCCGAAGAAAAACATGCTATTGACTCCAAATGGGTGTACAAAGTTAAATACAAACCAAATGGGAAAGTTGAACAGTAGGCGCGTCTTCTGGCAAAATGATCGATTTCTAGAGCAACGATGTATACAAAATTTTAAAAAAAAATATTTGTGAAAATGAGCTTTAAGAAACACAAAAGCAAGTTTAATTTTACACTTGATTCCAACTTGGGGTAAGGGGCGGACCTACATGTGTCGTTGGGGGGGGGGGGGGGCGGTCGCCCCCCGTAAAATTTTTTTTTAGTGTTATATGTATGTGAAAATCCTGAATGCACCCATTAAAATTATGCAATCGCTCTATTTTTGCCCCCTATAGAAAATTTCCTGCGTTCGTCACTGTTTGGGGTGTTAAGTAAAACTACATAAAATTATTTTAGCCATTAACCAATCATAAAATAAGATCTTATTTTTAACTAAAACTAGGGATGATGCCCCGACGCGCGTTGCGCGTCTTTAAAACAGACAAAAACAAAACAAGGCTCAAATAAATGCATATTGTTTTTACCATCATAGCCTTTTTTTAAGCCAACCTGAGTTTGTTGTAAATAATAGACATAAGTGAACATGATTATTGACCTCAAATTAACGTTTGGTTTACAAAAAAATGAAGTTTTTGGCTTAGATCTGGGTTTTCGGTTACCATGGCTGCAACACAGGTTGCAAGTGCTATACTTGCCGTCATCGAGTATGCCACGCCAATCAACCACTCAGCCAGAGTCACCATAGCAATAACCAAGAAACCCACGGGTCTCAAATGACGGATTGCCATCATCATCGACTTATAAACACCGACACCGAGTATGCCACGCTAATCGATCACCCGGCCAGAGTCATCATAGCAATACCAAGAAACCCACGGTCTCAGATGACGGATTGCCATCATCATCGACCTGTAAACACCAAAACATGGTGTATTATTGATAAATGATGTGGATGGAAAAAGGTTCAGTGCCGTTACTACTCCGCCGAGGACCACCGCCATAAGTCGGGTCATGGAAAGGGGAAAACCAACCGACCACAGCTCGATTTGGGCAAACAAACCCCAACAAACACCATGCAAACACTGAGGCGGCCGGGCCCTAAACAAGCACCGGTCACACACTATGGGACGAACCCTAACCACGGCCGCGCACACACTGCGGGCACCGTACAACCATCACCGACAGAGGCCAAACGGAGGCCGGTTCGCACACCGACATCCCCTGCGATGGCCGACAGCGGCGGAGGCGGCAACGGCTCCCCTCTCCCTCCACAACAACCGAAAACCCCTCTCGCATAAGAGGTAGAAGAATGGAGTGGCCACTGACAAACAAAACCACCAACCACCCGCCGACATGGAAGTCGCGTGGCCGGCAGGCGGCCGAGGCGATGCAACCAGTGAACACCACCGACGAACCCTCTATGTCTGGAAATAGATCGGAGATCGGGAGGCGTGGGCGAGCTGCCACCGTCAGGCGATGGCCGCACTACTGACGATCGCAAGACTGGGGCGACCTGCCGCCGTAAGTTGGCGACGGCACCACCGGCAACAGCAAGCAACCCAACCGACGCTCTCTCTCTCTAAAACACGAAGGGGTAAAATGCAAACCCCAAAAAAACTTGTGGCTAAAACCGATGATCGGAAGGCGGAGGCGACCTGCCGCCGTCAGCCGGCGGCGGCACCACCGACAAAAGCAAGCAACCGAACAACCACTCTCTCTCTACAAAGGACAGCATTTCTTTTTCTGTAGTTATTAACACAGTGAAAGAGATAAAGTGCAAACCCCCAAAAAAAAATTATGGCAAAACTATAAAAACCAAAAGTTAACTGCTGATGGCATAGCTTTATTCATATATTGGGTAATTATCTTTTAAGGAGAAGATAATCTTCTGGAACCCCTTATTGAATGTGGGGCTTCACATACATGTTATAGTACCTACACATCAGCCCAATGAGCAACCCAAGTATTCTCTTTTTACCTTAAGGTACCTTAAACACCCAAATAAATCTTTTATTAAAGTTTTATATTATATTTAAAGGAGCGAAAATCATATAAATATATTTTATCATTTAAAAAGGTCAAAGGGGGCAGGCATCTTGTTTCACTTTTAATCTTCTCTGTATTCTATTGCTTCCTATTCACTTTCCTACTCCCTCTTTTTCCAACTTTCTTCATCTTTTTTCTTTCTGCTTTTCTGTTACACAACTGCCCTCCAACATAAACAACCCCTTTATCTTCCCCAAGAAATCATCAATATTCATCTTCAAAGCTCCAATCTTTCTTCCTCATTTTCCACAATAACACACACCCATTTGGGGATTTCAACTCACTATTCATACCAATTACTAGTTCAAATCACTTGCTTCAAGAATGCAAAAAGATGGCTTCTTTCACAATGAAAACAACGGAATGGGAATCCCACAAAACTGGAATTCAATCTTTGGAATGGAAATGGAAAGGCAAGTTACTGAGCTGAGTTCCAATTGCTTTCTCAATGGCAATTGGGATAATTCAATGGATCAGAGCGATCCCTTTGAATCTGCTTTGAGTTCCATCGTCTCATCTCCGGTGAATTCGCACACCGGAATCCCGAATTCCGGGGGTGAGAATGTGGTTCTCAAGGAGTTGATTGGTAGATTAGGAATCATATGTAGTTCAGGTGAGATTTCACCTCAATCTTGCATCAACAATAGCACTAACACATCATGCTACAACACTCCATTGAATTCACCACCAAAGCTCAATCTATCAACCATTGATCATCATCAGATTCATGGGAATTCATCAATTCCCATGAATCATCAACTCCCTCCTGCTCCATTCCCTGCAGATCCTGCATTTGTGGAGGGAGCAGCAAGATTCTCTTGTTTTGGGATGAAAGAATCTGAATTCCCACAAATGGTGGAATCAGGAAAGCTGTCAAGAGTGTCAAGTAATCAGTCATCCAAGACTGCTGAATTCCCGATTCCCATTCCAGCTTCTGATAAGAAAGTCAACAGGTTGACTCTGACTCCAGATAACAAGGAATTGGATGCTTCCATGGAGGGATCATCACTGTCTGAACAGAACCCTAATGGGGAAACTGGAATTAAAGATCAAAGTACCAATTCCAATGGCAGAAAGAGGAAAGCAATTCCAAAGGAGAAAGGAAAAGAAACGCGATGGGGTACTTTGGCTGTTAAAGACAATAAGGTTAGTTAATTCAGTTGTTCTGTTTGCTGACATCCTATTTTGATATTCTTGAAATATTGTGTGAATTTAACGATCTTTTTGTTCTGTTGGATAACCTATTTTGATATCTTGAAATATTTTGTGAAATTAAAGATCTTTTTGTGCAGTTTGACAGCCTATTTTGATGTTCTTGAAATATCGTGTGAAATTAAAGATCTTTTTTTTTAATGAAATTAAAGATCTTTTTGTTCTTTTTGACAGCCTATTTTGATGTTCTTGAAATATTGTGTAAAATTAAAGATCTTTTTTGTGAAATTAAAAATCTTTTTGTTCTGTTTGACAACCTACATTGATATTCTTGAAATATTATGTGAAATTAAAGATCTTTTGTTCTGTCTGAAAACCAATTTTGATATTCTTAATCTTTTTATCTGTTGCAGACTGTGGGAGAACCAGATGCAAAAAGAAGCAAGTCAGATGAAGAAGGTAATGGAATTCAAAAGGAAAAGAAAGAGGGGAATCAGAAACAAACAAAGGAAAATGCAAAAGCAGCAGAGCCACCAAAGGACTACATTCATGTTAGAGCAAGAAGGGGTGAAGCTACAGATAGCCATAGTCTTGCAGAAAGGGTATGTCAATTCCATTCCATCACTCTTCTTTCAATTCCATTCAAGTATTCATCTTCTCATTCCGGTCATTTGGGAATTTCAGGTCAGAAGAGAAAAGATCAGTGAGAGAATGAAGTTTCTTCAAAATCTTGTCCCTGGTTGTAGCAAGGTAAAAAATAAAAGAAAAAGAAAGAATTTTTTTGCATAATTTAATATAAATTTGGTTGTTAATTTGAGATGTGATTTTCGGTTTGAAGGTGACAGGAAAAGCTGTTATGCTAGATGAGATTATAAACTACGTACAGTCGTTGCAAAGACAAGTAGAGGTATATACTAACATAACTGAAAATTTTGTATACTGTGAAGAATATTAATGACAATAACTTTCTTGATTATCTATATGCTTTACCAATTTTATTTTTGTGTAGTTCTTGTCAATGAAATTAGCATCTATTAATCCTAGGACGGATATGAACATGGAAGCAGTTTTATCTAATGATGTAAGTCTTTTTAGTCTTTCTTCACGAGGGGCGTGTTATAGACTTGTATCACTTTGAATGGAAAAGTAATTTACTTCATTTGTGTCCTGTTTTCAGACTCGTGCCGTGAACCATTTGGATGCATTGGCTCAACCATTCTATGTCATGGCTCATGAGGGTCCAGAGAACCCATTGACAGCATCAATGCGCCATGGGTCAGTCATGAAGTCATCACAGATTGATGGCTTTGGTGAAGTAAGTTAATTAATTCTAATTACCAAAAATGTCTTATCTGTTAAGGCTTTTTTTGTTAATTCATGTTAAAAATCTCAGGCTTCAACATTCTGGGAAAATGATCTTCAGACTGTTGTACAGACCGGTTTCAGCCAAAATCAAGGACCAAGCTTCCAAGGTGAGTTGACTTTTTCATCAAGACGGTCAACATCTAAAAGATCAATTTATTCTTATGTATGAACTCTTTTATTTGATACAGGAACAATGGGCACACATCAAATGAAAGTTGAGCTATGATACCGAATATATTGACATAGTTATTTAGGCCATATTAAGCAAGATCATTTGTATAGATAAAGGAAGAAGACATATATCTTCACCTGATATCTTATTTTTACAAGAAATTGTTTGTATAATACTAGAACTAATTTCTACAAGTTTGTGGGGAAGAGGCTGCAGCCTTGTTCCCTTCACATATTTTCTTAATATTATGATATATCTAATCATTATTTTTGTTTATCTCAACAAGTTCTATTTTAATCTTTCGGTAAACGTCATCTAGTTTCCCTTCGTGTGTGTCGGGCAGTGGCGGCTTAAGGAACCATAACGTATTACCTAGACAAGCTAATCCCAAATAGTACTCTGCCGTTGATTATGCGAATAATCTAGAACAAATCGAGATATTTGTCAAGATCCCATAACAAATTGCACATTTTCTCAACTTTAGGGGCCACCCCATTAAAAAATATGATTTTTTTGAATTCTTGATCGCGATCATTCTTTAAGAAGTGTCATAATCAATGTCATGAAAATTGATTTGAAGAGAGACCTAACAATAAGAAAAAAATGGCACCTTTAGAATAAAGATTAGATTTTGATTTTCATATTTTTGATTGCAAACCAGCTGTTAGTGGGGACATTAAAGAACAACTCTTGGATCCAAGATTGCAACCATTTGATTCCACTGTTCTTGTTCCACTCTTGAATGACACTATTTAAGGGGTGAATCTTTTTCCCCAAAGATGTTTTAAGTACTTAGTACTTTATGCAATAAAGGTTGTACCTTGTTCTTGAATTTGGTAGTGTGAGCCATGGATTATGGATAGAGACTTGCCCAATCTCAAGGTGTGACAAATTTAGTGGTAATCCCAACAAGTGACATGAAAAATTGGAATTGAGACCGAAAAAGGTTTTCTTGCTACTATTAGTTATATGTTTAAAGGTGAGTACACATTAAATTTACATATAAATGCTGTGCGAGCGCATACACACGTAGTATTAGTTGTGAAAAGTCGGTATACAATGAAAAGTAGTGATTTTTGTTTTGAAAAAACAAAGTTGTCGGGGCGAATCTACATATATAATAATTTTTCCTACTTTAAAATAGGTTCTCGTTATAATGCAAATCATTAGTACATTGATAATATTATATGTTAAGCATGACCATGTCTATATACACATATCCATGCACAAATGCATATGTGCTTATGCATTTGTGTATATATGTGTCTCTGCATAGAACATATATGACAGTCATGTTTTACAATACAATTATGACCTTAATTAATACGTGCCTCATGAATGGTTGTTGATATCCGAAATCCCTCTTTCTTTATATGCATGTATGTGTGTGTGGACGCGCGTAATACATATATATTCATATATAAACAAACATTTGTCTACAATTTCAAATTATCAAGAAATTATTTGAAAAGGAATCAAACCCAGGTTGGCCATAGTGAAGATCTGACTTTTGCTAAGGAATCAAAGACCTGTTTTGATTGACAATCATCTGCTTTAGAAACTTATAAAAAAAAAGATAATCTTTTTGGATAAGTATAATGTATAAAGTAGTGGTGTTTAGATGTGGAAAGATACCCTTTGAGGCTAGACAGCCCTTAAAAGGCTGGATCACAAATTCTTTAGCAAACTTCCAAAATTCAACATTAGAATCTCCCTCATCACTTCACCGTTCACACCCTCATTCCTTATTTTTCTTTTTTTCTTGAAAGAAATTTGTTTAATCTACGATATAGGCGCCAACGCCTTAAATCATAAAATATTTTAACGTGATGGATTTGAATTCAGGATCTTTTTAAGTTGTGTTGTCAAAGTTTCCACCATTTTAACAATGTTAAGTTGATTGGCTTCTTCCAAGGTTTTAACTATTCATTCAATTATATTTTGGTTAATGTAGTGGTACTTTTGAAGTAGGGCACACAGGAATGTAAGTAGAGAGGATGGTTATTGGCCCCATTGATTTGATATCCACCAAATAGTAATTGTAACCAAATGTCTTGAAGAATGACATTGATATTAAATGAATTGAATTTGATAAGTTGGTAGAAAATATTAAAGGATTGTCAAACATGATCATTGGTGTTCACTTCTCTAGATCCAAGATTGATGCAAGATTGTCCATCCAGAGTTCTTTAGATAGTCGAAGCTAAGGTATATCCGTCAATCGGTGCAGCTCAACTATTCGGGGTCTCAAGCGAGATTTTAATTTCTAGCCTTTTTCGTTAAGAAAAATTTAGATTGAATTTATGTTTTTAGTTTTATATGAGACAAACTGTTTTAATAAATTGTCTGTAAATTAACAAACGTTAATATTTTACTTTCTGAACACCGAGATGATCCTTATACATCCATGTTACATGGTAAATCATTGAATGATTTATAAAACACAAGGTCACACCATAAAGCATATTTGATGGTGTACAAGTAATGTTTTCTTTTCCTAAAACTTATTTGGGCAAGATTGATGGGCTTCATTGAAAGAACTAATCTTTTTAAATATTTTACAAAAAAAAAAAAATCAACATTATAGCCCCTTTTGACTTTGGTTAAAAGCCATAAGAAAGCAAGATGAATAATGGAGTTTCATGATTAAGTGAGAATTGAACAAAGAAAAACCAAAGGTATAAATAAAGGGAATAGTTAGGGAAGATTGATTGAAGATGTTTCCATGTGGGGTTTCATTTGTTTATAATCAAAATCAATTATGCTTAAGAATGATCCATTTACCAGCCTGTCACTAATGATCATATCTTATATGTCTCTTTCTTTCACCCTCTTTTCTCACTTTGTCTCTTTCTTTCACCCAAACAAGCATCATTTGCCGCTTTCTTTTGTATTAGTTTCATTATCTTTTTAATTCATTGTCGTTAATCAAAATTACTGCTTTTGTTCGTATTAGTGTCAATTTTTCTTCATTGTCGTTAATCAAAATTACTATCTCGTTCGCTTTGGATCATTAGATTTTCGTGTTATATAATTCATGTAGAGAAGTGTAGCTTGGTAAGATTGATTTACCTCTCACATGAAGGACAAGATGTCTCGCATGGTAAGTTTAATTGGGCAATATATATTTAAGTAATAATTGAACATTTGTGTGTAACAAATTAGCATTGTTTTAAAAACGGGACCAGACCAGCCAGTCCGACCGGTTGGACCAGGAACCGGACTCTAAACCGCTCCGGTTTGGTGCTTAAAACTGTTTTGACGTTGAATCGGTGGTCGGACTGGGAACCTGACCGGTTGAACCAGGTCAGACCGGTTGAACCGGTTTTTTATATATATATTTTTAAATTTTAAATATATTTTTACATATATTTATTAAAATAATTATAATTTTAACCGATTCTTATATTCTGTACGACCGATTCGAAACATCAAACCAGTAACACTTCCGCTTTTGAAAACATTGCAAATTAGTGTACTTTGGAGGATCAAATAATTTAAAATAATATTGTACAATTTGAATATGTAGTATAGATGTTTTTAGGTACCAATAAAAAATGAGTGGAATATTTGACTCCTAACAACTCATGGACTAGATCCATGAAAACTATTTCAACACCAAATGTCACGAATGACACCTCTAATCAAAGGGTAAATTGGTCACTTTGAGTGTGGGGTGATTTTACCTACATTGTGTGAAAGCAAAAGCATTATCATATTCCTTCAAGTGTAAGTATAAGCATCCATCACAGAAATTAATTCAACAAGCAACCAATGTGCACTTTGCAATAAAATTCTCACAAAATTATTTATGCAAATTATGAGTCATCATGCTACAAAGTATGCAATGGCAAGTGGCCATTTACTCATTTCGTGTTACGTGTATATGTATTGGGTATGTGTATTCTACCTAATTAGTTATAGTATAAAATATAAAGATAAATTGTGACTAGATCTATCTTATATTCTTTTAAATCACCGCTGGAGCCAGTTATTTAAAAAACTTATATCTATATCTATATATATATATATATATATATATATATATATATATATATATATATATATATATATATATATATATATATATCTTTGAGACGAAGAGGAGGATGAAGCTATTGCTATTGGAAGATGATTTGTAAATAGTGGGTTCGGCCGTTCAGAAGTGACTTTGACGAATGCGTGGGGAATTAGAAGTACTTTTAATGTGTGTGTGTGTACACTAGCTTAAAAACCAGTGTATCACACAAGTTGGATTAAAATATTAAATTAAATAGTTAATACGAAGATATAATTATAAAATATCCATCGACTTTAGTAGTAATAAAATTTTATAGAATTTTAAAAAAATATGATTTAATAATTTAATTGATAATGATAAAAGTTTTAAATAAAATTATATGTAGATAAAATTTGAAATAAATTATTAATTTAGTTACTTAAAATAATTGAGTTGCTTAAGTTGAAAATTCAATATAGTTTTCTAAAATAGATAAAAAGTAGTAAAACTATTAATTTATTGCCTAAAATAAGATAATTAGTTTTGGAGGGAAAATAATTGTGAAAACGCATCATATAACGACACGTGGCACTATCTTTTACTCTTTTATTATATAGTATAGACTAGGTTAGATACCCGTGTAATACACGGGTTGAAAATATATATAAAAACTCTATAATTTATAAATGTACAAATATTTCGTATGATTAAATTATGTATTACATAAAATAATAAAAAATAAAAAGTTGCATTTTCAAGTTATATAAATTCAAATATTTTTTGGATAATATAACATACAATTGACCCGTGTGAAATAAAAAACCAATTGTCTTAAATTGAAATTAACCCAAAATATATAAATATATCAATAAGTGTTTTTTTTTAACTTTTTTTCAATTAAATCTTATTTTACGATAAAAGTATGTACAATTCAAAATAACATACGATTACACAATTTAGTTGATAATATAAAAAAATTAAATTAAAAACAAAATCAATTATTAATTTAGTTTCTTAAAATAAAAAACTTAACTAAAATAATATAATAGTCTAGGCGGGGAATTTTTTTTGAGAAGTAACAGGAGAGTGTCATGTGGCATCCCAGTTACTCTTTTATTATATAGTATAGATTTATTATATAGTATAGATATATATATTTCTAGAAATGTTTCAGCCTGTAAATGGGACATAAAAACTTAAAAGACACTTATAATTTGTTAACAACATTTAGTTCAAAATTTACAAAATAAAAGTGGCCCATTCTAGCCAAAATGCTGTTACCCAATTCGGCCCACGTAATTTGTTAACATCATTTAGAAAACTAAATATATGACATGATACATATGGTATATATTGGATTTTATCCTTTACTGATCATTTAACACATTTGATTCATGACATTAACTCACATTGATAGTTAGTGCTGAGTTAACATGAAATGATTATTCTAGCATTTAATACAATATAAAATTCGATAGAAACCCTACTTCAATGTTGTTTTATGCTTCATCCATCGTCATCTCTTCGTTCACCCCATGTCCCCATCCTCTCACCTTTGGAGATCTTTCTCAAAACCCCTTTGAAACAAGGGTAACTTTGTAAAATAGTAATTCATTTTTAAAAGTGTCTCAATTAGATAACTCAAGTTAAAAAAAAATGTTCTAATTAGTTCTCTCAACTTTTATTTTTTATTTAAATTATAAGTTGTAACATGTTTTTTAGTGTGTTTTTTTGTTTCAATTAGGAAATATTATTATTATTTTTTTAATACTGATGTGGAACAGTAATATGCATTTTATGTACTTTTTTTATTTTTTAATATAACTAACATGTTTCTTTTATTTTTAAACATAATATCATATATTGAAAATTCCGACTCCTACATCTTCCACTCCATTACTTTCATGAAATAAGAAAATTCAATGATTACTCAATTTGATGATTTAGTGGTCCAATTTAAGAAAAATATGCATGAGTGATTAAATTAAAACATTTTTTAAACTTGATTACTATTCAGTAACATTAAAACGCGGCACACCGGCAGTGCTGCCACACCAGCATCTACCACCACGTGTCCACCGATCCACCACCTACATAACCACCACCACCACAACAATCAATTTCACCATCACCACGTCAAATCTCTCAAAACTCACCATCACAATCACAATTTGATGTTTAATTCTGTAGCCAATGGAATGATATTAAGGGGAGAAGACGAAGGTATCTGGTGTGAAATCGAACAAGGAGATTGATAAGGCGATCGGGAGATATGCGGCGGAGCGCGGCGGCAAACGACGATGGAGGGTTGAGGTTTGCGGAGGTGGTGGAGGCGGAGAAGCAGGTGGTGTCGACGGGGATGAAGTATCATTTGAATTTTGAAAGTTGAGGCGGTGGCGGAGGGTGGAGATTTGAAGGTGTTTGAGGCGGTGGTGGTGGTGAATTGCCGTTGCTACGGTCGAAGATGTTGGTGAGATTCTCGCCGGAGACGGTGGTTTTGCGGCCGGTGTGGTGAGGTGTCGCCGGAAGTTGAACGAGGGTTAGACGTGAGTTTCATACACCAGTCATCACCCAAACTACCGTTTGCAAGTGGCAATTGTCGTTTACATAGCTTCAAACAACCGTTTATTTCTCCAAGCTAAATAAAAATAACCAAAAAATTAACAAATAATGCTAACTAGAATTCCCTCCACCGCGCCTAACTAGTTTAAGGTGAATAAAATATATATTTTAATATTTTATTTGATTGATACTTTGACATTGATCATTCCCGAGTTTAATAAGGGAAAGAAAAGAAAAATAAGCGAAAGGAAATTAACGAGAATAAGAAACGAAGAGAGAAAATAAAAAGAGAGAAAAAACATTATTGTTTCGTGTTCCAGAGTTCGAAAAAAATAAAAAGAAATTAAAGATTTTATGTATTTCTTTTCTTTTCATCTTTTCATTTCCTTCCATATAAAAAAAATTTAGGAGAGAAGATTATTAAAAAAAATTTGTTCTTTTTATTTCATTTTCATCCTTAGAAAAACATAGGAACACAAATATTTTTTTGTCTCCTTTCATTTCCTTCCATAAAAAAACTCTAGGCACACCATTCATCTATCACCTCCTATCACTTGTCTACATAGTTAACTAAAAATCATAATTCTTAAAAAAGTTATTTACTTTTTAAAAACCTCTCATATCTACTTTCCCATATCTATTCTTATTCAATTAAATTATAAAGAAAATTATATAGATAGTTTCTATGGTTTGATCAGATTGTATTATTGGTCCCTAGACTTTAAAAATTAAAAAGTAAGTCCAAACTTTTATGTAGTCATTGCAAATTTGATCCCCAAATTTTACAAAAGTGCAAAGTTAGTCCAAACTTTTATATAGGGTTGCGTTTTTGGTCCCTAAAATTAAATTTAAAAGTTAGTTTAGATTTTATAAAATGCATAAATATTGAATGAATTTAGTGACAGGACCAAACATGCAATAATTACCCAAAAGTTTGATCCATTTTTGCAATTTTAAAAGTTTGAGGATCAAACATATAATTTGGTTAAACCACATGAACTATTTATGTAATTTATATGAAGGATGGATGGTGACTCTTAAATGTGGGGATCATTATACATAATTATTTTATTATTTTTATTATTTTTCACTTACAACCACTCAAAAATATAAAATAATAGATATGACGATGGACGATGACCTTTAAATATGAGGATCATTATTGTTTTCTCTAAAAGTATGGGAGATGAGGATAGGAAACCTGATCCACTCACAATCACTTATAAAATACATAATCTATACTAATAAATAAAAATATTAACTGACACGTGTTACTTTCTCATGCCTCCTCAATATTTTTTCTCGTCTCTCTCTCTCCTATTATTTATATAAATTTTCTTTAATTGTTTTTTATTTTTTTCTCTCTTATATTAAATGATTTCTATAATTATTTTTATAAAGTATTTTATTATTTTAAAATAAATATAGTTAAAAATTATATAATATTTCATAAATATGTAATAAGAAAATCTCTATTGCGAAGATTATAACTTTAAATTTTAGCAACCCGTGTATTAACGAGGTTCTAACCTAGTAATATATATGAAGGATGGATGATAACTTATAAATGTGGGGATCATTATAGTTTCTTTTAAAAACATAGAAGATTCAAGATAAAGATGGGATGAGAAACCTGATTTATAAGTAAAATTACATACTTTTGTATATTTTACATATAATTTAAAGATGATGATATGGATGAGAATGCTTGTGTGAATGCTACAAGCTTAACTTAAAATAAATATAATTTATAATTTTATTTCTGTAGTTTAGATCTAGTGGAGTTCTCTTTGGAGAATTTTGTTCGTGGGTTTCCGTATGGTTCGTGAAACAGGAAACAAATTACACTTAACATACCTTAATTTTAAACAGATTTTTTTGGAAACATGGAGAGAAATACATGGGTATACTTGAAAATTACAAAACATTGTATCAAAAGTTATAAAAAGAACTGAATTGAATTTAAAAAATGGTTCAATTTACAGAAATTGACAAATTTAAACTGAAATTTATAAATTGACAAACTATGGTTTACAGCCACTGTAAAAAGTAAACTGTAGTTTATAAAAATATATTTTTATAAACTGTAGTTTATTTTTTTCTAAAAATATACGGATCTGGAATTCCTTTAAAAATATTCTCTGTTTTTAACTTTTATCAACATTCTTTTTCATATTTTTATTTTAAGAATTTCCTTATCTTAACGGGCACCATCCTATCATATTATATCTTCTTAATATACCATTTTTTTTCTTTATTTGTTCATTTTTATTTGATAGATTAATTTAAAACCAAACAGTTGTATTTTTTTTACTATGTGTAATGACAACACAAGATTCAAGACATGATACGATATATGGTTAGAAAATCACATTTCTTACTTTTACTATATTAACATACTAGTTTAAATACTCGTGTGTTACACAGTTTAAGATAAAAAAATTATATAATAGATATCTCTATATTAATAAATGAAAATAAATCCGCACACTTGTCACCAATACAGGCCATTTAAAAATTGGTTTTCCGCTTCTCTTTTCTCTTAATTTTGAATGTTATAATATCTATTCATTAATTAATAATTATTCATAATTAAAAATTTAAATATGTTAACTTCAAATTTTCAAATGTATAATACATGGGTTTATTCAATGCGTATAATACACAATATTTAATACATAACTTTTTATATTATTAACCATGCATGTAATAGTAAATTTATTTATCAAGTGTATTACACGGGATTGTAACCTAGTTATATATGTATAACCCTAATCTAATATATGTTATAGATAATACATTAATGAAAGTATTAAATATAACATACATATTTAAGTTATAAACAATAATAGACAAAGAAAAACAATTATTATAAGACAGTTGTGCTATTAATATAAATTTAGTTTTTAATATGGGTGATTATAATAATAATATTATTTAAGCTTGTCACAATAAAGTATTAGAATAAAGACATATTAGAGGATTCACATCTCATTTTTTATTTTTATCCTAATAATTACATTAAAAATCATTATTTTTTCTCTCTCCTTTCAATTAAATAATATATTTTTATACCTTTTTCATTATATTTTCTCTCTCCTCCACTCACAATCACTTTTAAAAATATTAAAAAATTTATAAGGGTTGAACAGTAAATTCTTAAATTTACCCAGATGAACAGTAATATTTTCTCTCTCCTCCACGTACAATCACTTAAACCATTCTATATAATTTAAGAACTCCCACTCACATAATATAGGGAATGGGCTGTGAATGCTCTTATGATATTGATAATTGAATATATATATAGCAGGAAGAAAAAAGTTAAATCTTTAAAATCATAGACATTAATTTTGAAATAAAATGTAGGTTTACTATTCTTGAAAAGTTATCTTAAAATAATATAGTACTATAAATATGGAAACTATTAAAAGTAGAAGTAAAATATTTATTAGTAATAAAAAAATTATTGAAATCTATTAAAAAAGATAAGAATACTAAAAATATAAGAAGTAAGTCAATATTTCAAGAGTGATGGAGATGATGACACGTGACAATATTTATGTGACGCTTAAGTGGACAAGATAGTAAGGAGTCATGTGGACAAAAAGTTATTTTTATATTATAAGTTATAGATTATTTTCAGATTATTTTGAAATGATGTCTCAAACAAACATAATTCCTACTCCTAAACTATATTAATTTTTAATCTGATTATTAAAATTTTAATATTTTGTAAATAGATTTTGTTATCCTTATCATTAGAATAAGATACCAACTTATACATGTTTTAGCCACTACATTGTTTCATTGAATCTTGATTTTAAGAAACTTTATTTGGTTAATGTGTATCACATCACAGCACTTAAACTAACATATTTTATTTTAGGAGGATCACTTACATATATGTTTATTTTAAATTAGAGCATCCAAACGTATATATCAAATGTCATATCAGATTTTCACTCATCCACTTTCAAACATTAAAAACTCTTATTTCTCTTCCAACATTACATCCACTTATAAACACCCCAATATCCCACGTAATCATCTACTTTTACATTTTCTTTCTATAAACTAAAATACTTTTGAAAGTATCTAATTTTTTATTTTATTTTATTTAAATGTAAAATAAGTTCTAGTAAATAAATTTAAAATAAAAATAATAAAAATCATATAAATTATTATTTAAAATTAAAAATTAAAGATTGGAAAGAATCTGGGTTTTTGAAATTGATGTAAACCGGGATGTTGTGGATAACATAGTTGTTGTGGAAATGGTGGGAATCCAGGTTGTTGTGGAAATGAGTGATAACCAACTTGTTGAAATCCAAAGTTTGGATTCGGGTAGGGAAAGAATCCGGGTTGTTGAAACTGTTGAAAACCAAAGATTGGATTTGGCATTGGGTTGGTGTTTGGAGTCGGGTTTTGGGTTAGGATCGTTAAGCAAACGCTGAAAGAAATTGTTATCATCCATTTATTTTTTGAGAGAAATATAGATGAAAATTTTTTATGAATTCATAAAATGTGCTAGACTAATTCATAGTGAAGTTTGAAAAAAAATATTTTTTAAGAAGAAGTTACCTTTAAGTTACCTTTGGATTGTAAAAATATTTATTTTTTTAATTGTAAAAGTAAATAACAGTTGGTTGTGAAAAAAAAAAAACAAAAAAACAAAATGAAAAATTTTAAAAACCATTTAATGGTTGGAAAGGTTTTCAAAAAGAAAAGGTATTAATTGTTAAGTGCCCACGTAATGTTGTTCACTTGCATTCAGAATCGTGGATCACCTTTCAACTAAACAAGCAATTCACCCAGTACTCATATAGTTCAGAATTTAAAACATTGTCACCTAGGAACTGAACATGTGCGTTGTAGTTGCTCTTATATCATTATATAAATTCCTATCATTTTATTCTTATAAAAAAAATAACCATGAGTGACACCTGACAACATTACATTTCTTCTCACTAAATTTTTTTTTGTTTCTCTCTACTTTTAAATAATAACTTTACTTACTAATAATATTATTTAACTTCTTTTTAAATTAAAAATAGTTATTTTAATAAATTAAGAAAGAGGTATTTTTGTGTTATTTCTAAAAAATAAATTTCTATAAAAGAATATTTTTTTCTAAACCATCAAACTTTTTTTATAATTATGAAATAGTTTAAAATTGGTGTTTTTAAAAAGTAAATTTTTTATAAACTAAGTATAAATAAAATTGAGAGTTATAATAAGAAATTTTTAAAAATGACATTTTTTAATACTGATTGTTTTGAAACAAAATCTTTAACTTTTTTTTGAAAAATAAAGTTTAATTCAAAAGTTTAAAAAGTTGATATCATTATTTTATTTATTATAGTTATTACTAATACGTAATTTTAATCATATCTTATGTTAAAATATCATTTTATATCATTCATAAAATTTTATTATATTTAATATTTTATTTATTCAACCCGTGTAATACACGAGTTTACTAAAGGTAGTATATTTATATTAGGAGTTGAATTTGATTTTTTTTAAATTTTTAATTTTTACCACCAAACTATCACACATCATAAAATCAAGATATTCAATTACATTTACTTTTATTTGAGATATTAACATGGATTTAGATCACATTCACAGAGAAAAGAAAGTATGCACCCTCCTGTAGCACCTGGTTTCCACTTGGTACACTTTGCTTGACATTTTTTCTCAGTACAAAGTAAAAATCCAAAATATTTGGTGCAATCTTTGTTAACTTCACTAGGTTCCACATTTCCTACATATTAATTAAATAATTCATAAGAATAATAAAACCATTCTTATTATATTATGTTAAATAAAGAATATATTTTATGTAAATTGAAATAGTACCTGAAAAACACAATATGTTTGTAGTAAGAATGAGTACCAAAATTGAGATGCTTTTCATACTGGACTCGTTGAATATTGTTTAAAGAAAAACAAGATGATGAAAATTCACCAAATGAGGAGTATTTATACAAATAAAAACATATTTAATATCGCATACCAATAAATATCAATATTGAATATTACATACCTAGTATTAATTATCAAATAATATAGCATATTACATATATTGTAACACATATCTAACAATACATATTACATAGTTTTATCTATTTTCAACCATTACACAAATGAAACTCATAACAAAATAACTTCATACCAATCAGTCTTAATACATCAATGTAAATCTTTTAAACTCTATTTGCATTTTGACTCGAAATTCACAAAACACTACATATCAAGTTATAAAAGAACACTAAATTAAATTTAAATAATAAAGTAACGATACATTGTATTTGATAAGTAAAATTTATTGAAACGTAAATAAAAATAAACATGACAAGTTTAATTATAAATTAAGTAAAACTCTATTCATTTTGTCATATATGTTCTTGCTACCGTCTTTTTTTTGTCGAACAATTTTTCGTTTTTCGTTTTTAGTTTCTGCCTAAAAAGATCACACATCCCATCTTTTAGTGTGTCAATGTGATTGACTCACATACAATCTCGGCGTTTTTGTCATTAAAAAGTTATTTATGTTCATGCATTGTTGTCAAGAAAAAGTTATTTATGTTCACGCATTTTTGTCAAGAAAATGTTATATATGTTTAATGGTTTGAAAAGTTAGTATTTTTTTTTTTTTGTTGAGAAAATTAATTTTTCGTATGTACAAATTTTGGAATTTTCCAATCATATCGTGTGGTTTTAACATCATCAGCGTATCCTCTTCAGATACCCATCATTTTTCTCTTTATATGTTCATTTTTATTTAATAGATTAAATCAAAATCACAGACAGTTATATTTTTATTCCAACTAGTTGTATCGCCCGCGCGTTGCGACGGCATCGTACGCTGCGTGTAAAGTATAAACTAACAATTGAACTGAGCTGTCTCCAAATTCTCATAGAACCATAAAGTAACTCGAATATATATCGTTAAACGAAAATGTATTATACTTGACGCGCCTTTTTTCAAACAAAATTACGTCGAAACGTAGACAAGTCAAAGCGTACATTAAAAAAAGCACATAGATTACAATCGTCCCGACTTGTTTTCAAACAAAATTTACTAAATTTACGTTAAAACGTAGAGTAACTCAGATTTATACCGTCAAATGAAAAACATTTTATATTCGACCAGACTCATTAAACAAAACTTACTTTCCAAACGTAAGCAAACGTCGAAATGTAAATCATCTCAAAACATATATAAAAATATGCATATAAAAGTTTAATATTTGACCCGACTCATACTGACGCGTACCTGAATGTACAAACGTAAAAATTAGTTTTTTTAAGTAAAAAGTTTACTGGGGTGGATTCGGAATTATAGTAACTTAGGGATAATCATTTGAATTTGCTTTATAAATATTTAATTAACAATTTATGTGTAATTTATAAAAAACCTAAAGTCTAGTGTTCAAAGTGTGAAAAGTTTAAAATGTATTGTAGCTCTTGAGTTGCTTTTTAAAATTTATAAAAAACCTAAAGTCTAGTGTTCAAAGTGTGAAAAGTTTAAAATGTATTGTAGCTCTTGAGTTGCTTTTTAATATATTATATAATGTGTAATAAAAACACATGATTGAACAAAACAACACGTATATATGGTTAGAAAATCTCATTTCTTACTTTTACTCTATTATCATAACAAATTTTGTTAAAAAAATTTTACTCTCATACACTCGTCTATTCATACTCTAAAACTTTATTAGTTTTTGACCAATTTCATGCTAAATTTTGAACACTGGTCATTTTTAAAATATGTTTGACTATTACCACTGGAATAAGATTCCGACTGATACGTGTTTTAACCATTACTTTGGTCAGTGTATACCATATCACAACGCTTATACCAATACCCTCTTTCTTTCTTTTAGAACGTCAAATCACACACTTATACACTTATCTTCTTGATTACATCAATTTTTAATATATCTCATATAGTCATACTAGGAGTTAAATCATAGTTTTCTTTTAAAAGTCTTTGATTTTTAGAACTTGATGGAGTGAACCAAGACATTCAATAATAATAAAAATAATATTTATCCTTCTATTAAAAACACAAGTAAAGAAACAGTGTATTTCAAAATCTGGGTCGTCCATTTATAATCCAAGAGTTCACATCGATTTACAAGTTTTGATGCTGAGGTTACAAGTTAATTACGTCTTATTACACCTATCCCTCTGTGGCCTCTTTATGATATACGTGTCATGCGCATGACTTCATTTTTCGCATCTGTAGTACCGATCGAAGAGGTCGCCTAATTCAAATCTCTGTCTGCGTGTTTGTAAAGTGAGATATTTTTATAATTTTGTGTAGCAATTTAAAGTATCGGCTATGATTGTTGATGCAGGAACGGAAGCAATCAAATGGCTCAAGAACAATTGATAAACAAATGCGATAGATTAAACCAAAGGTTCCAAAAACAATGTTCTTATAATCAAAACTTAATAAAAAACTAAAAACAAATGTTAACCTAATCCTCTGATATACTAAATACTAACAAACTAAAGATAATGATAAATATAGAAAAGATAAACTAAAGAAACTAAAAAGATAATTAATTTGAATACATATTCAAATTCAAACTTATAAATACCCCTGCATCAATTTTATTTGTTTCTTGAACAATATAATGAATCCTTACTCCAAAAATTTGAAAAACAAAATAAGAGGGATGTCTCAGAAGCTGTAAATGAATTTAATTTCTGAACAAGAATACGAAATTGCAAAGATGCAAACCAAGCTTGATTAAGGTCTCAGAGAGAAAATGTTTCTAATGTATTTTTTTCACCTTGTGGTTTTGCTATTCTAAAAAAGAAGTTTTTTTTAATTTGGATTTGAAGACTGAAACGGAGGATCACAAATGCTCATTGATCCAAAATTACACCAGTTACACGATCAATTAACAATAGTAAATGCTTTTTATTTCTTATTTCTTATGCATGCTCTTAGATCCATCACGAGAATATTATTTTTTTGTATCCTTTTGATCTGATTTCATCTATCATGAACATTTGTTCATTGGTTTGATAGCTTAACATGAATCTATAGTACATTCACATAGAAAAGAAAATGCGCAGTCTCCTGTAGCACCTGGTTTCCACTTGGTACACTTTGCAATACATTTTTTCTCACTACAAACAAACATTCCAAAATATTTGGTGCATTCTTTGTTGACTTCACTTGGTACCTCATTTCCTACATATTAGTTAATTCATTCATAAGAATAATAACACCATTATTATAATATTATGCTAAAGAAATAATATATTTCAATTAAATTGAAAGAGTACCTGAAGAACTCGATATATTTGTAGTAAGAATGAGTATCAAAATTGAGATGATTTTCATGTCTGCACTCATTGAATATTGTTCGAGGAAAAACAATATGATGAATTTTCATCAGATGAGAAGATTTTATACTTATACAAATAAAAACGTATTTAATATCACACACCAATACATATAAAAAATATAACAGGTTACATATCTAGTATTTATTATCAAATAACATTACATATCTAACATTTAATATATATTAATTATCAACTTAAGTTTGCATTGATTGTAGTATCTTGAGCATTAAAAGTTACACATATCTTTTGTTTGTTTGTTTTTTTTTTTTTTTTTTTTTTTTTAATTTTAAACTCAATAATTTACATCTTTTATAATTTAAACCCTATAATTTTATTTTTAATCTTGGTCCCAATACTTTTGGTTTTTAATGTTTTATATTAACGTGTGTGGTTCAACGTTTTTACGTCTACTTTCCGTTCGTTATTATCTCATTCTTTTTTATATCTTCTTTAATACGAGTTTCTCAAGTATTGGTGATCGCTGAGATGTAAGATTCTTGCTACTTGGTAATATATTACGCTCCCTGCCGCAACGCGGGGGGCTTATTACTACTTATATATCTAATAATACATATTACATATATAGTTGGATTTATTTTCAAACCATTACACAATTAGAATCATAACAAACTATAAACCTATCACAGTCCTAATACATCAATGTAAATCCCTTAAACTGCAGTTTCATTTTATTTGTCTACAACATTAGTACTACAAAAACATTTTTAAACACAAAATTTATAAAATTCATCACTATTAAATAACTTTAAAAAGGTATCATTAATTCTTATTTGTTTAGAAAGAAAAATGCAAATTTTAATTCTAAGTTTTTAAACACAAAACTTAAAAGACAACGTATAAAAACAAGGAATGTAGAAATAAGGTAATACAATTGTATAGTGTTTAATGTGATTTAATTACATTTGTCTTAGGGAGTAAAAGTGAGTAATGAGTTGGTCATAAACTTCATCTACATCTTTTTCATCCTACAAAGCCACAAAATTTGCATCAACCGTCTCAAAATCACAAGATTCTAAACAATCAAACATAATCCCAATTTAAAACCTCAACTGATCCAAAAGTAGTAATTTTAAACAACAATAAAATACATACCAAAAACTAAGTATGAACAACACAATAAGCGAACTTTTATTTAAGATTGAAATGAGAAATCTTCGTATTCAATTCTTGATTAGTGGACACTTCCAACTAATGAACAAACACATAGATTAAATAAAATGATATAAGTAAAAGCTAGGGTCGGCTCAACTTTGTAGCTGTTAAATTGATGCTCTTTTTGCGAATCTTTGGTTTAACCTGAATTTACTCTTACATATGTAGACATCATATAACCCTTTAAATTTACCCATAAAAATTATTGTAAGCAATTTAAAACCAAAACAATTTTAAAAAACCTTGAATGTTAAAGTGACCTACTGATATAACTAATGTTATACATTTTTCTTAACAAAGAAAACACTTCGAATTAGCAAATGTGACAAGTTACATATACTTTTGCTGCATTTAATTTAAAACTACTATTAAAAACAAATGAAGAAAGTTTTTATTAAGTTAACATTAATTTAAAAAAAAATATTTGTTTTGACTTGCAAATTGATGATTCAAGATATATATAAAACCTCTTTCGCAGAATCATAATTTTCCAAAATATATGAAAACCATCATTTGAGGTACGTTTGTTTACCTTCTTTGTATTACACACTACGTTAGAACCCTTGTATCACATGGGTGGAATAAATTTAACTTTTTTAAATTATAAATTTTCATGAAAATTTTGTATATTAGATGTTATAAACCATTGGTAAAATAAGAAATAATAAATATTTAAGAAATTATAAGTGACAAATAATAAAGATTAAGAATTATAAAATTATATTTGAACATATGATATAATTGAAATCTTATAATTTAGTAAATCTTAATAAATTATTAGCATAATAGAGATAAAAAAAACAAGTGTTGGATACTAGAAAGTACATAAAAGAAATATCCAAGGTCAACGACGTGTGGTCTGCCCTGACTAAGACACATTCTTATTGGGAGATTCATTACAAATGAGGACTTCTTATTACTAATCAATTTCCATAAGTTTCTCAATGGCAATGCAAAATTTCATCACAAAACCTCAACTAGCTAAACACTAGTAATCATATTAATAGCTAAACGAGTTGTCAATTATTCGCGACAATTAGAGATCAAGAAATCAGGGTAGTATTCAATCATCATGCCTTGCTATCAATCGTCATGGACATGGGGTCCTGCTTTCTTGCTCCATTCTGCAATAAAATGGACAAAGCGCTTAACAACATGTAATCTTTATATTCAAATATAGGATCAGTATTTTTATAAACTTTAGTGTTAGTGTTTTTAAGTGTTTTGAAAACAGAAATACCATAAACATATATGTATCACGACTTACAGCTGAATTAAGATGCTCCAGTTTGTTCATTTTCGAAAATATATTGCCATAAAACTGTGCGTCTTTCTTGTTATACTCCTTCACCTTTTCCCTCAACAGTTTGTACTCCAACTTCACATCCCTGATAAAATAACCAAGTTAAGATGCCAATAAGCAAACTCATAAAAAGGTTTTTGACTTATTTCAAAGTCAAAAGTTAAAGGTGACAAAATGGGCATGTTGGTGAATGTGTCAAACTAGTAAGGGTTGGGTTGGCTAGCAAACACTTTTTCTTTCTTTATTAATCTTCTTGTAAATGATTAGCATGCTAGTTATGATTATAGAAACAATATTGCTACAATAATAATCTTAAATCCTTGAATTTACACGATTTAGAAGGTTGTATGCATTAAAAACTCTACTTTAAGCAACTTGTTTGACCCATTGCCCTTTCAGCTATTTCTTTTTATAATAACTCAGATAAAATGCAACCCAAATCAACTGATTTGAGTAAATGGGTAAAACTTGCAAGTAAATGAGTAAAATCTAGTCTATTTAAATTTGATGGATTTAGAAGACAAAGATTACCTGTTATCTGGATCAATTTCAAGTGCTTTCTTGATATCCATCTCTGCAAGATCCAAATCCACTAGCTGTATGTATGCTTGGACTCTTCTGTAAAGCGCCTTAACGTTCTTGCTGTCGGCATCTAATACCTTCGTGCAGAGCTTTACCGTTTGTTTGTAGTCTCTCAATTTCAATTTGCAGGCAGCATTGTTCAGATTGCAGCTGATTCTTAACACTTTGGCTTGCTGTTTCTCGTCTTCACTGAAAGCAGAATCATATTCGATGAAACTAAGAGCCTGTGTCATAGAAAAGGGTGTATTATTAGCTCGTTCTTGCAAAAATATTCTGTGTATAGTCGACTTTGAGTGGTGGACTATATGTTTATATAAGCATACAATCAATGCAACCTTAAGCATGCAATGCCAAGGGGGTGTCTGAATATGTGTTTTGAAAGTGACTATGTGATTATGAATAATAATCCAGCTCTAATTAAGCGTGTAGCAGAAGAAAGTGTTTGGATGTATATACATTGTTTGACTTTGTAAGAATCATTTATAAAAGTTTAACAAATTCTGATTATTTAGGGACGTGAAAGATCAAATGGCTATGGAAATTCTATACACCTTGTTAAATCGAATGATTGACTAATTCAAGGAATATGGACGTTGCTACATGTGAACGTTGGGAACTGCTGGACCGAGTAATAAGGAAGACCTGCTTATCAGGAGGAATCAGTTGGAGTTCATTTCTATTTAAGTTCGATTTGTTTTGTAGTTTAATCATCCCGAAATCATTAGTCGATAATTCTCTTGTAATCATTGAATAAAGCTGTAAGCTTTCGATTGAATAATAGTGATTACATTCGACTACTCTGTTTTCTATTGCTTTTGATTGTTGTTACCTCTGTACCAAACTAACATTTGGTATCAGAGCAAAGATCTGATCTGAATCGTATTGTCAAGTGTTCCCGGTTTGCTTCAATGGAGGTCATTGCAACCAACAATCCCACAAAAGAAAACTCGATTTCGTTCCAATGTCCGATTCTCACAGCGACGAATTACAATACATGGGCGATGAAGATGGAGGTTATTATGGATGCCCACGGGTTGTGGGATGCTGTTGAGCCACCAACCGGAGTGGTTGTGGACGAGAAGAAAATCAAGCAAGCACGTGCATTCATCTTTCAATCGATCCCTGAAGAAATATTGTCACAAGCAGTGAAGAAGAAGACGGCGAAGGAGTTGTGGGATTCACTAAAATCACGATACGTGGGTGTTGATCGTGTCAAAAAGGCTCGGTTGAGGATCTTGAGGAGTGAATTTGAGGCTCTTCACATGAAGGATGGAGAGACGATTGATGAATACGCTACAAAGGTTTCGGGGATGATTTCCAGGTTTAATAGTGTCGGTGCAACACTAGAAGACCATGAACTGGTTCGAAAGCTGTTTGATACAGTCCCCGAGAAATTCATCAATCTAGTTGCGTCAATCGAACAAAGCTCAGACGTTGAAAACATGCAATTTGAAGAAGCTATCGGGCATTTGAAGGCATACGAAGACCGGCTGAAACTCCGTCAAATCCATCGAACGACCGAAAACAGCTTGCTGCTTACGAAGACTGAAAGTCAGTCTAGTTCGAAGGGTGCAGGAAGGAGCCAACAGGGAAGTAATAGAAACAGGTCGGATCGGGGTGGTCGCGGTCGTGGACGTGGCAGAGGTAACCGCGGTGGACACACCGGAGGCAGTGATCATACAAGCACAAGAAAGACTCGAGACAAGAAAAGCATTAAGTGCTTTAATTGTAACCAGTATGGGCACTTTGCATCAGAATGTAAGGAGCCAAAGGAGAATCGAGATGAAGTGCACTTGACCCAAACTCCAGAAGAAGAACCAACACTTTTGCTTAGTGTGCATGGTGAAGACTCTCATGACTCGGTGTTGATCAATGAGGAGAGACTGAATCCAAATTTGGGCGACACTCAAGGTGACACAATGGATACCTGGTATGTTGATAATGGTGCTAGCAATCATATGACAGGTGTTAAAGAATGGTTCGCTGAACTGGACGAGAATGTATCGGGACAAGTTAAGTTTGGAGACAGCTCCAAAGTGTTGATCAAAGGAAAAGGCTCATTGATTTTTCAATGCAAGACCGGTGAACAACTTCTTGTACCAGACGTCTATTACATACCCGCCCTCACAAGTAACATCCTTAGTCTGGGACAGTTAACTGAGGAGGGATACGACGTGAAGATGAGTCGAGATACGTTGATGATTTCAGATAAGACAGAGAGACTTATCATGAAGATACGGAGGTCAGTGAATAGACTCTATAAAATTAATTTGAGAATTACAAAACCTGTATGTTTGGCAGCACGAATGTCCGAGGAAGCATGGGTCTGGCATGCCCGAATGGGACATGTGAACTTTGATGTGCTAGAAGCTATGGCGAAACAAGACCTGGTGAGAGGGATGCCTGTTATCAGAAACCCGAGAAAGGTTTGTGAAAGCTGCCTCGTAGCCAAACAAACAAGACAGACAATTCCAAAAGAGTCTACTTGGCGAGCATCACAGGTGCTAGAGCTTGTTCACGCAGACCTGTGTGGACCGATAACGCCGCAAACTTTCGGAGGTAATAGGTATTTCTTATTACTGGTCGATGACTTGTCCAGGTTTATGTGGGTGTATCTGTTGAAGACAAAAGATGAGGCACTAAACTACTTTAAGAAGTTTAAAATAAAGGTGGAACAAGAAAGTGGGTGTAAGCTGAAGATGCTGAGAACTGATCGAGGTGGAGAGTTCAATTCCCAACAGTTTATCGATTATTGCCAGAAGGAAGGGATCAAGAGACAACTTACTACGCCCTACACTCCACAACAAAATGGAGTGGTAGAGCGTAGGAACAGAACCGTAGTCGAAATGACTCGATCTCTACTAAAGTCCATGCAAGTACCAGATCAACTTTGGGGAGAAGCGGTGCGACACTCGGTGTTTCTTCTCAACCGGATTTCCACAAGGTCAGTGAAAAGGGCTACACCTTATGAGGTGTGGAAGGGACACAAACCAACACTTAATCACATACGAGTGTTCGGATGTGTAGCTTATGTCAAAACCTTGGGAAAGACGGTCACAAAATTGGGTGATCGAAGCATAGCAATGGTTAATCTGGGAATTGAAGAAGGAACAAAAGGATACAGATTGTTCGATCCAAAGAAGTTAAAGATAGTGGTGGCGAGAGATGTTGTATTTGACGAGCAAGAGAAGTGGGCCTGGAGCCTGGGCCAGACGTGCAGCGAGGCCTCCTCTTCTTGGTGGGCTAACGTATGGGTGGACGAGCCTGCACATTCAGCTCAAATCAACACACAGACGAGTGGTTCCCAGTCACACTCTGAAGACATACAAGCCACAGATTCAAGAAGTTTGGGTGAAGTTACACTAACTACAACGGCTCAATGTGATGACACTCCACTCCAGGGGTTGCGCTCAATCAATGATATTTATCAACAAACCGAGGCTATGAATGAAGAGCAAGTTCGAGAACTTTATGAGGAGAACGAACTACTTCTAGCTGATGAGGAACCAAAGACCATTGATGCAGCAGTAGCGGATGAAGCCTGGAATAAGGCCATGAAAGAGGAGTTGGCTACAATTGAGAAGAACCACACATGGACTTTAACTCACTTGCCCCCTAATCATAAGGCAATTGGGTTAAGGTGGGTGTTCAAAGCAAAGAAGGATTCAAGTGGGAATGTCATACGATATAGAGCTCGATTGGTCGCGAAGGGCTATGTGCAGCAAAAAGGGATTGATTTCGAAGATGCATTTGCTCCGGTCGCAAGAATGGAAACAATCAGGTTGTTACTAGCCATTGCAGCTAAAGAAAGTTGGTCTGTGCATCATTTAGACGTCAAAGCGGCCTTTCTGTATGGTGAACTCAAGGAGGAGGTGTATGTAACACAACCGCCTGGTTTCGAAGTAAGAGGAAAGGAGAATATGGTCTTTCGTCTACACAGATCACTGTATGGTCTTAGACAGGCCCCTCGAACCTGGAATGTACGATTGGATAAATCGTTAACTGAGCTTGGGTTTAACAAATGTGTCCATGAACAAGCAATCTATCGGATACGAAGGTTAGATTACGTTATCATTATTGGTATTTACGTAGATGATATGATAATAACAGGGTCTAGCGAGTCTAAGATACAAGAATTCAAGGAAAAGATGAAATATGTGTTCGAGATGACAGATTTGGGCAAGTTAAATTATTACGTTGGAATTGAAGTAAAACAATCTCAAGACGCAATTGAGATTAGCCAAGAAGGTTATGCAAAGAAAATCCTTGCTGTGGCAGGATTGTCATCATGTAATCCTGCCAAATGGCCGATGCAGCCCAAGTTACAACTCATGAATAATGAAGATGAAAAAGCAGTTGATCCAACGATGTATCGAAGAATTATTGGAAGTCTCCGGTATCTGGTTCACACTAGACCGGATCTTAGCTATTCGGTGGGGGTAGTAAGTAGGTTCATGCAAGCACCCAAAGAAAGTCACTATGCTGCAGTGAAACAAATCTTGAGGTATATCAAAGGTTCAGTTGGGTATGGACTGAGATATACAAAAGGAGGTGATGGTGTACTCATGGGATATAGTGATAGCAGCTTCGGCACCGATGTAGGAGATCGTCGTGGAACAACCGGAGTGGCATTTTACTATTCAAACAATTTGATTACTTGGGTGTCTCAAAAACAAGAAACTGTTGCACTTAGTTCCTGTGAAGCTGAGTTTATAGCAGCCGCATCAGCAGCATGCCAAGGATTGTGGTTGAGAAACATGATTAGTGAGTTATTGGAAACAAAGGCACAGAAGACAAAACTCTTGGTGGATAACAAGTCATCTATTGCACTTATGAAAAATCCAGTGTTCCATAAGAGAAGCAAGCATATAGATACAAAGTATAATTTTATAAGGCAATGTGTTCAACGAGAAGAGATCTGCGTCGAGCATGTAAGTGGAAGTCTTCAGAAAGCTGATATACTTACTAAAGCATTGCCACGTGTGAAATTTCTTGAAATGAGGAGCTTGATAGGAATGGAGAAACTAAAGCCAGAAGTCAACATTCAGGGGGAGAGTGTTAAATCGAATGATTGACTAATTCAAGGAATATGGACGTTGCTACATGTGAACGTTGGGAACTGCTGGACCGAGTAATAAGGAAGACCTGCTTATCAGGAGGAATCAGTTGGAGTTCATTTCTATTTAAGTTCGATTTGTTTTGTAGTTTAATCATCCCGAAATCATTAGTCGATAATTCTCTTGTAATCATTGAATAAAGCTGTAAGCTTTCGATTGAATAATAGTGATTACATTCGACTACTCTGTTTTCTATTGCTTTTGATTGTTGTTACCTCTGTACCAAACTAACACACCTAAGTAGATAAATTTAATATAGTAATATGTTTTTATTGAATTATAAAAGTATAATTCAACATATGACAATTCAAATAGTTTACCTTCTCGTATCTCTTTGAAGCCCTCTCATATTTTTGTTTCTTGAAAAGGGTATTCCCTTCTTCTTTCTTTCTCGTTGAAGTTTCAATCTTTTCTTGTGTAGATAGTTCCCACAAGTCTTTTTCCTGTAATTAGCAACGGTTTATGTTAATTCAACTGTTTGTCCTCACAGGTTCTTCAGAAACAAGTAAAAAGATAAAAACTTTACAGAAAGATGCCATAAATAGCTCATATACCTTTTCAAATGAAATCAACTCAACATCATAATACACGGTACAATTTGCAGGAACACTAGCAGATTCTTGATGTGATTCAGTTGAACCAAATGCATATTCTGGATGAATAGTTAGCAGTGAAACTTCACCCTTCTTCATGGTCTTTACACCTCTATCAAGTCCATCAATAACTTGTTCTGTTGTAACCCAAAACTCATTTTTTAGTTCAGTGTCATCAAAAAAGAAACTATTTTAACAGTCCAAAATGGCACTCACCTTCATCTATTTTGAACTCAAATGGCACCTCATCATACCCTTTCTTCACAAACACAGTTCCATCTTGGAGTTTCCCAATCAGTTTCACTATACCAACCAACAAAAATATCAATATGAAAACTCAATTTTAATGATTAATAATATCAAAAAGATCGGATCGGATCAAGCCCAGTTTAGAAGTTAGGACCATGTTTTTTAGGCCCATTCCAGGCTTGTGCGTATCTATCTCGATCCATTTACTTATAAATGTGTTTATATGGGTTGTGTTTTATATCAAACAACTCAAATAGAACTTTTAACTAGAAAGGAACATGTCAAACTAGTTAAAAGACGCCCAAAATCTAGTTTTAATACATACAAGCTCTTAAATCGTTTTATTAAAAGATTAAAATTTGAATTTTTATTTCAATATAAATATTGTTTATAGTTATAATTAAACAATTACTCATTTATTAAAAACTTGAAAATGGACGAAAGAAATTTATAGGCCAACCCAACCTGACCCCTTCCAAATACACTTGTTTCAATCCGGACCCCTTCTAACCCCTTACTCAACGTATGATGATGATAAAAAAAGAAGAAAACCTTGAACGACAGCACCATCGTTTGGGCGGTCATAACCTTCTCCCTCCTTCAAGATTTTCTTTAAAACCTTATTATCAGTTGTAACCTCGGAAATAGTTTTCCATGAAACCAACTCGAGCGTTATTTGAATGGTAGTGTTTGGTGGCACAACACATTCATTACCACCTGTTGGTTCCCTGCCTTTCTCCCCAAATGCATCTGGATGGGAAAAAAAAATGTTAATAATATGCCATCAAGATAAAGTTTTGGTGCATATAAACTTGACACTTTTGTGTTTATAATAGCAAATATATCTCACATTGTGGCTTCACAGTAAGGAGGGTTTTTTCTCCTTTCTTCATAGTTTTCACAGCTCTTGACACAGCAGGACAGAAACACCCTGCACAAATCTCGTATATGAGTACACATGTCGCGGTTAACAGAATCTAAAAACCTGAGTATGATAAAAACTGAAGTTGTATCTTACAAGCCCAAAGTTTACTTTTTAATGTGTGCCTCCTAAATCATTTTAGGATTTATCTTATAGCAGTAATTATCATGTTTTCATAATCATAAGTATAATATTTTTTAAAAAACAGACAAAATTGTTTGCACACAAACAAGAACCCTACCTGTTTTGACCCATGGAATTGTTTGACTTCCTATCTAACCCACCCAACTTGCTACCACTTAAGAAAGGAAAGTGATTTGTAAGCTAGAAACTACTTACCATCCTTCACAATGAACTCAACTTCATCAGATTTTGTAACTAAACTTCCATCATCAAGCCGGGCTTCATACTTGACTGCAATAACAAGAACCCATGTCACGAAACAGTATAGGAAAACATATTCATTTAAAATTAAAAAAAAAAACAAGTGAAGAACCAGTAATGTACCTAGAACTTCATCTAGATCTTTAGGAGTCTGCCAATTCTCTCCTTCAGTCAGTATTGTTTTCAAAATACCTCCATCTTTGCATATATCTTTCACTTTGGTCCATGAAATCAACTCTATTTCAAACTGAAGTGTTGCGTTAGGGGGGATGGTTGGTGGCGATCCGGATTCACCATACGCAAGTGCAGGAGGTATTGTGAAAAGGGCCTTTTCGCCTTTTTTCATTGTCTTGACACCATCATCCCATCCTTGGATCACGTGTCCTGTAATTGCATAAATTAATATCAACAGAACAACACAAGAGCTACAGAAATCAAATTAAGGGTAAGATTCAAAATGAAATTCCCAATTTAGAAACTAATCCAAGATTGACAACATAATATTTTCAAGATTTAATATCTTGGATCAACTGATTTTGCAACACTGACCCCCAAAACATCGCCTTTATGCAGTTAAATGGATCAAGAAAGTGTTTTTTACTGTGCCACGGTGATTATAGTGACTTTAAACTAAAATCAGAATCATATAACAGGTTGACTGATACTATTTTTAACCAAATAACAGAAACTGATCATTTGATTATCACGAAGGTATGAATCTAGAACAAAACCCCCTCCAATTCGACACACGATCAAGAACACAAATCACAAATGGTTAGAGAAACACAATCTGATTAAAGGATTATGCATTTTAGAATAGTTCATCACCATACTTACCGAGCCCAAGCTTGAACTTAAACGGCATATCGCGATCAAAGCTTGAATCAAACCGCGTTCCATCTATCAAACTTCCCACATAGTGAACTACAAATCCAAAAAGCATCAATCAGAATTCAGAACACTACATTATAATGTAAATCAGAACTCCATTCCAAAATCAAACACAACCCATACATTATTCCTACGTTTATACCAAAATCCCTAATCTAATTGCATCAGTATAACAGTAACAAATACAAAAATCACAAACGTATGAAATCACCTTCAACTTCATCGCCATTAATGGGCGTTTCATACCCATCACCTTCCTTAAGAATCTTCTTCTTCAACCCACCTTCTCCAATCTCCTTCTCCATTCCAATTTCATCCATGTCTTCACTCACACCGTCATCGCTGCCGTCGAATTTTCCGGCAGCCGGAGTTTCAAATTCATCCTCCATTTATCCGATAACACAGTTTATGTAAAGGGTGTTCGAATTCAGACAAAAGAGCGAAAGTGATTGGCGATTGAAACGTGGGGTTGTGATGAAAAGGGTGTTTGGATATGATCTTTGAGGCTGTGATTGAATGAAGAACACTCATAAGAGAGTGTGGTTCTGGCATGGGTGTGTATATATACGCATGGGTTTGAAGAGGGAGTGAGAGTGAGAGTTTGATGGGGTTGAAGATGATGCTAGAGCGAGTAAAAGGGGATGGTGATGGTGTGTCGTTAATGGCGTTTTCTTTATCCTCTGTGCTCCAATCTTCATGGGAGTGTTGAATGCTGATGTTACAGTTTCTAAAATTAACGAAGATCCTCATGCGATTTCAATAAATTTGGAATAGATTTCGTTCACCGTTGAATATTTTGATTTTGATTATTTTATAATTTATACTAATACTAATAAATGATTATGTGAATACTTGTTTTCATCATATTAATTTTATTATTTAATTTTTGATTCAAAACATTTATTAATTTTTAAAAAGTTAAAATAACTAATGTTTAAATTCTCCCTCCTTCCGCCCGGTGTTGGATTAATCTTGATGGGTCAAGTTAAGGGTTACGGTTCTAGTATTTGAGTCATGTTTTGTTTAGAGTACGGAGCAAGTTTTTAATTAGAATTAGTCTTAATAGTTAGCATATATTAGGAATAGTGGAGTAGTAGCACTTGTTTTTAGAAGTTCATATTTATTTTCTATATATATGTATGTAGTCCAAGTAATAAAAGTAATTGAGTTTGAGTATGATCTTGATCCTAAAACCAACACCCGGCTCCTCTCTTTCTTATTTTAAACATTTTAAATTTTTTTAAAATCAATATTTTTATAAATAGACTTTTTAATTGATTAAAAACTAAATATTTTGATTAAAATGCACTTTTTTTAAATAAAAAAATATTTTTTAAAAACTATAAACTCTTTTAAACAGCATATCCTTTTACACATATGAAATATTTTAAAACTTATCTTTCTTTTAAATCAAAGTTTCATGTAAAACCATTTTTCTAAAAAGATTAAAAAAGTAACTGAAACCCAGAGTTTTTAAACAATGAGATATTTATAAATATGATATTTTGTCAAAGCAAGCTTTTATTAAATACGAATAGTTATTTTTAAACAAAAATAATTAAAAACCATAGTTTTGGAATAATGAGATTTTATTAAAATGATATTTTTCAAAAACAATATTCTAAGAACGAAATGTTTTTTATCATAAAAAAATACTATTTTAAAAAGAAAGTTTTAAAAAAACTATAAAAAAGTTTTATTAACTAAATACTTACTCACACGTAAGTTTAGTTATATTCTTGAAACACATCAAATTTTTTTTTTCGCATTCCATATCAGAGTTAGGTCCTAGTTTATATTAAAATTTGTCACTGGTAGTGACATATCATTTCATAACATTTAAATATAATACAACAAAAATATAGTTGTTTTACAACGAATTTTATTATACAATATCTAAACATGAGAGTAGGGTTCGTTATCTGTCCAATCATGTCCATGAATCTTTAACCATTGACAGGTGCTTTTTTTGGAAACATTTAAAACATATTTTATTAGCTTTCGTTAAGTAAGTATACCTCTTTATTTCAAAAACATATTTTTATTTTATCAGGATTTTACACCCAAATTCTTTTGAATTTAAATCCTTATTACTTCTTGAGAATTCAACACCCAAATTGCTTATGGGTTTACTTTAAACCCTTGAGGATTGTTAACTCCTTTTTTATATATGTGAAGTTCAACACCCGGACCCCTTGGGATTTCAACACCCGAAATCCTTACATATATTTAGCTCCCTTTTTATATATGTGAAGTTCAACACCCGAACCCCTTGGGATTTTAACACCCGAAATCCTTACATAGATTACGATTCTTTTAAAATTATCTGTACACATACTTGGACCCCGTAATCTTATAAATTATCTTTCACCATAATAATGCTTATTGTAATAAATAAATACATATCACATGTAATTGAACATGTTTCATCTTCACAAAATTCATACAAACTTACAATAAATAAAACATATAACATTAAATTAAACATGTAACGTAATTTTAGTTACGAGTCAGTGTATTTATCTTTTTGTGTAATTAATTTGAATGCAAAATATAACCAACTAACTGTTGTAGTTAAAACTGTTTGTTTACTGTTTGTGTACTTATCTTCTTAACTTTGGTTACTGTTTGTTTGATCATACTTTGAACATATGCAACTATATATAGATAAGAGATGAACCAATTTCTCATCTAAAAAGTGACACTAAGCTCCCCTTTCCAACGTGGCTTCTCCTGCTTTATTTGATTTATTCGATTAATTATAATATTATTATTTTTTTGATCGCCTCCTCAAATGATATTTATTCTATCTCTAGAAATTACACTTATAATTTATTAGCATCATTATATATTTTGTTACACATGCACACTTGCACATATGGGTACTTATATTTTTGCTAATATTATTATTATCATCATTATTATTATGATAGCTTAAAGTTTAATTTGATATTATTAACCGTTCTTTTTAAACGCCATACAACTCAATAATCTTTTGATCCAAAACTTACTCGTTATATAATATTTAAAATGTATGTTTCAAATATTTTATTTTCATTCACAAAACGAGGATGTTACAATTCTATGTCAAAATAGTGTTTTATATTTCCTAACTTTTCCTTAATCTTAATGTTTTTTTTATTTAACACGTGTAATACACTAGATTATAACCTAATAAACTAATATTTAACCATTAAATTGTAAGAAAAATAAGGGTGGGGGTGCCCACACCACACTACATCTACCAAACCACACTACATCTACCAAACCACATACCCACCAATCACATTTTATCACATCACGTCACACCACACCACACCACACCATGTGAAGGGGTGCTCACACCTTGTGGGAATGCCAGCGGCACCCGACGTGGGGAAGAAGCACCCGGTTCAAAATGGGGAGAAAGCACCCAGCGGCACTACCATGGGGATGCCGTGAAAAGGCCAAATGACGCGGCACGAGGGACAAGCAGAGGTGTTGTCGCGCAACGCCTTCCATCGCTGTGAACCGCCCCTGCCCTAATGTCCTCAAGACTTTAATAATAAAACATAACTTTCATATGAACCATGAAAAGATTAGGCGTCGAATATGTATGCACCTTTAATGATGTATACATCAATGTTTACCGTTAAGATGACTTGTATTTTATCACACGCTATTTCGCAATATAGAAAAAAATAAGTATGGCAAAAACAATTTATTTACAATTTTACAAAGCATCATATTTTAAAAGTTATAAACAAAAAAAAAAGAGTGGGGCATGTAAAATGTGTGGTTGGTCCAAAGAAAAAAATTTTACTTGTACGTTACGTAGTAAAATTTTTACCTTAATTACTAATAATATTATTTAACTTTTTTTAAAATTAAATATAGTTTTTTTAATATATTAAGACAGAGATCTTTTTATTAATGTAATTTCTAAAAACTAAAATTTTTATAAACTAAATTTTTTTCTAAAACATCAACTTTTTTAAAAATAAAAAATATTCAAAAATTAGTGTTTTTAAAAAATAAATTTTTATAAACCAAAAATAATTAAAAATTAGAAGTTATAATCATGAAATTTTTGAAAATATTTTGTTTTGAAACAAAATATTTAATTTCATTTGGAAAAGAAAGTTTGAAAACAAAAGTTTTTAAAAAGTTGATATCATTGTTTTATTAATTATATTATTAACATATATAATTTCAATCATATATTATCTTAAAAAAATATTTTATACTTAATAAATTTTATTATATTTAATATTTAGTTTATTTAACTCTTGTAATGCATGAATTTATTAAAACTAATTAATATCATATTTATATTCACATTAAGCATGATAAACAAAGGCATGAACCTCATTTGTCATTTTCCATTTTCCATCAACCATTTACAAGCGTTAAAAACTTAAAATACTTAGGTTATGTTTGTCAAAATGACTTTTTGATTAACTTTGACTTATTAACTTTTAAAAAGTTAATAACTATGTTTAAAAAAATTTTAAAAAATTGATTTTAAATGGTCAATAAGTTATTTTTAAAAAATTAATAAGAAAAACTTATTCTTGACAAAATAAATAATCCCAAATATCAAACATGAGTTTATTTACGATTTCAATAACTTATTCCAATTTCAACTCGTGGGAATTGCAATAAAAAAACAATTAAACTCATATTCAAATTCAACTAAATAATAAAATAACACAACTAGTCATTATTTTACTATCAATAATCCAAATAAACCCACCCACACCACACCTTCCTTTAACCCTCCAAGAACCTTCAAACGAACCTCAGTCTTCATCACTTCATCTCATATATAAACCCTATCACTCCATCTTCCACTATCATCTTCAAAATCATTCATCATCTCTGCAATTCTTCAAACTTCAACCTCAAATCTACCATTAATGGCGACTTTCGATGAAGCATCAGCTCTCATTTTCATCAGACATCACCTCCTCAACGAATTCGAAAACCCTATCCACCTCGATTCACCTCCACAACCATCAAATTCACCATCAGATCTATCAGTTTCCGATTACTTCATCTCCGACGAACAACAGTTTTCCGATTTCGTAATCGATTTCACCTCGCCGGAGTCTGTCGACGGTGGAGCTGGAAGATCCGGCAGATCTGAAACAGAGATTCGTTTGGAGAAGACGGAGGTTGCCGGAGAGGCGACGGTTGTGCACTACCGCGGCGTACGGCGGCGGCCGTGGGGGAAGTTCGCGGCGGAGATCCGAGATCCGAAGCGTAACGGTGCTAGAGTGTGGTTGGGGACGTTCGACACCGGTGTTGAAGCTGCAAAGGCGTATGATCGAGCGGCGTATGGAATGCGTGGTTCGAAAGCGATTTTGAACTTTCCGTTGGAGGTTGAGGATTTGGCGGGGGAAGTGACCGAAGGAAGTGGATCGGAGAAGTTCTCCGGCGACGGTGGTTGCAGGAAAAGGAGGAGAGAGGGGGAGGAGATGGTCGTGGTTGTGAAGAAGGAGAGGGTGGTTGAGACGGTTAGTTTGCCGTTAACGCCGTTAAGTTGTGTAGGGGGTTGGGAGGAGAATTGGGGGAGCCTCGTGTTTAACGGCGGGCCGTTGTCGCCGTTATCTCAGTTGATGGTTATTTGAACGAATTTGTTGCTTGTATAGTTTTATATATTCTTGTTCAACCAATATATTTTTGTTAAAAAAACTAATCTTTAGAGGTGTTAAGTCAAATGTCAATACCGGCATCGTAAATGGATTTATTTTTTAATATTAACGAATTGTTTTATTCATAAGTGTTATAGTTACTTATTATTATTAAATATATTTGCTACCGGTGGTTTAATTTTTATAATAATGATCCCAACTCACTAACCTGTTTGACGTATATATATAGATGAATGAGTTGTGTTTGGATTACACGATTTTAAATGTGTGTGAATTAGAATTAATGTTTTTAAAATGAATGAAGCTATGGTTTATGTCCAGGTTAAACAACTCAACCCGTTACCCCTACACAACCAACGCCCCTAGTTTTCTATGAAGGTTTCATGTCCACTTCTTAACATAAAAACGTTCACCTTGAATTTAAAATCACTTTACAACTTGATGGAGATTAATACATTTAAGGAAACATATGAAAATTTACAAGTTTCTTATTCTTAAATTTGACAAACACATACCAAATGCCATGTACATGAACAAACCTATCCGAAGACGGTTGTTTCTCCATGGATGGCAACCTCTGCCTCTATACAACAAACATCTTTCACTATGAACCCTCTATTTGTCTGAAAGAGCACGCCATGTGTGATGAATCTTTGCCAACCCCATTCCGATTTTGAACCACTGAACCAGTAGCTAGCTGCAATTTATGATCACATTCGAGCTTGTAATACGAGTTAATACTAGTCACAATATGAACTCAGGTTAGTGATGGGATAGATGCATTTACCTTTGCCATAGTAATGCCTTGTATTCAGCTGATCTAAGATGCGAAGAGTAAATTCTACAAGAATTTTGGTTCCGGGTGAAAGTTTTTCAGGTTCAGCCAGAGCTAGTTTGAGTGAG
This sequence comes from Flaveria robusta, assembly GCA_025506415.1. Taxonomy (NCBI): domain Eukaryota; kingdom Viridiplantae; phylum Streptophyta; class Magnoliopsida; order Asterales; family Asteraceae; genus Flaveria; species Flaveria robusta. The sequence continues at coordinate 25,289,903 of CM046471.1, read as the reverse complement.
ATATACCCGCCCATACCACCTTTTCCATTAGGATATAGTAATACCTTCCTGCGTATATGAGATCATTTGGGTCAACTCAAGTTATACAACGGGTAATTTTTGTTTACTCAAATTATACAATATACCAATACAGATCACTCTTATAAAGTTTGCTAAATTAAAACCAATCCAAACATGTCACCACCCATAACCATTTAGTTCGTATAAAAGTTAAATGGATAAACCCATTTTGGTAGTTTTTTCTTTATAAAAGCACTCATTTCAATCCGAGCCCATTTAGTTCATAACCAACTTTAAGCAAAATCAAAATGAAACTTATTTTATAAATGACCCTTTTGACTCGAATCTATTTTATTCAGAATTAGTTTTGACCTGAAACATGTATGACCCTACCCGACTTGACCTGTTTGTCATAAATGTTAAAATTCAAAGTAACAACATTGTATACCATTTGTGATCCCCAACACTGAATATGTTGGAGCTTTCACATTCTGCATTTACTTTTGTATAGTTGCTGATCTTCCATGTGTGTTTGTAGCTAGCTGCATCCTTTATCATTGTCAACGACTCTGTTTTGCCTCTACTTCTCTCTTTCCGGACAAACACCTCGGCTCCAAACACACAATTGTCTTCGACAAGATACCCGTTGTTGGGATTCGCAAATTCTTTACAACTGATGAATTGATCAAAGCCCCACTCAGTTTTCAACCGATGAAATCGCCTTCCATTAGTGCTATCATCTGCATGATAATTCAACCGTGGACGTTGATCGTACCTTAAGTGTTTACTATTAGGGTGACGGAACTAGAGCTTTTTAGTCAAAGGATCATCGTAAGTTTCTCTTCTATCACTAAATTCACTACGACTAAGGCGGCGAAATCATGTTATTTGTAAAACAAACCTAGCTTTAATAAAATAAAACAACAACAAAATGTTGATGACCGGGGGTTAACAGATCCTCTTGATCCTCATCTGGTTCAGTGTATAGGTGATGTGAATTTTACTTTATAACCATTCATGCATGATTCAAAGAACATATTACCTTCAAGTTTCAAGTAACAATCACTATTCTGATCAAGTAGAAAGATCCTGAACACGGCGTAGAGCTCCCACCCAGGCACGAGTGTGGTCGCGTCTGCCATGGCTAGGTATACAGACAAGAATTCGCTAGCATTTTTACTCTTGTTGCCTTTTGGGTGAATCACCAACTTCCTATAGTTTACAAATGTTACCATGAATCATGAGTCTATAAACAACGGTGTGAATGAGCCAAGTCGAGCTACAACTCCACCATGCTTGAGCTAAGCAAAGTGAACTTATAAGAGCCCAAGCTCGGCTCTTTTCAAGCTTGATTTATAAAGCCCGAGTCTGACTCGTGAATAATTTGAGTCCAGGACGCCAACCTTGGCTCGTTTTTTCTTTCTTAATGAAATAATATTTAATATATTTCTTTTCTTAATTATAATTATTATTTTTATGTATTTATAAATTATAATTTTCATATATAATATATTATTTAGTTTATTTTTATCATAATTGTATGTTTAATAATAATTATTGTATAAATATATATTTTATATAAAATAAAATTTATATAAATAATAGACTCATTTAGATTTCAGAGTCAACTCCCGATAAGTGAAGCTCGAGCTCGAGCTCGTTTAGTAAACAATCTTATAATTAGTCTTGCGTTCGAGCTTTTAACCGGCAGATCTCGAGTGACTCAAGAAATCTTATTAGATACATAACTACATAAGTGAGAAATCGAAGTACCATTTGTAGCCTCCAGCTTCAAATTCGTTCGATTCGTATTTTTCGACGTTGTTTTTTGTTAATGCTGAAAACTGTTGAATGTTGAGAATGTAGTGAGCAGGTGGAGCCTCAGATGTTGATCTCCATGCCCCTGATACGTTTACATGATGTGAGAAATGCCTTGAATTTTGTCTACTAATATGTTAGCCTTTAAAAAGCCAAACTAAATTACAAGAGAAAACTTAAAGATCAAAAATAATGATAATAATAATAACCGAAACAATTGAGAAGGTTAAGATTCGGTTATAATTTTCTTTATTAACCGAGTTTTATGTTTCAGTTATTGTTTATACATGTACACAAAACGAAAACTTGTAAAAACCCAACCTTTTTCTTATTTATTTTTGTAGATAATATATAATGGGAACGGTTACTAAACAAAATGTATTTTTCATACGAAGCGTACGAAGGTTGTTGTTTTGGGGGGGGGGGGGGGGTTGTCACGCAAAAACAATTTATAATTAAACAAAACGTATTACACTCGCATGGTATTATCACGCAGAGTTGAAATTATCACGTTTGCATGATAATTTCATCTATTCGTGATTAATTCTTACACTTGCGTTATAATTCCACCCGTAACATTTATTTTTACGTGATAATAATAATATATCAATATTCTCCTATCCAACATGAAAAAAATCCTATCCAACCAGTAACGTTTCATATGAAAAAAACACTTTGTACCGTAACATTTCTCAATATATTATATGTCAAGGCACATTTTGTTACATTTAAAAAATAATAATAATATATCAATATTCTCCTATCCAACCCTTATAAATAAACAGTTTGGTTATCATTTTCTGAAATCAAACTGAACTTATTAGTTGAAAAGTTCTTGAATTGACACATTTGATAATCGGTGGTTAACTAAATTAATCAAACCAAGCTTCATTATAATTGAACAACCAAACAATTAGCAACCCAAACAATCAGTTATGAAAACTTAACAACCAAAACAATTGTAGGTTTAAATTTAACCAACAATCATGAACCGAGCATACTCACCCCTATACATGCACATTGGTCGGATAATTAAAATATTTATGTTTCATTTGAGAAAGATGATAGCTTATAATAAACTAGTAAATATGTTGAAGTACCTTGGGTGAGTGAACATGCTTCTTCAATTGCCATATGAATTTGATGCACAAGTCAACAATTAAATGGGAGATGACTATATATTTACCAAACAAATGGCTACCTTGTTAAATTCAAAGGGATTTTGGGGGACTATATATATACTTTAAGAGCACCAATGTTTCCTTCAAAGCACTTATTCTATGTTTCTCATAAAAGCAAGCATATAGTCCTTTCAAAACCCAAAGTAAAACGCTAAAGGAAGCATATATTTCAAATGTTAGAGGTTTAAACAAGGAACAATGGACATTAAACACATACTTTATGAAGCAAATACCTAATTAACAACCCAAAAATATTCTTATATTATTAACTGCATTCAAATGATATCCAAGGTATCATTCCAAACATGTAACATAATGTGGAATGTGCTTTTGCTTGTCCTCATATATTAGTTATTCCAGACATTGCTAATGCGTTTTTACTAAAAAAAAAAAAAAAAAAAAAAAAAATCTAACGGTGAAAGCAAGGAAATTCCGTTACAAAAGTTTAACATTTTTTATTTATTTTTAGTGATGAAATTTGCGACAAACATGAAAAAATGTTCACGAAAATAATAATTTTTAACTTTGTGATGGTGTTTTTGCCTAATTATAAGAAAAACAAGAGTTCTTTGTTAGGTTGTGAAGGCTTTGGCTTGAGCCACGCTGGACTCGGACCTGTCTTTGCTGCTGGACGATAGAAACAAGGGCAACCGGCCTTAAAGACTGCTATGTTTTTTGTTATTTTTTGGAGCCTAAGAGTTGCTCTATTTACTAACCCTAATCTAGCATTATAAATACATCCATTGATGTAATTGTATTCTTGAGCACATAAATAATAAAACCCTAGTTGCAGAGTGGACGTAGGCATCTTGACCGAACCACTATAATTTTCTCGTGGCTACTTTTTTTCTATTGTATAATTGTATATGTTTGATTACTTCCGCTGAAACCTAGTCTGATTATGATACCTAACATTCTCGACTACTAATGTAAATTATTAGCTTTCGCGTTAATTTCTTAGTGATGGAATTTGCATATTTGTTTTCCATTAAAAACAACTTATTAAGTTATTGACTTTTTTTTAAAAAAAAGACAACAAGTCAATTTGTTTGATTTGAGCAAAATAACCTTTTTGTTTTACCTTTTTGTATAGGATAAAAAGTTGTTTTTTAAAAGTCACAAAAACCCAACCGTTTGTTCTTCTTTTTTTTTGGATACCAATTTATCAAACTACCCATCCTTTGGTTATTTTATATAAATAAGTTAAGCTAAATACTTTTTTTAAAAACAACTTATTGTGTTATTGTTCATTTTCACCATAAAAGTTATTTCAAACAGTTACAAGTCAATAAAAACCTTTGACAAAAAAAACTTTTTTAAGTTAATAGTTTATGCATTAAATAAAATATCATTTTCTCCAGGATTATGTTTCTCTCTTGTTGTTTTTCTCTCCATCCACCTCAGTAATACATGACATATTACAACTTTGTTTTGCATCAGTCTAAAAATAGAATAATCGTTTCATTGAAAACAATTTATGATAAGTAGACCGTAAAGGTAGATGTGGATGGAAAACATGTTTTACTCTTATTATAGAAACTTTCTATTAGAAGCTTTAAAACTCGAAAATGTTAAAACTAGAAAATATTTCTATTTATGTAAGAAAGAAGCAAATGTTTGAATTTTTTTTTTTATAAACTTTGGGTGGGCTTATATCAATCAGGTGGAGAAGTTGGGCTGCTATCTCAGGCTCCTGATTTAAGGTTTAGAGTGGGCTGAAACTCACACGTAACTAAAAGTAGTTAAGATTCTATTACTTTCTATTTTGCTTTTAATTTTGTTACGTTAAAATATTTAATCGGATAACACTCAAAAACGAATATAATTTCTTTTTTTTTTTGTGGTTTTAGAACTTGTGTGAATTTGTCGATCCAAATTAGACCAAAGTATGTATTTATACAAGGGTTGAAGGTGGAACGAATCATAATAACCGTGCATGAAACTAAAAAAAGGTTGGTGTTTCTATCATAAGTGTCAACCGCTATCAATTACATCAGTAGAAACAAAATAGTAGTATCTTTGTTAGTATTGAAGATTATTCATCAACAGCAAGTGCTTCTAATCAATTTTGCTATCGAAGACCAAGTTACTACCGAAAACTAGTCAATCTATCAAAGACAAATTTGCTACTTTGCTACTGAACACTTTTGATACTGATCACTAGAGGAGTTTGACAGTTTATACTAAAACTAAAATTGCTATGACATTCAATTACTACCAAGGTTTATTTTTGCTATTGACGATCAAACTAATATCGACTGTCAAATTCAAGCAACTTTTATTGCATATGTGAATTCAAAACAACTTCCTATGTATAACAAAATATGAAAAATACTTTTTTTTCATCTAACCTTGCAACTCGAGCCTAGCCAGAGGATTTGCTTCTGGACCTCGCTACTCAGAGCTCCTCTCAGAAGCTCCAGTCGTTCAATGAGTTTTGTACCCTTAAACTACTATGATGCTTGAACATCAAATAAATTAAACAGTCTTAATCAAATATGTACTATCAATTAATCAAAATAACATGATACAACTAAAATCATAAACATCACTATATCTCATTAAACGACTACGTTATCATATATTACAAAAGTTTCTAGACTATAAATCCTTTCATAAAACTAGTTAGATGCCCGCGCGCGTTGCGCGCTGTAGCTATCCAACGGGAGCGGTGTGAAGCTCTATTATTTGGTTTGTGCATAAGTTCTAGTCTGTATTGTATTAGCAAAATCCCAGATTGCAAACAAAAACAAACTGAAGTAGGCATTGGTTTCTTCATCGGGTGGGTCATTTAAGAGCCGTAGATTCTTCCACGGCGTGCTTGCATATTTCTTCTTTTTGGCATATATTAAGGCTACAACAATACCGTTAGCCATATCCAGTTGCACACCAGAACTTATTTATTAAAGCATTGAAAATAACAATATAGAATAGGCAACCTCAGTTGACATATATCCCGTAAGACTACAAAAATTAAAGTAAAGTTGCATCATCTGAGCTCCTATCTACTTTTGATCAGGGTAATCTATCTTACCGTCACTTTCCTGAAGTGCTCTGATGTATAGGTGGAGCCTTATATTGGAATCAATAAGCATCCCATTAGAGTAACATACGGGAATAGAAAAAACAAAACCACAAGTGTCTCGCCATAAATTTAACCTTTAATATATATTTTTTGAATGAGTATATAATTGAATCACTGATGAGTTATTAACACACCTGATTATTAACCTTTCATTTTTGAATGTATATATTAACTGGTTTTCTAGAAATAAAATATTCAATAAATCATTAAAGATGTGAAGGCTTGTAAAATAAATACAATCACGTAACCCGATACACCAAATAACATAGTTTGACCTTCTGTAATATAATCGATTAAAAGGGAACAAAGTTCTCAAGCAGGAAACTATTCCACCTAAAAAATTAATCCAGTAATTCAACTTTTAATCCAAAGACATTTTAGAGAAACAGAAGATATAACTATTAGTATCAAGAAGTCAAGTAATAAGCATTGCATGGTTTGATTTTAAAGATTAAAGAAACAATATATATCTTGATCCATCTCTAATAAGCATGAAGATCTTCAACATATAATCAACAACTGCAAGCTAATTTCCATATAATTAACCACTGCACCTAACGTGCAAAAGTTTAAACCCAAAAGCACAAACCCTTAAGAAGTTACACCCATCTTACACCAAGTGGAATAAATAAACACAAATTTAAAAATCAAATCACCATTGTAACAATCATATCCAGAAAGAGTTGTTGTACGTGTGAAAGTCTAAATGCAAACAAAAAGCTGCATGTCGTAGTGTTGAGTACCGCATGAAATACAACAATATATATATGAGAAGTAACCCATAATAGATAGGATAATGTAGCAACATAACTACTGTACAAAAACACACACACACACTGAACCGATTGTGTACCGTCAGAGGAAACCAAGCCGAATGATTCGCAACAGCGGTTAACGAATACCGGTAGAGGAGGTGAAACTGGGAAAAAGACGGAGAGGGACTTTCAGAAAATCGCATTAGGTGCTCTCATGGGTCTCAAATACGGATCCGAACTTCTTCCTCTTTCTACTCCTTTCAGCGACACCGACATGCAAAAGTGACGGAGTACCAAACCGCAACACTGAGATCTTTTTTTCCCTCTTCTTATTCGCCATCGCCAACACGTCGAAGGTGGGATCACTAACGACTGCTAATAGGAATCAGATGCAACAAAGCCTCCATCTCCAACGTCGTGAAGGGTGATTTGTTTCCACGACTTGACAGTTTCGGATTTGTCAATGATCCGAATGAAAACAGACAAAAGATGGTGGTGAATGAACAACGCAGGTGTTCTTTTGGATATGGATTTTGTGCTTGAGAGAGAGATGATCATCCTCATGTCACCTCCATCTCTTTCTCCCTCTTTCCTCGTTTTGTGCGTAAATTGCCACAAACTAACTTCCAAGCCACACACGTAGTGAAGCGCAGCTACGTGTCTAACATGACACAAATTAAAAATTCCAAAGCCAACCAATACATGCCACATTACCCAAATAACTGTTCCTCTCATTGCAAAATTAATAGATAGGTAAATAAAATGCTTATGTAGGTTATATATACTTGAAGAAAAATATCAAGAACGTTTAAGTTTATCAAGGCATTTCTATTTTAGATATTATTATTATTTTTAGCTTCTTTTTAAAAACCAACAAATAATTTTATTAGTTCGTCGACAGTTAGCCTAAATCATTACATATTTTATAATATTATAACTCAACTCATCAAATTAGATACATCAAAATTTTTTCATTAATTTCATTTTAATGATCGATTTTTAGACCTGTGTTTAATATATAAATAACTAAGAACCTTTATTTCATCCACCACCTTCTTAATATTTGTATATTTTTATTCAAATACTAATTTATTCCGGTCTCTCCATAAACATCAAATAAAAATTTGAATCATTAAATATATATTCATCTTCCATCTTGAAAACCCACACACTAAAATATGAATCTAAAATAAATTTTTTACACGTCTTAAAATGAACTGAAAATGTTGTAATATAGAAAAGGATGTATTTTAGAAAAATTACATTATAATAATATTTTATATTATAAATACACATCGTAAAACGAACCGAAAATAAAAACGTCTCTAAACATGAGGACTCTTTTGCATCATTCCCCAAACATAAGTAGTTAAAGTGACCTGTAAAGCTCAACACTAAAGCTGTATTTCCATACATAACATATCATCGTTTCCAATCTCCGGCAACCGCCGATCAATAAAACACACACGCACACACACAGCACCACCGCCAACAATGGCGTTTCACGGCGGCCGCCACCTACGCATCCTCTATCTCACTATCTTCCTCCTGACACCCCTCACCGCCGGCGACGACGACGACGACGCCGCCGTCATGACAAAGCTCTCCACCACCCTCTCGCCACCGCAACCAACCTGGACAACCACCGACTTCTGCCAATGGGACGGCATCACCTGCGACAACTCCCGCCGCGTCACCGCCATCAACCTCCCGTCGAAATCCCTCACCGGAATCCTACCCTCCGACCTCAACCACCTCTCACAGCTCAAAACCCTCGCCGTACAACGCAACTCCATCTCCGGCGACCTCCCTGTTCTACGCAACCTCACCCTCCTCGAACACGTCATCCTCGACGGCAACAACTTCACCTCAATCCCACCCGACTTCTTCTCCGGCCTCAACAATCTTCAAACCTTCAGCATCTCCGATAACCTAAATCTATCCCCATGGAGTCTCCCCTTAACCCTAGCTCAAAGCACCAATTTGAACAGTTTTCAAGCTAGTAACGCTAAAATAATCGGATCGATACCTGACGTTTTTGAATCTCTACACAATCTGCAAAATCTCCGCCTGTCGTACAACAATCTCACCGGAGGTTTACCCCGGAGTTTCGCCGGAGCTCCGATTCAGAACCTGTGGCTCAACAATCAGCTGCTAGGGCTTTCTGGTACCATTGATGTTCTTTCTTCGATGAATCAGTTGAGTCAAGTGTGGTTACAGGCTAATTCGTTCACCGGTGCTATCCCTGACCTTTCGAATTGCAGTTTTTTGTTCGATTTACAGCTTAGGGATAATCAATTAACAGGTTTAGTTCCTCAATCGTTGATGTCTCTTCCTAAGTTGTTGAATGTTACTATACAGAACAATAAGTTGCAGGGGCCATTGCCTGTGTTCAACAATGGTGTTGTTGCTGAATTGGGTACTGATACCAACAGTTTTTGTTTGTTGACTCCGGGACCGTGTGACGCGCAAGTGACGGCCCTCCTCGAGGTCGCTGGAGCCATCGGGTATCCGATGTCGTTGGCGCAATCTTGGCAGGGTAATGATGCCTGCCAGAAGTGGAATTTTGTTAGTTGTGATTCTTCTGAGAAGAATGTGACTAGTGTAAGCTTTGGAAAACAGAGGTTTTCGGGGACTATTTCGCCTGCGTTTGGGAATTTGACTTCGTTGAGGAGTTTGTCGTTGAATGATAATGATCTCGTGGGTTCGATCCCTGAGGTTTTGACTTCTTTACCAGATCTTCAGCTTCTTGATGTGTCGAATAATAATCTGTCTGGAACAATACCAGTGTTTCCACCACGGGTGAAGTTTGTGCATACTGGTAATCTTTTGTTGGGTCAGAATGTGTCAAATGGGCCACCTGGGTCGGGTTCTAGTGATATGGGTGGGGGTTCGAGTGGGAGAACAGACGGGGGTTCGGTTTCAGGCGGTGTGGTTGCTGGGATTGTTGTTGGTGGTGTTGTTTTTGTTGTGATTGTGTTGTTTGTGTTGTACAAGTGTTATCTTAAGAAGAAGAACCTAAGCCAAAAGCCTGGGAAAGTTCAAGATCCTGAGAATGGTAAAGATATAGTTAAAGCTAGTGTGATTGGCGCTAGTTCGAGTTCTCATAGAGTTGGTGAGTTACAAATACAAAGTAGTCGTGACCATACCGAAATGTCTGTCTTTGAAGGTGGTAATGTTGCGATTTCTGTTGAAGTTCTTCGAGAAGTCACCAACAATTTTGGTGAAGAAAATGTGTTAGGAAGAGGTGGATTTGGGGTCGTTTACAAAGGGGAATTGCATAACGGGACTAAGATAGCAGTCAAAAGAATGGACTCGGGCGTGATGGGGACAAAAGGGTTGAAAGAATTTCAAGCTGAGATTGCGGTTTTAACAAAAGTTAGACACAGGCATCTCGTGGCGCTTCTAGGATACTGCATTAATGGTAACGAGAGGCTTTTGGTATATGAGTACATGCCGCGGGGAACGTTAAGTCAACATTTGTTTGAATGGAGGGAATATAAAACCAACCCGCTTAGTTGGAAACAACGGGTTTCAATTGCTTTGGATGTCGGGAGGGGGGTCGAGTACTTGCATAGTTTGGCACAACAAAGCTTTATTCATCGGGATTTAAAGCCGTCTAATATTCTTCTTGGTGATGACATGCGGGCTAAAGTTGCAGACTTTGGTTTGGTGAAAAATACGCCTGATGGGAAGTACTCTCTTGAGACACGAGTGGCCGGAACTTTTGGTTATCTTGCACCCGAATATGCTGGTGAGTACTATAATTAGCACATTACTGTTGATTATCTGATTATGGCTGTACAAAATCACATATTTACTTCTAAAACGCGTACCCAAAAACGCTCTTAGTGTGTTTTGTGTTTTGCTACAAAATTTATTTTAACCTATGAGTTTTCCTTGATACAAACAGCTACTGGAAGAGTGACTACAAAAGTGGATGTTTATGCATTTGGAGTGGTATTAATGGAACTGATAACAGGCAGAAGAGCCCTAGACGAGACTTTGCCCGATGACAAAAGTCATCTGGTGACATGGTTCCGCAGGGCTCTTATCTCAAAAGAAAGCATAACCAAAGTAATTGACCAAACTCTAGACACCGACGAAGAAGAAACCCTGGAAAGCATATGCAAAGTGGCTGAGCTAGCGGGTCATTGTACTGCACGCGAGCCATACCAAAGACCCGACATGGGTCATGCAGTTAATGTGTTGGTTCCTCTTGTAGAACAATGGAAACCCTCACGACCCGATGAAGATGAGGGTTATGACAATGATCACCATATGGATCTTCCTCAACTTCTTCGAAGATTGCAGGCTGATGAAGGTACTTCTACAATGTTCGACGATTCATTCGGTCAAACGCAGTCAAGTATCCCCTCCAAGCCGTCGGGACTTGCAGACACATTCGATACAACGGATTGCAGGTAACGTATAAAGATCAAGTTTGATTAACTTTGTAAAGGAAAGATGAAACACTTATATATCCTACTTGTTTTTGTTGTTTGATTGGTTCATTCTTTGACATTAGAGGTTAAGTTCTTCAAAGTAATTTTATTTTCTTTGTTTGTTGGCTGGATTTCTGTAAATCTTTTTGATGTGTAGGTGTTGTGAAGATAGTCAAAGGTGTACCCTTTGCAGGGTTTCTTCATTTTTTTTGTAATTAATATATGTACTATTCTTGTTTTGAATTTATATGGTTTTACATGTTAACTAGAGGGTGTAATATTGAGACGTCCCAAAATTAAAAATCAACACCCCGAATTTCTATACGGGTCGTATAGCATCATACGCGTTGTGTATGAGGGGTCGTATAGCTCTGTACGGGACAACCCCTGAATTTTTCCTTGAATTCAGTGTCAAAATTTGCTATACACGTCACATAGCCCTATATGTGTCATATAGGGGTTCGTATGGGCTATATGAGACGTATAACCCTCTGATTGCCTTCCTGGATTTTTCTCGTTTTCAGTGTCTTCGACACTATACTTCGCGTATGGTGTCGATTTATCCAACGAGATGCCTTAATATTAGGACCCTAACTAAATTACCTTATCTAGTCTTTAATATTGGCCTTAACTAAATTACCTTATCCAAAGTCTTCAATATTGGCCTTAACACGTGTAAATTTATTGAACCTTTTAAATTTTGTGGTCTAAAGTATGTAGTTTCACGGTTCAATTTATGGTTTGGAAGGTGATTGAAACTTTGAACAAAACGTATAAACCTAACCATCCTTCAACATTATTAATTATTATATTTTATTTTATTATGCTAAAAATTAAATAATGGTGTGTAATCCGAATATATTTGGCGAGTTTCGAGAGGAATAAAAGCATGTTGGGTAGATGACATCTCAGTTGTCAATTTCATCAAATATTAGGTTGTTTTTTTTATGTATTTTATATTATTATTAAGTGAAGGAAAAGCTAAGTTTGCACATGGGTTGGGTGTTGATGGATAACAACTCCCAATTGGGTGACTCAAGGGGCATCTCCGTTAATCATTGCGCCAACGACTTCACCAATTTCATGAATCGATTTAGGCTGTCACATCAACCGTTCGGTTATGTTGAATTTCTTTCTTTTCACAACACTAATTGCAACGATAAGGAATCACGTACGAATATAAGACCGAACAAGTTGGATAACATATTACATGTAATAAATGTGTCAAATGTAATGAAAACGAAGGGCTCATAACAATCACTAAAGTCGCATATCTTGTTGTTTTAGTTTTAGGAGACATCCCAAAATTATAAATTAACATCCTAAATTTTTATACGGGTTGTATAGTCCTATACGGTGCGTATAACCCCTCTGACAGCCCCTTAAATTTTTCTCGTAGTCAGTATAGAAATTTGTTATATGCGTCGTATAGCCCTATATGTGTCGTATAGGGGGCGTATAGCTCTCTCACAACCCCCTGAATTTTCCTTGTATTCAGTGTCTTCGACTCCTATACCTACGCGTATGGTGCCATACGGGGCGTATAGACGGATGTCGATTTATAATGTGTGGTGTCTTTATATTAAGACCCCTTTCTAAAATAGAAATTATTAAATTCATATACCAAGTATTTTCTATGGGTCAACTACAATTTAGTTGTTCACCAGCCGGTCATACCATGTGATGCCCGCAATCATAGCAAATGATTTATATGAATTATTATGTTTTCCTTTGAACGGGTTTGTTATGTGTATAGTTGGTACTTTATTTATTTATTTTTTGTTAAGTAGTATCACTTTCTAACTTCCCTATATTGATTTAGTTATGTGATAAGTGATGAACGGTAGACTCAATAAAGTCCTTATAAACTCTAAAGAGTCTATGACCCATTACATTATTTTGATGGATTAGCGCAAAATTTAGTCATGGTATACTCGGGGGCAATAAAATTCTAGAAATTATGTAACGATTAACACCGCCAACTACGGTATCATCTCCAGCGACGATGGAAGTCAAATGCAAAGAGATAGTTCATTTGTAATAATCATTTTAGACTGCTTTTTCCAAAATGCGCTAACATGTAATGCAAATAAGTAGACTTACCGCATAAAATTAAAAGGCACGCATTAAAAAGATGTAATATGTTACTATGTAGAAACTTTTTACTTTTTACATATTTTTCATTCTTAAGACTATAAATTAAATATTTCCCCAAAGAATAGAATTAATTACATATTTCTCCATTTTAATGCATACTTTGAATGGAAGCCCCGGTAAACGACGGCAGTAATCTATCAAATGACTATTTTAACTTGTTTTTACTAAAAGTTTTTTACGTGTTGATGTTTTGTAATTATAATTGTTTAAAACTTTGACAATTGTGTTTTGTATTTGGATATATAACTTTGCTTACCGGTTTTAATTGTTTTGGAATGAAGTTTTAAACTTTTGTATTTGGAGTTGTAATTTTATTTTTATTTACTTATATAGATAAATTTAAACTTAAGAAAATATATGATTAAAGCTTTTGGGGAGGGAAATATGTAAAAATAACTTACTAAAAGTATGGATACAATAATCATATGATAATTAAGTTTAATAAAACATATTAAAATGTAATATATAGTATTAAAAATAAAAAATATGTAATTAATTTTTTAATTTTGGTAATATATAATTAATAAGTTTAATCCCTTTTACTTTAAATTATGTGAGTGAGAGTTGTTATATTATATGGAATGGTTTTGAGTGTTGTGAGTGGAGGAGATAGAAAATGTTACTGTTCATCGGTAAATTTAAGAATTCACTGTTCAACCTTTATAAATTTTTTAATGTTTTTTAAAGTGGTTGTGAGTAGAGGAGAGAGAAAATATGATGAAAATGGTATAAAAATATATTGTTTAATTGAAAAGAAAAAAAAGAAGTAATTATTTTTAGTGTAATTATATGGAATGATTTTAAGTGGTTGTGAGTGAAGTAGAGAGAAAATGTTATTGTTGATTGGTATATTTAAAGAATCACTGTTCAATCCCTATAAATTTTTTAATATTTTTTAAAGTGGTTGTGAGTGGAGTAGAGAGAAAAAAGTAATGATAAGTTTATAAAAAATATTATTTAATTAAAAATGAGAGAGAAAAAATAGTGATTTTTAGTGTAATTATATAGATAAAAATGAAGAATCTACTGTGAATGCTTTTATAAAAATGAAAATAAAAAATGGGATGTGAATGCTTTTAAAGATGCAATTTTGAAAACAAATAAAAGATAAAAAATTCTGTTTTTTCATTCAGAAATGGAAATTTATATGTATTTATGATTCCGCCCCTCCTGGTTTGAGTTTCATCACTTTTGACCCCTCTGCCTCTGTTCAAGCTACTCAACCGTAACCTACATCGCTCTAATGGACTCTCCGGCGACAGCGGCGGTGGACAACAGTCGTCGGAGAAGATCAAACCGGAGAAACACATTCAATACTCCATCCATTTGTAGTTTTGAACCATATGATGATTCATCCTGTTGTTATTCACAGGCTTCTAATCACAAACGCTCGCTTACACCGTCGATTGGCTGAAGATTTCGCTCCTAATCAACCACCGTTCAAACCTCTGCCTCTCAAATCATCTTCATCCGTTTATCCGGTGTTTGCACACGATCCGATGAATTGCCACACGGTACCGTAAGTTTAATATCATCATTCATCGGTTTTGCTTCAAACAACAACAAATCACTTGATTGATAGTGATATTCTCTTTTCTCCAATCATCATTTCTGTCTGAATTGAGTTATTGAAGTTGATTTTGATTATCTCAGTGCTGAGATGCTCGTCAATTTGGGCGTCCCTAGGGTTTTTAGGTTAACCGAAGATCTTAATAATCTATTAATCAGTTGATGTAGATCTTCGTAGAGTTAATTAGGCATGAAATGATTAAAATTATATTATGAATACTAAATCAATCTCTTTCAAAGATCATTGCTAACGACTCACAGAATTCATGAAGTTGAACAGTCGTTCTTTATTTTAACACTATCTTCATGCTTGTCGATGTGTGTGTGTTTGTATATATATTCACATACATTTACACATATGTGTATCATCTTCTACCTCATCATCTTCACATATCTCCTCAATCTGTAATTCAGTACATATGAATCAAAAGCTCCACAAGATGGCTCTTGTTTTACTTTCTTTCTTCTGTTTCATTGCAATATCAAGTATCTTTTTTAGAAAAACTTTGTTAATTTACATGAATGATCATCAATGGTTACAGCTTTTGATCATGATTCTAACTTTGAATCTTTTATATTGTGATTTCAGTGGGGGCGATATCAAGCAGGATCGGTATAAGCTATGGTCAGCTAGGAAACAACCTCCCGTCTCCAGCGAGATCAATCGAGCTCCTCCAAAACATGAGCATTGGTCGGGTCAAACTCTACGATGCTGACCACGAAATCCTCAATCTTCTATCTGGAAAGGATATTGAAGTTGCAATCACAGTTGCAAATGATGAAATATCAGGAATTGCTGCAAATCAACACCTTGCAGACCAATGGGTATATGAACATATCTTAGCTCACTACCCTAGTACCAAGATTCGGTTCGTGCTCGTTGGTAATGAAGTTTTCAGCTCCGTTAGCACACCAGAAGATACGCAAATAGCGCGTGATCTTGTACCTGCCATGAGACGGATCAAGAACACTATAAAAGCACAAGGGATCCGCAACATTAAGATTGGAACTCCTCTTGCAATGGACATGATGGGTACAACTTTCCCACCTTCAAACGGAAGTTTTAAGCCAGAGATACGCGAACTCATGGTACCACTGTTGAAGTTCATAAACGGGACAAAATCCTTTTTCTTCGTAGACGTTTACCCTTACATCACATGGTTCGAAAGCCAAGTGTGGAATCAAACAGCCATAAGCCTTGATTATGCTTTACTTAGAACTGGAAACGAGAACCACACTGACCCGCAAACCGGGCTGGTGTACACTAACCTCCTTGACCAGATGCTTGACTCAGTTGTGTATGCAATGGGCAAACTGGGATATGATGATGTGATGCTCGCGGTTGCAGAAACGGGCTGGCCACACGAAGGCGAGTCAGGTGCAAACAGAAAAAATGCAGCTGAGTACAACAACAACCTCATAAGGAAAATGACCGCGGTTCCAAGTGTTGGAACCCCGGCCCGACCTGGGGAGGTTATTCCAACTTTTATATTTTCGATGTATGATGAGAATCAAAAGTATGGCCCGACTACAGAAAGACGCTGGGGCTTGTTTAACGCTGATGGGAGCCCGGTTTATGATGTGAACATGACTCCGGGCATGTGAGGATCGAGATCTAGTTAGTTGAAATAATTCGCGGTTAATAACGAGGTAGTATGTTAGAAACTTGATCATAACAGTTGTTGAAGTTTAGTAAGTTTGTTGTTAAGCAATGATTTTTAATGATTATTGGAAGTAGTTTGTGGAAATATTTTTGCTCTTTGTTCTTGTATAACAGTATGAGTTCTAAATTAGGGGTTGAAATGAAGTCAAAAGTTTATCATAATTGTTAAAGTTCAAACAAAATCGATGAACTAACCTTAATACTAACCTAAAACAGATATAAACATACATTTCATGGTTCACATGTAGTAAATATGATTAGTAATAGCACCACTGCTGCAGAATATGAGATAGGTCTGCAAGCACCTCAAATATAACCAGAGTTAAAAGAAAAAGGGAACTAATGTTTGTTATTATACTTTGTTTTTTCTCTTATAATTATTTGAAACTATATGTTTATTACATTAAATTGATGCGTATTTGAGTTTCAGAACAAAAGGCGTCTTTAAATGAATGAATGTATTTGTAGTAAAAAAATTATTTTATAAGAAAATTAAAATATCACCTAAAATTCTTTATCACAGAGTAAAAACAAAACGAAAGTTAATAAATCACAACAAAAAAATATTAGTGTTTTTGTAAGATATTATATTCATGATGTAAAATAACTATTTTACTCTTATCACTTCAAATAATGTTAATACTAACAAACATAACACCCTTTGGAGAACGTTGGTAGGTGGTTTGTTGGTGGCATCATTACGGTTATACGGTAGTAGGGCTATAAACGAGCTTTGTCTAGTTGAGCTAAGATGGGTTCGGGCTCAAATTGTTTAAAAACCGTGCCAAGCCGTACCAACTCGTTTAAAAACCAAGCCGAGCTGAGCCAGCTCGTTTTTTTTACGTACTCATATTGTGAGCTCGGCTCAGCTTGTATATAAACAAACCAAACCAATCTGAGTCATCTTCCGAGCCAATTTATTTATTTAAAAAAATAGTTTGTTAGTTTTACAACTTTCACATCTTTACTTTTGCTTTGTTAAGGTGGACATGAAAGAAAAAACAAATAAAACAAAGTAAAAGGTGTGTTCTATACTTCTATTATCGTTATCGAGTTAGCACCCAAACATTACGGCCATAGTGCAAAAAAAGAAAACCAAAGGGGTCAAAATGTACACAAGTTCGAAAAAGGTAGCAATATCCACATCATACGTCATCATTTCGCTGTCAAAAAACGACCATCTGGTAAACAGTCAACTGTCATCATCAATTTCAACGATAGCGACTTCAATTTTGGGGGATTTCAAAACCCTCCACCGGAGCCACCGTAAACCTCTAAAATGGACGAAATTCAACCGGCTTCAGGCGGCGGCGGTGGCGGCGCTCCGGCGCCATTTCTTCTAAAGACGTATGATATGGTCGACGACTCCGTGACGGACGAAATAGTGTCGTGGAGCACAAAAGGAAACAGTTTCGTCGTGTGGAATCCTCCGGAATTCGCTCGACACTTGTTGCCGACGTATTTCAAGCACAACAATTTCTCTAGCTTCATTAGACAGCTGAATACTTATGTAAGAGATTGATGTTTTGATTCCGTTTACGTTTTATTAGTTTTCAATGGATTGTGTAAACTGTAGATCATATTCGAATTAATTGCATCTCAGTTGATGTATTTGTGTGTAGATCGTTGGTTTTGTAGGATATTTGATCGATCTAGTGGTAGTTTTGATTTTGGGGAGAATGTGGTCTTTTTTGAAGCATATAGAGAGATCATGAGTATTTGATCGATCTAGTGTTAGTTATTAATCTTAATCAGTGTGCGTCTGGTGAAACTGAAGTGAACTATGGTGGATTACCCTCAAAATTGAGATGAAAATCTTTTGAGCTTGCTGGTACTTGTCATTATGATATGTAGCTTAATTAGGTTTAGAAAAATGGAGGAGAAAGAGAAGGTGAGTTCTTTGCATGTCATGTTGTTAATGATAAGTAATAAAGTAAATATAGTTTGTTCACTTGTCAAAGTTTAGATTATTTATCAGGTTCTGATTATGATGTCAATTGCCAAATGTTCAATTCGCCGCATTATTAATTTTTTTTTTTAATTTTCAAGATGACTCGTTGTGTGTTAGTTTCTTTAGATTACAAGTAGCTAGGTGTCCATTATTCGGAAAAGATCAAATTTGCCTGGTTTGGCAACGGGGTTTGTTCAAGATACCTTAAAGCTAATCTCGTTTTCCAGCTTTAGCTGTTTCATGTTCTTTTAAATTGTATGTTTCATGTTTGTTTCCTGGTTACATGTATAATTGATTTGCCTTTTATCTATATCTTGCTTGCTATTCCATACATGATCTGGTGCAGTTTATACGTGCATATATGTATCAGTGTCCATTCATTAATGTAAGGTTACTAACTTACTATGATATGCAGATTTGTACGTAAGTTTGCAAATATAATATACCATCTGGAATCCATAGCATCTATTGTTGGTAAAATTTGCATGTTCTACAGATTGTCATGATAGGCAGATAGGGTGGTTTTGAGTTCTATTTGGTGATAGGAAAGTGTTCTTGGTACTTGTATTAATGTGCCATCAGCAGTAAATAAAGTGAGCTATTCTGTAAATAACCAACATTGGCCATTCATTACAGGTCCATTATTTACCAATTATGAATCACAAAAAAGGAATTTTAAATCCAATTAATAGTATGAACTATGAAAAGGAAATAGAAGGAAAGTAAGTCCCCCTTTATGTTCTGAAGAAAGTTAATTTGGTGTATTAGTTGAACTTTTTATTACTAATTTGTGATCATGATATTGTCATTATACTGTAGGCAGTAAAGTGGCCAGATGTAACTTTATGTTCTAAGCTTTCTTTTGTGTATCTTTGTCTGGGTTACATTTATTTCATTTTTGTTATCTTGAAAGATACAGTATTTCTTGATGGATTACAATTAAAAAATACCCGGTATATATAACTAATAAAGTTGAATGGTTCTGTTTTACAGGGTTTCAGAAAGATTGATCCCGAAAGATGGGAATTCGCTAATGAAGAATTTTTGAAAGACGAAAAACACCTGCTGAAGAACATTCATCGTAGAAAACCCGTTCACAGCCACAGTAACAATCCTCAATCATTAACAGTAGACCCTGAAAGAGCATCTTTTGAGGAAGAAATCAATAAACTCATGCGCGAGAAAAATTCTCTTGAAAACAATGTCTTAAGATTTAAACAACATCAACCCACTACAAAACTTCAACTCGAAGATCTTACTCAACGTGTCAACAATATAGAACAAAAACAGGACAACCTGCTGACTTTTTTAAAAAAAGCAGCTCAAAATCCTGCCTTTGTCGAACACCTTGCTAAAAAACTTGAATCCATGGACTTTTCAGCTGATAACAAGAAAAGAAGATTGCCCCGATCGCAGGTTTCCCCAGAAGATGGTCTTCTAGACAACCACAGCCCATCTAGACCAGATTTTGGGAATGTTTTTCATCATGATTTCTCAAACAGGCTTAGGCTCGAGTTATCACCAGCTGTTTCAGATGTCAATTTTGTTTCTAACAGCACTCAAGGTTCAAATGAAGATATGGGCAGTCCACAAATCATGCTAACCGAAGACTGCACAAGGACTAATGACATGGCACCTGACGGGCCTCAAGAGCTCATAGATACTTGCACATCATTTGGTTTTAACATGGAATCTTCTTTCATGCAGAAGAGAGGACCATGTTTGAATGCTAATAAAGAACCCGAGGGCTATTTATCCTGTCAACTGAATCTCACTTTGGCATCTTGTGTATCTCAGAATGGCCCGTCTCAAGATACAGATGCAATTTCTGAATCATTTGAGGGTATTCGAAAAACTCCGGATCAAGATGTGACTATATCTTCCTTGCGTGATGGTCAGACTACTCCTGCAGCGCCTGCAAATGTTCAGGCTCGGGTTAATGATGTGTTTTGGGAGCAGTTTTTAACTGAAAGACCAGGTTCATTAGATATTGAGGATACGGGCTCAAATTTAAGGTCAAAGCCATCACATGAACCGGAAGAGAAAAGATCGGGTGGATTATATGGGAATTCAAGGAATCCGCAGAATCTGACTCTTTGAACCAGATTTTATGACCTTCAACGCGGCTGTCGAGTCTCCAGGTTCGTCTCACTTTGTATAAACTTTGATATATTAGTCTATATTTGTACAATAGTTTAACTGAATTATATCTTTAGCTTGAATAAGATGTAAACAAATTTGTTCCCTTTTCATAATATCACTTGCAATGGCACATGATATATATTTTTCTTCACTCTAATGCTGAGATGATATATATTTTTCTTCACTCTAATATCACTTGCAATGGCACATGATATATATATTTTTCTAATGCTGGGATGATTAGCACAGTTGTTGTAAAACCATAACATGGAGGCCTTTCATGCCACATGTTCAACGTAAGCTGCGTTTACTTGATCAAACCCATTTCATCTTGTTTCCTATTCGGCTACAATTATCCCTCCACAAACTTGTTGGCGAAATCATTCTTTCTTTATTGAACGAATTTAGTTGCTGCGTCTCTCTTGATGTCCCTCTGTACTCTCTGAAATTCCCCACTACTGACAACAACCTGAATGGTAACCACTATTTTGACAAATCCGAAGCTATAAGCTCCGGACTGGACCTGGAACACTGAGCTAAGGCTACAAATGTAAAGGAACCGGTGTGTAGGTTCCATATCAGTGGATACTACTAGTCTCCGACTTCCAAAGTATCCAGTCTCGGGAAAGGGTGATGCTAAACACACCTCATCCTCTCACACATTTGAGGGCCCCTCACCCATTAAAAGAATAATATCCCTCTCACAAGAGGGGTACGTTCAGCCACTCCCACGGGAAATTATATGCCTTGACATTGACATAGTATCTTCGAGGCCTCAAACATAAGACAATACATATTAAATCATAGGATCTATCATATCATCTTACAACTATAGAAACATCTTGAGTTTTTAAAAAGCGTGCCTGGACGCAAGGGGTACAAAAAGCGAACTTGAGGTGCAGGAAAAAAGCTCATGAGTCGCAGGTACTAGATGTTCCTTATGTACATATGAGGATTTTGTGTTAGGATGTTGTACATATAGCTTTTTAGGTGTATATATTGATTATTTATATATTAATAATAAATAGACTTATTTACAGCTAAATTTTGGGTATGATGTGCTAGAAACCTATGAAAAAAAACATTTAATTAAATACATTGGACCTTGTGCACGCAAGGTTGTGGTGGTGTAGCCACCAAACCCAATTGAAGCTAATCCCCAAACTTAGGGTAGACAGGGTGGGGTTCGGGTTGCGGTGGTGTAGCCGTTGAACCCGATTGAAGCTAATTCCCAACTCGAAGCCCACCCTATCCACGCTAAGTACGTGTCTCTCTAACACTAATGAGGCATTTTATGCTCTCATGATTGCCTAGTTGTGAAAGGATGGACACAATTGGATGTTAAAGTTAGCACATGTTCTACGGGCTCATCAAACACCACCTAAAGAGAGCCACTAACCTAGACTATGGTTCAGAGGTTGTCTTACCAGTAGAAATCGACATGCCGACTAATTACATCACCATTTGATGCAAAAGATAGTGAGGTTACACTGCGTCTCAACTTGAATTTGTAGGATGAACTAAGAGAGATTGCTCCAATTAAAAAGACAAGGTTAAAAAATGCGGATAGAACCATTACAATACAAATATACACCATGCGATTTGAAGGTCGATTATTTTGTGCTTTGAAGCAACAAAGCTAGCGGAGTTGAGGATCAACGAGAGCTTAGCTATAAATGAGAAAAACCATGGTTTTGAAAACCGGACCAGACCGGCCGGTCCGACCGGGAACGGGACTCCAATCCGGTCCGGTTTATCCGGTTCTTATATCCGGTTGAACCGGTCCAACCAGCGGACCGGTAAGGCGTCCGGTTCACTGTCCGGTCCGGTTTTAAAAACATTAAGAAAAACCCTATTAAGTCAAATTGGTGGGGGCAAATTGATCATACATGCTAGCTAGAGTAGACAAGACTGTGAAGCTACGAACACAAAACATAATAACTCTTAAAAGACCTTATTTTATAATATCATAAGTTAGAATTATAAGCAAAATAATAACTTTCATCGTAAAAAGATTTCAATTTTAAGATTAGATTTAAGCTAGTAAAAAAGGTTGAGCCGCCTTCACCTAATTTGCTAGGTTGATAAAAATAAAAATAAAAATAAAAATAAAAATAGGCACACTGTAACCTTTCATAAATAATCAAAACAAAATGTTTATCATCCTAGAAGATAAAGCCAACAGGGAGGCGACAACGACATCCTATACTAAAACTACACAATGCATTTGAGTGTGTAAACGAGTTGAGGAAAGTCTGAGCTCGCCTAAGCTTAAACTCCGCATTTAAAACATTGTTTTTAAAGCTCGATCTTAACTCGTTTGTTATTTTATAAATATTTAATTTATATATTTTATAATTATTTATTAATATATTTCAAACATATAATGGTTGTATATAATATAATATATTATTTATTATCTATTATTTATTATTTATTATTTATTATATAAAATATATATATATTAAATGCATTAATAAAAATTATATAAATCAAATGCTGTCGGATATTGTTTGTGAACTCTAACCAATTAAAGTTACTATATAAACAAAAACTTTTTAGTATCAAAAGTTAAGCGAAAGCGTTTAATGATTAATCTCATTAATCAAATCCAAACATGTATGTAATTACACACCTATAAACAATTCACAACCATAGATAGGTTAAAGAGTGTATTTTTGATGATAAAGCTCAAAGCTTTATACATCAGGAGCAAAAATGATTTCGTTAGATGATCCCGTATCACAAAAAGTCTGAACTTTGCAACCCGAAGCACGTTCCGACATATACAGTGCGCCGCTTCATGGTGGCGATTGGCGGCGGTTTGGGTGGTCAACCGGGGAGGGGGGGGGGGGGTTGGTGGCGACGGCTAGATGGGATGGGTATTAGGATTTCACTAATCGTCTTCTTTTATATGTAAACAATTTTCATAATTAACCCCATAGGTTCTTTTAATTATTAACGTTTTCATGATTAATATGTTAATAAATATTTAATTACATTTAAACCTTTGTGGTTTTATGAATGGACCTTTAATTAATTAAAATCATTAAATAGTTCGTTTAATTAATTAACTATTAATTAACAAACGTTCAATCCCCATTTGATTAATTATTTCTTTAAATAATTAATCACCAGTGATTAAATCGTAATTCGTGATTCATAACGTGAAACCATTACACGTTTGTTTGTCGTTGCGCAATGTGTAACTCTTTAAATATATCGTTCTCGATAATAACGTTAAAATTAACGATGATTGGACATTTTGTGTTCTTTAAGCCTAAAGTAAACAATTAACTATTAATTTCATAAGTAATAACCCATTCAACTATTAGCTTATTTAAGTCTCCCCGTGTATCTTATCCCAATTAACTAATTTTTAGTTTATTCGAAAAATTAAACCTAACAAAACAATGAAAACATTTGTCTTAACCTTATTACAATTTACATCATCTTAATGTTTTCAAAATTAGACTGGACAACGAATCGATTGTCTTAGCGGTTTACTGATCGGGACTGGCAGATCGAATACACACAACCGGTTCCGTTCAACCGGTTCACCGTTTCAACCAGTAATGAACCGGTTCAAATGAAAATGATCTAAATACACACAACCGAACTGAATCTATGACCAGTTCCCAGCTCAACCACTCTCACCGGCCCGACCGATCCGAATCTAAAACACCATCTCTCGTCTCGTGTACATTCTAGATGCATTGTACCGAGTAGATAACGCCATCACGTCATTCATTGAACCGAGTAGAAAACGTCAGTTGTCCTCGGACCCTACGCGGTGTTAATTTTTGCATTTTTATATATAGCCTTCATCCAATCACCTTAACTCATCTGTCTTTTCTTTCTAAATATGTATTGGTCTTCACAATTAAATAAAAAAAATATTATGACTTGTAATAAGAAAGAAATTTAAAAATTCTCTCGAATTCTTTGTCACGAAGCATCATATACACATACAATATTATTATACCACATATATATATACACACACACACAATACACACACACACACACAAGTAAAGTCAACGCCGGAGATCCTATATTCCCAATGGAGGTGTGCGAAAACAAACGATTTTCATCGGAAAATTTTAACCTCCGGCCACCGCGAACCGCCGCATGCACCGTCTGCATGGACACCTTAGCCGACGGCAGCAAGGTCACACGGCTACCGTGCGACCACTGCTTCCACCGTGGGTGCATCAAACAATGGCTTTCACGCAACAAAACATGCCCAATATGCCGCCGTGGGGTTCAGACACCGGTGAAGAAACCGCGGTTACGGATCACTGGAGGTCAAGTTGGGGCCGGGCATATACGCGTGTCGCGTGTGGATTACCGGCCACCGCGGGTGCTGTGGGTGTATCAGTTGATGGAACTTGTTGAAGCTTTGTTCTTTAACAGGCGATCGATCGCGTATACGAATGGGTGGGGGTTCTAATGGATGGATGATCAAAGGGTAATTTGATTATGATTTTGAATTGAAATTGATTTGAGATGTTTGAAAGAATGAAAGTGTTGTTGAAATGTTTGGAGACATGATGGATGAAAAGAGTTGTTTTGAGGATAGTGTTTGGTGATTATATTGTGATGACTAAATAAAACAAGAGGGTTTGTCCTTGTTGAGGTTGAATTCGAGTCCTAAATTTGTGTTTGTTCGTAGAATCTTTTTATGTTTGATTTACCCTCTGGTTTTCTTATTACCAAATAGAAGAATTACACGTGTAAACAGTTAAAACTTAGCTTAATTGGGTGGAGAATATGATCATGTTCTTTCATCATGTTTGTCATTGGCTAACGAAAACATACTCACAACGATGTGTCACGCACTACTAGAAAATTGGACATTTGTAACAGGTTTTTTAGTCGCGGGTTTTCCCTGAAATCGGTGATTGGTGGGCTTGGGCTACCCTGTCTGTGCTGCGGGCGTATCAGGTGTCTTTTCGCCATTAGGGTACCCCGGATAGTCGGGTTTTAGTTATTTGCCCGTTCAAAAAATCATTTAATGTTATTTATACTAACCACTAACCAGCCATTAATTTAATTCCTCTACAAAATGAATGCAAAAGCAGAGGAAGGCAATGAGATTAGGCCTTCAGTAGTTCAGTTTCACAACAGTGATAGCAATTAGCCAATTAGCAAAAGTGAAACCAATAGTGCTAATCAGCCCAAGTCCTCAAAGTCGGGCCCGTTGCTTCATAGCGGCCCAGCTAACGTAGCAAGCTGCTTCACTGGCCCAAATTTTCAAAACTATTTTCGTAGTTGGTTTCTTCTTTCGCATCAAGCTAAATGCCGCGTGTAAATGGTATATACCGGCGAGTTCGGTGTCCAACTCGGCTATAAAATATTAATAGATTAATTATTATACATAATACTAGTTTAGTAAACCCGTGTATTACACGGGCTTAACAAATAAAATATTAAATATAATAAAACTTTATTAAGGATAAAATGATATTTTAAGATAAAATATTATTGAAATCACACATGAGTAATAACTATAAGTAATAAAAAAAATTATATCATCTTTTTAAACTTTTGTTTTAAAACTTTTTTTCGAAAAAGTAAACAATTTATTTCAAAACAAATTGTATTCAAAAATATAATTTTAAAAATTTTCTTATTATAATATTTAATTTTAAATATTTTTGGTTTATAAAAATTTACTTTTTATAAACACTAATTTTAAAAAAGTTTTGATGTTTTATAAAAAAATTTTATTTTATAATATTTTTTTTAGAAATAAAATCAATAAAAAGATTTTTTTTCTTAATTTATTAAAAACTATTTTTATTCTAAAAAGAGTTAAATGATATTATTGTTAATTAAGATAATTATTTAATAGAAGAGAGAAGTGGGAAAATTGTGGTGAGGTGAAATATAGTGCTGACACGTGTAATCTCTTATACTATTTTATTAGAGTAGAAATATTTCTTTAATAACACCTAGATTTGTTATGATAAATGTACCACACCTACAACATGCAACATAGAACCTTTTGATCACATAATTTCTTAAATTTATGATGTATTAGTGTTGTTTTTTTAAAGGTTAGATTGTTTACAGTTGGAAAATTGAATTTTAGTTGTTTATAGGTAGTTTTCAACCTTAAATTGCGAACTATAGATTTTCTTTCATAGAGTGCACAAGTTCAAGCTGCAAACTCTAGAGTTCGCAAGTTGAGGTTGCGAACTCAACATTTGACACCCACCTCACAACCTTCATCCATTAGCATAATTTTTAATTTAATTTTTTTTTTTTGAACTTTTTGATGATATGCCAACTAAACAAGTTTGTGGTTTGAACATGTGAACTCTAAGGTTTGCAACTTGAACTTACGAAACATGTGTCAAAAAATTCAAAGTTCGCAAGTTAAGAATGCACTAAATCATTAAAGTTTAATTTTTTCACCATTAACAAGTTAACCTAAAAAAACATCATAAATTCAAAACGTTCTTTGATCACAAGACGATATCACTTAAAAGTCAAAGATTAGAGATTATTCACGTTTAAACCTGATTATCAGAAGCATTTTAGTGCAACTCAAAACAAAGTATATTATATTAAAAAAATGAAACATAGGTGCGAGACAAGTGACATGTGTACAGAAAGATATAACGTAAGGTTGTCGAAGAGATGCTAACGTGGAGTTGAGATACTGGCTAGTCATTCCACCCACATGCAAATGCATCACAGCAAATGACTTCATGTGTATAACTACCTCTTTTATTTTATTTATTTATGCACCAAAGCAAATGACTTCCACCTTAGCTTTAGTCGAGCGTCTTTGTTACATTTTCCTCTTCGTTTGCTTGAAAACATTTTATTTTATTACCCCATACGTGTTTTTCTTAAACTCTAGTTTTAAAACTTTTTAATAACTTAACTGACCAATTAAACCAAAACATCCAGGCGTAAACCAAACACTTGGTTTGTGTTATTTTAAAGTAAATTTAGGTTCAAACCTGATAGGAAGTAGTTTATAGTATAGTTTAGGTGTAGTGTAGGTTTGTTATTATGAAAAAAGGTTGAGGTAAAACTGTGTTGTTTGCAGGCTTTGATGACATTCAGAATATTATATAAATAAATGAAATTGTGACGTAAATCAATGCGTTGCAGTGAGGACGTTGATGATATTGGTAATTTTATTTTAAAAATTAAACTGTGAAAAGAATTCCCGTCAAAATGTAGCTAATAAGCAAGTTGCAATGAAAGAATCGAATCTTTATAAAATATCATATTTTAAAAGTTGCAAGAACAAACAATAAAATCTGTAAGAAAATGAAAGCTCGAAACAAATTCGACAATCTGTTTGCGTTTGTGTTTTGATAACTTTTATAACATTGTTGAAAAATTGTTGAAAAAAATTTAAATCAAAACATAATAAAAATAAGGTTAACTTAACAATATATTCGAAATTTTAATGAATAAAAAGAAAAATTATGGGTGGGTCACGTGTAGTAACCTAGTTTGTATGAAAAAATAATAAAGTAAAAAATCTAGTGTAAATAGTAATTTTAATTAACAGTTTGATGTATTGATTTTTTTATTACGTATTGTATAACAAATATTTTCAATTTTTATCGTAATATGCACCTACTACGTATCTTTTTCTTTCTTCTTATTTTGAATAGATAAAAGATACCAAAATGTATCTAAAATATTACATTTGTTTTCCTATCAGTCTATTACTAACTTTTTATAAATTATTGTACCATCAATTTTCGCAAATCTGCAAAAGAAAGTGTTAAGGTGTTTAGCTTTTATGTCACTCTAGCTTAAGGGCCTATTATCAAATCTGTCTTTTCCAAATTTCTGATAATGATTTTCTATATGTAAAACCTTTAATAAGATTTTTTTTACATGTGTTTATCTTCTAAAATTAAACGAAGCGTTCAAGAGTATATACTTTAATAAATATATTTGATTACTAGCTAAATATATAAATTCTCTTAAATAGTAGCAATTAAGAAAATATCTTACTCCATTAAAATCAATTACACTAGACAAATAAAGCAATCGTGTTATGATATTAACGGATTTTCACAGTAAATTATCACATTAAATCACAATGCTACGATTTTTATAGGTGAAATTTGGGTTTGACTTTTATTAACCACATTTTGGCAAACATAGTATGTAAAATGAAACGAACCAAACTTTAAAGGTTAATATAATCTTTTAAACTCTTAAAGGGATTAAATGTAACTTTACTATCCAAATATTTCGAGGTTAAATGACGACATATGACCTCGTTAGTTTAGTTTTTCGATAGCTATTTGTATGAACATGAAGGTTTATAACCATAGAGGTTTGAACTTTATGAATTCGTTATTTGTTCGTAAAATTAAATGTTTTACATGCCTAATTTAAAAAAGTGTTTATTTACATTGATTTACACATTTAGACTGCCTCGAAAAAGTTGATGTGTTTTTGAGAGCTATACAAAAGCTAATAAGTGTCTAAATTACTTGAAATAAATGAATAAAAAAGATGGCGTGTTTAAAACAATATAGAATATAAAATTTAATAGAATGTTAACCTTTGCATGGACTAATTTGAAAAAAAAAATCACATATTCATGTCTCATGGGTATTTAAGGTTTGATTTGATGGAAAAGTTGAAAATTCTTGACTTTACCACTAGCTATGGTTTTAGGAAACAACAAATTAAAAGTTAAAACGACTAGTTTGTATGTATAAGCCGCACCGGTTGATCTTAGCAGCTGACGATTTGAACCAATTTTGTATTTAAAAAATTAAAACAACAAAAAAGATTTATAACTATAATCAACAAGCAAACAAATAAAAAAAGAAATCTAAAAAAAGATTAAATGATCATTTCAGTTTACACCACAGGACACAAGTCACAAGTTTTAAACCAAAAACTAGATCATTCCATCTAACCGTATAAATCAAATCATAATTCAAACACACAGACTTTCTTTGATTTAACCAGTTCAATCAGTTTTAATCCTTCTACTCTAATAAAAGAGTAAATGGGGGTGTCACGTGTCAGTACCACAATCATTCTGAGATAAATTTTTCCGACTCTCTCTCCTATTAAATAATTACCTTAATTACTAATAATATTATTTTAATACTTTTTAATATTTAATAACTTAAGAAAGAAATCTATTTATTAAGGTTATTTCTAAATAAATTGATATTTTTAAAAAGTCAATTTTTTAAAAACAAAAAATAATCAAATTTGGGAGTTGTAATAAGAAAATTTTTGAAAATGATATTTTTATATGGTTTGTTTTAAAACAAAATGTTTATTTAAAAAAAAGTTGTAAAAACAAAATGTTAAAAAGTTAATATCACTGGTTTATTATTTCTGTCATATCATATCTTATAATATTATTTTATAATTAATAAATTTATTATATTAATATTTTATTAATTCAACCCGTGTAATGCACGGGTTTACTAAAGCTAATGGTTTATAAACACCTAACTTGTTATGCACATAAGTTATTAAGTTGGATAATGTTTAGGGTTTACAAAAATAAATATATAATACGAAGACGAAGACCTTGTTATAGTCTAGCTGATGGGTATAACAATTGGGTGAAGTCCCACCAACGGTTGTTTGTGAGCGTCAAAAACCTTCTTCATCACATGTGGGTTTCGACCCTCTTCTTTCGCCTGTGAATCCCCAACGAAAATGCTACTTTCAGAGCCTAATTTCATCATATCAATTGCAGAAATCACAAGCTTTCAATACATACCCACATAAAAGATTCAAGATTTCACAGAAAGAAAGTGTTTGATCATCTCTACTTCTTTCAATACCCATCAATGTCCACTTTGCAGCGAACAATCGGAGGATCCAATTCGTGTTGGATTCATCAACAGTTCGTATCCTCTCTCTCGATGCTCACAGGTTTTTGTTGGATTCGAGCTGTAAAGCGCCTCTAGAAAGGGATAGTTATCGAGGATTTGTTCCCACTTTATTCGATTGGGAATTTGGAATTTTGCTATCGGAGCTTTATTTGGATTCTTAGTGAATTGAGGGTTAGGGTGTTGTGCGATTCGGAGGGTTTTGTTTCTGGTTTTTAGGTCGGATCGGTTATTGGAGTGATTGCATTGAGTTTTTGGAGAATTAGGGTTTCGATCGAGATTTGTGATTGGGGTTTCTAACTAGGTATGTGATCATCGCGCTCCATTGCAGTGCATTTGGACACCTGTAGCCCCATGATTATAAGAGATCTCTGATCTTCTTTGGCAGTATCAGAGCTTGAATTATATGGCTTTTAAGTTTTAGGATATCAGCAGATTGATTTACCATGGTGGAGTGACAGTGATGCTTGATCATCTTCAGAAAACCTTTGAATTAGCGTAGATTGAGTGAATTTTGTGTGTTCTGTAGTTTGTGCCTTTCATGATTGCTTTACAACTTTAAGTATGTAGGGAGCTTTTGATTTGGATTGCAACTACTGTTGAAGGTAACTTAAGTTAGATATAGGTGGTTTTGCAGTTTGAAACTGTGGGTCTCATGGAAGAAGAATATTGAATCCGGAAATGTGTGCAAGGACATGGTTAATGGAGAGGAATATAGTTGTTGGTTCCCTTTCATGTTGGGACAACTGTTTTTGAAAGTATTTTTAAGAATTCTGTTTACCAATATTTCTGGTAGTCGTTGTGTGTTCAGTTGGAAGCGATGTCTCGGTGCTTTCCATTTCCACCACCGGGATATGAAAAGAAACCCACTACAGATGATCCCGACTTGTTGAAGAAGGTAACTCTAGCAAGAGATAGTTGTAGTGTTCTTGAAAATGCTTACCTGTTTGTTATTCAGCCTGCCTATGGTTGAAGACTTGTTAATTTACTTTCCAGTGAGATATCGACGAAAATGTTGGGTGATATCAAAATATTATTCACAAAAGTCGCTAGGATCCAAGTTATGTTTTTGTGTTGAGAATGCCCTTTTGCCGTTTGTAATTTGGTTTCGGTGATTGTGGAAGATATGACCTAATCATCTTGGGAACTGGATTTGGCCTTTTGGGAATGTTGTTTTTATGTAATTAATATATGCACATTTGCACTTAATGCACCTACTGAAACTATAACAATGTTTCATATATGCTACTATGATGTTCTCATGTGGGAAGTGTGACTTTACTTTACTAGCTATTGATAGCCTGGGCCTTGTCTTGCCTTCTTACTCGTGTACACAGTACACAACACTTTGAAATCATGGTTGATCTATAGATGAATATTGACTTATGTTGTAATTGACTGGAAAAGATTTTTGCTTTTCACCACATTTGTAGTTATTAATGGTGTTGTCATTATATGGCACTGGATGATTCTTGGTGGTATCATCCTCATTGGAAAGTGAAGTTTGACTTTTCAATTTGACTTGAAATAACGATAAAAAACTTATTTTCATGTCTCTATTATTGCAAAGTGTTCGCTTAAGAATTTTATATATACACCACTGAAACTGTTAGACCTGATGAAGAAAAGACCTATCAGATACACATAGATAAAAAAGATCAGCGATAGTGGAACTTATTTTATGCCTACATTTACGTATATAATGCCTCTGTGTTTTACCTGTGCATATTGATATGGAACACCGTCTAATATTATAGATATTAACAAATGCAGACGGAGTTAGGATTATAGGGAGATGATGATATTCCTTCTTATGAAGCTATGAAATTAGAAAGATCATGGTGAAAATTAGACCTCATTTCTTGTCTTTGATCTGAACTGAAGTGCTATCAAGTTCCAATAGTCAACCCTGAAGGCTTGCTAGTGTGCGAATATTTTGTTGTTTTACAAATTCCAAAATAGGTTATGTTGCATCTAATTGAGCATTTGGCACATCTTAAGTTGGAAATATTTGAACTTCTGTTTGATAAGAATGACTATTTTTTACAATTTATAGTTTTAATTGAACATTGTCTGTGTTTATTTGATGCATCCATGTATGTGATTCTCTTAGTTATATTCCATCCACTTGAAGATCCCTTTTGCAGATTCTATGGTTTTGTCAACTAATGATAGAAGAGTACTAATCTAATTCTAATCTTTGACTTGGCATTGGAATTTTGATTCAAATTTAATGCTGTTTAAGAAAACAATATCAATGTTAATTTAAGTTTCAACCTTTAATTGATCTTGGTCTAGATTTCAACCACGCTTTATAATATTGCTACTTTATCATTTCAGGAAAAGCTCAAAGAGAAGAAGCATAAGAAGGATAAAAAAGATAAAGAGAAAAAAGACGGTAAAGAGAAAAGGGAAAAAGATAGAAGTGAAGGGAAACATAAAGAGAAAAAAGATAAACATCGGGACAAGAAGAAAGATAAGGAGAAGAGTGAAACCAGTACCCCGAATGAGATAAATATATACGGGCAATACAAGGGGTATAATGGGGAAATACTTCATAATAACAATGGACAAAATAAAGAGAAAATTAATTCTACAGATGGCAAGAAATCATCACTACAGTTTCCCCATCAAAATGGAGATTTGCTCGGAAACAAGATTAAGGTTGGGGATACTGAAAATTATAAATTTGTGCAAGAATTGGATAGAAGGATTAGAGATGAGGAAAAGGGAACAGGTAGCCACCAGTTTGCTGTTGAAGGTAGAAAAAATACTGTTAACAAAGTTGAAATGCAACAGACAGATGGGCGGCAACTGGGCATGGATGTGGCGGGCTTCAGCAGCAATGTGGCGTTCCCGAATAGGATTAATGGTGCAACACTGCCACATTTGGATAACCGAAGGATTGTGAAAATGCAAGAAAAAGGAAGTGACGATAAACAGGGAGATAAAAGGAAATATGAAGATCGGGATAAACAAAAACAAGGGAATGATAAAGAAATGGAAAAGGAGAAAAACATGGATAAATTAAAGGAAAAAAGTGAGCAAAAGAAAGCTGAGAGAGCTAATAACAAGCATATTATGAAAAGTGGTTTGGTTGCTGTGGCTAATTTGTCTACACATCCTTTGGAAAATAGTTTTCTTGGTGTTGGTAATGAAGGAAATTTAAAGAGAAGGAAAGACATGGAGCCAAATGGTGTTTCTTATGGTAAGTTTTCTTGCTTTCTTATAAACTTGTGATCTTCTAAAGAAGGAAAAATAGGCAAGTTGGGTAACTGCTCAAAAGGGATCCTTGTTGACACGCTTCAACCCACAAACACTTTTTTTGTCTTTTTTTTAATTTTTTTTTTGTAAATAACTAATGCCACAATATTATAACAAAACTATTTTTTTTACAGTTGATACTACAAGTTTTGAATAACTCTGAATTTGGGGGTTGTATGTTAAAGAATAAAGTTGCACTTTGAGCAACTTTGACTTGTTTCATTCCTAGCTAAAGTTCTTGATTTCACCATTTGATGTGTTTGGGATAAAGCATAACCCAAAATTGTCCATTTAGTAAATGGGTTGAATTTGCCATGGGTCTTTTTTTGGTCAAGATCTATTATTTTGTTCAATGCAAACCTTTATAATTCACATCGGATCTCTATTATGAAGCTGCATCTTTCTTTACGCTTTGAGCCTTGTGAATTATTTAATCTAGGTCATAATTGTAACTCTGACCAGTTCTGTTATATGTGTTTCATGAGATGTTGAAAGCCAGTAATTTTCCTTAGAGTAGCTGATATATGACTGTTTATGTACATTTTTACCTTGTATGATGTAAATTACTAATTGATAAAAAATAAACTTTCCTTTTATTCTGATAAAGCCTTTGTGCACTGGGATTTCAGTTATTTTACTATTGAAGCTAATTAATATAAATTTATAAAGGTCTTAAGGTATTAGAACTTAATGTTCTGGTAGTCTGTATCTGATTATTGAATTACGTTACAGAGAATGAACTCAGGCCAAACAAGATGGCCCGGCCCATCTCTAACATCCCCCCGGAAAACGGAAGGAAGCTAGACTTTTCCCATAGCCCGGGCGCAGGTTTGTTAGATAAGCAAGGGGCATCTCATGGGGCACCACAGAACAGTTTGAAGGTCGGTAGTAAGGGCGGGCAGAGAGTTAATGGCATGATAACTTCTCAACCAGCTTCAATTCCTGCTAAAAAGCCACCATTTCCCGCTTTTAATAATATTTCCTCCAAACACTCCCTGATAAAATCACCACCTGTAATTACAAACCATGTTGCTGCCCTATCACCGTCTGTCCCTACAACTAAGCGACAGCCTAATCACATTGCAGCCCTACCGTCCGCACCCAAACCCCCACCTTCAATCCCAAGTCCTATCGCATCCCATCACCAACGACCGTCCCTTTCACCACCACCACAGCTGCAGCCACCTACAACTAGTGAACAACCTATGTCCCGACCTAAACCACCACCTGCTGTTGTTAACAAGGTGGCAGCACCACCATTGTCTATCCCCAAAAAGAAACCACCTCACCCTGATACCAAATACTTGAACCAAATACTCTCGGTTCCTAAACCAGACCAGTGGTGCAGTTTTGATGACCAAGAATGGCTATTTAGCAGCAAAGCCAGGTCCACTTCCAAGAAACCACCAGTCGATGAGCTCGATGTCCAGGTATGGTCTGAAGCTAAGCACATAGTATCTGTTGATGTTTGTGCTTTACCATATGTTATTCCCTACTAATTGGTTTTTGATGAGCAAAACGCAATTATGACACGGGTCGAGCTCTTGAGACTGTGTGATCCGTCGGCTCGTCACAAATTCTTCTAACATTTATGAGACTGCTTGACTATATCATGAACCGGGGTTGATCAGATTTGGAGAAATATTCAGACCCGAGTCGGATATGGCAACAGATTTGCCTGAAAATGGAATATTTCCATGATGGGTTTGAGTTAAAATGGGTTGAGGAAGATGCATTGGTGGCTTCTGCAGTGTTTAGGTGAATCCTGTGATGCTCTTTGCTAACTTGAGAGTGTAAAAGAAACCTTGGTTTGAGGTGTTATAACTTCACCACAACTTTTGATTTTGTAATATACCGTTCACATCAAATGCAAGATTGATGGGGGGTAATATGGGGATTTCCAACAAACAGATTGACACTGTTTGCTTTGATCTTAAGCCCTTACTGGGCTATGTAGGTGACAAAAGAGACGGGTCTGTCAGGTTGGGTCAGGTTGAGTCATGTCAAGTTATAATGGTAAATCTCATAACAATTTGTATATTGTTCGTGTAATGCTCGTTAGTTTTTAAAATCTAGATGGTATTGTTTGGCTGAAAATAGCCATTGAAGCCTTTGAATGATGACAAGTTTCGGATCTCAAAACGGGCCGTTACATGTTAGATTGAACATAGAATAATATAAGCAGATATTATTAAGACCGATTATAATTGCTTGATAAAATAGTAGAATCCGTAGAAAAATGTAATCCAAGTTTGATATTTTTATTGTAATTTCTTAAACCCGTGTCACCAAGTTTTAATTTCATGACTTATAATGTAAAGATAAAGGCTATATTGATGTAACGATGTAGTATAATATCTTGTGATTTTTGGAGACAAAAACGACCATTTTTCAGTTACCACACACGTTATTCTAAGCTTTATTACTTTTTAATAGGACATTAGTTAGTGCAAATGCATCCAATATATAGTCGTGCTTATGCAATGTGCCAATCTTGTTTAAGCACAGATTTAAGCTTGGACACTTGATTTTCCGGTAACGTCACGCTAACCATCCTTCCATCGGAACAACTGTTTGGTGTTGGAAGAACCAAAACAACGCCTTCAACGCCTATGTTATCAATAAAACAGTTTACATAAGCGGGTTTGTGTCCCCTCACCTCCATTTCATAAAATGAGGCGTCACTCAAATCCACAAAAGTCAAATTCGCTCCATATATGAGGAAATCTGGAAGCGCGTCGTCTCTTTCCATCGCTTGTTCAATATTCAGTTGTTCATCATCCACATTGTTCATAAGTATGGACCCGAGTTCCATTGGTGTATATTTTTCTACAGATATGTCTGTTTTGACCAAACTGATGGTTTGGCTTTCATTCGTGATGATTCCCTTGTGTCTATTTCTCAAGTCATTTCGGCATATGGTCACGACCTTTGGTCCCGACCCGTCTCTTACTTTGGCCACACATTGCCAAATTACAACACAAATACATTCGAACACCGCAATTTGTTCATCAGCTTTCTCTCCACGTATTCGTGTTTGCAACCGAGTCAACTCGGATGGTGAAACATGAAACGAAAACGGTTCCATCTTGCAGTGATTTGAAGTAGACCAAAGGTCTCCAACCGGGCCAGCCCGTTTTACGGACAATGGATCTGGGCTTGGGTTTGGGTTTTGGAAACCAAACGTGTGGTTTTGTTGTTGGGCCATAGTGAGTGGTTGGGCCGGGTAATGGCCTGCTATGACTTGGGCCCATAGGTTGATGAAGCCCACAGCTGAAAACGCATCTCCAAGTACATGGGACCAACTCATACCAACCGATTTGCCACCACATTTAAAGTCGGTTAACTGCACAAAACAACAATAAAAATTTTAAATGCGGGTTGAATGCAGTTAATAGGAAAATATTAATTGTCCACTATAATATAATCACTAAGACATCCAATTCCTCAAATTTATATGAGTATGCCCTATATTATAGACGATGATTATGAATGGTTGTTTGTAAAAAATAAAGAATGTTATTGTTTATCTGTATATTTAAGACAAATATTGTTTACCCATATAAAAATTTTAATATTTTTAAAGTTGTTGTGAATGAAGGAGAGATATTTTTTAAAGTTGTTGTGAATGAAGGTGAGATAAAATGTGATGATAATTTACAAATGTATAAAAAGATATTATTTATTTAAAAATAAAAAAGAAAAATTAATGATTTTTAATGCAATTATAACAACAAGATAAGAAATGGGATGTGAGTGCTCTAAAGGTTTAACCATGTACGATCATCGAGGTTATACATACACATGTATGTATAAAATTTTTTTGTTATACATACATAGTTTATTTTATACATATTCTTGTTAATATAGAGTGATCATAAAAAAAAACTTTGAAAATAGAATATACACTCGATTAGATCTCAAATCTTATAGGATAGAGTAATAAATTCAAGTACATACATTTAAGTGATCAAACCTGTGGGAACTAAAGAATAATATAAAAAAAAGAAAAATATTCTTATTTGATAAATAAAAATCAATAAGATAAGTAAATAAATACGAAGTAGACAATTTATATTCTAAATGAACAAATTCAAACTTGAAAAATATCTTTTCGATTCTTAAAGGATAAAGGACAGGAAGATTAATCGAGAAAGATCTCTTGCTCTTATTATAAAATCGTGATTCAAATCATATATGTGTTTTATAAATTAAATGTTCTATATAGTAGTTTATGTGAAAAAGTTTTAAGTACAAAATTTTCACAATAAAAAAAATTAAAAGTCACTTTTATAAAAAAAAAATATATAAATAGAGATTTACAAAGAAAGATTAGCCTCAACCAAAGGTGAGAAGCACACCTGTATTGAAACCAATGGTGAGAAAGCCAAATCGGGGCCAAGAACCTGATTAGGAACAAGAACCTTGTGTCTCGAATCATCTTTAGATTCTAACCATTCATCAAGGCTTAGATGAGACTTAGCCTCCACCACTCTCACTCCACCATCATTACATTTGATGAAAGGTCGACCTGACTCTGCCCTCCTAAGCCGACCACAAGGGATGTATGCATGGTTTAACAAATTAAATAAACTTTCCTTAATCTTCCAAATGGTAAAGCCATTAAATGTTGGGGATTTGAAGTAGTACACAAACCGGAGGTAGTGTAGCTTCATGGCTAGGTCCACTGCGGTCAGCTCCTGAACCGCATTGTGCCCGGACATGCATCCGGATGAGACCGTCGAGATTTTGATGTCGTAAATGGAGCTTTGATCTTTTGATGACACCATTTTTGTTCTTGAATGAGGACTTGAGGGACTTGTAAAGGGGATATGGAGTGTTTTATAAGGAAGTGGTCCAATGTATGTTTTGATCATCCAGCTTTATAATGAAGTAAACATTAAATGATGTAGATTGTAGGTTGGGAGCATTAGAACCGAAACCTATAATTCAATAAATGGTGTGTATGTTGGGGAGATTTGATAGTAAAGTGGTGTACTCGATCATCAATAAAAGATCGTAAGTTCAAATCTTGTTTAGTAAGATTTGATGATTTTAAAAGTATAAAACAGAGAGTGTGTTGATCGATAAAAGATGTATATGTTGGTAGATTCTTTTCATCACCCCATTTCTAAAAGTAAAAACATAAAAGTTTTAATATCATGTCTATCGTAAGATAATGCATCAATTTATTTTTGAATAAATTTTTTATATAAATATATAAACATATGCACATTTAATTTGAAGTTGTTTAATAGATGTTAGATTTTAATGATTTATAGTCTCTTAATAGTTAAAAGATAACCATTAAAATATTAACTCTTAAACATTTAAAATTAAAGTTATCTCTTAAGCATTAAAAAAATATGAATCATTAAAAATTAATAATCATTAAAACGCTATCAAATAATCACTTAGTATCTTACCACCACACTTCCACCTGAAATGTTCATATTAAGCGTAATGAGGGCTTTGGACCGTTGATCAAACTTTGTGTTTCAAGGGTTAAGACAATCAATGGTAAGATTGTAAATAATAAGGAACTATATATGACTTTTTGGTTTAAATTTAAATCTATCATTTTTTCTGAACTCAAGTAAATCATATATGACGTATTACTTTTGAAAAAAAATACTATGAAAAGTTTGAGTACAGTATTCACACACACATTTGAACAAAACACATTTCTTAAAAAATGTTAATGGGTTGCGACTATAACCGTGCACCTAAAGTAGTTATAACAGTACGTTTAAGTTGTCTAATTACAACAATGAGTCTAAACTAGTTACAATCAATATTACAACTAAAATTACATTTTTGTGTATAAGTTATTCAAACATGACGTGTGAATGAAATGATGATAATTAATAGAGCGTTCAAATCGTTACAATTAATGATGTATTTAAAACCACTCGTACATACTTTTTTTTTAATGACCAACGAATATTTTTAAGCCCGGTCACCCAGGTAAACCCAATGGTAAAAGGCCACCCACGTCCGCGAACACAGACAGCGTTGGTGTCCTGGCCCGCCCACCAATCCAGGGGAAACCCACCACCCGAATGCCCACTGTGGTAAAACCCCTGGCCCACTTGAATCATATTGCACCAAGTGAGACTCCAAACCATGACCTTCACTTTGGAAAGTCATGAGATGCCTCCTACCAAGCCAATTGATATAGGGCTCATTGGCACCACTCGTACATACTGAATGGACATATAACCCTTATCTTACAATAAACCTAGTCTTATAACATTGTACACTTAGCACCCATTTTCTATTAAGGAACTCTTGTATACTAGAAAAGGTGATGAATTTATGACAGCAACTTAAAAGCATAAAAATCAGGTTTTTATTACAAAAATAGTATGTTTGCAAACAACAAAGTTGAGGGGGTCTTTTACATAACAAATTCATCAACAGATTTCCATAACAATATAACTGTAATTTGTCACTATTAGGTTTTACATAAAAGTTAGTAATAGTGTAAATACATGTTTAAAATATATAGATACACTTTGTTGTCTTTTGCTTCTCAATATATAACCATGGCTTGTTACTTCTTTCAATCGACAAAAACATGTGAGTGTAATCAATGACGTACTCTTCAAAATTGATGACGATAGAGACAGTTCATAGACGTATGATTTTTTTACATCACTTTAGGTACGTCTAGGAGGAGAATTATCCAAATCGCCAACCTTAATGTCAGCTCAATTAATTAAGGGATACATTTGAAATTTTTATACAATATATAATCTCAAACGTTTCAACTTATAACGTAAAACACTTTGATATTTGTTAGGGATGTAGATGCGAAACCGCAGTTCGAAAGGAATCAATTCATCCTTCCTACATCTGCGGACAAGCCGCTTCATGGAATCCTGGATTAAAAAAAGTAAACAACTTTGCTGACAATTACATATTTTTTGCTTGGTCAGAAGAGTCCTCCGAATATTTTGATCTTGGATTAGTGATTCCTTTTGAAATTTTGATTTCATTTTGAAATCGTCATCGAGAATTGAATAGTATAACATACGAACATCTTTTATCCATATCGAATTCAAGATTGGATTCCCAGACCCATCAATGAGCATGATTCATATTTTTTAACGTAAGAGGGTTCAATACGTTTTGAATTCATATGTACAACTCAAGTTTCGTTTGTGAGAAATTTTACAATATTTGCTTGTTGATTATATAATTAGTTTTTCTTAATAATAATATTATTTATATTTTTATATTATCTTTCTACTCTAATAAAAAGGTATCTTTGGAGCACATGTGTCATCTCCATATTAATTCTTATCAAAATTTTTCACGTTTCTCTCTACTATTAAATATTTACATTAATTAGTAATAATATTATTTAATTATATTTAGATCTAAAATAGTTTTATAAGTTAATTAAGAAAGAAATCTTTTTATTAGTGTTATTTCTAGATAAACAAATTTATAATATAAAAAACTTTTAACACATCAAACTTTTTTAAATATATTTTATATAACAGTATGTTTTGAAACAAAATATATAATTTATTACAACTAAAAAAAAGAAAAGTTTTAAAATAAAGAGTTAAGTTCAATTTCACTCCTTGAGGTTTGTTAAAAATAACTATTTTCCTCCAAAAGATTAAAAATATCAATTTACCTCCAAATGTTTCATAAATTGTTTCAATTTTAATCCAAAAGTTTTATTAGTTGTTTTAATTTTATCCAAAATAATGAAACTTTTGGAGTGAAATTAAAACAACATATGAAACTTTTGGAGGTAAATTGATGTTTTTAATTTTTTGGAGGAAAATGGTTACTTTAGTTAAACCTTAGGGAGTAAAACTGAAATTAACTATAAAAAAAAGTTTAGAAAGTTAATATAATTTTTATTATTTATAATTCTTAATCATATATTATATTAGAATATAATTTTATAATTAATAACTTTTTATTTTATTAAATATATTATTTGATCAACCCGTGTAATACACGAGTTTAATAAAACTAGTATATATATATATATATATAAGTATGTATGTGATTAGTTTTTCTATCAATATATCTGTATGTAATATTCATTATATAACATATTCTATAAATATTATTATTATTTGTATAATAACATGCTCATTTAACCTCAAAAGCTTAATGAAGCATGATGTATGAAACTTGGTCCGAGCTTGTAATACGTTCATTTAATTAAATTAAACGAGCTTTAATTTAAGCTTAATCCGACTCCATTCAAGTTTTTACCGGATCGATCTTAAATAGTTGTATCCATTGCTAAATTTATACACATTATCTATAAAAGTTGCTGTTTTTCCAATTTTTATTCTATTTATAAATATATTCAATTCAGAATCACACAAACATATAAGAAGTCAAACAATAAACATTTAAAAATTCAAATATTTATACAAATTCTATCACGGTGAAACAGCTTATATGTGTAAACAAGAGCTAAATTTCCTGACTTTTGAAAAACACACACGCCCTAATAACCCAACATGTGCTTTCATTCATTGGGTGTTCATAGGTATTCCTGTCTAACATTTACTTGCATTCTTCAAAAGCCCGTTCCTGAGAGTTCTTGAAAACTCTTGGGCCCCGAGCGAGTAAGAAAATGGACTCCTACAATATAAAGTCAATAACTCGTATGTAAAAAAATCTATAATACGTCAATAATTGTTTTACCAATAAACAAAAGTATTGTAGCAAAATAATTTAATTTACTTAAGCGAATCGTGAGACTCTTCTAATGTTTTATAAATGAGTTTAGATTGAATAATAGTAGCGGATTAAACTAATTAAAATATTAATGAACCCTAAGTTTCAATAGGTCAAAATAATAAAATTGCTATTGAGTTTGTTAATAGCCTTTAGTTGTTTTTAAAAAATATATTTACATACATATATAGTATAATTTTTTTTTAAATTTTGGCTCCTAAGTAGATTGGGCCCTGAGCGGTTGTCCATCCTGCCCCCTTTTAGCGTTGCTCATGATTCTTCATTAAGTTATGAGTACCTACATAGACTTGACGTGTTACTCGTTCACTTGTGCGGTACATCTTACTATAAACGGGCAATCAACTTGTAAATTATAGAAACTAGAATTTTTCACATGTGAAACTTAAGGGTAAAAAGTGTAATTTCGTATGAGAAAACTGCCTTCGGCGGTTTCCCCACCCCTGAAATATTTCGATTTTGGAAAAGATTGGTGCATCTTCTTCTCGAATTCTCTTCTGGTTCATGATCATAAAACACACACGAATTTCATACTTCGATTTCTGAAACTTAAGTTTTATCCGATTGAATATTTGGAGTGAACCCCAAATAGTTTCAATCTGAAAGCGAATTGCGACTCTCAAGTTTTCCAAGTCATTATTACGATTCCTCTACAGACGATCCTCCCATTGCCTTCTTCAACAACGTTTGAACTATTAGATACAAAAGATATGTAGTAGGTGTCGACTTGTATTGTTTATTAGGATGCTTCATAATCAGAAATAACCTCGGAGGTATTCTGCTTTTACCAATTGAAGTTTTCTAAGCTTTTGTCTATTTTTGATATAAGTTATATATTTTAATAAACTTCACTAATTCTCAGTTACAATATATTTAAATCCTGAAGTTTTAATACAGTAGACAAGAAAAGTTACCAATCCTTAATTCTTGGAGCATAAAACAAACCCGTGGGTGTTCAGGTGTTCATTTCTCCTCATTGCTGGAGGTAGGGTTATTATCCTTTCTTGTGAAATCATCAACATCTTCAATGAAGTCTCAATTAACAAAAACCCTGTATATCGAACCATTTCATGATCGTAAATTAAAGAAACTGACCTATTGAGAGAGAAGCGGATGAATCGTAAAAACACTTGGGATCTGATTATGATTTGCAGAAGCTTTGCGATAAGAAGAGGCTACTTACGATTCACCAACTATAGTCCGATCGCTACTGTATGCTTACGATCTGCAACTGTCAACCTCGACGCACCTGAGTACAAAACCAAGAAAAATTCCATTAGGAAAGCAACTGGAAAATAGGCACCTGATGGATGAAAACGAAACACCATCGGAACATTTGCAGGCGAACACTTAAGACACTTGCCAAGATTCAGTAATTAGGGTTCGTGTTGGTGGATTGTAACTCTAAAAGGAATGTAGATGATGATTGTCAGCCTAA
Organism: Flaveria robusta; assembly: GCA_025506415.1. Taxonomy (NCBI): domain Eukaryota; kingdom Viridiplantae; phylum Streptophyta; class Magnoliopsida; order Asterales; family Asteraceae; genus Flaveria; species Flaveria robusta. The sequence continues at coordinate 25,245,839 of CM046471.1, read as the reverse complement.
TAACTTTCGATTTCTGCACAAAATTAGAAGAGGGTGATGATAATACCTGCTCAAACACACTAACGAAGATGATGATCGGTTTAGGAATTGATGGTCACGGGTAAGAAAAGAACACTAAACACACTAACGAAGATGATAATACCTGCTCAAACTCTCGTTTAATTGAACAGCACACCTTTCTAAAAACACTATTCATGCCCTTCGTTTATTAACTATAGAGTAATTATATACTTTATAAGGTTTTTTCTTACTTGGAGTCTTACGGATGATTGTGCATAACATGTGATAATTAAATGACCAGATGTGCTTCATGGGTTAAGGCGGCCCTCAGGGCGTGTACCCGCGTGTTGAATGGGCGACGCTTAGCTAGGACTTAAACTTCAAGGACTCAAATTTTTATTTTTATATACCATATATTGATTAACATACTAAAAATTGATATACGTATTAGTAATTATATGTTCAACATGAACCCAATAAAACATTTTAAAACTCAAAAGCATATTCTAGGTGAGGTCTGATTAACCCAGTTAAATTTTAGAAACTAAAAATTCCATTGTATTTAAATTTGTACACAACAATTTTAAAACTCTAATAAGAGCATTCACAATTCATTCCACATCCCCATCCATATAATTACATTAAAAACATCTATTTTTTATCTCTTCTTTTCAATTATATAAAATTTTTTCATACTTTTATCATTATTTTTTCTCTCTCATCTACTCACAACCACTTTTAAAATATTAAAAAATAATATGGGGCACCCACTCACATAAAAATGAAGTACAAACTGTGAATGCTCTTACACCGAATAACCTTTAATCCATCAAATTTTAAATTTGAATATCTGAAACTCAAATGTTGAGATTTTTGAATAGTTGATTTCACTATGCTAAACAATTAAAAAAAGATATATAGATATAATATTTTCGAATTATAAAACTTTTACGACAATTAAATACATATATATATATATATATATATATATATATATATATAGGAGTAATGCTATAGTAAAAATAATATTTAATCATAAAAAGCTAAATTGGATGATATCTTGATTAGTGTGTCAAATACGTCATGTCATTGTGTTTAACACGTCAGGTCATTGTATTTTTCAGAACTAATCATTTTATAAAAACACAAATGTGTTTAGTAAAACACAATGACACATTTATCATTATGTTTTATCAGTATATTTTTTACACAAAACACTCTTTTTATTTCTATAAATGAATTTTTGGTTTGGATTTGGATTAATTATTTTAGAGTTATAAAACGATTACAGATATACACAAATATGAAATTTAAGATAGTGCGGATATCCTAACTATTCAAATTTCTTAAATTACTATTCAAATCCGAATCCAGAATTACTATCTGAAGTTTCGAATGCGTAATTCTCAAATAACTCAAGTTTTGAATTTTGGATATTTAAATTTAAATATTTTACACACCCTAGTATCTAATGATTTAACACATGCTTTGGCTCTGTGCTGCTATCCTGCAAAATTACTGCCCTGCCAAATAGGTCTTATTAGTTTCGATTTTACTTTTATTTTCATTGTTTCTTTTTTTTTTGAACAACGACTTTTATTTTTTAGTGCCATAGCATCTCCGACAAATCAAAAACCCATCACCCCTCTACGTCTAACCATTACATTTTGGTGTTCTTGTTTTGTTTGCAGTTTTACTAATTTTATTTTGTTTTCAATTTTATTGTTTTGGTTTTAACATTAACTAGTGATTTATGAACATTTAGCAACATTTAAAGTAGTGGTTTCAATATTTAACTATTTATATCAATCAGCATGTTTAATTGTTTATCTAGCTGGATTAGTTGAAACTTTTGTTGATTAGGTTATTGTTATAAGATTTTCAGAAAATAAGTACCAAATAAACAACCAACTATCCAGTAGTCATAAACATAAAATGAGAAAATAACTGAAGATTTAAGGAAGTCTTAAGCCTAGGCTCTATAGGTTATTTATATACTAACAATTATCAACATAGTCTACACTAATTTACTTTGTTATAAGAACACTTACTGTAGTACTAATATATTGTGTTAAAATATACAGCGTTCTATTATAAAAGACATATGTTTACTTGTCGCACAGAGTAATATCCAAAATCTATGAATTGATCCGTAGATCCATTTTCAAGTTTAACAACTTATCCATCAAGATAAATCTTAAAAATTTTCGGAAATTAATATAACATGTTATTGTGTATAGACCTATGTACATAGGTAGTATGTATAGATACTTATGTGAGTGCATATGTTATGCGTTGTTATATCTGTGTACTATTTTTGTATGGTGCAATCCTTCTTGATCGATTTGACATTTCGACATAAAAAACATGCAAGTTGGATAACAAATCTAAGCATTAACATTCTACCTTCCATATTTAAAAATCCATTGGTACAAAAAGGTATTCGTACATAAAAAGTTTATATATATTGTTTATTAATCTTCTTCTACACCAAACTAATGTGCTTAACTTATTATAATTTTTGAACCGTAAACTTTTATCAGGAAATGGGACTAAGAAGTTAAAACCCCGACAAAAGAGTACAAACTTAACTTATTATTAATGCAATATTTTTTTTTTTACTTTTTTTAATCAATTTAGAATCCAAAACAGTAATCTTCAAAACAAATTTATTGTTTATAAGTGTTCTAGCATAGGGATGAACAAATAGGTACCAAGTACTAAAACCGAACTGGTACCGGTACCGAATTTCCCGTAACGAATCATTTTCGATACCAATTCGGTACCATTTTTTAGTAATTAGGGGATTGATACTTACGGTACCGTACCAAAACAGTACCAATACCGTAAGTACCAGTTTAAAACAATACTGGAACCGTAAGTACAAGTACTGGTACTGATTCGGTACTTTACCAGTTTTATTGGGTATGTTTGGCTAGAGGGTTTAGAAGAATACAAGTCAGTTCTCCCTTTGTTCAAAATGATTTGGCGTGGAGAACAATTATAAAGCAAAGATTTGAAAAGAATTTATATCTATAGCATATAATAAATAAATGATTAAAAAGGACGCATGACCACTTTTGATTAACTATAAATTTATGTTTCTCATTTCTTCCTCCAATTATATAAAAATAAATTTAAATAAGAAAACCAAGCAATCAGATATTTAAATTAGAGAAAATTGCATAAATAGTCCATGTGGTTTGATCAGATTGCATGATTGGTCCCCAGACATTTAAAATTACAAAGTTAGTCCAAACTTTTTGTGTAACCATTGCCAATTTTGTCCCCAAATTTTACAAAAGTGCAAAGTTAGTCCAAACTTTTAAGTGGGCTTTGCATTTTTGGTCCATAAAATTAAATTTAAAAGTTAATTTAAATTTTATAAATGCGTAAAAAATTAATAAATTTAATGCTAGGGACCAAGCATGCAATGATTACACAAAAGTTTGGACTATCTTTGCAATTAAATCTTATTTTAATAATTTATTAAAACACACTAAACAATATGATTTATATTATATATTATTTTAAAATACAATTTTATAATTTTTACTTTTTGTTTATAACTTCTTAGATTTTCATTAATTTTATTTCACAATAGTAATGATATGTAACATACAAAACATTCATAAATATTAATGGTTTTAACATGTTGACTTTATTCCGTCCATATAATACATGAGTTAATATATAACTAAGTATATAATATTATAATTGTGAAAATCTCTCTCATCAAAATTATTCATACTTTTCATAAGTTTAATTAGTTTATTTAAAGAGTAAATTACACAGATAGTCCCCGTGATATGTTCAAATTACGGTTTTGGTCCCCAAGTTTGACAAACTACAAGCTTATTCCCAAAGTATGCATAAACGTAACAGTTTTGATCCCTAACATGGATGAATAGTTAATTTTTTTCGTTAAGTTGTGTGAAATGACCAAAATACCCCGATCACCCAATTTGCATACATCAACACCACCACCCATACCCCCTTGGATCCTCCCCGTCCAACAAGCCGTCCGACCAACAATGCCATCCAACCACCGTCACACCTTGCCACCACCTCCGTCACATCTTGTCAACATCGTTGTACTACCATTCAACCACCATGGTCACACCACCGCTGTTTGACCTTGCCACCATCACCGTCGCATCTTGCCAACACCGTCGTCCGACCTTGCCACCACCATAGTCACACCTTGCCACCACCGCCGTTTGACCTTATCGCCACCACCATCGTTTGACCTTGCCACCATCACCGTCACATCTTGCCAACATCGTCGTCTGACCTTGCCACCACCGACGTCCGACCTTGCCAACACCATCATCGCATCTTGCCAACATTCCACCTTGCCACCACCACCATCGCACCTTGTCAATATCATCGTCCCACCTTGATAACACCACTGTCCCCCATTGCTGCCACCGGTCTTCCATGTTGCCATATAAGGGTATTTTTGTCATGTTTAAAAAAGTTAACAAAAAATTAACTGTCCATCCATGTTAGGGACCAAACCTGTTACGTTTATGCATACTTTGAGACTGACCTTGTAATTTTCCAAACATGGGATCAAATCCGCAATTTAAACATAGCATAGGGACCATCTGTGTAATTTACTCTTATTTAAAATTGTGGATATCTTCTCACATCAAAATTATATAGATCTAGTCCTCATTATAATTATTTGCGTATTCCCGCCTGATATTTTACGTGGTCTCCCATTTAGGCAATTATCTCTCTTCTTCACATTAGGTAATCTTATTCGGTTCTTAAATCTAGTTTTGACTGATCTAACCTATTCAACCAGTAATGTCGTGAATCGTCTGTTTCACTCTCCAATCTAATATAAGCTGTTTAATTTACGTTAGATGACATTATTAAACATTAGTCCCATATTAGATTTAACATTCATAACGACAGTTACAAATTTGATTAGGGAGGCAATATCCATAGCCATCACGACGAGTCACACTACAGTCGTAGCTGCAGACTTTCGGAACACATGGACCAGGATGAATCCTCCAATAGTCATGGCAGTTTTGCCAAGCATCCACCTTCGTCATGCCTAAACACATACAAAATAAATAACATTAACTTTTTTTTAATCATAATAATATATATACTTTATATATCTAAAGTAGTCGTTATTTAAAACAGTTGTTTTCTTGTAGTTTGACATTGCCAGTACTGGATTGTCGCCACACAAGGGTTTTGAACTGAGACGCTCCAAAGGTAACCTTAGATGCCTTACTAAATTACCATGTTAAATGAAAGTGACCAAAAGTTTATTAATCATCGAGCTAGACAGTAGGTGTCTACTAAAAACCAATTAAGACACAAGAGCACGAAATAATCGTCAAACTTTCTAACTGACTAACAGCGATCGATGGCTAATTAAAAGTGAACTTTACGAGCTTATGCTAATTAAACAAGAAGTTATGGTTAATTAAAAGATTACCAGCAATTGTTATTATGAGCACAAGAGCAATAAGGAGCTTGATGGATGCCATGTGTTTGTATAGTAGGTTTATATGTGTTTCAAATGGCTCAAGAAGCACACGTTTATATAGGAAAAAATAGGTGGTGGGACGAAGTCATGTAGCAGATTTTATATCATGATATTAACCAAGAAATTTTAAGTGTTACTATTAAAAGAATATACGAAAAGTTTGGTGAGAACGTGACGTAGGTTTGCTTACCATTAAATGAATATCATTGAATTAACAATAAATACATATTGTTGGTCGTTTGTAAACCTCAGTAAATGTTGATATCTGTGCATATACTATTATATGTTGGTAATTTTCACATTTTAAATAGCTTTGATTCTTAAACTTTTTGTTATAGATTTGTGATAAAACTTTGGTTGCGTGTTTTTTAACCCCACATATTGTGTAATTTGGTGTAATATAAGAGTATGATAGATTTACCATTAAAAATAATTTTTTTATATTCAAATATGTTTTTTTTTCTATCTGCAAATTGTTTTTCTTTACAGAGATGATATCTAGTAACTTTTATATATATTCTTTTGTACTTTTTATTATCATTACTTACAAACAAATTAATACAGCTTGCTGTAAGAAGTAGACTTTGTAACATTTAAAACTAATAAAATTTGTGTAAAAATATCCGTTTTCGTCATGAAAAAAATATTTTATATATGAATTATGGGACCAACTTATCTATCTAGAAAGTAGAAACCTAAAAGGTTAAAAATCCATCCCCGTAAACGGGTTGTGCTAATTATTATGAATATGGGTTGTGCTATACAATTATTACGATATAGTCGCTGTAATAATTGCTACGGATACGTACGGTAGTTTTTTTCTTTTTTTAACAGCGAAGATTTTATTAAAATCTAGCAAGGAGCTAGAAACAGAACAAGGCAAATTGGTGTACATGCATTTGACCAGAGGCATTTGATCTAATTAATATCTATATCTATATTTATACTATTATATAATAGAGAAATCATTGTTAGATTTGTACTTTTACATCAATTTTAAGATGACATATGAAAAATTACAAGTTTTAATGTGTAATGTCATAAAATTTATTCTTATTATACCCCTATTAAGATTTAAATACTTGTACTTTATTATTTTCTAATTAAATTTAAAGTATAACTATTATATTTAAGGTTATCTTAATCTATCTATATCTGTATTACTATATAATAAACTTTTTGGACAATATTGTAATTTTAATTTGTTTTTAAGACACTTAATAATAATTTTGTTATATTTGGTACAAATGATTATTATGCATAAACATCTTATTTTTTATAAATTTGCTCATCCCTATAGTAATATAGATATGTTTGATATTCCACATTAATCAAATAAAAAAGCAAAATTAGAGTTAGCACAATAATGAAGAATTAGCTAAATACACAGTCCTAAAAATATTTATACATCCGCCACACCGTGCGGGTTTCACCCACTAGTTCTTATTTTAAGCTTCAAAAATATTACTACTATGCAATCTCTCTCTCTCTCTTCAAACTCACTTTCTCAACGTCTTTCTTTGACCGGGAAACATCAAATGAGAGAGACGAGATGAGATGGGTCGATTATCATTTTTGTTTTAAAAACTTGATCTGATAGTGTATAAGGTTTTTAATTTAAAAATATTTGGCAATTTTATAGTTAAAAAAATATTATAAACAAAAAGCTTTGAGTAAACTAATCAATTTACAACAAAACTCCAAGACAATAACAATGATTTACGACAGTTCTTGTGACCACATTCGATGATTAAATGATAAGGTTCACATACTTGTGTTTAATAAGTTCGTTTTACAACAAAACTCCCAGTCGTATTTACATGACTTGGGGCAATACAAAAATATGTCAGCTCGTCCTTTTATTTAATAAGTTCGTTTGTAACATCAATGTCAGTTTAAATAATTTTGTTTATAACAACAATTGCAGATATGTTTTTTATGATATATGTTTCACGAACCTTGAGTGTGCTAAACATATTCATTAAAGATAATAGAATCTAATACGAACATACAAGGTGAAATTTAATACTGTGAAAAATATCATATTTAATTTTTTTAAAGAATTAAGTTCAAAACACATGTAGGTGTAGAAATAAATACCAAAATGGCCCACATAATTTTCATATATTTTTATAAAATAAAAAAGAGAAAAATAAGAAATAATTATTTTTGATTATTTATAAAAAAATTGGTTCACTTTAAAAATAAAAATAAAAATATGTGATTAGAAATGATTCTTTTAGGTTTTTTTACAAATTTTTGGTTCTTAATTGAATGTCCCTATATATATAATAAAATTAAAAAAATGAATACCTCAAATGAATCTAGCGTTAAAGAAAAAGATAAGTTTTAAATAAAAAAGCAACTAAAGTCTAAAAACATGAAAGTTGGAAAAAAAAATAAAGATTTGATTACATATATTGAATTTCCGGCTTATCACGCGAGAGAACTATATTTCGTATAAATTGTGAAGAAAGGTAAAAGAATTGGAAGTTATAAATTAGGTCCATTAGGATTGGCATAATATATAACCTATTTATAATAGTTTATTTTTTTATGATATTTGAATTTTTTTTATCACAATTGGTCAATTTGTGTGAATTTGACTAGTTGATAATAATATGCATGTGTTTAATATATTTTTTATGAAAATTTTTTTATCTACTTGTATCTAAATGTTTAAAATATCAAAATAGCAAATAGTGTAAAATTAAAAAAAGATTATAATGTTTAAGAAACTTTTGCTGAAAGTAAATAATTCATGTTGTTCAAGAAAGTTAACACATTCTATAATGATTTGTTTTATTTATAGTGTATATATGAAATAAAACATCTATTGAAATATTTAACATGTATAAGTACATTTACAAATATAACCATTGGGCATGCAAAATCCGAACGCTTCTCGATGCCTAGAACGGCATTGAGTGTCGCAAACGGGCGGATCACATGGATACTCTCTCATCCAGTATTCTTTGCATGTAAAACGACCATTCACCGTCTTGTTGCCTAAACAAGATAACAAATAAGTAACATCAAACTGTTTTACCAAAAAAAAATACATATATCAAACCATTCACGGAACTAGTGTAACTAGCAAAAGATTTTGGTTCCATCATTGTAGCAAACAAAAAAAAAAGCTAGAAGTACTACATCACAGACCAAAAGCCTTCTGATGATCACCTAGAACAAGAAAAAGATCTTAGATTAGATTTTATCTTATTTAGTTTAGGTAGTTTAGAATTATTTTAGATGGTTTAGAGCTATAACATGATTTTAGGTGGTACTTCAAACAACTTTTGTTTCTAGATGATCCACCCGGCCTTTCAACTAGCCCATGTGAATACTGCAAACCTATATGGGATTCGTTTGTTAAGATAGCGGATGTAGAATAACTTTTTTTTTTATTATTATTACTTTTTTTTTATAAATGAAATTTGCACTGTTCGCATCCACATGTTTGACCAACCGGTCTCATAAGCGTCTGCATTGTTCACACTCACTAGTTGAAGAAAAGGATAACATGGACACAAAAGCGGTTTCCAAACCGCTAGAAACCATAACAACCTTGAAAATAAAGAAAGTAACTTTAATGAAAATGCTTGAATTTTGTTAATCATCCTGAGGCATCTACTAATAAATCAAGTTTAAAAGAAAATACAAAACAAACAAATAGTCATGGCTATAAGTGAACCTTTGGTTTGTGGCGACTTCATACCGGTTGAACTACTAGCTATGGTTAAAAGATTAACAATTGTGATTATGAGCATAAGAGCAATAAGGACCTTGACGGATGCCATATACGGGATATTGTTTGGAGGTCTATATGTGTTTCAAATGGTTCAAGCTAGCATAAATTTATATAGGAAAAATTATGTGACCACGTGACGCAAGCATGGTTACCAGTAAATGATTTTCATTTAATAAACAATAAATGTAAATTGTTGGTGGTTTGAAAACCTCAATAAATTGTTCTAAGGCTCGTGGTATTTTCGCCTACTGATACTCAAGATTGTTCTTTACAAATGTGAGGTTAGTTTAAATCATTACTAGTGGATATTAGATGGCATTTAAAAGTCTGTTAAAAAAAAGATGGCATTTAAAAATAGAAGTCAATGAGTCCTAGATCAATTGTTTTAAGAGGAAATATCTCATGATTTTCTAATGCGCAAATCATGAGTTCGAGTCTCATTTGTTGCAATATGCTTCAGGTGAATTAAAGGTTTTACTATAGTGGACATTTGGGAGGTGGGTTTCCCTTGAAATAATGGACGGGACAGGTTACTAGCGCTATTTGTGTTCGCAGTGCATGTGTGGCGTTGCATCATTGGGTTTACCCAATTGACAGGACTTAAAGTATTTGTTGGCTCTTTAAAAAAATTAAGATTAAAATATTGCTCTTAGAAAATAAGTGTTGCAATATGTGCATATTATTGTGTTGCTAATAGAATGAAGTTATAATTTTGATTTATGGAATTGTTTTAACTCTTAAACTTCCTCGTTAAATTTGTATGTTAAAAGATTTAGGAATTTTAAATAGAAAACTCACACATGCACTAACATACTTCTAATTGTGCACCATTTGTTCACAATATGACTTAACCCTCAAGCACTTAGGTCGATTATACAGTTGCAATGGAAAAAGGAACTGATCAATGATAACACGAAGAAGCGAGAATTCTAACAATATTCCAAAATTGTAGAAGATCTAGTCCTTTCAGCAGCAAGTGATAAATGACAGTGGTTTGGAGGCGAGGACGACAACTTCTTGTTACGCTCTCTCCATTTATTGATTGAATTTGAAATCAACACACGACGGGATACAAGTTTCGTTAGTTTAACTAGCCGGCATTTATGAAAGTTTATGTTTTATGTATACCAACTAGGCCTGGCAAAATGGGCGGGTCGGGTCGGGTTAGGTGTCGGGTCAGGACGGGTTCGGGTCAAGACGGGTTCGGGTCAGGATGGGTTCGGGTCAGGATGGGTTCGGGTCAGAATGGGTTCGGGTCAGGATGGGTCGGGTCAGGACGGGTCAAATCCAAAAATATCAAAATTCTCAGTTTTCCAACACAAACCATACTAACATATAAACTATAAATAAAAGTTGTTTCAAACATTAATTCAACGTTTAAAACCCTCATATAAACAACCACAACCTTAATTATTGATAACCACTTTAAATATCTTCAAATCAAAGATGAAGGTTGTTGATGCATCTATACCCATTTGGAGCTCCATGGACAATACTATAATCAAGAAAATTAATGAAACCTCAATACGTGAATTAACAATATCAGAAGTGTATGAAGAATGGATGTGGATATTACCTAAAAGTTGCTACTATCAAAAGTCGAAATCAATGCTTCGATATCTTCTACAATTTCTTCTTCCATCTCGTTTCCATTCTCCTTCTCATCTGAATATATGAAAAATAAAAGATGTATGATTTACTATAAACATGAAAGCATATGCGATCTAAAGTTATAAATATAATAAATTAACTATAATACCTTCTAAATCAAACAACCAATCACGTGTGCATAACAACGCCTCAACATTTGAAGATATAAGTGAACTTCGATATTTATTTATAACTCGACCGCCAATACTGAAAGATGATTCTGAAGCAACGGTCGTGATTGGAATGCTCAAAATGTCACGAGCCATTAAAGCTAACCGTGGATACCTTCCTTGATTATCCTTCCAATATTGTAAAACATCAAGTTCTTGTTTTCCAATATTGTAAGACATCTGACTTTGCAGTGTTTCTTGTTATGGGATTCGCATCACGGTGTAAAAACTTAAGCAAATCTCTTGTTGCCTCGTGTTCAACATAACTGAACGGGTAGTTATGTTTGATGATCGAATATGCTAGTTTCTCTCTATACATCACTTGATCTAGAGGGGCACGTTTTTTTGGTTGACCAGGTTCATCAAGATCAAAACACTTCGAAATATGTCGCTTCATGTTAGATGTCCCTGATTTTGGATTGGCACTATACACTTTTTCACAGCCAGTACATATTGCTTTTTTTTCCCCATTCAGCTCCAACCGGTAGTTTTTCAAAATAATCCCAAACTATAGAATGGTTCTTACTCGAACTAAAAGAACTTACTTCATCAAAATCAGTGTTATTTGACATATTTGATGTCTCCTACAAATATATAAACCATAACATTGATAATACTATATGTATTATGAAAGTTCAACGTATCTAGAACAAGAATGAGAGTATTACATTATAGGTTATTAATCAAGATGCATGTGGATATTTCATGACAATCATCATTTGAATAAAATTTATGGTAATGACTAATGATAGTAACCCAATCAAAGCAAATTTGTTATAGCTTTCTTAGAGATTTCTATAGTAATGATAGTAACCCAATGAAAACAAATTTGTTATAGCTTTCTTAGAGATTTCTATGGTAATGATAGTAACCCAATCAAAGCAAATTTGCCATAAAGAATCACATTTGGTACTAATTTTGAAGATACTATATTACTATTGCTAGAACATCATAAATCATAACTCATAAGTTCACAAACACATGCTAATCATTTCATGACTACTTAACTAGAAAAAAAAAAGTCAAACTCATATATAGAAACACAGAATGTCAAACTTACATAAAAAATTTAACTAGAAAACATCATAACATTCAAAGTTTCAAACTAACATGCTCTATTTATTTAAATTCTATAAATGATACAAATCAACTAATTTCCCAATTAACATGCTTTATTTAGAAACACAAAATGTCCCCTAATTCACCCAAATTCACCCATCAAAAAACCTAATGAAGTAATGATACAACAAACTTCGTTTAATAAATCGATTAAGCAAATGAACCCATTAAAGAGATGAATACCTTCATCTTCAGCTAATCAATTTTTGGGGACGTTCACAATTGTTGGTTTTAATCTGATTGTGTTCATCACAAAGATTTCTGTTACGGTTGCAAAGGTATCATCTTGTCGCTGGTTTTCTGTTCATGTTCCTTAGGGTTTTAATCGATTAAGCAAATTTGCCATAAAGAGTCACATTTGATTAACATAGGATTAAAAAGATGAATACCTTCTAGAAATGAGCGATGGCAGTCGATTGGGGATGGCAATGGCGGATTGGGGATGAAGGTCCGACTATGGCGATGAAGGATTGGGGATGAAGGTCCGATTAGCAGTCGACCTACAAGAGGGGAAATCGGCAGTTTGCAGAAATTGTTCGGAACTCCATTAGCATTCTGCCATTCCAATCGATGAAGGTCTGATTATGGCGATGGCGGATTGGGGATGAAGGTCCGATTAGCAGTCGACCTACAAGAGGGGAAATCGGCAGTTTGTAGAAATTGTTCGGAACTCCATTAGCATTCTGCCATTCCAATCGATGAAGGTCCGATTATGGAGATGGCGATGGTTTGAGCCTTTGAGGTGAGAAATCGGAACTGGGGATTGGGGATTAGGGAACGATGGTTTGAGAATTAAGAGTTGAGATTTGAGAATTGAGGTAACCCGCATTTATTTTTATAGCCCATCCTGACCCGCGAGTATTCATAAATGAGAATTTCATGGCCCATCTAAACTCTTAGAACAATTTTTTAAGGCCAGTATGACCCATTTCTTTTCTTAAAATGTCCATACAAACCCAAAATGAAAGCTACGGGCTTAAATTGCCAGGCCTAATACCAACCCATGAAGAGTTATCAAAAGATGGAATTGCAAATGATGCAAGCTTATGCTTTATTTGTTAACTATCGGACGAATCATCTATCATCTACTAGTAAAGTGCCCCTTCGCTACAACGATATTGACTGGTGAAAATGCTATAAACAATCAAATTATTACAAACAGAATTTCTGAGTTAAATCAATTATCTGTTTTGGACTTGTAATACCAGTGAAACCAATATAGCAACAAGTCTTTTGTTGCAATTGGTCTTATGTTCATGATGTGTGTAACTAATATGTCAGTAGTTCTATTGTATTTAAATATGATTATAATTTATTAAAATATCAATTTTTCATTGACAGGCATCTTGTCATTATATCATCTGCTACCAACATATCATATTATAGGATAAAAAACAAAAACGCAACACGTTATAACACAGGCCACAAATGAAAATGTAAACAAGATATTAAAAATGCTATCTACAATCAATATTCCAAAGTTAGAACAATCTGTTTTAATGTTGCAGTGTCAATGAAACCAACATAACAAAGAAACAATTATCTAATTTGATAGTCGTTGATAGTTTCATTGCTCTACACTTTGAACGATTTGAACCCATAACATTTTGGTTGGATGTCCCTTTCGGACATATATCACCTTTTACTACCTGGATATACTTTAAGATGGTACAGAAACCACAAATTATATAACTGAATATTAGTTTATGGTCTACGCTGATAGCGAGGAAGAGACTATGGCATGAGGTGAAGAAAAAACATGAATTTTCCAAGGGCGAAAAACGTATCCTAACGTAATTTTGTTTAAGACTCGTCTCATCCTCATCATGAATATAACTTCATTCGCCACCAAACGAACCGCCCGCTTCAGTATAAAGGTATTCATTCACCATCAAATGCTATGAACAATCAACATGTTACGATCCCGTTGGATCCTCGTAGGCTGGAGAGAGAGAGAGAGAGAGAGAGATATCAATGTATACAGTTAAGCAAATAGATTGATTACACATAATAAAAAAAAAAAGGGTGTCAAAAACGATTATGATATAATCCACCACATAATGCAATCAATAGATAATTAAAGAACAAAAAAGAAAATTCTTACATGAACACTGATGAATCGGATATCTCATATTGCCGGAAAGTTAGAGCACTAAAACCTACGGTATGTTGCAGCGGCCATGATGATTTTCCAAATGAAGTTAAACATCATATCTTGTATATGTAGTTGAGGACTTAAAACTAAACCCTAGTCCATAAATTGCATTATAGCCCCTGATATTTGAATGTTTTTTTATAAATAGAACTCAGAAAAAATTACATAAATAGTTCTTGTGGTTTGGTCAGATTACACGATTGATTCCAGACTTTGAAAATTACAAAGTTAGTACAAATTTTTGTTTAGTCATTACAAATTTGGTCCTAAATTTTACAAAAGCACAAAGTTAGTCCAAACTTTTATGTGGGTGTTACACTTTTGGTCCCTAAAATTAAATTTAAAAGTTAGTTTAAATTTTATAAAGAGTAAATTACTATTTTCGTCACTGGGGTTTGACGAAATTCACGGTTTCAGTCCAATAGTTCATTTATTACATTGACGGTCCAATAGTTTTAAGATTTGTTTCAATTTCACCTAAACCATTAACACCGTTAAAAATATATCAGTTAAATCATATAAAAAGACTATTATACCCCTGGATATTTTTAAAATCCCCTCCCCTATCCCCACCCCCATCCCTATCTCTCTCTCTTCTCTCTTTCTCTCTCTCACACACACCTAGAAATCAAGAACACCATCCACCACCTCCGGTGCCACCGCCACCCCAACCACCTTCGGCCACCACTGCCACCCCCAAACACCTATGGCTGCCACCTCCATCCCCAACCACCTCCGGTGCCACAGCCACCCCAACCACCTTTGGCCACCACTGCCACCCCCAACCGCCTTCGGCCACCACTACCACCCCCAACCACCTCTGGCTGCCACCTCCATCCCCAACCGCCCCTAAACCCTTTGAAGATGCATATGTCTTTAACATAATGTCTTTGTGAAGTCCGGAAGAGCCAACACACGGGCAATTGTTAAAGCTTCTTTAAGTTGGTCAAAATCATATTAAACTTCCACTTGCCATTGAAAATTATCCTTCTTCAGTAAGTTTGTCGAATACCTAGTTATGGCACCAAGAGATTAATGAACTTTCTGTAGTAGCCTGCTACGCCCAAGAACCCCCTCAACTTCTTAATAGTGTGAGGGATAGGCCGCTCTTTAATAGTAGTAATCTTGGATGGATCGGTTGCCACCCCTTCTTTAGAAATTATATGACCTAAGTATTCCACTGGTAACCTAGCAAATGTACATTTTGATCTTTTAGCTAGTAATGAGTTTTGTTTAAGTAACAACACCTTCCACAAATCAATAAGATGTTATGCAAAGGTGGGAATGTGGACTAAAATGTCATCAAAGAATACCAAGACACATTTCCTTAATAGAGGTTTGAAGGTAAAGTTCATTAAAGCTACCAGAGGCATTGGCCATCCTAAATGGTAAAACCAAGAACTCATAATGGCATTGATGAGTTTTAAAAGCTGTTTTATGGACATTTGAATCAGACATCCGAATATGATTATATCCTAACCTCAGATCCAATTTAGAAAAATAGATGTACCCCCTAACTCACCTAACAAATCATCAATGAGTGGAATTGGGAAGATGTTTTTACAAGTGGCTTCATTAAGCTTCTTGTCATTAACACACATGCACCAAAAGGCATCTTCATCTTTCTTTTTAACCAAGACCACTAATGAAGCAAATGAACTTGTACTTTCTCTAATAACCACCATATCTAAAAATTCATGTCATCTATTCAATCGCATCCTTTTGTGTTGCTTGATACCTATAAGGTTTATGTGCTACCACTTGAGTGCTCTTCTTCAAAAATGATTTTGTAATCACACCTTCTAGTGGGGGTAAGGATTTGGGCAACTTAAAAACATCAAAATATTTATTCCATAAATCCTGCAACAATACATGATTAGTCTCCCCCTAAATCTCACGTGCATGTGACATGGGCGCTCCTTTTGCACAAGAAACACCGAGCAATAGTACTTGAGCCAATTGGGAAGGCCCTTCTCAACAGAATACAAACAACTAACTGCGTTATCTGTTATCCATTTGAGCTCAAAGGCCCTTCCATTATAAACTTCATAGTTAGATATTTGAAGTTCCATGTAATGTGAATCAACCCTTGTAACCACTTCATTCCAAAAACCATATCATAACTAGTTAGGGGAATGAGTAAAACATCAACCTTGTGACCTGGCATAAACCAATGTAGGTTTTCACAAATCCTATTATAAGCCATTTTGTTCCCATCAGCCACAATAAGCATTTCTTTGATTGGCAATCCCATCTTTGTAATTTTCTCATCTAAAAAGTTGTGAGTGGATTTTGAATCTAAAGGAAATCATAACACCTTAGTACCAATGGATCCAGTGACCAACACTCCCATGATGGCATTCAAAGATATATCTGGCTACTATTCTTCCAATTTAAAATTGCTAATTAATTCCCTCCTCCCACATCCATCTTTCTTCAAAACTTCAATTTAAAAAAAAAAACTGCTAATTCTTACATTCATGAGAAAGAGTAAAATTTTAAGAACAACCAAAACCCTCCCTCTAGCCCTCTCGTCTGCAATTTCCTTAGGGGATAACCTCCTAGTAGTAAGAGGTATAGCCCTTATAGGTGAGGTGGGTAATAATGGAAGGTTGCTATTACTGAGTGTTTTATTACCATAATTCACTATATTAGCTACCTAGCCTATTGAAGAATGTGGTTTTGTAGACCTATGCCAAGTAGTTGGAAACGAACTGATATACAAGCTTCCTTTCAGGAACGTGCTAGTCTAGTATCCCAACGTTTCATACTCAAGTAATGAAGATGATCGGGTAGGACAGTGACACTAACCCAATTAGTCGTTCAAAAAAGGCATAAGAAATAAAAATAATAAGAAAATTGCATAAATGATCTATGTGGTTTGACCAAATTGTATGTTTGGTCCCTAGACTTTGAAAATTGCAAAGTTAGTCTAAAATTTTTTGTAGTCATTGCAAAATTGATCCACAAATTTTAAAAAGTGCAAAGTTAATCCAAACTTTTATATGAACGTTACACTTTTGATTCCTAAAGTTAAGTTTAAAAGTTGTCCAAACTTTATAAAATGCATAAAAACTAAATAAATATAATGTTAGGGACCAAACATGCAATAAATATACAAAAGTTTGGATTAATTTTGTAACTTTTAAAGCTTGGAAACCAAACATACAATGTAATTAAACCACAAAAACTATTTATGTAATTTTCTTTAAAAAAATAGTTGAACTCTTCCAAGTTAATCCCGTCTTAGATCTTGTGAAAAGTTTGAAAAAGATATTATCAACCTACATCTCACTGAATAAATAAATCCACAAACAACCTCCACATATGTATTCTTTTAACATTATCACACCATAAATTTTTTTATTTTCAATGCAATTGCTTAAAGCTATTGAGTAAAAGGTATACGCTCTATATTTGATATTTCTTAAATGTCTATTCAAATGAAGTTATTAAAATCATATAATGCGCACCTCATAAATAGTATCAAAACCAACATTAGCTTCAACAAACTTGTTCTTGAGATCTCCGTGGAATGTAACAGCTAATCCCCTACCACCTGCAAACTTGAAAATATATTCAATAGAAAAATACCACTATCAAGTTACATCTTGGTCTGATAAAAGCGTCAACCTTTTTTAGACCATTTTGCTTGGGAAGAAATCTCAACGAGGAAGAGTGCAAGATCATGGTACTTCTCCGTTCAAATTAGCAAATGTGCGAGCATACCTCCAACAGTCCAACAATGACAAGGCTACCCATTGCGGCATTGACTTGTTATTGTGTTTTTCTTTGATCTTTTGTTCATCCAAACAAATCATAACTACCATTAGAGGATTAAACAGCCATAAACTAATACACATTAAAGAAAAAACATTTACAAAATTGTATTTGCTTGTAAGTTACCTTGGCTGTCGTAGGGTGCAAGATCATCATTTGTTACTGCAAGTATTTTTTGAGCAAATAAGCCTTCTGAACCACCTAGTTACATTCATGAAAGAATTGCCTTGATAATAACCCAAGTTACCCTCAATTATGAATTTATAATATAAAAGTGTGTTTATTTTGCGGTTTGAAAAATAGATTAATGATATTCAGATCTAAGATTTCAAACACAGGCTGTTATATTTGGGTAAAAAACTGATCTTCTGGTTTTTGGAAGTCTCAGATGATTAGTAATATTAGCGCCTATTGAATCCAACTTAAGAGACTTCTACTTGTATTCGACGCAGTGTTTCTCCATTTTTTCCTAATAAAATGTCTCTTACGGTCATTTTATGTGACATCCGGCCCCTCATACCACCAATATTGTCCGCTTTACTCTTCGCCAGAGATGTAAACAAGTTTGTTGCCAGTTTGTAGAGTGGCTTATTTGCGTCCGCATGTTTATTAAGTGCTTGAATCTTCGAAAGTGACGTATCCTTCATTAGCTTAACTGCATAGGCCTGTAAAATGGGAGCATAAATGGTGTATCCATGAAGTGTGTTTGCCTCCATATACGACATGCATTCCGAAAGACTTGATGATGCAGCGAAACTATGAGCTATTGCAACATAATATGCGGCATTAGATCTATTGTAGGCATTTCCAAAGGCTCGAAAGTGGTACTCCATCATAAAAGGAAGGAAAGCACATAACGACTACGCGTGATTAGACTTATAGCATTAGGAGGGGCTTCCTTGTACATCGTATATTTCTGTTGTGCTAACCATCCAGATTTGAATGCCTCCATCCTTAGTACAGCCCACTTTATTTGATCGTCATCTGAGAACTTGAGTTCCTTTGCCTGGTCCTTGGCCAATGCATACACTATAGCAATTATTGGTATAGGCAACTTGTAAACCTTCAATCCAGCCCCAATGTTCTCAATAAGACACTCTTCAACTGCCCAATTTGTTGGAATCAACATGTACTCATTCTTGCTTAGTGAACCAAGTGCAAGATCTTCTTGATCATAGTATACTTTCCTATTAATCTCAAAGAGCATTCCAGTACTCTATCATGCTCTCGTTGAGAAAAGTAGTCGGTACATGCTGATCTGGTACAATCTCCACATTTCCATCCTTCATAGCCCCGCTGAACTTCTTTAGTGCTTTGAGTGTACCATATGCTTCCCGTTCATTGTACCGATCTGTGTCACCGGCCCATTCGTGTGCCATGAACGGGAAGCATATGGTACACTCAAAGCACTAAAGAAGTTCAGCGGGGCTATGAACGATGAAAATGTGGAGATTGTACCAGATCAGCCTGTACCGACTACTTTTCTCAACAAGAGTATGATAGAGTACTGGAATATGCTCTTTGAGATTAATAGGAAAGTATACTATGATCAAGAATATCTTGCACTTGATTCACTAAGCAAGAATGAGTGCATGTTGATTCCAACAAATTAGACAGTTGAAGAGGGTCCTATTGAGAACATTGGGGCTGGATTGAAGGTTTACAAGTTGCCTATACCAACAATTGCTGCAGTGTATGCATTGGCCTAGGACCAGACAAAGGAACTCAAGTTCTCAGATGACGATCAAATCAAATGGGTTGTACTCAGGATGGAGGCATTCAAATCCGGATGGTTCGCACGACAGAAATATACAATGTACAAGGAAGCCCCTCCTAATGCTATAAGTCTAATGAAAACTAATAGTAAACGGATGCTTGAGCTTATGAGGCACGCATACTCGTTATGTGCTTTCCTTCCTTTTATGATGGAGTACCACTTTCGAGCCTCTGGAAATGCCTACAATAGATCTAATGCCGCAGATTATGTTGCAAGAGCTCATCGTTTCGCTGCAACATCAAGTCTTTCGGAATGCATGTCGTATATGGAGGCAGACACACTTCATGGAAAAGCCCTTGCTTGGATTGGAGTACGTAGACCAATGCAGGTCCTGACAAACACAACAACAATTAAGCGTGTTCCAAATCCGTTCCAAATCAGAGCATATGCTGCTCCATCTGGTCAAGCCCTGATCTCTACTTTTATAGCTGTGATAGACTCGTCGACGGCAGCTGGATGGTGGAGGCATATTAAGGAGTGGGGTGGTTATGATGATCGAGTGCTCAAGGAAGTTGGAGCAGACATTGTAAGAAATCCTTGGAAGTATCATCAGTTAAGTGGATCTTAAGGAGTTGAAGCTTTAACTGCACATGAGGTACGTAAGATAAATGTAGCTAGACATGATGCTACCATGTATGCTCCCAATTTACAGGGCTATGCAGTTACGCTGTTGAAGGATACACCACTTTCGAAGATTCAAGCACTTAAGAAGCATGCGGACGCAAATAAGCCACTCTACAAACTGGCAACAAGCTTGTTTACATCTCTGGCGAAGAGTAAAGCAGACAATATTGGTGGTATGAGGGGACGAATTTTACATTTTATCTATTAACTTCTCAAAAAATAAGATTGCAAAAATCAGGAAATTATATTTGGGTAAAAAAATACGACGATTTTCTGGTAATTATAACTTCAAACAACAAAAGCATACTAAAAGTTATCTGCAACCACTAGTAATGCTACAACTGATTTTTCTATTCAAATTATACAGTATCAAGTAATTACATATCTTTAGCACATCCAAAAACAACTATATAGATCTTCTCAAGGAAAAAATGTAATTCTAATTTGTTACACCTCACACATCACAAAGGCCCTTTTTGTTTAGATTAAGTATTAATTAGAAAAGAAACAATTAGATGATATAGATATAGCTATGTGACTTAAGAGATGCACCCATACAACCTATTAAGTGAAAAAACAGCCCGAAAGGCCTTACATACTATAGGAGTTAAAGCAAATAGAACAACCTATGTCAACATAAAAAGGATTGGTGCATCGACTGTATATGATTATTTAAAAAAATGATGCATTCACAACAATATCCATTTGGTAAACGTGCAAATAATAAGTTGTGAAACCAAATCAAGAGGCTTTAGATTAATGCAAAGGCAAAGCAAATTATTTGAGGTTGAAACACAGATAAAATATACATTAGAATAAAAATAACAGATAAAATAAGCATTTGAAGAAAAGACTTTTTGAATGATAAAGTATATATAATCAAGAGTGAATCAGAAAAACATTGTTCTATCAATATGGCAAAACATTTGGAATATAGCAAAACATTTGGGGTTGAAACACAGATAAAATAAGCATTAGAATTAAAAAAATAAAAATAAAATAAGCATTAGAATAAATATAATGACAACATATAAAATAAGCATTAGAACAAAAGACTTTTTGATGGTAAAGGATATAACTAAGAGGGAATAAAAAAACACAGTTCTATCAATATAAAGGTTCCATTAGAAGAAGACAATCCTGATAATATATGAATAAGGGATCTGGTTAAGGGTTCTTAACCTTTGTTGTATCTGAAATCACAAATAATACCAATGAATTCTTAAACAAATTAAACCAAGTCGTATGTTTGATGAATTTTGAGTCTAACAATAACATTTGAAATGCAATGTGATGTAGACCAATATGGATAAAAAATCACGGTTTATATACAAATTGAAATCAAGAAAAGAGGGAAATTTACATACCTCCTAAAGGGTTGAAATCTAAAGCACGAAAGTACTGAAATCAAAGTCGGTGTACGAGTTGAGCGGTGGAAGTACACGTGGGGAGAGGCAGAGAATATGAGGCAGTTGAGGGAGGGCGAGCTGAAGCGGTTATAAAGGAGGGTTGAAGAAGGCCCCTGACAGGAAAAGAACTATTAAGTCGAAGATGGGTACGTTGATTATTAATAACTGTTTATCAGGGTCAGTGAAGATGGTGTTGCTGGTTGATGACCTGATTGATGGGGAGCATGACAGTTAATGACCGGATTGGGCGCAGACAGTGATTAATATATAATCGGAAAGGGGGAGACGGTGGGATAGTGATTAATCCGGTGGTTATTAACGGAGGGGAGACGGGTAGTTGGAGATGGTGGAGCGGTGGTTAGTAACGGGGGGAGACGGTGAAGTTGGAGATGGTGGAGGGGAGACGGTGAAGTTGGACATGGTGGTTAACGGAGGAATTGACGGAAAAACCACGCATATTAAAGAAAAATTATTTGTGACTTTCAACTTATTTGGCTTATTTCACTCAATCGCCTTTTAAATAATTTCTTTTATCTAACAGGTTTGAGATAAAACACAAACCAAATCGACACATTTATAAATAAATGGACAAAATTGCCACCACTAGTTAGTTTGACCTACAACAGTCAAAAGGAACGTGAGTGACAAGAAAATGCATAGCGGTTCCTTAGTTATATTATGTGCACCAGGTACATTCAATGTAGCTCTAAGAAATGAGCTAAAGGTTGACCATAAATGTGAGGAAATAGTTGACTAATGCACTAGCATTGTTCCCAAAGCATAGTTAAAAGTAAAGTAAGTTAGAACAAAACACATACCTGCAGGATGCTTAGTAACAAAGGCATTCATGGGTTCTGGGTTCTGTTTATCTCTAACAAGACGTTCCTAGAAATAAAGGAAATTAAATAAATGAATATATGAATCTGTCCAAACCCTCCCTGAAACAATCATTTAACCATGTTTAAAGTATGAGACAGTAATCAAAACATCATCAAGATTCACATGCTCTACCTCCTCAAAATATGTGGTTCATACCTTTTCCTTGACCAATCATTATCTTTAGGAATACATATTTTCTAAAATGAAACTTAATGTCAGAATTAAAATTTTAAAATCTATAAATGCTGAAAGATAAATTAAGCCACTCACAGTGCATGGGTTTGGATCAAGAATCCATGCCAACAATTTCTTTGCACCAGATGAAAACCATGGTGGGCATTTATAATCAACCTTCTAAACAGATGAATGTTTCTATGGTAACAAAAAATGTTTATATAAAAATATTAAACTTACTTTCCATATCAACCCATGAAGTTTGCTTCGTCAAATGGTAAGTATTCTGCTATAAGGACAAAAAGGATAGCTCCACACGACCATATAACAGAAGATGCACCATTATATTTCTGTAGAGTAAGAACCTGACAAAAAGATATTTTATGAGATGTAACAACTCATGTAAGCTTTCACCATTTACATCAGTAAATTTTGAAGCTGTTGTTATCTTAGGGGCAAACATAATTTGCTTTCTCAGAGGCTGTATGCATCATCCTGGTTTCCTTAAACAACAATAGATTCTAAATACATAAATGTCATTAAAAAGAAACTAGAGATAAGAAAATCACCACAATTAATAGATTTTGTAACTAATATACCACTTACTGAGATATCCCAAGGTGTGAATCTTTGAAAACACCATACGAGTCCAAGGGCAGATTTTCAGGCTGCAATGGATGGATACTAACACTTCCCTTAAAGCAACAAAACAGCACTTTATTGGAAAAATGCAAGGATAATCTATGTTTCAAACATAAACAATCATAAGAACAATTTTCTCTTAGACAAAATATATTGACTATAAACAGATACCACAGTCAAAATTAGGAAACAGCTTAACTAAATAATAGAGAAGGCTTCAATCCTTAACTTGCATACAAGCCAAAGATCACCCAAGTAAACATGTTGTGGCAATAAAGTAACAATAGAATAACAAGGAAAATGTAAGATGAACCTTCAGATCTCCGTGATAGAAGCCTCTACTTTGACAGTAATCTCTAGCGTTAATGAGTTGCTAAAATTCTGTATAAGTTTCATCTTCTTGTAGTCTCTCCTGTTTGGCCTGTATAGTAATACAGTAGAAATAAGAATAAGTCCACATATCATTAACTGAAGCATGAAGGGAAAAAATTAACTCACTGTTTGGTCAAAAAGCTCCACTCCATCAACATACTTGAAAATTATATGGAAATATAAATTAATTGACAATGGGGATCCAATTATGGGTGATGGTCACATAATATTCTAACTGCAAAATTTGAAGAGGTACTAGTATTCATCCATCTAACTGAACCATACATCAGCAATGTATCAGAACTTGATTGCAAAAAGCCAGAAAGCAGTATTTGCTATACCTCATACATATTTAGAACACTGGAATACTTGATTAACTTCATTGTTGGGATTTCTATTTTCATCTATCAAAATAAGAGGAAGAACACGAACAAGAACATAAATAAATTAAAGTTGAGCATAATCCTTGAAGAAGAAGTGGAACAGTAACAATCAAAACTATCCCGCCAAACCATTGAATATTAATACGATTCAAGATCCTCACATCCTCCACCGGTTTCCCATACTAAACTTCAGAAGCGCTTCAAGTACCACTACATGATGAATATATTCAAAAGTTAAATCATGAAAATAAACACACAAAGAATTGGTAAATCTTGAGAAAATTTAGCACCATATTCACCTTAGGTTGACCATAAATATGAGGAAATAACTTACTGATGCACTAGCAGTATATCCAAAGCAATAGTTTGAACTACAAGTAGTTAAAAGTAAAGTGAGTGAAAAAAAATTAAAATCGACCTGCTGGATGCTTAGTAAAAATTTGTTCATCGGATACATTCGATGTAGCTCCATATCCACAACAGTAGTTTCAAGTCTCCCCTGTTGTCCTGCATTGTAATACAATTGAGTGAGAACAAGTTGTTTATAGATCACTAACTGAAGCATCGAGCGAAAAAAAATGTTACTTTTTGGTCAAAAAGTTCCCCTCCAACTGATTTCTTATTCAGATTATTCAGAATCAAATAACCACTTACGTTTAGCACATCCAAAAACAATAAGATACAGGTTGTAGATAATAATGATACCAATATATGATGAATTAAAGAACACTTATGAATGATACCTTTTCATTTCATTTGTAAACATTGAATTCCATAGGTAGTATCACAAGTTTAGACAGGACCTCATTAGCAGGACACGCTTTGAAGCAAAACTCGTTTTTCGCTATACAAAACCCTGTTTTGTGGAGTCCAAATAAATAACATATTTTACATTTTTTAATTAAAAAAAGTAATATTCTTCATTTGTTATATAAGCAAACTTTTTAAAGGAACTTTTGCATACCCTCTGCTTCTCAAACATATCTTCTAAACTGAAACCTTGTTCAAAGGTTTCTCTGTCTTTTCTCTAAGACAAGCTGTTCCTGGAAACAATAAAAATCAAATGAATGAATATGTGAATTTGTCCGCACCTTCATTGAAAATAATGAAAATATGTGAATTTGTTCCTGGAAATAATGAAAATAATTTAACCATGTTAAAGTTTTTAGACAGTAATCATCAGCATAAACCTTGGTTCGTTAAAAAGAGCATCAAAATCATCAAGATTTGTATCCTCTTCCTGCACAAAATGTGGGGTTTATACTGCTTTATTCAACCAGTCATTTTCCAATATTTCAGGAATAGTTATACTCTGAAATGTAACTTTATGTCAGAATAAAATTTCGTAATCTATAAATGTTAAAAGATAAATAGAACTACTCACAACACGGGGGTTTGGATCAAGAATATGTGCCCTTAGGTTCTTTCCATTAAATAAATAAATAAACATATATATACATATAAGCACGAGGAGAAGATAAGATGAACCTTGAGATCTTCTTGATACATGCCCCTACTAGGACAGTAATCTCCAACATTTATGAGTTGCAAGAGTTCTCTCTAAGCTTCATCTTTTTGTATTCTTCCCTGTTTGGCCTGTATAATCATACAATAGAAATAAAAACAAGTTGTCCACAGTCACTGACTGAAGCATCGAGCAAAAAAAAATGTTACTGTTTGGTCAAAAATTTCCCCTCCATCAACATACTCAAGTACGATATGGAAATGAATTAATCAAGAATTGGGATCCAATCATGAGTGATGATCACATGATATTCCAACTGCGAAAATTGAAAATGCGCCAATATATACGCATCCTATTAGACTATATTATTATTAGTATTTAGTAATGATTATTATTAGGGTTGAGCCCACGGGCCCGTTTAGGTTTTTAGGGTTTCATTGTAAATTCTATATAATGTAAACTAACCTATCAATAATAATCAATCAAGTCTTTTACCATCTTACATATTAGACTATATTATTATTAGTATTTAGTAATGATTATTATTAGGGTTGAGCCCACGGTCCCGTTTAGGTTTTTAGGGTTTCATTGTAAATTCTATATAATGTAACCTAACCTATCAATAATAATCAATCAGTCTTTTACCATCTTACATGGTATCAGAGCCTTAGGCTCTGGTTACCTTCTTCTCCGCTGCACCACCATAAAAATACAAACCCTAGCCGTCACCACCACGTTCAAACCTAGACAGGGCGGCGTGCCGCAGCCACCGCCCTGTCCATTCTCTTTTCTTTTAGTTCTTTTATTTTTTCCGTTCTAAACAAAGATCAGTCTCGGTTTTAAATTCAAGCCACTTATTTTAAATCTTTCTTCTCCACAAAATCCATATGCCCATATCCCATCTTGTTTTTTTTCTCCTTCGTTTGTTCTTGCTGGACCACGGTCCGTTGCCACCGGAGAACGCCGCCTGGCCACGGTCACCGGCCTTCGGTATGACACACCACAGCACGACCACGGTCGTCGGGTGTCATCTTGTTTCTTTTTTTTTCTTTCACCTTTTCGATTGGGATATCGATCACGTGATCATGTTGCCGTTGCGGCGCCGCCTGCTGGACTACGATCCACCGCCGCGCCGCCTCTACCATGCCGCGGTTCGCCGCTGCGCTGCCTTATGTCGCCGTCGCACTACAGCATTGGAAGCCCCTCGCAAGATTACATTATTATTTAATATATTGTGGATTGCATTAAAGATTTTGGATTGAAGATTGCAAGATTAGGGAATTTTGGCCGAAGCTGTGACCGAGATTGAGACTATTTTTTATTGTTCTTTATGTTTATTTTTTATTGTTTCCAGTCTGAGAGTCCGATTCTCTACCGCTCTGACTGCAGGGGAGTATTAGACTATGTTATTATTAGTATTTAGTAATGATTATTATTAGGGTTGAGCCCCCGGGCACGTTTAGGTTTTTAGCGTTTCATTGTAAATTCTATATAATGTAACCTAACCTATCAATAATAATCAATCAGTTTTTTACCATCTTACACATCCATCTAACTAAACCATACACATCAACAATGAATCCAAACTTGATTGCAAAAAGTCAGAAAGCAATATTTGATATACCTCATACGGATTTAAAACATTGGAATGGTTGATTTAAAACATAACTTCGGAAACGCATCAAATACAACTACATGATGAATATAATCAGAAGTTAAATAATGAAAATAGACGCATCAAATAATTATCTGATAGAAGTATATGATCGACCACTAGTCAATAGACTATTATTTTGATCTAAACGGGTTGTCATTATCTGATATAAGTCAAACAAATCAAATTGGAATGACCAGAATCTTCAAATCTGAGAAGATAAGTCCTAAACTAGTGTTAATGTAATGAAAACACAAACTAAGATTATTTCAAACACTGAAAATATAACTAACCATCCGTTAATTAAAACTTCAGACAACAAAATCATACTAAAAATAATTTTGCTACCACTTGTATTATTACAACTGATTATCCTATACAGATTATTCAGAATCAAATAATTACTTACAGTTAGCATATCCAACAACAATCATATATTCATATAAATCATCTTATGGATGAAATAGAATTCAGCTTGTTATATTCACACCTCGTGGAGTGTAACTAAATAGAAATTAGAAAAGAAACAATAAGATATATGATAGGAATCACGTGCTAGTCTTAGTTTGTCTTTTGTAATTGTAGGAGGGGGATTAGTGTAATTCCTAGTTCTATAAATAATGGTCATTGTTCATGTGGTAAGGTAGGAAAGATATTGGTTAAGTGTTAGGCTCATTGCATATGCATGAGAAGGGCTTAGCCCTGGGACCATTTTGGTTGGCTATCCATTATAGATCCTTTGGATCATCTTCTTCAATTCTATAGTTGAGTATTTGATTTCTTCAATTCTATATCAGCTCCTATCATTGGTCCGACCTGCCGCACCTCTGCTCTCCTTTCGTTTTCAATTGCCGGATTTCTGCTCTCCTTTCGTTTTCAATTTCCGGTTACGTGCTCTCGGTTCCACTTCGATTTCAGTTCTGTTCATCAGCTCTTCAATTCGATTTTCAGTTTCCATTCAATTCGCTCAACAATCTATTTGGTTTTCGGTTCTGACTCATCGGCTCTCCAATCTGATCTCCAATTTCGATTTCCAAATCCAATTCAATTCGACCTACAAATCCAATTCGATTTCCGTTCTGTTCATCAGATCTACAATTTGATTTCCCTTTCAATTTCAACTTCAAATTGATTTCAGTTTTGATTATCGGATTTATCATCTGATCGCTATTTCCGACTTTTGTTTTTCCTGCCAAAATTTTTCTGTGATTTTCCTCCTTCAATTCCGATTCCAATCATGGTGAATCAGAACTGTCGTTTGGACAATCACGAGCAACAGATTCAACAGCTTCAATCGGATGTTGCTACCATCAAAGCTTCTCTATCTGTATTAGAAGCCGATAGGGTTGAATCAGTGGAGTTTCATAAAGTGATGCTGGGATGGATGAAGAAATTCGAGACAAAGCCAAAAACAGATTCGGTTGAATCTGGGATCGAGCATGAAACCCTAGGCGGTTCTGGTATCCAATTTGTAGCTGAATTGGAGGAAATTGTTTCCCGATCGGAAGAACGTTGGAGTGCTCATGGTCAAGTTCATTTGCAAGCTGTCCGTTCAAGCTCTGACGCCAAATCAATGGCGCCATTTAAGTCTTCCGGTACACAGGTTGTTGATGTTCAATCACAATTTCACAAAATTGGAATACTATCGGACCGATTTCAAGAACTAGTGGGCTTCGGGACTGTTGAGGGCCATGAAATGGAGCTGAAAACAGAAGTACAGCTGGCCTATTCTGATTTGGGCTCTTACAAACCTCCTAAGTTGTTTGATTTGGTTGCTGATCCTAAACCACCCGACCCGTTTATAAACCTTAAATCAGAATTCTTCTGGAAGTTATTTTGTAGTGGATACAAGACTGCAAATCAGGTTGTTGTGGGTATTGTTGGATCAATATTTTTGTGGGTAGTGCATGGGCAAGGTCGACCTCCTGAAAACGCACTCGGGAAGCCTTCGTTTGGGTGTCATGTCAGTTGTTCTTTCTCAGTCTTGAGGGCAAGACTATTTTGAAGGGGGGAGTAATGATAGGAATCATGTGCTAGTCTTAGTTTGTCTTTTGTAATTGTGGGAGGGGGATTAGTGTAATTCCTAGTTCTATAAATAAGGGTCACTGTTCATGTGGTAAGGTAGGAAAGATATTGGTTAAGTGTTAGGCTCATTGCATATGCATGAGAAGGGCTTAGCCCTGGGACCATTTTGGTTGGCTATCCATTGTAGATCCTTTGGATCATCTTCTTCAATTCTATAGTTGAGTATTTGATTTCTTCAATTCTATATCAGCTCCTATCAATATAGCTGCGTGAATTAAGGGATGCACCCATACAACCCATTAAGTGAAAATTAAGCAGCCTTGAAGGCCATGCATACAATAACATATATGTATTTATGTGTGTAAAAAAACTAACAGAATGCATACCCAAAAATCCTAGCAAAGTACTTTCAGAGTTCTGATTTTTGTGTCCTCCGGGAGATTGTCACTATAGAAAACCAATCCAACCATGACAAATGGTAATCAACTAGAGAACGTGTTAAAATACCTCCCCCCCCCCCCCCAGTAAACTGATTTTCCTATTCAGATTATTCAGAATCAAATTACCTAACACAACTAAGCTAGTCGTCTGATACAGGATATAGGAGAATCGATCTGTAGTATCAAATACCCTTTATTAGAAAGTTATATTCATAGGTAAAAATGGGTACTTAGGGAGTTACCTGTAATGATTTCGGGAAATGAGGAATTTTAGTACTTTATTCACCTTAAGTGGGCTACTAAACATTTCAATCATGGTTTAAGTTGATTCAAAGGTTGTAGGGCTAGTCTACTACTTTAGGCTGAGTGAGTTACCTGCAACAATGCATTGACTCAAGAATGCTTTCTGTAAGTCCTGGAAGTGGGGTAACCCCATGTTACTTCTTTTTTCAAATTAACAAATGTTAGAGAATACCTTCAACAATGACAAGGCCATCCAACTTCAAAGCCTAATGTGCACCCATTGCAGCATTGAGCCATTGACTTGTTCTTGTGTTCTTCTTTGATCTTTTGTTCGTCCCAACAGATCATAACTACCTTAGAGGATTAAACATCCATAAATTAATATGCATTAAAGAAGAAAAAACACTCACAAAGTTGTATTTGCTTGTATGTTACCTTGGTTCTTGTAGGCTGCAAGAACATCATCTGTTACAGCAAGTATTTTTTTTTTAGCAAATAAGCCTTCAAAACCACCTAGCTACATGCATGAAAGATTGGCCTTGATAATAATCTATGTTACCCTCAATTATAAGATAAAAGTGTGTTTATTTTGCGTTTTGAAAATAGATTAATATTATTCAAATTTAAGATTCAATACAGGTTTATCTGGGAAACAAACTGATCTTCTGGTTATTGGAAGTTTCCGATAATCAGTAAGATTAGCGCCTATTTTCTCTGTGGAATCCAACTTGAGAGACTTCTACTTGTATTCCATGAAGTGTCTATTCTTTTTTCACAATAAAATGTCTTTTTTGGTCAGTTTATCTATTTACTTCTCGAAAAATAAGATTGCAATAATCAAGCTGTTATATTTGGGTAAAAAATATGATGACTTTCTGGTATATAGAACTATAAACAACAAAAGCATACTAAAAGTTATCTGCAACCACCTGTATTGTTAAAACTGATTTTTCTATTCAGATTATTCAGGATCAAGTAATTACATATCTTGAGCACATCCAAAACAACTATACAAATCTTCTCAGGGATTAAATATAATTCTAATTTGTCATACTCACACATCACAAAGGCCCCTTTTGTTTACATTAAATATAAATTAGAAATGAAACAATTAGATAATTTATATATAGCTGTGTGTGTTAAGGGATGCACCTATACAACCGATTAAGTGAAAAGCAAACAAAAGGCCTTGCATACAATAATATATATATGTATTTGTGTGTGTGTGTATGTATAAAGAACTAATATAATGTATACCCAAAAATCCAAGCAAAGTGCTTTTAGAGTTATGATTTTTGAGAGCTTCATGTTATTAGACTAGGTTATTATTAGTGAATAGTTTGGGGTTAATTATGTAATATTGTCCTATATATAAAGAACCTTCTATTGTAACCCTAAACACACAATTACTCAATACAATTACAATTACAAGGTTTAACTTGGTATCAGAGCCAGGAGGGCTCGATTATTGCCGAAACCCTAATCAGGGCGGCCGGCCGCCGCCGCCGCCCTGTCCAACCATCCATCATTTGCTTCTTTTACAATAACCACCACTACCATCTTCACCTTTAACAGTCAAATACAAACCGCCGTCTTCTCTGTCCTTTCACACTACCATAGCCGCCGTTAAACCCTAGCCGTCACTAAACCCCAACCCTAGCCGTCGCTAAACCCTAACCCTAGCCGCCGCTAAACCCTAACCCTAGCCGTTGAACACAACATTCAATCGCCGCTGCTTCTTCTCTTCCATCTCACCCGTCATCGCATACAACGCGATGCTTCACCTTAATCGCTGCTGCTATACAACAGCAGCTCCGCCGCTATACAACGACGGCTTCGCCATACAACGACGGCGCACCTTCATGCAAAAGTTTCATGTAAGAAGAACAACCAGTGTTCACGTGCGGCGACTGCGGGCAGAAACATGGCTATCAGTTAAACAACGGAGACAACTGGGTGCAAAACCCTTATTTTTTGAATGGACACGGTGCGATCGGATGGGGAGGTTTCCAGCACATGGATCGAATGGTGGTGTTAGGCCTTAGTGATCTAGATCAGCTTTTGAACAAGACTAATAATTTACTTTACTTATTTTCTTTCTTTTTTATTGTTATAGTTTTTTGGTTTTAGATTTCAAGCTAAATCTCTCCCGAGCTTAGCTTGCGGGGGAATATTAGACTAGGTTATTATTAGTGAATAGTTTGGGGTTAATTATGTAATATTGTCCTATATATAAAGGACCTTCTATTGTAACCCTAAACACACAATTACTCAATACAATTACAATTACAAGGTTTAACTCATGTGGACCCCTCACAATATTGTCCTCCATGAGATTGTCTACCACAGAAAACTAATCCAACCGTGACATGTGGTAATCGACATGAACTCATGTTAACTATGGTATAGACAACTAACAATGGAAAGATTTTCATGTAGTACAAAACAAACATGATGATAATAGTTGATGCAGAGGGCAAAGGTTCAAAATGGATTCAAGACGGGTGGATTTTCTATGAAATACAAATGATTATGGATTAATTATGATCATAAAACCAACAAGATGACCAAAATACTTCAAATCTTTCAATATAACACTATAGGAGTTAAAACAACATAGTTAAGGTAAAGTGAGTAAGAAGAAAACACATACCTCTGCAGGATGTTTAGTAATAATCTGTTCATCCAGCACACTGGATGTAGCTCTATATCCACAGCAGTAGTTTGAAGTCTCTTATGTTTTGCTTGGATACCTAAGGATCACTAACTGATGCATCAAACGAAAAAAATACTTTGTTACTATTCAGTCAAAAAGCTCCCCTCCATTAACTGTATTTCCTATTCAAATTACTCATAATCAAATAATCACTTACCTTTAGTACATCCAAAAACAATAAAATGAATATTACCTTGTAATTTCGTTTGTGAACACTGGAACACATGGGTTTTTGGGTTTCCATAATTTTAGACATGTTCTTATTATGAGAATGCTTTGAACAAAATTGTTTCTATCTTTAGAAACCCTTTTTTAAGTAAACACCTTTAAAGGAACTTTTATATACCTTCTGTATCTCAAATATATTTTCTAAACTCAAACCTTGTTCAAAGGCATGCATGGTATGAGGTTTCTATTTTTCTCTAACAAGGTGTTCCTGGAAATAAAGGATAATCAGCGAATAAATATGTGAATCTGTCCAAACCCTCATTGAAACAATCATTTAACCATGTTTAAAGTATGAGACAGTAATCAAAACATAAACCTTAGATTCATTAAAAACAGCATCAACAGTATCAAGATTCACATGCTCTACCGGCTCATAATGTGGGGGTTCATACCCCTTTCTTTACCAATCATTTTCTTCAGGAATATCTATTCTCTGAGATGGAACTTAATGTCAGAAATAAAATATTAAACTTACAGTGCAGCGGTTTGGATCAAGAATCCGTGCCAACAAGTTTGAGAGAATGAGCCAACAAGAGAAGAAAATACATACCTGCAGGATGCATAGTAATAATATGTACTTCGAGTACATTTAATGTAGCTCTAAGAAAATGAGCCAAAAGTTAAATTCTAAATGTGAAGAAATATGTGACTGATGCACTAGCACTATATCCACAACAATAGTTTGAACTACGTAGTTAAAAGTAAAGCGAGCGAAAAGAAAACGCATACCTGCAGAATGCTTAGTAATAATCTGTGCATCTGGTACGTTGGATGTAGATCTATATCCACAGCACTAGTTTGAATTCTACCCTGTTTTGCCGCTATATAAATACAGTAGAAATAAGAACAAGTTGGTCACGGATCACTAACTGATGCATCAAACAAAAAAAATTTGTTACTTACTATTTGGTCAAAAAGCTTCCCTCCAATTGATTTTCCTATTCAGATTACTCAGAATCAAATAATCAACAAGAAGATAAAGCTTGTAAATAATAATGATACCAATCAATTATGAACCGAAGAATGTTGGAGATGATGTGCCAAAACAATCACAATAAACACACAAAACTGAAGGATGAATTCTATTGCAGAGAAGAATTGGAACTTTATGTCAAAAAAAAGAATCTCATAATCTATAAATGTTAAAAGATGAATAAAGCCACTCACAATGCAGGGGTACACTGGATCATGGATCCGTGTCAGCACTTTCTTCCATCAGATATTCAGATGAAAATCATGGTGGACATCTATAATCAGCCCTCTCAATCTGAAAAAAGTTGAAAGTTTCTGAAGTAACAACAAAAATTAAATATATAAAGTAAACAAATAAACTTACTATCCTTTATAAACCCGTGAGATTTGCTTCATCAAAGGTAAGAATCCTGTCATAAGGACAAAAAGGATAACTCCACATGACCATATTGCACCGTTAAATTTCTCTAGAGTGGGAACCTAAAACCAAAATATTTTATAAGATGCAACAGCACTTGTAAGTTTTCACCGTTTACTTACATAAGCATTGAAGCTGTTATTACCTCGAGGGAACATAATTTGGTATCCCACATGCTGTATGTAACATCATGTTTTCCTAAAACAACAATAGGTTCTAAACACATAATTGTCATTGATAAGACACTAGAGAATCACTACAACTGATAAATTCAGTAACTATGAAACACATGGATATTAACAATTCATTCACAGTATTAAAAATTGTACTTTCCCGCAACAATGCAACTAAACTATGCTTCAAACACAAACAATCATAATAATATTTTTAGTAAAGAAAAATATATTGACTATATACAGATATGGTTGATCAAAAGTTAGGAAGCAAATTAACTTGGTAGAGAAGGCTTCATGGATCAAAAACATAAAACCCTTAACTGTGGGAATGATGGTCATAATCAAGTAAATAGCAATGATGATAAAAATAACATAACCACGAGGAAAAGATAAGATGAACCTTAAGATCTCCTTGATACATGACTTTACTGTGACAGTAATCTCCAGCATTAATGAGTTGCAAAAAATCCCTCTAAGCTTCAGCTTCTTGTAGTCTCCCTTGTTTGGCCTGTCTAATATAATATAGATATAAGAACAAGTTGTCAATAGATCACTGACTGAAGCATTGATAAAAAAAAAAAAGATGTTACTATATGGTCAAAAAGCTCCCCTCCATCAACATACTCAAGTACCATATGGAAATAAATTAACCATGAACAGGGATCCAATCACGAGTGATGTTTACATCATATTCCATCCGCGAAATTTGAAAAGGTACCAATATCTATACATCTAACTAAACCATACACATCAACAATGAATAAAAAACTTGATTGCTAAAGTCAAAAGCAAAATTGCTATACCTCATACAGATTTAAAACATAGGAATGGATGATTTGATTCATTGTTGAGATTTCTCTTTTCATCTACCAATATAAGAGGAAGAAGATGGACAAATACAAAAAACAAACAAGAACATGTATATGCTAAAGTCGATCATGCAAGAACAATCCATAAAGAAGAACAGGAACAGTAAACAATCAAAAACTCATGCCAAACCATTGAATATTAATACCATTCAATATCCCGAAATCCTACCCTCTAGTTTCCCAAACATAACTACCACTACATGATGAATATAATCAGAAACTAAATCATGAAAATAAACTACGTAGTGAAAAGTAAAGTGAGTGAGAAGAAAACGCATACCTGCAGGATGCTTAGTAACAATTTGTGCATCTGGTGCATTGGATATAGCTCTATATCCACAGCAGCAGTTTAAAGTCTCTCCTCCTGTATAGTAATACAGTAGAAATAAGAGTTGTTCACAGATCACTAATTGAAGCATCAAACGATAATATAACAACAGGAGGAAAAGGTAAGATGAACCTTAAGATCCTCTTCCTCTACTATGAAAGTACTCCACACCATTAAGGAGAAAAAGGCTGAATATTAGTACCTTTTGGCCTATATAGTAATGCAGTAATAAAAACAAGTTGTCCACATATAGCTGACTGAAGCATTGAACCAGAAAAATGTTACTCACTATTTGGTCAAAAAGCTCGCCACTATAAACATACACATCAACAATGAACCAAATTTTGGGATTCAATCAGTGATGATCAAATGATATTTTCAACTCCCAACTAAGCAAAACTAGGAAAGCTCTATATCCACAGCAGTGGTTTGAAGTCTCCCCTGTTTTGCCTGTAATCTGTA
The DNA here is from genome assembly GCA_025506415.1 of Flaveria robusta. NCBI lineage: Eukaryota > Viridiplantae > Streptophyta > Magnoliopsida > Asterales > Asteraceae > Flaveria > Flaveria robusta. Next base: position 25,209,443 of record CM046471.1, on the reverse strand, counting down.
TAGTAATACAGTAGAAAAGAACAAGTTGTTCATGGATCACTAACCGAAGCATCGAATGAAAAAAAATTTGTTACTATTTGGTCAAAAATCTCCCCTCCATCAACTGGTTTTCTTATTCAGATTACTTTTAGAATCGAATACTCACATAAGCTTACCACATCCAAAAACAAAAAGATATAGCTTGTAAATAATAATAATACCAAGAAATGATGAACCAAATAGCATTTATAAATAAAATTACTTGTAATATCGTTTGTGAATATTGAAATCCATGGGTTTGCAGCTTTGAAACAAAATTGTTTCTCTCTTTACAAACCCTGTTTTAAACAAATGTTAATCTGTCCAAACCTTCATTGAAACAATCATTTAACCATGTTTAAAGTGTGAGAGAGTATTCGATTCATATAACTTAGATTCATTAAAAACAACATCAACATCATCAAGCATGCTCTACCTGCTCAACATGTGAGGATTCATACCTCTTTCTTGACCAATCAGTTTCTTCACGATTAGTTATTCTCTGAAATGAAACTTAATGTTAGAAATAAAATTTTATAATCTATAAATGCTGAAAGATAAATTAAGCCACTCACAATGCAGGGATTTGGATCAAGAAACTGTGCCAAAAATTTCTTTGCACCAGATGAAAACTATGGTGGGTATTAATAATCAACCTTCTCAAACTGAAAAAAATGTGAATGTTTCTACCGTAACAAATAAACATGTTAAAAAAAATATTAAACTTACTTTCCACATCAACCCATGAAGTTTGCTTCGTCAAATGGTAAGTATTATGCCATAAGGACAAAAAGGATAACTCCACACGACAATATAACTGAAGATGCACCATTATATTTCTGTAGAGTAAGAACCTGAAAAGAAAATATTTTATGAGATGTAACAACTCAAGTAAGCTTTCACCATTTACATCAGTAAACTTTGAAGCTGTTGTTACCTTAGGGGCAAAACAGCAACAAAACAGCACTTTATTGGAAAAATGCAAGGATAATCTATGTTTCAAACATAAACAATCATAAGAACAAATTTCTCGTAGAGAATATATGTTGACTATAAACAGATACGACAGTCAAAATTAGGAAACAGCTTAGCTTAACTAAATAATAGAGAAGGCTTCAATCCTTAACTTGCATACAAGCCAAAGATCACCCAAGTAAACATGTTATGGCAATAAAGTAACAATAAAATAACATGGAAAATGTAAGATGAACCTTCAGATTTCCGTGATACAAGCCTCTACTTTGACAGTAATCTCTAGCATTATTGAGTTGCTGAAATTCTCTATAAGCTTCATCTTCTTGTAGACTCCCCTGTTTGAAAAATAGATTAAGGATATTCAGATCTAAGATTTCAACACAGGCTGTTATATTTGGGTAAAAAAACTGATCTTCTGGTTATTGGAAGTTTCAGATAATCAGTAATATTAGCGCCTATTGAATCCAACTTGAGAGACTTTTACATGTATACGACGCAGTGTCTCTCCTTTTTTTCACAATAAAATGTCTCTTACGGTCATTTTATCTATTAACTTCTCATATAATAAGATTGCAATAATCTGGCTGTTATATTTGGGTAAAAAATACAACGATTTTCTGGTAATTATAACTTCAAACAACAAAAGCATACTAAAAGTTATCTGCAACCACGTGTAATGTTACAACTGATTTTTCTATTAAGATTATACAGGATCAAGTAATTACATATTTTTAGCACATCCAAAAAGAACTATACAGATCTTCTCAGGGAAGAAATGTAATTCTAATTTGTTATACTCACACATCAGAAAGGCCCCTTTTGTTTACATTAAGTATTAATTAGAAAAGAAGCAATTAGATGATATAGATATAGCTGTGTGACTTAAGAGATGCACCAACACAACCCATTAAGTGAAAAAAGAGCCCGAAAGACCTTACATACTATAACATACTATAGGAGTTAATATGCATTAAAGAAAAACTATTGGTAACTTTCAACCCATTTGACTTATTTCACTCATTCACCTCTTAGCTGATTCCTTTAATCCAACAGATTTGAGATAAAAACGCAAACCAAATTGACACATTTATAAATAAAAGGACAAAATTGCCACCACTAGTTAGTTTGACCTACAACAGTTAAAAGGAACGTGAGTGACAAGAATGCATAGCGGATCCTTAGTTATATTATGTGCATCGGGTACATTCAATGTAGCTCTAAGAAAATGAGCTAAAGGTTGACATAAATGTGAAGAAATAGTTGACTAATGCACTAGCACTGTTTCAACAGCATAGTTAAAAGTAAAGTTAGATAGAACAAAACACATACCTGCAGGATGCTTAGTAATAATCTCTGTATCGGGTACCACTGGATGTAGCTCTATATCCACAGCAGTATTTTGAAGTCTCCCCTGTTTTGCCTGTATAGTAATACAGTAGAAATAAGAACAAGTTGTACATGGATCACTAAGTGAAGCCTCGAATGAAAAAAATTGTTACTATTTGGTCAGAAATCTCCCCTCCCTCAACTGGTTTTCCTGTTCAGATTACTTAGAATCGAATAATCACATAAGTTTACCACATCCATAAACAATAAGATATAGCTTGTAAATAATAATGATACCAGGATATGATGAACCACATAGCATTTATATATAAAATTACTTGTAATATTGTTTTTGAACATTGAAATCCATGGGTTTTGGCAGCTTATTCAACTTTAGACATGATCTTAATATCAGGGAGCTTTGAAACAAAATTATTTCTCTCTTTACAAACTCTGTTTTAAGCAAATTATTTTAAAGGAACTTTGTTCAAAGGCATTCATGGGTTCTGGGTTCTGTCTATGTCTAACAAGACATTCCTAGAAATAAAGGAAATTAAATAAATGAATATGTGAATCTGTCGAAACCCTCATTGAAACAATCATTTAACCATGTTTAAAGTATGAGACAGTAATCAAAACATCATCAAGATTCACATGCTCTACCTGCTCAAAATATGGGGGTTCATACCTTTTCCTTGACCAATCATTTTCTTTAGGAATAATTCTTTTCTGAAATGAAACTTAATGTCAAAAATAAAATTTTAAAATCTATAAATGCTGAAAGATAAATTAAGCCACTCACAGTGCAGGGATTTGGATCAAGAATCCATGCCAACAATTTCTTTGCACCAGATGAAAACCATGGTGGGCATTTATAATCAACCTTCTCAAACTGAAAAACAGATGAATGTTTCTATGGTAACAAAAAATGTTTATAAAAAAATATTAAACTTACTTTCCATATCAACCCATGAAGTTTGCTTCGTCAAATGGTAAGTATTCTGCCATAAGGACAAAAAGGATAACTCCACACGACCATATAACAGAAGCTGCACCATTATATTTCTGTAGAGTAAGAAACTGAAAACAAGATATTTTATGAGATGTAACAACTCATGTAAGCTTTCACCATTTACATCAGTAAACTTTGAAGCTGTTGTTACCTTAGGGGCAAACATAATTTGGTTTTTCAGAGGCTGTATGCAACATCCAGTTTTCCTAAAACAACAATAGATTCTAAATACATAAATGTCATTAAAAAGACACTAGAGATAAGAAAATCACCACAATTAATAGATTTTATAACTAATATACCACTTAATGAGATAACCCAAGGTGTGAATCTTTCAAAACACCATACGAGTCCAAGGACAGATTTTCAGGCTGCATTGGATGGATACTAACACTTCACTTAAAGTAAGGAAACAGCACTTTCTTGGAAAAATGCAAGGATAATCTATGTTTCAAACATAAACAATCATAAGATCAATTTTGTCTTAGAGAAAATATATTGACTATAAACAGATACGACAGTCAAAATTAGGAAACAACTTAACTAAATAATAGAGAAGGCTTCAATCTATAACTTGCATACAAGCCAAAGATCACCCAAGTAAACATGTTATGGCAATAAAGTAACAATAAAATAACAAGGAAAATGTAAGATGAACCTTCAAATCTCCGTGATAGAAGCCTCTACTTTGATAAAATCTCAAGCGTTAATGATGCTGAAATTCTGTATAAGTTTCATCTTCTTGTAGTCTCCCCTGTTTGGCCTGTATAGTAATACAGTAGAAATAAGAATAAGTCCACATATCACTAACTGAAGCATGAAGGGAAAAAATTTACTCAATGTTTGGTCAAAAAGCTCCCCTCCATCAACATACTTGAAAATTATATGGAAATATAAATTAATTGACAATTGGGATCCAATCATGAGTGACGGTCACATGATAAACTAACTGCAAAATTTGGAAAGGTACTAATATTCATCCATCTAACTGAACCATACATCAGCAATGAATCAGAACTTGATTGCAAAAAGTCAGAAAGCAGTATTTGCTATACCTCATACATATTTAGAACATTGGAATGCTTGATTAACTTCATTGTTGGGATTTCTCTTTTCATCTACCAAAATAAGAGGAAGAACACGAACAAGAACATAAATAAATTAAAGTTGAGCATAATCCTTGAAGAAGAATTGGAACAGTAACAAGCAAAACTATCCTGCCAAACCATTGAATATTAATACGATTCATGATCCTCAAATCCTCCACCAGTTTCCCATACTAAACTTCAGAAACCCGTCAAGTACCACTACATGATGAATATATTCAAAAGTTAAATCATGAAAATAAACGCATCAAAGAATTGGTAACTTACGAAAAAGTAAAAGGGCAACCTCAAAGCAAGAGGAAGTATGGTTTGTAATTAGAAGAAGAAATTTGAATACCATTTAAACAAGTAATTTAATCTTTATCATAAATTTTGCAACTTAATGAGGTTCAGCCGCAGATGGTTCTTGTTGTACAAGTCTTTGCTCATTTCTACTTCTTCAACTACAGCAAGAAACTTTACTGTTTCAGTCTGAGAATTAAATTTCAAGAATCAATACCTGAGAAATATAATATAAAACCTTTTTTCTAAGCCAAGTACCTGACACAACTCAGCTAGTCATCTGATACAGGAAAAAGGAGAAGCTGTAGTATCAATATCACATATTAGAAAGTTATATTCATAGAAGTTTACATACGGGTGGCAAAAATGCTCATGTCATGAAGTGGGTGTAATGTACTTAAAGAGTTACCTGCAACACTGCATTGACTTCAGGAAATGAGAAAATTTAGCACCATATTCACCTTAGGTTGACCATAAATATGAGGAAATAACTTACTGATGCACTAGCAGTATATCCACAGCAATAGTTTGAACTACAAGTAGTTAAAAGTCAAGTGAGTGAAAAAAAATTTATACCAACCTGCTGGATGCTTAGTAAAAATTTGTTCAACGGATACATTCGATGTAGCTCCATATCCACAACAGTAGTTTCAAGTCTCCCCTGTTCGTCTTGCATTGTAATACAATTGAGTGAGAACAACTGAAGCATCGAGCGAAAAAAATGTTACTTTTTGGTCGAAAAGTTCCCCTCCAACTGATTTCCTATTCAGATTATTCAGAATCAAATAACCACTTACGTTTAGCGCATCCAAAAACAATAAGATACAGGTTGTAGATAATAATGATACCAATATATGATGAATTAAAGAACACTTATGAATGATACCTTTTCATTTCATTTGTAAACATTGAATTCCATAGGTAGTATCACAAGTTTAGACAGGACCTCATTAGCAGGACACGCTTTGAAGCAAAACTCGTTTTTCGCTATACAAAACCCTGTTTTGTGGAGTCCAAATAAATAACATATTTTACATTTTTTAATTAAAAAAAGTAATATTCTTCATTTGTTATATAAGCAAACTTTTTAAAGGAACTTTTGCATACCCTCTGCTTCTCAAACATATCTTCTAAACTGAAACCTTGTTCAAAGGTTTCTCTGTCTTTTCTCTAAGACAAGCTGTTCCTGGAAACAATAAAAATCAAATGAATGAATATGTGAATTTTTCCGTACCTTCATTGAAAACAATGAAAATATGTGAATTTGTTCCTGGAAATAATGAAAATAATTTAACCATGTTAAAGTTTTTAGACAGTAATCATCAGCATAAACCTTGGATCGTTAAAAAGAGCATCAACCTCATCAAGATTTGTATCCTCTTCCTGCTCAAAATGTGGTGGTTTATACTGCTTTCTTCAACCAATCATTTTCCAATATTTCAGGACCTCGTGAGAAAGCCAAGCAGGTCACGATCGAAGAATGACAGTAAAGGTAGATAGAATCGAGCAGTGAAGCAGATTGCAAGAAGAAAGTAGGCGATTGGAACGACGGAGTGCTTCCGTTCTAAGTGATCAAAGAATTGAAGATAAGCAAGCACTTCATTAAAAGAAGGGAGGGAGCACCGGAATCGCAGAAATAGAGAGGTAATTGTCAAAGGAGGCAAGTAAGGCGGTGGAATTAAATACAAGGAAGCAAGCAACCAAGAAGCAGAAAATGTTCGATTATTTTTGTCAAAAAGTAATTCTAATTCGGGTCGAAAACAGAAAGAGTGAAGTAGGCAAGCAACCGAGCACATAGGTGTATTAAGTGAAGCAGGACTAAGGTAAATTAAAGCAAGCAAGCACCATACTAGCCTGGTGACTAAATAGAAAGGCAAGCAGCCTGGCTAGCACCTGAAAAAGTCACTGCTGAAAGTACGAAGGAAGCAGGCAATCAAGTAAAAAAAAAGTTTCAAAGGCTGTAGGGCTAGTCTACTAGTTTAGGCTGAGGGAGTTACCTGCAACACTGCATTGAACTCGGGAATGCTTTCTATAAGTCCTGGAAGTGGGGTAACCCCATGTTACTTCTTTTTTCAAATTAACAAAAGTTCGAGTATACCTTAAACAATGACAAGGCCATCCAACTTTAAAGCCTAATATGCACCCATTGCAGCACTGAGCCATTGACTTGTTCTTGTGTTCTTCTTTGATCTTTTGCTCGTCCCAACGGATCATAACTACCTTAGAGGAGTAAACATCCATAAATTAATATGCATTAAAGAAGAGAAAACACTCACAAAGTTGTATTTGCTTGTATGTTACCTTGGTTCTTGTAGGCTGCGAGAACATCATCTGTTACAGCAAGTATTTTTTTAGCAAATAAGCCTTCAGAACCACCTAGTTATATGCATGAAAGAATGGCCTTGATAATAATCTATGTTACCCTCAATTATAAGATAAAAGTGTGTTTATTTTGCGGTTTGAAAATATATTAATGATATTCAATTTTAAGATTGCAATGCAGGCTAATTTGGGTAAACAAACTGATCTATTAGCACCTATTTTCTCTGTTGAATCCAACTTGAGAGACTTCTACTTGCTATGCCTCATACATATTTAGAACATTGGAATGCTTGATTAACTTCATTGTTGGGATTTCTCTTTTCATCTATTTAAATAAGTGAGTGAGAAGAAAACGCATACCTGCAGGATGCTTAGTAACAATTTGTGCATCTGGTACATTGGATATGGCTCTATATCCACAGCACTAGTTTAAAGTCTCCCCTGTTTTGCCTGTATAGTAGAAATAAAAGTTGTTCACAGATCACTAACTGAAGCATCAAACGATAATGTAACAACAGGAGGAAAAGGTAAGATGAACCTTAAGATCTCCTTCCTCTACTATGAAAGTACTCTACAGCATTAAGGAGAAAAAGGCTGAATATTAGTACCTTTTGGCCAGTATAGTAATGCAGTAATAAAAACAAGTTGTCCACATATAGCTGACTGAAGCATTGAACCAGAAAAATGTTACTCACTATTTGGTCAAAAAGCTTGCCTCCATAAACATACACATCAACAATGAACCAAATTTTGGGTTTCAATCAGTGATGATCACATGATATTTTCAACTGCCAACCAAGCAAAATTAGGAAAGATACCAATAATCATCCATCTAACCGAACTATACACATCAACAATGAAACAAAACTTGATTGCAAAAAGTCAGAAGGCAATATTCACTATACCTCAACGTTGGAATGCTTGATCAACTTCATTGTTGAGATTTCTCTTTTCATCTATCAAAAAAGAATACAAAAACAGAGCAAGAACATGAATAAATTAAAGTCATTCATGCAAGATTAATCCATAAAGAAGAACTATAACAGTAAACAGCCAAACCATTGAATATTAATACCATTCAAGAACCTCGAATCCTCCCCACCAGTTTCCCGAGCATACCTTCCCGAAACGACACAAATACCACTACATGAAGAATATATTCAGAAACTAATTAAATCATGAAAATAAGCACATCAAAGCCTCATCTGATACACGGCCACTAATCAGACTGCTATTTTGACCTAAACGGTATGTAATCATCACAAGAGAAGTCAAACAAATCAAATTGGAACAATATGAATCTTCAAATCCAAAAAGATAAGTCCTAAACTACTGATAACGTAATGAAAACACAAAATAGTACCTTTTGGCCTGTATAGTATCAACAGTGAATCAAAATGAAGGTAGTATTCACTGTACCTCAAGTCCTCAAGTTGGAATGCTTGATCAACTTCATTGAGAAATCAATTTCTCTTTTATTCTACCAAAAAAAGAATACAAAAACAGAGCAAGAACAGGAACAAGAACATGAATCAATTAAAGTCGATTATGCAAGAATAAAGAAGAATCGGAACAGTAAACAATCAAAATAATCCCGCCAAACCATTACATGATGAATATAATCAGACACTAAATCATGAAAATAAACACACCAAAGAACTATCTGATAGATGCATACGATCGATCCCTAACTAGATGGCTATTTTGAACTAAATGGAGCGTGATCATCTGGTAGATGTCAAACAAATCAAATTATTAGACTGATATTTTGACCTAAATTGAGCGTAACCATCTGCTAGAAGTCAAACAAATCAAATTAGTACTATTAGAATCTGAAAAACCGAGAATGTAAGTCCTAAACTCATGTTGAAGTAATGAAAACACAATACAGAAGATGATTCATGAAGCCCTAGGAGGAATATCGCAGATTATGAATTGAAATTATACACGTACGTAAGTATCGCTGAAAGCATTCGTAGGATGGAGAGTGTTGTAGGAAGGGGGAACTGCTTCGTCGTCTTCATGAAGCCTTAAGAGTAACGAATGTTGCTTCTGCGATGGTCTTCTCAAAAGCCTCCATTAACGTCTTCTTTCTCTCTCTAGAAGATCTTCAGAATCGAAATTGAATGCGAAGAAGATGAAATGAGGTGTGATTATATATAGTCGTAATGCTAATAGTTATTTTTGGTATAATATTTTCTCCGATATTTACGTATCAATGACATCAGATTTTATGATTTAAAGAAAAAATAAGATTTGAAAATTTGTTATTCATGATACTTGCCTTAAATAATTTTTTCCAACATAAAAATATTCTAGATTTTATCATCATTTGTTTTAGTATTGAAATTGCAGCGTAAAATTATTACAATAACATATATTTAAACGTGTTTTTTTAAATAATATTACTACATATATTTAAATGTGTATTATAGGCAGATGAATCGTTTTTAGATCAAATTGCATAGGAAGATATACATTTTGGTTTTGGATCTTTTTAAAAGTCGTGTGTTCTGTAGTTTGAAACGCTATCGAATATCTATAATAGGTTTTCCCCTATCAATGTTTAGAAGAGAAAAATAAAAAATAGTAAATTACACGGATAGCCCTTGTACTATGTTTAAATTATGGTTTTAGTCCCCATGTTTAGAAAATTACAAGGTCTGTATCAAAGTATGTATAAACGTAATAGGTTTGGTCCCTGACATGGATGGACTGTTAATTTTTTGTTAACTTTTATTGAAATGACAAAAATACCCTTATATGGCAACGTGGAATAGCGGTGGCTGCAAGGCGGGACGGTGGTGTTGGCAAGGTGTGACGGTGATGGTGGCGAGGTAGAATGGTGGTGTGACAGTTGTGTTGGCAAGATGCGACAGTTGTGATGGCAAGGTCTGACGGCGGTGGTGGCAAGGTCGGACGGGGGTGTTGCCAAGATGCGACCGTGGTGGTGGCAAGGTCGGACGGGGGTGTTGCCAAGATGCGACCGTGGTGGTGGCAAGGTTAGACGACGGTGGTGGCAAGGTGTGAGATGGCGGTGATGGTCAGACGAAGGTGGTGGCAAGGTGTGTGGTGGTTAGACGACGGTGATGATCAGATGGCGGTGATGGCCGGACGGTTTGTTGGACGGGGAGGATGGGTACGGATGGTGGTGGTGATGGTTGCAAATTGCGTGATTGGGGTATTTTGGTCATTTCACCCAACTTAACGGAAAAAAGATAACTGTTCATCCATGTGAGGGACCAACTTTGTTACGTTTATGCATACTTTTTGACTAATCTTGTAGTTTAGACATACTCTTGGGGACAAAAACCGTAATTTAGACATACCATAGGGACTATCTGTGTATTTACTCAATAAAAAATTAACAAATTGACTTGGTGTGTTTGTTTTGTTTTTTATTGTTTAACATGTTAACTTGTTAGAGATAAAATCTAATCAAACTCATGTTTATAATTGTTCATTCAATATTTTCCATCGCTGTTGTTTGTTCCATTTTTGCATTCACAACAACCAATGATGGTTGCATACTTGCATATTAGTTCTATACTTGAAATTTCGTGTTGTATATTAGCTATACATGCCAAAATGATCAAATATTCATCTTGATTAATTTATGCGTTGAAATTTCTTCATAAGTTATTGTTTCTAACATAATCCGGAAAATGGCACTTATATGTGCGTATAGAGGTGTCACATGTGGTTTTCATTTTACAATACTAGTGTTGCAATACCAGCAGATAATTAAATACATGCATATAGTTGGAATATGGTTTGTAAATTGTAATAGCAAGCGTGTCTTGGATTGTGCCATTGTGGTGGTGCATGAATACACCACTTGATTGCTGATAGAGACCGATTCTATATGATCAATATATCAAAAAAAGAAACAGAATTTTCTTACACTAATAAAAATGTATGTAGCAATGACACATGTCAACATTATATTCCTCCTCAACAATTTATTCTCGTTTTTCTCTCCTATTTAATAATCACATTAATTACTAATAATATTATTAATTTTTTTTAGATTAAAATAGTTTTTAATAAATTAAGTAAAAGATATTTTTACTAATGTTATTTCTAAGAAAATAATTATTCATAAATTAGAAAACTTTTAGAACATCAAACTTTTTAAAAATACAAAATATTTTATATTTGGTGTTTTAAAAAGTAAATTTTTTATAAACAAAAAATAATTATTGAGAGTTATAAGAAAAAAAAATTTAAGTTTGACATTTTATAACGACGTTTGTTTTGAAATAAAATTTTTATTTTATTTATTATAAGAAACATTTCAATCATATCTTATTTTCAAATATCGATTTATAATTAATAAAATTTTATTCTATTTAATATTTTTTATTCAACCCGTGTAATACACGGATTCATTAAAGCTAGTTAAGACAATTTTTGAGAAAATTTTTTGTTTTCTTGTATTCATTCAAATGAAAAGTACAATGCTTAAAATAGATGAAGGTTCCTAATATTAATGCAAATAAAAGAACGTGGATGCTAGATGCTGTTATCGCAAATGCTATATGGAAACGTGGGTTCTAAAACATGGTTAATACTGCGAACACGCAAGCAAAGAAATTGAATTAATGGCTAGAAGAAGGATGAAGGAGAAATATGCACGCATCAATTGCTTTATTTCCTTTATTTTCCTCTAACTTAATAACAAAAGAAAAAAAGAAAAAAAGAAAAATAGGAAACATCGTCCTTACCACTCTCATTCCTTCCCTTTTAGATCGATATATGTTAGATGCTAATGACCAATAGTTGAATACATTAAACTAGTTGTTTTTTCATATCGCGTGATGCGCGATTACTTCTTTCCTATATAACTAATTGAAGTATGGCTATGTTGGCTCAGATTTCATGACATATTGTGGCTCCGATACCGTAGATACAATGTTAAATTATAGCACGAAGTCACTTTGACATCACGAACGACATGCCAGGAAATAAGATAGAATTTGATTCATCGCCTCTCGTTCATGGATTAAAAGTCAGTAATCGTTGTTATCTACATATAGGATAATAGTAGCAAGCGGAGTCACTAGCCTTATTTAGAGGCTCATAAATTAGACTCAATGTGGCTGCAATCAGATGTCGCGCCAAAACATTGAAGGCTAACGTCTTATTCTGCTTCATCACCTCTTGGTTTTCATGTACCAACTGTATTCGGCTGTCCATTCCCACTAGATTCGAACTTGCATTATGACCCAAAGCCATATCACTTATATAACAAAGCCAAGAACATCATGGGCTGTAACCGATAACGATCCTCTAATCGAGGAGGTTATGTAATCATCGATATAATACCACACAACCAGTTGGCTACGAAAAAAATTAACCACGGGTGTCTTAGATAGGGGTAACCCTCAACACCAAATACAACAACCAACTACAACCTGCAAACCAACATCTCATAACAGATAAACAATCCACAATGAGTATCAGATGAACTGATGTCCACCTTCATCAACATTAGCAAACGACAGGTTCACACAAATTGCAATAAAATCGTGCAAACCAAGGTCTCAATAGAACTAAAGCTTAACATCATCAGCCTGGGTAACAAATTCTCAAGTAAGAGTCAACCTATTACCACCGAGTCCGAGCTAGTTGACCCTCGACATCCACCTAAATAAACTAGATTTGAAAACCCTAAAACCACACCGAAACGGTGCGGGTAGCTGACCCACGTCAAAGGCAAATGGAAGGAGGCATGACAGTAGACACACCGCCATCACCACCATCAGAAACAAAATCAGATCTGTGACGGATCTAACATCAATCTAAAAGGGGATGTCGACATGCAACCGACCACACCGGAGTAAATACTGAGCCCATTGCTAGTGACAACAGAAATAGGGATGCTGAGACAACGGAACCGACGTCTCCCCCTTTCCTAGGCCGGCAATGAAAAACGGCGAAAACCCTCAAACCGACCATCTCAAGGACCGCCTCCATCGCCATGGCCGTAACAGATAGATGAGAGGCGTAGCTGGCGGTAGAACAAAGAGCTAAAGTGGCGACAGCGGCACACAACGGCCGTGAACGGTCAACCGCCCACCGCCAAAGGCCGGAGATTAGGTCGGGAATTGAGACGTACAAATGAAGGGAACAAACCCTTTTAAATAATATCCACACATCAAAGACTGTACCATAAGCTCCAGTACTTGCACACAGTTACTGTTCATCAACTTTCTTTTTTAATATTATATATATTATATATATATATATATATATGTAATAATATCTCAAATTACAAGTGTCAGTGTTTTTTTTTATTTTTATGTATTTTTTTGCATCTAAAGACTTTCTAAATTGAGTTATTACACAAGATATGTGCATGCGGTAAAACGCTTAGCCCCTGCAGCCTCAACTAGGGTTCTTTCCCTGCCCTCTAAAACTCAATCGGTTTATTTTTGTTTTTTCTTTTCTCGGTTTGTTTTTGTTTTTTTTCTTTATTTTCTTCCTTTTGCTTTTTAATATTATTTTTTAAATTATATTTTTTTAAAGTTTGCTTCTTTTGCTACAAGCCTACAAACCTATAATGAGTTCGTCATTTTAATGTTACGTTCCTTTTACGTTGGAACTCGCAGGGTTGATTTCGTGTTGATCCATAGATGTGGGTTTGATGTCGCCGCCTCCACTCTTGGGTAGTTTAAGATTAAATATGATTATTTTTTTTTTCCTTTTATTTCCTTTGTGTTTGTAATTTTAGTTTTTATTTACATTAAATTTTTCCACGAGTTTTCTCTATTTTCTTTTTGTCCACTATCGTACATTCTTAAATTTTCACATGCTTTTTAAAGCACAACAACGCGTATGTTTTCTTAAATTGTTGTATATATTGTTTTTTTTTCCTTTTATTCGTTTGTTTTTTTTTTTTTTATTTCAATTTCAAGTTCCACCTATTTTATTTAAACTTTTGTTTACTTTTTATATAAAATTCTTTTTACTTTGTTTTGTTGTATACAATCTTTAATGCATAACAACATAACGTTTTCTTAAATTACATATATATAGTTGCGACATTATCATTTAAAAACTTTATTCAAAATATGCCCATCACGAAGCTTGGCTATAACGCACTAGTTCATGTTATAAATATCAGACAAGAATGTTTATCTCTATTGAAAGATCAAGATCTAATCTACAAATAGCATATGTTAGAGGTGTTCAGATAGCTTGAAACTCGTTTGGTTTTATTTTGCTTGAAAATAACTTGTTTAAAAAAAGATTAATTATAAACAAGAGCTCGGCATGATATAGGCTCATGGATGCATAAGGCGCTGTTAATAAAGACGAGAAGACAACTCGATCTCCTCTTGGTGCTTTAAGTATATGGAAGACGATTTGAAGAGTTATGTCGGTTTGGCATCATCCATCACTATTGTTTCAAAAGAAATTGGTCATATTGTCTCCTTCACATTGCTTTTAGTTAATTAATTTGTGTTCCCATTACGTAATCGTCCTTTATTTTGGTTATGTAATTGTTTATATTGACCATTCTTTATTTTATTGTTTGTATTTGATAGGATTCTTCTACATTTGCTATACTATAATACCATGTTTAATATAAACTAGACTTTTACCCATCGTCGCGCGTTGCAGCGGCATCATACGTGCGTGATAAATTATAGACTAACAATCGACCCAACTTGTTTACGAACTAAATATATGTCGAAACGTAAAGTAACTTGAATTTATATCGTTTAAAAATGTATCATACTTGACCCTGGTCTTTTTCAAACAAAATTATATTAAAACGTAGACAACTTAAAACGTACATAAAAAAGCACGTGAAGTTGCACCGTATGCGGCGTAATAAAATATAGATTACAATCGTTCAAACTCGTTACCAAACCAAATTTATATTGAAACGTATAGTAACTCGAATTTATACTGTCGAATGAAAACGTGTTACATTTGGCCTAGTTTTGGACGGATTTACATAAAAACGTAGACAAATGTTGAATCGTAAGTATCTTAAAGCATTTATTAAAACTAGTTATTTTAACCGCGTGTTGCCGTGGGGAGATTAATACAATTGTCATTAGGCCTCATTTCAAGAACTGGTTTAGGCTCAGCGTTTGATCCCGAAGGGTATCGGCTGCAACTCAGGTTGTAAGTACATAAAAGTGTACTCACCATCCATGAAAATGCCACGCCAAAACCCAGTTTGTACCAAATTCATCATAGCCAAATGAATTGAGACACACCTAGACTATATATAAGTATTAATCCCCTTAGACAGCCGCGACAATAACAGACAGTCGTAACCAAATTGCATGCGGTTTCATCAATCGCAACCGGCAAACATAATGCATATGTATAGAAACCGACATCAAAACTTAAGGTCCATCATCAGCAATATATGGTCCATCACAAACATACCACCAATCCATACTCCACAAGAGAAAACCCAACCAAAAACCATAATGAAGAACAGATTTATGCTTCATAAAAAAAATCAAAGCTCAACAACATAAACACATGCTAGATTGAAGAACCACAACATCATTGATAAGCAGATCTAAAAAGTCTTATAGCAACCCGATCTAGGGTTTTAACAAAAAACCAACTATGGCTAGTTAAAGAGACAACAAAATCAATGTCGGCAACGTTATCAAGTCTCAAACCATATGAGCCCAGTCATCACCGACTGAAGAAATCGAAAACCTCAATACACAACGAGCTCCAAATTGAACGGTTGTAGATCCAACGCTACCAAGGCAAAGCCTGCACCGCTGTCGCCACAAGGGGGCGGTGGTCGGCGACCAGCAACGATAAGCCACAAGAGAGCCTCAGGCCAGTAATCATAACCATCATCAACAAATATAAACATCCCAATAAAATGATAAACAGAGAAAATCAAAGAGATGGAGACAAAGACCCACCGGAAGTCTCGACCACAAAGAAAGTCGGACGACCGTTCATCGACCGGAAATGCATGTAGACCCGACGCTACCAAGGCACAACCTTAACCGCCGCTGCTAGAAAAGGCTAGCGGTCGGTGACTGGCAACGTTAGGCTACAAGGCTGTCTCAGGCTAGCCATCATCGACAAATCTCTCTCTCTAAAAATGGAGACCATCGTAGAAATAGAGACGGGGAGGTACCAGACGTCACGATCCAAGGACCGGACGATCGTCCCTCATCAACAAAGGTCGCCGGAGATGAGTGCACCATGCCGTTCTCCGCAAGATCTATCTCTACTTTCTCTCTCCAATTACCCTCACATTGTGTCATTATATAGAGTAAAAAATCCTAAACACCACAAAAGTATTGTGGCAAAAATGCAAAATTAAAATCTCTACTGGTCCCACCGACCAAAAAGATTAATATAAAAGATTATAATAATCATAGTAAGTTAATTAGTTTTCTAAAGTAAAAATTGTATTATGAAAACCCAAAACTTTAAAAACTCAAGGGATTAAAGTAAAATTTTACAAAGTTTTTAAACATTGTCTGAGTGCGAAGGTGTCAAAACTGAACCGTTAGATTTAAAATCAATAAACATTTAATAAACTAATATCATATTTAATAAAATTAAGCAGGAATAAAATTTAAAAAAAAAAAAAAAAAAAAACAACAACAACAACTAAGCCTGCAGTGGGTTTCGAACCCGCATGTGCAAGGTTTAGCACCAAAGACATAGCCAACTCATCAGGCACACTAGATGTTTACATTATCTATGTTTAATTATTTAAAATAGATAAAACTTGGTAATTGAAAAATGATAATAAACTAATATTAATTTCATGAAAATGTCAGTTTTAGCTTTCGTTTCACCGCTCCTAGTTGTCTCATCTCATACGCACCGTATATTTTCTCGTGTCCTTATCTCTTTATTTAGCTTGCTTATAATTTTTTTTTGTTTCAATCATCTGATTGATATTTTTATTAGTTACCATCAGGTTATTAAAATTTTAGAAGTGTTTTAATTAGCTCACTCATATATTTTTGTAAATTTTTAAATAATTCGTAAAATTTTAAAATAATTCAATTCTTTATAAATATTGTTACTTGTCTAATATTTTAAAATTTTAAAAATATTTTCACAATTTATTAGTGATCTAATTAGAACAATCATTAAACTTTAGTGAACTGATCGAGACAAAAAAATTTATTGAGTGACCTGATTGAGAAAAAAAAAAAATTTTTTGAGTGACCTGATTGATACAAATAAATTTATGAGTGATCCAATTAAAATACTTCTAAAACTTGATTACTATTTTACAAAAATTATCTCTTTATTTAATGATATTTTTACATGTTGATGATAACATCCATAATGTGATTTGCTTGTCCACATACAAGAGTGATCATTGTAATATGTTTCAAAACTTATTAATTTTTAAGCTTGAATTAATGATTCTTAACCCTTATTTTCACAATAACGTTATTTTTCTTAAATTTCAATTATATCGTCACAACATGTTTATTCTTACCTCTACTTAGATATAAAGTTTATTTAAAACGCTTCGTCGCACCACACAGACGTACCCTTACTTTGTTTTCTATTATATCTATTAAAATACCATGTATTTTAAATTTTAAAAATTTTACATATCCAATCACAACGTATTTATTTTTATCTACTGTTACAATTTTATTTAAATTTGAGTCGGATCAAATACAGTATCTTTTTACTTATTTTATTTTTAAAATCGTTTTTGTGTACTTTAACGCTAATTTTCAAACAATGTGATAAATTATTAAAATAATACTTATACCATCACAACTTGTTTTTTTTTTTTTATCTATGTTTATATACATACTAGTGGGTGAAACCCGCGCGGTGCGACGAGGGTGTAAATATTTATAGGGCTGTGTATTTAGTTAATTCTCATTTATTGTGCTAACTCTCATTTTATTTTTTTGTGGGATATCAAACATATTTATATTACTACAGAGATGAGCAAATTTATAAATAACAAGTTATTTATGCATAATCATTTGTACCAAATATAACAAAATTATTATTAACCTTAAATATAATAGTTCTAATTTTAATTTAATTAGAAAACGGTACAGTACAAATATTTAAAGCTTAAAATGGGTATAACACGAATAAATTTTATGCCATTACACATTAAAGCTTGCAACTCTTCATATACCATCTTAAAATTGATCTAAAATTACAAATCTAGTCATGGTTTTCTCTATTATATAATAGTATATATATAGATAAATTCTATTCAAATTCGAGGAGTCTCTCCCACACAAACATAACCCTTTGTTTTCTATTATAATTTTTAAAACATAACTTTTTTAAAAATTATACATATATCGTTACAATATGTTAATTTTATCACTTTTTGATGTAATTTCAGTTAAAACCAAGTCAAATAAAATATACCTTTTTTTTTACTTCTTTCGAGCATTCACAGTGGAATCCTTAAAAATATGTGAGTGTGGTTGGTATATTATATGGAATGGTTTTGAGTGGTTATGAGTGAAGGAAAAAGAAAATGTTATTGTTGATTTGTATATTTAAAAAATCACTGTTTAATCCCTATAAATTTTTTAATATTTTTGAAAGTGGTTGTGAGTAAAGGTGAGAGAAAAAAATCATGATACAAATATAAAAAGTATTATTTAATTAAAAATGAGAGAGAAAATATAGTGATTTTTAGTGTAATTATATGAATAAATATGAAAAATTCACTGTAAATTAGTTTATAAACTCGCTTCCGTGTTTCTCTAGCCTTTTTTCCCAACAACGTGATGTTTTCTCTAATCTCGCTACACCATTACACAATAATCATTTTCAAATATATTTTAATATAAAATTTATTTAAAACTAAATGCTCCGGTTCTCACACAAAACCCACTTTTTGCTTACGCTATGTTCCCGAGTTCATTTAAGGAGAGAAAAGAAAAGAAACGGAAGGAAAGAAATAAAAAATTGTGTTCCTGAGTTTTTTTTAATGGAAGGAAATGGAAGGAAAACAAAAAGATTGTGTTCCCGAGTTTACTTATGGAGAGAAAAGAAAGGAAATGGAAGGAAATTAAAGGAAAATAAGGGCTAAAAACATTCTTTCCAAATCGGAAGGAAATGAAGAGAAAAGAAAAGAAAGGAAAGAAGAGAAAAGAAGAGAAAAGAGAAGAAAGAAAAAGAAAATATTTCCTTTCTTTTTCTTTATTTTCTCTCGTTAAGTAAACTCGGGAACATAACGTTAAAGTTGCAAATGATTTGCCTTTCAAATATAAAGTTCCAAAAATAACCCCCCCCCCCCCCCCCCCCCCCCCCCCCAGGTTTCCAAGAGTACAACTTCATATTTTATGCCGTCACCAATGACACAATCGAACCTTCTCAACCCCTGCGCTTTAAATAACACAATCGACCACATCATTGCTGAATTATCGTCAACAATAACCACTACCTATTCATATATCGTGGCAATTTCACATTCAACCCCTTCGATTCCGAAGCAAATTTGACTTCAATTTCTTCAACAACAAGTTAAATCTCCACTCAAGATCAAGTTCCACTCGTTCTTTCATCTGTACAAAGGTACACTTCAACCTACACAGTTCACTTTCATATTAGATTTCATTTTCCAAACGAAGTACTGAATCGTTGGAATCTAGTTCAAATCGAGAGCGAAAATTACGTGGTAAATTATAGGCTATTGTTATACGTGGTATTTTTCGGATCTGATTTTGGTATTTTTTTGATAATTTTACGATGTGGTTGGTTATTGTGTGAGAAATGGATATTTTGCGTTTGATTGATCGATTGTTGATACCGTGTGTGCTTTTATGTGGATTTAGTATTCTAATCATGTCGAGGAAGATGCTGATTGATGGGGATGTTGGTAAGGATGCTGAAGAGAATCAGTATGATTTTGATTTGTTTGTGATTGGGGCTGGTAGTGGCGGTGTTAGGGCATCCAGATTTTCAGCTCAGTATGGAGCTAAGGTAGCACTTATAATTGCTAGAATATTAATGTTTTTTATTTATATGTATGTTTGTTCTTATATCCTTAAGGGAATACAAGTCCATGGTTATTGATCTCTGTTCCACAAATCTTATTTGCAAGGTTGGGATTTGCGAGCTACCGTTTCATCCGATTAGTTCAGAAGTTGTTGGAGGTGTTGGTGGAACGTAAGTTGTCAAATGTTTGTTTAAAATGGTGTCGGTTATGATATTTTGGTTATTTACATGCATTTCATTGGAGTTGTTTTGGGATGAATGGGAATCGCAGACTTTCTTTAGTGGTGGCATATTATGATGTTTAGATATGTTGTAGGTGTGTGATTCGTGGGTGTGTTCCTAAGAAGATTCTGGTCTATGGAGCAACCTTTGGGCCTGAAATTCAGGTGAGATTGAGCTTCTTCTGTAAACTACTGAAATGGGTGGTTTTGAATAGATGGGATTTTTCGTTTAAGGTTTTCTTGTGTTGTTATTAAGTCAGCAAAACTGGTTGACAATAAGAAGTTGAGATGAAGTTTATGGTGGAATTGAAACAGATATCTGTTTTGGAAGAGATATAAATAGTTTTTTACTCATCTCTGTTTCAACTTGTGTAGGATGCAAGGGAGTATGGCTGGCAAGTGAATGAAAATGTTGAATTTGATTGGAAAAAGTTACTGCGGAAGAAGGTTCGTTGTAGAAGTTTTTTTTGCACCATTTTAACTACTACTTGTTTCCCCAGTCCTCAAATTTCATGGTTAATTAAAACCTCTACAAATTTGGCTCTATTACCATAATCATATGCCAGCAACTAATAGCATTTGTAATGTAAGCCTCTTGTTCAATGTGTGTTTTCTAACAAGAACCTGATATGTAACCTGCTGAATGAAACATTTATCCACAAACCCCTCAGTATTGTGGAAAAGTGAATCATATATGTTGAATTCTTACAAAGGTTATTGCAAGATATAAACAGGAGAATCAATTAATGTATCGAGTTTGAATAATTTAAACTTCTTTTTCTTCCATCTTAAATATATCATCTGATTCCCTTATCTAGGAATTAAGATGAAGGATCATTAATATGTATCTACATATTGTTTTCCCTTACATATTAGAACTTGTTTGCTTAGGTATATGTATAAATATTAATGAGCTAAAAGTACCGGCTCTGTACACATCACACGATCTAGTTGCTTTAATTTGAAGTTAATTTCTCATGTGTGTTAGTTTTTATGTATTTATAACATTAGCATTAATTATATTTCTACCAAGCTTTCAATATTTACTTGCATGCATATTATTTGGCATTCCTTCCATCTTAAATTAAACAAGCCTTAAGACTTCATTAAACGAAGCTTCTGAATTTTGAATGCAACAATTGCATCCTATATTTGTAGTATTCTTAGAAAGTTATGCATTAGATTCACTACATACACTTTTGTTCTTGAGAATTTCTACTCATGATCGCCTATAAAATCAGTACCTTCCAGAAAGAAAATCTTAGAAAATGTTCTTTTTAAATATTAGTGGGCAAAAGTGTTTCTGTTCTTTTAAATAGCATGGGATAGT
Source organism: Flaveria robusta (assembly GCA_025506415.1). NCBI lineage: Eukaryota > Viridiplantae > Streptophyta > Magnoliopsida > Asterales > Asteraceae > Flaveria > Flaveria robusta. The sequence goes on along the minus strand of CM046471.1, from coordinate 25,187,891 downwards.
GAACTATCATGATATGAAAATGCCATATAAGCAAAAACACTAATTTATTTGGTCTTGAAAGAGGTATAGGCTCCTTTTGTGATTACCCTTTGCACTCCTCCATGGGTGTCTGCTGTTGTTGTTTGATATGAAGTGCAACTGTCAGGGTAATATCTTTCATTAGATATGTCAAATGGTCAAATTAGGAGAGTTGAGTTCAGGTCAAAATAAGCAGTTTTTTGTACACGTTGAAGTAGGCTGGGTCAGTTCGAGCCAAAATCCCTCTGTCCAAAAATATGAATTTCTTATATATATTTAGTGTATCAAATATGACTAGAAAAATTATATTAATATTTCAATTATAATCTTTATTTTTTATATATTTATTGGGATATACCGTAACCTGAATTGCCCATTCATCAGTAAATAGGTTAAAATTATTCTTTCTAGTTTCTACTTTTCATCATCATATCTTTTATATTGTAGACTGAGGAAATAGTGAGGCTAAACGGGGTATACAAACGCACACTTTCAAATGCGGGGGTCAAACTTTTTGAAGGGGAGGGAAGGATTGTGGGACCTAATGAAGTGGAAGTGATACAGTTGGATGGAACCAAACTGTCCTACTCAGCCAAACATATACTCATAGCAACTGGTAGCAGGGCACAACGTCCAGATATTCCTGGGCAGGTAAAAACTTTGGATTATTTTCGCATTCTGATTGGAATCGAGCAACTGTTGTTTAATTTAATTACTTATACATCCAATGATTTCAGTATTTAATATTATATCTTGCTATTTTTATTTGTGTGGTCATATTAGGAGTTAGGTATAACATCTGATGAGGCTTTGAGCTTGGAAGAGTTACCAAAACGTGTTGTTGTACTTGGCGGAGGGTATGTTGACTTTTGACTTTTTCATTTTGTAGTTTTTGTACATTTTTAGTTTAAGATCCACACCAGATGACAATTCTTGCATCCAATCAGGTATATAGCTGTTGAGTTTGCTTCAATTTGGCGTGGGATGGGTTCCACCGTGAATCTATGTTTTAGAAAGGAACTTCCGTTGAGGTTATAATTTATTTTATTATATATATATATATATATATATATATAATTGACTTCATCTTGTTGAGCTTATCAATTTTCCCAGTAAACTTTTCCAAGACTGCCGTTTTTGTGAAATTATCCTACAGAGGTTTTGATGATGAAATGAGAGCTCTGGTTGCAAGAAATCTTGAGGGAAGAGGCATTATTTTGCACCCACAGACAACTTTAACACAGGTATTTTAGTTTAATTAATTATTTATTGCATTTATAGTTTTATACCAATTGATGATCTTGAATATTTAGTTGATTCTGATTAAATTCATATGTTTCAGTTGGTGAAAACAGAGGAGGGCATTAAAGTTACTACAGATCATGGTGAAGAACTAATGGCAGATGTTGTGCTTTTTGCCACTGGTAATATATGCTTTCATAAAAGATCGCCATGTCAATTAAAACTCAACTTTTTGTATAGAGCTTTTTTAAAATATTATATGATGCTGCTAATTTGTAGCAGTTTTTTGCCTGGTTGATTGGAATTAAACCCTAAAACCCTTAACCTTATCCCTGGTTGGTTGGTCACAGGGCGGATCCCCAATACAAAGAGATTAAATTTGCAAGCTGTAGGTGTTGAAGTTGACAAAATAGGAGCAGTGAAGGTTCCCTTTTACTTTATTTCCCTAAGTTTTTTTCAATGATGCCTGGAATGCAAGTACTAAGGAAATGGTTGGTTTAGGATTAAAACATTGCCAAAAAAGATAATTTTGAATTAAATGTTTGCAGGTTGATGAGTATTCTCGCACCACTGTGCCTAGCATTTGGGCCATAGGTGATGTTACAAACCGGATGAATCTTACTCCTGTTGCCTTGATGGAAGGATCTTTACTTGCTGTATGTGATTTCAATCTTCTATGAGTTCTGGTCTCAAGTTTTACTTTGAATTTACTGATTTTTATTCCATTTAATTTCTCTGTCTTCCCATAATTTAAAAAAAATGCAATTATCTGAAATCTATAAAGAATTATTAAATAGAGGAATTTTCTGGACTACAATTGATGGGATATGTATAGCATTTATTCTAGGACATCCAAAACAGAAATTTCTGGACTATTTGGTGCAAATGGATTACTTCATCTTTTTCCTGACATTCTTTACTATTTTATCACATACAGAAAACCATCTTCGGTAATGAACCTAGCAAGCCTGATCATAGCAATGTACCTTGTGCTGTTTTCTGGTAACAAATTATTTTTCTGAATTTCTCATTCTTTTTTACTGATAATATAAATTCATTTTTTATGTTTAATATTTATCAAATTTATGTTTTCCGTTTCAGCATACCACCACTCTCTGTTGTTGGACTAAGTGAAGAACAAGCCATAGAGCAGGTCAATGGAGACATTTTGGTGTTTACATCAACATTTAATCCTATGAAGAACACCATCTCTGGGTATGTACACTTGTGCCCCTTCTTTGTAATCAAGTGAATGGGAGTATGGAACCTACAAGATGATAATTAAGTTGATATGTAGATGTGGAAATTTCAACCCATCTAATCATAACTGGGTTGGTTTGGCTTGTGATATCCCGAACGGGTCAAATGACAAAAACTTAGCTAAAAGGGAGACAATGTTAAAAATTTGTCTAAAGTGTATTTTCGTGCATACAATTTTTAGAAACATAATTCATAATGTTTAAAAAGGCTGGAGAAAACAGCATCTTGAGGGTCAACATCCACCCAGTCCATTTTGACCCATACTATAAGTGACCCGTTACAACACAAGTCTGTCTTGATCCATTTCCATCCCGTCAATCCTGCCACCTTTAATGATATGTATTAACTTTAAATAAATTTGCATTTTTTATATCCATAGACGGCAAGAGAAGACACTGATGAAACTTATCGTCAATGCTGAGACTGATAAAGTTATCGGTGCTTCGATGTGTGGGCCCGATGCAGCAGAAATTATGCAGGTAGATTAAATCACTCTTAATCCTTTTTAAAAGAATTATAAATGCATTAAAACCTCCTAAATATATATATATTTTTTAAATTAGACCACTATTGAAATAATATTATATTTGCAATCATATTTAACTCATTAATCATAAATATATATTTTTTATAATTTGTACTTCCAGCAAGATCACTTCCAATAATGTTCATATTTTTCACAGGGCATTGCTATTGCAATCAAATGTGGAGCAACTAAGAAACAGTTTGATAGCACGGTTAGTTTAGCCCGATTCTATAATTTATCGTGATCTTTTATTTCCCTTCTAACTGAACAAAGTCGATATTTTTTTTCACAGGTCGGGATACACCCAACATCTGCAGAGGAGTTTGTGACAATGCGAACAGTTACAAGGCGCATTACTGCAGCTGGTAAACCAAAGACCAACCTCTAGACGTGTTTTTAGTGTTGTTTTAAAAATCATTTCTCAGGTTTTCTAGATAGTGTTAGATAGGAAATGAAATGGAATAGAGTGGTGTATTATTATGTTTGTTGTTGTTTGTTGTTGTTTGTTTGTACAATGTAATAATAGCCTTTTGAAATGGGAGGAAATAATGAACAATGATTGAAGATTGAGAATTGGGTATAAAAATATTATTTATATGGTTATTAGTTTTTATTTGCTTGGATCTTTTGTCTACTTTAAGTAAATTCAATGGACTCGTTCCGGTGAATTTGATTCAATGTTTTCAAAACTGAACTGATCATTTAACCGACTGTCCTATTGATTAAATGTTCAACTAAGAGCGTCTCCAACGTCACATCCATGAGTCCATCTGCATACAATGTGGCCAAACGCAGGCGTTGGAGGGACAGTTTGTGGTGGATCATCCTTGAGTTCTTTTGAATTTTCATATGGATGTTTGCGGGTATTCTTGCATACAAGGAAAAATCTTTGGAAATGTAGATCTGCAATTCTGTTTTGTTTTTCTTCTACGTATATTCTATTATTTTAAATAATATAAAAATAAAAATATAGTTAATTATAAAATTAATTCTGTTATGAGGAATAAATATAAAAAAGAGTTGGAGATGTGAAAATGTAGGAATGTTTGTAAAGAATGCAGCATTGAAGAGAAAATGAGTGTATTTAATAATAAGTGAAAATCTATTATGAAAGTTGAGATGGTGCATTTGCAGTTGTACCCTTAAAGTTCAAGTTCAAACAGAAGCGATATATCCTTCAAGATCCTCTAACACACTCAAGATGCAAGTATTTTATTTAAAAAAGAAAAATTGGATTTTAATAATCCAAACTATCATTTATTAGCCGCTAATAATCCATACTATCAGTTTAACCAATAATAATCATAACCTTTTATTTTTGTTGTCAAGAGCAATTCTAGTAACATAATTGTTCATTTGTTTACACTTATTTATCCTTTGATTATGCTCATGATGATGATTGTGAATGAAATAGGGAGACGCACAATAAATGGACCGAAAAACACAAATCAATTAAATTATGCTAGTAGGATTGTCATTGGTAACAAAACTGAAAGTTAAAATAATTATCGGCCAATTTGATAATATGTATTATTATTAGCCAACACATCATAGTTTAGATTATTACAATCCAATTTGCCTTTAAAAAAAGACTTGTATTATATGAAGAATTGCTTTGGCAACCTTGTTTGCATTGACCCATATGGCCATATGTCCTTGTTTAAATTATTTGTAATAGTTCACGTAAACTGTACCAAGATATTGTCCACCTTGCTCCTGATGGGTTGCCCATCCAGGAACTCACGGTTTTATTTTCACCCGACGAGTTGCTCGTCTAGACAAAACACGTCTTGGTAAAGAAGGTTTCCCCTTAGATGTAAGTCCCACATCGATTGAGGCAGATGACAAAACTTACTTATGAGTGGATGGAAACCTCTTTTACAAAGACACGTTTTGTCTTGGAAAGCAACTCGTTGGGTGAAAACAAAACCGTAAGCCCCTGGATAGGCAACCCATCAAAGGCAAAACAGACAATATCTTGGTACGATTTACGTGAACTCTAAACTTTGTGTTTGTTCATTTCAGTGCCTGAGTTGGTACAACATTTGGTGAGTCATGCCATTTCAAAATCAGCCAATTTTTAGGGTTATTTGCACAAAATGTAATATACTTTTACATTTCTTTTTATACATTTTTCTTTTTATGATTTAATTAATATACTTATAATTTATTACCTATATAACTAGAAAAATAGTTACATGTACATTCGTCTATATTTTCACTATTTTATTAAAAAAATATATCCTTAACATTGATGCGAGATATAATGGTGATCTTGACCATTTTAACCATAGGAAAAACGTATTATTTTGTTATAGGTAATCCAATGAGCCTTATTAATTGGTTTGTGAGTAGGTATCTTATGACTTTTTAAGTGGAGGTCATGTGTTCGAGTTTCATTTGATGCAATATGCTTCAAGTGGGCAAGTGGTTTTACCACAGTGGGTCTTTGGGTGGTAGGTTTCCCCTGGAATGGTAGGCGAGGCGGGACGGGTCACCAGCGCTGTCTGTGTTCGCGGGCGTGGGTTGCCTTTCGCCATTAGGTTTACCCGCATGACCTGACTTAAAAGTATTTGTTGGTCGTTAAAAAAATTTGTTATTGGTAATGATTTCTAAATTATAGCAAGCCAATAGCGTTAAATGGTGAAGGAATAAAATATTATTACCTCAAACAGCAAACAAGTCAACAAAGTTGGTTATGAGGATGAATAATGTGAGGAGTAACCTAGGGTAAATTCCCAAGAAGAACATAATTTATCAGAAAAACTCTTTTTACATTGTTTGATCACTTTACTCTTATCACTAAGGGTGTTTGTTTTTTTTCAAAAAAGTCTTCCCGACTACTTTTGTCTGCACCACGCAGACCGTGGGCAGACGTTGGGATGTGCAGATTGTTTGTTTTTCGAAAGACGTTTCATTAAAAAAGGTCTGAAGGACCTCCTTTTGGAACAGACTTGGACCAATATCTTCTCTTCTCTTCTTAAAAGAAACTCTTCCAAAGAAAAAACCGTCTTCTAATATCCCCCTCCACCTTCACCCTAACCCCTTCCTCTTTCCTTTCCATTCCCGTCAGATCTAGCCCCACCATCGCCGATGCCAACGACCCTCTCCCCTCCAGTCGCATTAATTGAAAACATATGAGTGACTTAATTGAAACACTTTTAAAAATATAGTGATCTGATTGGAACAAATACAAATATTATTTTAAAACTATAGTGACTTGATTGGAACAAATACAAATATTAGTGATCTAATTGGAACAATTTTAAAACTTTAGTGACCTTATTGGAACAAATAAAAATATGAGTGAACTAATTGAAACAGTGTTATAACTTGCTTACTATTATATGAAATTTTCTCATAAAAAAACAAATTTAAAGCATATCGTAACGCTCTCTAATCCATCTAAAGTTTTATTAGATCCAATCTCGGGTCGATCTTAAATGGGCCATGGGTTGTTGTTTTCTTGCTTTTACTTGATTATTTTTATTTTTATTTTCTGATCCCTATCAAATAAATAAAAAGGTATTTGTTTAAACTTTAAAGAGTTTGGTGGTTATCCACCAAATACCGTTTGGATGGTTAAGAAGCAGGTCATCTAGATACCTAATCACATTAGTTCTGGTCCCACCTTATACCCAAAATATTCTATCTTTTCAAAATTTAAAATAGAAAATTAATATATTAAATGTGTATATAATATAAAAAGTAAAGGTTCCAATGAAATTTTGTAAACAAAACATTTTATGTTTTATTTTTAATATAATAATCGATTAATATATGTCTCTTATTTCTTTCCGATTCAATGTATCATGATCTTTCTCTTTCTTTGTTTGTTCCATGATCTACGGCCTAAGGGTATGGGTGATAAAGGATTTGCGGATTGAGTTAAACCGAGAATTTAATATAAATTCGAACACATCTTGCACATAAAAATCATGTTAAACACATGAATCTGGAAACAACACGCGTATTCATGGGTTGACATAAACGTCACATGTTTACCCGCAGGCTTTTTGTTTTATTTTACTTTTGAATATTAAGGCTCTAAAATTATAAAAATACAAGTGAAAAATGTGAATCAGAGAACGATGCTTAAACAATAAAACTTGATATCCATTTATCTTCTAATTTTTAGCACATATTACCCGACTATTATAAATTATTACATAAAAACATTTCAAAAGGATTACAATATAGAATTGGTTAAATCGGTCAACCCGTGAACCCGTTAGGTTGACTTGAACACGATTTTTTAGCTAACGATGTTGGCAAGTTCAAACCAAAACCGAGCAAAATCCGTTTAGAGTAAACTTAAACACATACCCATCAATTTCATATTAGGTTTATCTCATGTTAAATATTCACATGTAATAAAAACCAAAAGATGAATATTAATATATTATAGTTACTAATTATTCAATAATTGAATAGATCTCATTTCAAACAAAACAATTCTATTTGTTTCTCCTAAAGTAGGAAAAGTAGGTTACCTATGAACAACTCCTCAAAACTGAGTTAGCTCAGTCATACAAATTCCCCTATATATAGAACCACAAAATCTCCATACTCTCAACCAAACCAAACCAAACCACAACATCAGATATTCTTTCTCAACTCAAATTACTCTAAAAACCCACAAAATCCCAAAACCCTAAATGGCACAACATCAAAAAACCAACACAATCTTAATGATCCTAGTGATCACAATGGCTGCCCTATATGGAAGCTCAATGGCTCAATCTTCAGGGTGCACAAGTGTTCTAATTAGTATGTCACCATGCCTAAGCTACATTTCAGGCAACACATCGACGCCGGCATCAGCATGTTGCACACAACTAGCTAGTGTTGTTCAGTCACAACCACAATGCCTGTGTCAAGTTCTTAATGGTGGTGGCTCGTCTTTGGGACTTAATATTAACCAAACTCAGGCTCTTCAGTTGCCTCAGGCTTGCAATGTCCAGACACCTCCAACCAGTCAATGTGATGGTAATGATCTAAACATTTAATTAGCATGTCTTTGTTTAAATTACTATCAGATTGTAAAAAAATTAAAGTTAGAAATTTGATATTAAAATATTCTGATATAATTTAATTTAATGAGAAATTATCTAAAATAATCACCTTAAAGTGGAGAAAAGTCGACTAGTTATTTGTGATACGGTGATACCTCTAAAGTGGACATATTAGTTGATTCAAATATAGTTCTGCAGATTCAGTGTGAATATGGGCCGGGTGGTTAACACGGTCAAACGGGTAATTTTGTATGTATCAAAACGGGTCGGGTCCAAATTATCCTGAAAAAATATTATTTTTTAAATTATTTGTGTGCAAAATATGCTTAAAGGTCACATTATTTCAGTAACGATCTAATTTCTTCGAAACAAGAATTTGGGAAGTTTTAAACTTTCAGGTTTGGCACGTTTTCGTTTCAACTAATTTTTTACTTTACCCGTCTAGCTCATTAGATGTAACATAACCCGAATCGATTCATTCATAGATAAATGAATCAATTTACTGCCCTCTAGTTTATAAAATCTTCATATGTTTTCATTTTCAACACCTTTTTTTTTTTCAAAACCACCCAATTAAAATATACAACCTTGTTCATTGTTTTGTGTTTTTAAATTCTACAGCTGCTTCTCCAACCGACTCTCCTTCAGGAACAACACCTACTTCTTCAGGATCCCCTTCGGGTACCGGAACCGAAACAAACACCGTGCCATCAACAGATAACGGTTCCTCAGATGCAACTTCAACAAGACTCGCAACAATTCCTATAATATTCTCAATAGTTGCTGCCACATATGCCATGGTGTTCTAAGTTATTTAAAACTATATATTTCAGCATTATGTTATTCTTCATGATATTCGGGTATATTTTCCTTTGATTCTTGTTTTTTATTCACCTTTTCACATACTTGTGATTATGTCCGAGGGGCATCCTATGTACGAAATTCTTTATGGATGGTATTTGTATTGTTTTGGATATATATGATATTTTTTATACAATCTTGTGAATCTAGTTCTCCAAGGATTGTTTTGGTACCAACAGTCAGTCATAAATAACATTAAACTGCAAGAAAAAACAATTTAAAATGCGGTAATCATTGTATCGACGGTTTGTCTACATCCACGTTGTTGTAAAACTCAATATTATTTTCTCATGAATTTTAATAGCTCATACTTCTACATACAAGGAAGACTCGAAAACCCGACAAAAATTGGTTATATCAAGAAATTCATCATCTTAGTCGTACGTGTTTGCTTGCAAAAGACTATGTGCAAAGTTGGTGTCCAACGCAAAATCATAATCATTATTCATATCCAACTGATCAATAATGAATCAAGTTGAAATTAAGTCAACTTAAACCAAGAGAAAGTTAACGAGGTCAAACATCGATGATAATTAACCTCCAAATCTTATATGGATGCTTGTTTCTAAATAAAAAAAAAATGCATAACTATATAACACTATGTAATTAGCAGAGCTATAAACTATTATGGTTATTTTTATATGAAAACATGATAATTTTCTAGGCAAAAATAATTGTGTTTGATTCTAAAATGTCAACCCTGGGCATATTGGAAGCATCCCCATCTTTACACCGACAGAAGAATGAGTTCATATAGAAGTGTAAAAATAATCAAAATATGTTGGCGGTAATTCTAACTTGATTCACAAGCCGGGAAAGTTCGGGGACTTAAGTTGACAAGTCGGTCAAGTTGGTTTAATATTTAAATTTTGTTTGTTTTATCTATTTGATTAGATAAATATGGATTGTTATTATATATAAAGTTTAAATCATATTAGGAGTAATAGATAGATAAGTATAAAATAGATTATATAAACCCATCTTGGGATAATTTAATGTAACCAAGTTTTTAAGATATTTTTTCTTAGTTATAATAAAAAAAGTTTGGAAGTTATTCAACTAATGTGTTCTTATATTACCGATCCGGGACTTGAATTGTATCTAGAATGAACAATTAAAGAAAACAAAGTTACAAACGGAGATGCACACGTGAACAAGAGTGTAGCATTCAACCCATGTTTTTGACCCATTAACAATGTTTTCAGAACCGGATCGGACGTCGAACCGGACGCCTTACTGGTTTGGTGGTCGGACCGGTCGGACCGGATTTAAGAACCGGATGACGTCATAATTATATATATACTATATTATATATATAGTTATATATATAATTAAATATAAGTAATTTATATATGTATTTTATAGTTATATATGAAACTTAACTATATTTTTATATCCAACACACTAATTTATGGTTCAACACCCCGTTTTTACCCATTAATATCAAAAAAATAAAAAAAATAAAAAAAAATACGAAAACCGGTCCGACCAGCGGTTCGGGACGAACCGGCCTGTTCGACCAGTCCAAAACGAGTCGCACCGAACCGGACCGGCTAGGTGGCCGATCCCCGGTCGGACCGGCCGGCCCGATCCGGTCGTGAAAACAGTGCCCATTAACATTTAGACATAACGCAAACAAAAACTGTAAACAAACTTGTATTATGACCCATTCGACGCATGACTTCACCCGTAAGATTTGACCCATCCTACATCAAAATATTCCCACATAATGAGTATCCTACGTCACTATGTAACATCCAATCCTCGTGGACATTTTGACCAATATTGTTTATTTCTTTCGAGAAAAGCTCACAGTTTTGTTTTTTGTTACCCAAGCAAAATCATCTCAGTAGCCCATAATCAAGTAAATATCTCTCATTCACAATCAATACGCCTAACACGTGTGATGGTCTTTGAGGTTAGACATATCTCTCATTTGAATAGGCGATGTGGATTTGCCTAAAGTATAACCTATCTCCATGAATGTGCTACCAAACCAATTGCAAAAACAATGAATTATGAATAAGATAACTGTGTTGTATGATTTTTCTCTTCGTACTATTATACTTTTCATGTTTATGAATCTAAACTTACTGCACAATTTCTCTTTTAATGTAGAATCACGCAACCCTAATCTTAGAACCGTAACTTAATATTTTTGTATAACGAAAGAAATTAAGCGCAGAAAAACAAACCTAATTTTGAATGCTCGTCAACAAATTATACGCACGGATGATAGATCCATCGTCCTGAGCAATTGAATTCCGAGACCCGTTTGTCAATTTGAATATTATGTCTTCTCTGTGTTTGCTTGCTGCTCGCACTGGACCACGAGTCCATGAGCAGCTGGGCCGTCTAAAGAATCGGTTTCTCTATGAAACAGTTAGGAGCTTAATCGACCCAGCTCATCAGTTTGAGATAGGTTTGAGTACCTCACCTTTAAAATCCCTTAAAACCAAACCAAACGCATGATGGTTTGGACCGGAACCAATCATTTTTTGTTTGAAAATGGGTCTGAGTAAAAACTGTTTTCTTACTTCCAATGACCAAAACCAATTCGCTCCAAAACCATAATCTGTTTTGGGAAATTAATCGAGTTGTACACCACTACTAATAGGTTGTTTGGTAAACTTGGGTCGAGTTATTAAAATGTCTAAATGAATAAGAGTTAATATCTGAATCATTTAGCATATTTCTAAAACTTAAAGGCAGTTTGGTAGCTTCTTAATTAGGGGTGAGCAAATATCGAGTAGGATCGATAATTCCCGATTCCTGAACCGAAATTTTACCCAATACCAAACGGAAATTAAATGTGTAGGAGGTACTCGGTCTCGTTTTTTAGAATTAGTCGGTCTCAGGTCGGGTATCGGGTTCTGATTAAAGGACACCAATTTTAAAATCCCAACTGACTTAAAAACCTAAAAAGTTCAGAATACTCTAATATAATACGTAGCAGCAGTTGTTGACCATCTGTTCAAAGTCGGTCGTATATAATCCGTAAAATGGTTTCTTGAAGTTTGGAAATTCTCTTCTTCTCCATTCTACAATCACAACTACCAATTTGCTTTTTTTTATTATTTTTGATCATTATTTAAGTTTGTGGTTGCTTAGCTTCACTAATTGATCAAACGTGTTGTTGCTGCTTGAAGTTTCGAACCATTGCAGTAGGTTCATGAGGTTACTTTTTGATTAACCATAATGAATGTATTGTTTTGTTCTTATCATAAACAATTATCATTCATGATTTATGATGTTATTAAGTGTAGTCAAATGATCTAATCAGTATGATTAAACAAATTAGACTCCCAAAAACTACAATACCAGTATTAAAATTTGAGAAAAATAAATAAAAAAGATATACATATATAAGTGGATTACTTGAACACATGAACATAAGAAAAGAAAACCAGCAATTGTAATCCATCATCATAGTTCAACAGTAGACCAATTAGAATGTTAAAATGGTGATCTTCTTCAGCTTTCAAACTCGGGTATCGGGAATTATTCTAATCCCGATTGACCGACTTTGTTAACGACCGATTCCCGATTACGTCGTCTAGGTCACGATATCAGTACTTATCTTTCCTTCATATCGGGTATCGGGATAGGTCGAGTATTTTCAAGTGGGTCTTGGTTACCCGACATTGCTTACCACTATTCTTAATAGTAATTAAAAGGCATTAATAGTATATAACCTTTTAATAGTTAAGAAATAACCTTAGTGCTGAATGGTTAAGATGTAACATCTTACTAGTACATATTAACCATTCAGTTTAAGATTGCTTTTTAACCATTAAAAAACTACCAAACAACCCCTTACCCGAATAGCCGTGAACAGGCTTCGTAAATTATTAAGAAGTGTCTTTTATGTGAACCAAACACACTTTATCTCTAACCAATTTAGAGTTGGCCTCATAATAGAATCATTAAAAATTATCAAACACTCCCTTAAACCTATCACTCCAATTAAGAAGAGCCAATGTTTGAAAATAAGTTGTCCATGGTCATGGATTCACGATGGGTGAACATAGAATGGATACAATAATTAAATCAGATATCGTTGTTGTCTAGAAACTAGTGATAAAGAGGTATTTTTTAATATAATAAGTATTTTATAGTGTAGCTTTAAAGTAGCATAGATTTGTCGTTAAGAAAAAATTATATAATGTTTTGTAACTTTAATATAATTGCATTATATAAATTTATTATAAAGCAATTATTAAGTATTAACTTTTGAAAAGAATATGAAAAATTAAAATTTAGGTTGAAAGGGTGGTGATCATGTTAATCGGTGAATTTTCGTGTCATGTTTGACACTTCATATGTCTGACACTTTTTTAGGTTCAGATTCTTGTCGGGTTGGACGCGCCAACACAACCGTTTTTAAGGCTACATCGCATTCCACTTTGAGCCTCCCTTGAGCCTAAGTAGTGTTATTTAAATTGTTTGAGTTTTTTTCTTTTATATAACCATACATAAACAACTAACAAACTAGTTATATAATATTAACACATTATACAAGTGTATAAGATATCACATAGGTTGTATGAGTGTTATATTCATTACTTATACAAACTGTATAAATCGATGTTCTTATAAAACATACAGTCGTATAATGCATCCAACTTACTAAAAAACAACTGATTTAACAATACAAATTATTGACAACATCCTTACAAATCGTTTATCCCTTGTTGCACCTTACATGCAAATGTAAAGATTAGGGGTGGTGTATGTATAATTCACTTTTAATCTACAAAGAAAATGTTAAATTCTTGGGAGATGGCTTGGGGAAGAAACAATACCAAAACACTCGGGTCGGGTCAATGAACATACCATATAAATAAAAAAAGCCAATGCTTTACCTCTCAACGGGTAAACGAATCGCAACCCAATATCCCCAAATTCCCAACCACCGGATATCCTAGATCACCGTGAAATCTCACCGGCGATCGCCACCGTCGACGGCGTAACGATGGCCGGACTATCACTGAAGTGCGGAGACTGCGGAGCTCTACTGAAATCGGTTGAAGAAGCTCAAGAACACGCAGAACTCACCAAACACACTGATTTCTCTGAATCCACCGAAGCAGTTCTTAACCTAGTTTGCTCCACCTGTGGCAAACCGTGCCGATCGAAAACGGTATGTGTTGATGTTTTTGTGTTCTGTTTAATGTTTATACATCAACCGGTGATTATTTCATTTTTGATGTGTTTGTGTTGTTAGGAGAGTGATCTGCACACGAAGAGGACTGGTCATACTGAATTTTCCGACAAGACGTCGGAGACGGCGAAGCCGCTTGCGTTGGAGGTTGCTAAGAGTGAGAGTAGTAATGATGTTGATATGCCGGATGCTGGTACCAGTGGTGAACCTGAGGGTATTGGTTATTTGCCCCTTTTGTTGGTGATTGTATTGTGTGCTATAGTGCTATTACTCAGTTTAATGAAATTCTTTAGGTTTCGATGTTTAGGAAATTTGGCTTGAGATTGTTAGAATTAAGGGACAGTTGATTACTTAATTGCTTAGATATTGTTGTCGAGTAAGTTTGTAATCTTGATTTAGATAAAATGTTGTGCAACTAGTTTAATAACTAATAAGCAAGCATCTTTATCAGAGCTGTGATGTTCTTCATATTGGAGCCTCAGTGTTTATCTAACGTCTGGTTTCTCACATGTGTCTGCTCTAGAAATGGTTGTTCCTGATGTTGACTCAAAACTGCTAGAGGAGCTCGAGTCGATGGGTTTTTCAAAAGAAAGGGCTACCCGGGCTCTTCATTTTTCTGGTGAGTGGGCTGAAGCATACTGTTAAAAGTTTATTTTTAGACTATTTTGGTTAATGCTTATGTACTTTGAAATGCCAATAAAGTTGAAGCGTGTAACAGACTGGGGAGTTTATATTATGTAATCATTTCATCCTTTTGGTGCAATTTCTTGTCCTAATTGAAAAGTAGTGCGTGATTTTCTTGGGTTTTACATAATATTGGTATTACTTTCATCCAACCATTTGTTTCTAGGTAACTCAAGTCTTGAGGCTGCTGCGAATTGGATCGTTGAACATGAGGAAGATGCTGACATAGATCAGATGCCTTTGGTAATTTTACTCTATTGCTCTTATAGCTCACTCACATGTGTGTCTGTGAAGTTTTACTAGTAAATGTGTTAATCCATGAGTTAATTAATTAATATTTATTACATGCATTACTTGCTAATGACTGTTCCTCAAAAGGGGTTGTGTTTTTGGTGATCTTCTGGAAGCAATATTGATGAATTATGTAATTAGACAAAATCTGACACAAAATCAATGCAGGATGCGTTAATATTTCTTACCATCATGTGCAAAACCAAAATATTTTTTTCTTACCAAGTTTTATGTTGCTTTCTCCTAGGTGTCTGCTAAGAGTAAATCAGAGCCTCCCAAGCCTTCCCTTACTCCTGAAGAAAGAAAAGCAAAAGCACAAGAGCTAAGGTATGATTTTATTTTATTTTTTTGTTTTTTATATTCTGCTTGCTTAATCATTTGATAAAATAAGGTAGTAGTAGGCAAGAGTAGGAGCACATATATTGATTCATTTTTATCAATTCTAGCTTGTAGGCAGGAGTTAGCATACTTAGTTATTGACATATTAAGAACCTCTAATAGTTTGGAATTTTGTTGGACTAGCTTCAATGAGAGTGGTCTGCCTTTATTTTACTTAATTACGCGTATTTTGGTCCTTGTAAATTATAAGGGAACGGGCTCGCAAAAAGAAAGAAGAGGAAGAAAAGAGAATGGAAAGAGAAAGGGAGAAGGTAATCATTTTTTTTTTAAGATAAATAATCACAAAGTCATCTTAAATTTATAAAATGCATAAACAAGTATTTGCTTAATTGTTGTTTATGGAGCGATCATTTGTTTGTAGCTTTTTTTATTATATCATTCAATTAGAATGTAGTGATTTCTTTCAACTATGCAGAACGTGTTTATCTCTCAAGTAGGTTGAATCATTTAATTGGATTGGAACATAAATATTGTTATAACATTCTACAAATCATAGCAGTCAAAGGCGAGCAAGGCGTGCGCCTAAGCTCCCAGACACTCGCCTAAGCTTCCAGGCACAGCCAGTCGCAGCAAAAGTGCCTTGTGTACATCATGGCTCTCAAGTGCCTTGCGTACATCAAGGCTCGCAGGCACACATTCCGGCTAGATTTCAGCCAGGTTCTGGCCAAAGCTGATCTGAAACATCTAAACTGGTCGGAATCATCTAAAAATTGTTTGAAACATCTAACAATGGCCATGAACATGTCTAAACTAAGCCTAAACCATGTCTAAAACCCCTTAAAATGATTGCCATTTATACTGTGCACCTAGCTTAAAAATGCCTTTCCTTATTAAATGCCTTGCACCTAGGCAAGGCGCACCCTATGCGCCTGGAGTTTGCCTAGCGTCTTCGTATACGTAGCTACAAGGTATCTTCATTTTATGCTTTTGCTGGATTGAAGGAAGGATACTTTAATATTATCCATATTTTTATCAGTCGATCACTTGATGGCATACTTAGTGGTAGCATAGCTAAGTATTGACATCAAATGTATCCAAATCCAAACATCGTATGAAATCTTATTTTTTCCTTATTATGTTTCTCTAAGATGACATTGTATATTCTCCTTTAGGTCTATACCTGTAAGTAATTAATTGGAAACAGATTTTATGACTATTGCATGATTAATCTATGGCTGTACCTACAAACAAATAGATGTCATCATCATAATGCACATAACACATAAAATTAACTTATTTCAGGAGAGAATTCGAATTGGTAAGGAACTACTTGAAGCAAAGCGTATGGAGGAAGAAAATGAAAGAAAACGGTAACATGATTATTTCATTATTCTTCAAAAGTAATTTTCTTTATATTTTAACTGGAAACTTCTTTTTCTTTTTTGGTATCTTGCAGTATTATAGCCTTGCGCAAAGCAGAAAAAGAGGAGGAGAGAAGAGCTAGAGAAAAAATCCGACAAAAGTTGGAAGAAGACAAGGTCTTGAAAATGCTTGATTGGTCTACGTAATACATTTTTTAATAGATCTTTCTGATTGCTAACACCTGTTTAGCTTTTAAAATGCATATTATGAATTTAATCTTTAGTATCTTCTCATCTGAAACTATTATTTTGTATGTTGTACAGGCAGAAAGGAGGAGGAAGCTTGGATTACCTGCGGAAGATCCAACTGCTCCAAAACCTCCTGCACCTGTAGTTGAAGAAAAGAAGGTACTGCTATCTTTAATCCCCTGGATAAATTTCTTCTATAATTCTATTATAGAAATGAACTCTTTTCAATCCCCAGCTAAAAGATGTTATCGAATTGCATGTTTCTTATTGGTCCATTCTAGAGGTAGCAAAATGGTTGGTGGGTAGGTTGGGTAACAAGTCAAAATGGGTTTGGTCCGAACAAACAACTTTTTTGGTACGAGTCAGGTTTGGGTTGATAGAACATTTTTGTTCAACTTTTTAAAAATAAATCAGTGTGGCAAATGGTTACAAACTTTATACTATTTTTTAAAAAAATCAGTGTGTCAAAATGATTCAAAATATTGTACAATCTTAATAAGATGCAATTTTTTTTAGGTAAAAATGATTTAGGAGGTGTTATGCAATAAATTTACACTTTGAGTGATGCATACCCGTTTGACAGCTCCTTTCCGTTTAACTTATTATTTCAACTATGTGACCTGTTAGATGTAAGAAATAAACGGGTCGAAATTGTCTTTTCTAGTTTAGTTCTACATGTATCCACAGTTTGAGTAGCTTGTTCTGTAGGAATACTTGCAAACCAGAACATGTATTAAATCAAGAATTTCATTGGTTTTTGTTACAGAGCTCATTGCCTGTCAGGCCTGCTACAAAAGCAGAGCAAATGAGAGAGTGCTTAAGATCTCTAAAACAAAGCAATAAGGTAAACAACCTATCAGCTTTTGACATTGTCTGCATAGGCTCTTTCTTTTAGTGTTTAAAAGGGTGCTAATTCTTGTATGACATTTTATTTGGTGATCTTGCCACTCATCTGTAGACATATGACTGAGTTTTCTATGTGAAAATTAAAGGTCAAAACTGTCTGTCGTTTAGTAGGGTTTGGGTTGGGTTGACATGAATATTTTTAGGTATCTATAATAAGCATTAGTTTGCTAAGTAGAATTACTTTATTGAAAATTGGATCTACTTTTTAATTTCATACATAAAATGAATTAGGATGATGACGCAAAAGTGAAAACAGCATTCAACACTCTTCTGACTTATGTCAAGAATGCTGCAACTAAGCCAGATGAGGAGAAATTTCGCAAGATCAGACTTAGTAATGCTGCCTTTCAGGTCAGAACACAGTCCAATTAAATTGTATTCATTTTCTTTTTAGTTATCATTCTATGATTAGTATTTTAATTGTGGTTTCACTTACCCTATGCGAGACCACATAATGAACGGTATTGGAATATTAAGATGGGCGGGTCATACGGGCCGGGTAGCAATGTAGCATGCCATATCAGTTTGGGTTGAAACATGCCAATTTTAGTGTGTGTCAGAAAGGGCCAAGGTGGGTCAACCCACAAAACTTTCCAATATGATTTGGGAGTTTTGTGCTTACGGGTTCATTTGTGGTTTTGGTGGATCTAAACAGGATAGAGTTGGAAAATTGGAAGGTGGCATTAAGTTTCTTGAGCTATGTGGATTTGAAAAGGTTGAAGGGGATGAATTCTTGTATTTGCCTAGAGACAAAATCGACAGAGCTGTGCTAAATTCAGCAGGGACAGAGTTGAACAGTGCCATAAACAATCCGTTCTTCGGGGTTCTTTGATCCCAGTTACTGACATCCACTTTTAGTCCTTAATGTCTCATTTGTGTTCACTTTACGACAGTCGGATGTCAAATGTTGAGGGGCCCACAAGTGTGTATTACTGATGCATTTTCCATTTTTTGTTATTGGTATCTTGGTGAACTATTTGGATTGAATTTTTTAAGAATAACTATTGATCTTGAGTTCATGTCAATATTTGATGAACAACTGTTTTGTGCAATTGTGCTCGTCATAAAACTGATGTGTGATTTAAGGGTGTTATGGTTTGGTTTGGCTGATTCTGACAAAAGTTTTTTGAGTGGGATCGCTAACTAGAGTTCTGAAAAACAAGTCAAGCAAGCCAGGTTTTGTTGTTTTAGACGGATTTTCCAAGGCTTTGGTCTAAATCGGTTTTCTTAACCTTTCTTAGAACTTATTTATTTTTTATTGATTTTTTTAAATGACAAGGACAATAAGCTTGCTTTTACGAAATTTTGAGCTTCACCGTCCAATGGTTTCGAAAAAACAATAAACCAAACCAGTCTAGATGGTGTAGTTTTGAATGCTCTCTCATCAAAATTATTAGTAAAATTGTTATAATATCTAAGATCTGAGTGTTGTTCATATCTTGAGGTTGGTTCTTGTTTGTAAACTTGAAAAAATTAACATCAAAATTAATGTATTAAAATTCTGATAATTGAAAATGAAAATACAGGTAAGCCAACACTTAATGAAGAGTTACGACATAGGATGTAAAGATACAATTCTAATATCAAAGATAAAACACATATTTAATGAATTTACTGTAATATTATATCAGAAGAATCAATTTTGTTTTTTAGCGTGAAAGGAGAGGAATATAATTAATGTTATAATTTTAAGGGTTATTGGATTTTAATAATCCCAATTTTCATAAATTGGCCGATATTAATCCCAACTCAGTAAATATTTACAGACACTTCCAACTTTAAATTTATTTTCCTCCAGCGATCTCTTACTAACTGAGAGTTAACCGCCGTTAGTTTATTTGATAAAATGGGGCCAACATTGAGTAATTTTTCAACTACGCCACCGCCCAGCCTCCATCAAGTCCGTTTTTTTGTGTCTAGCATCCAACGTAACCTGAAATCTAGCTTGAATGAGTTATGTGGTTCAGATCAGAAGGTGGAGATTGACGGGTTTTAGGGTGCTGAAGTTTCAGATTGACAGACCAAACGGTTAATTTCAACTTTGTACTTAGTGTTTTTGTCATAAAAGCAGTTCATGTCATCAAAAAACTAACGGTGTTAAATCTCAATTAGTTAATGAATCAATTATGTGAATGGTTCATGGGATTTGGGAAAAGCAACAAATTTTTATACTAAGAAAGAAAATAACATGTTTATATATTAACTTTTAATTTTGTAAGAGTTTAGGTATCATACTAAATTTTCACTCTAATTTAACGGAAAAGATAAAAAATTAACTAGTTTGATACTAATATTTCATCTTAATTTAACAAAAAAATCAATAAAAATTAATTTAATAACTAAACTCGTTATAAATCTGAAAGTTAACCCAAGAATATTAATTTTTTCTTACAATTGAAATATGTTGTTTTACCCAAATTACAGACACCATCCGATTATTTGTAAGCTAATATGTCCATAAATCATTCTCATAGTAATTAAAAGGATGAATCGAAATGTTTAAACAAACCGACCTTAGCTCAGTTGGTAGAGCGGAGGACTGTAGTTTGCTCAATCTCACAGATTATCCTTAGGTCGCTGGTTCGAATCCGGCAGGTCGGAAACCTTTGTATAAATATAAAACGTTAGTTTTTATTTGTTTTTAATTTGTTAATTATGTTTGTTGTTCTCCTCAGATTTTAGATCAACGAGAAAAATCATCGTCGCTCTTCATCATCTTCTACACATTTCATATTCACTCAATCAAATGGTAAGTGTTAGACGATCGATTTCACTTCCACACACGCTTAAAACCCTAATTGATTGAATCGTATTCATTTAACGCTGCAATTTCCCCAAATTCATCTGACAAATTGGAATCTGCAGATGCGCTTTTGTTTCGATACTCTTGTTGTTTGATTTGATGTCAACAGATGGATGAATGTTGGATTGAAATAATTTGTTTATTTGTGTTTGTGGTAATTAGGTTTTCATGTTTTGCAGGCGAGCTCAGTGAGGTTGTATCTGACCTGCATACGAAACACTCTAGAGGCTGCCTTGTGTTTGCAGGTATACAAACAAATAAGCACATTGTGTGTTGTCACTAATTCACACAATTATCAGTTGTTGCATCTAATTTCCTCCTAATTGTCTTACTTTTTTTTTGTTAATTATCCGTTTTATTACAACAATCTCATATAGAAACAACCTATTATAAGGTAGAATATTCAATCAATGATATCACATTTTCTTTCATAACGTGTGGATACACTTTTGTATGTCCGTTTAGATCTTGTCTAAATGTTTGCTAGAATGTTTGTAGCCTTTCGTGTTACACAACGGATTGATGTAAGAACTTTCTAAATGATTGTTTGTTTAACTACTAGTTTCCGGTTTGAATGTATGCATTTTCTGTAATATTGTTATATTCTTCTTGCAGAACTTTCCCTGTCAAGAAGTTGAAAGACATAACAAACCTGAAGTTGAGATGAAGTGTGTAGCTGATACGCCACTTAGCCTGCTTTTTGATGTTCATTACTTCATTTCATATAGTTTTTTTTGTGTCACTTGTTATGCACTGACTCAAGACATTTTAATGTTTTCTTTTCAATTCCAGGACCAGCCCGGAACTTCTACTCAATTCTGTGAGAGCATACTATTGATACTTTAGATGAATCTTAGAGTTTCCTTTGTTTTAGATCTTGCACTTGTTGATACAATTGACACCCTGAAATTACATATTTTGAATTTTTTTTCATCTTCTCAGAACATTTTATTTTACTTTTAATAGCAAGCATGAAACCGTTCTTGTGTAATGCAAAAGAGGAAAAATAAAGGAAACACAATGATCGATCTTCTTTGGGCAGCTAGTGTAAAAAACAATGCTTTAACTTTTCTGATCGTGCTGATCATGATGATATTAATACTAGTGTATAGTTTTCTAAGTTGATTATTTAGATCTTTATTTTTTATCATCATTTTGAAGTTGAGACTTCCATTTCAGGTTGTGATTTGTCGAAATGAGGCTGAAAAATGTTTGATTGAAACATCTATCAATTCACTGCGCATAAGCCTCAAGGTAACTGCAGTAAAGTTTTAATCCATTATCTCCTTAGGGCTATGCTTACATTTCCTAATTTGAAAATTGAACTCCATACCCAACATATTTTAGTTTTTAGTTTCCAAAATATCCCATTTGGTTACAGTAATTAATCAAGATCACTTTTGGGTTTTCTGTCTTTAACTCATTTGAAGGTCACTTGCCTAGTGAACGCTGCATTTTACATTATCCCATGGCTGAACAAAGTATCGGTGGGGTTGCATCATACATGAGTGAGATTACTGATAATAGGTTCTCATGGTTACTTAAGAAAAAAGATCCAACAAAGTGTCTTTAATTTTTTGAACTTTGATTTATAATGTTGGAATTTTTAAGTTTGATTAAAAAAATAACAATATTGTCATGAAATTTACTACTTTTGTGGTGTTTCTCTTTTTCAGCACGTCAAAATTTTCTTCCATGTTTCTTAGTTTAACATATTATTCGTACTAGTAAAGATATCAATTCTCCTTTGTTCGGTTCATATATAGGTAAAGCAGGCAGACGAGCTTGAAAACATTCTAACTAAAAAGTTCCTTCGGTTTTTATCAATGAGGGCTGAAGCTTTTGAAGTCTTGAGGAGAAAACCAGTCCAGGTGTGTAACGTGTTATGTAAATAAGTTGATCTTATTTTGATTTAAATATTTTAAAAAGAAAACAATTAAGTTCATGTAATGCTCTCTTCTTTTTCGGTTTTCAGGGTTATGATATCAGTTTTCTCATCACTAATTACCACTGTGAAGAGATGCAGAAACATAAGCTTATTGACTTTATCGTCCAATTTATGGAAGTAAGATTTCAATTTACTTTAGTTATTATTTCCTTTTGACTTTATACTGTGATATCCGTGATCATTGCACCAAAGCAGATAGAGCTGGTGGGTCAGGCGGGTTGTGTAACAGGTTGGGAGAAAACCTTGTCAGGTCTGTATAGTTTTTTGCGCAAAGTGCTTGAAAATTTTTTTTACAAATAATTTATGTTACATACATACTATTACTATTACAATACTAATGAAATTCTTTTCTTTTAAAGATTTGCCTCACTTTCAAGTTTCAAGTTTCAACCTGTTTGATCTGTTTTCTTTTAAACCACCTTTAAATGTTCTTTATTTGACCCATTACAGATAAATCAAACTTGAAACGACCCGATCTTAAGCATGCACTTCCACTTGATTTGCAGGATATTGATAAAGAGATAAGTGAACTGAAATTGTCTGTGAACACAAGAGGAAGACTAGTGGCAACTGAATTTCTGAAGCAATTCATTTGAGTTCCTCCAAACTTTTACATTTAAACGTTTTATTTGTCATAAATATGCTATATTTTGGTTTTTTTCAATTTGTTTTTGTTCGTTTCAAGTGGACGCAGTTGGCCCGCCACGCATAGAAGGGCATTTGGCGCGAATCGCCACAATCCCAGTTTTTTCTTTTTTTTTTGTTAAACTCACTAGATATTGCTTTGCATTCTTACAAATAGAATCTAATACAATCGCGTATTAGTATTGCTATATACCAAAAGTAGTATCCACTATCCAGCACGATTACAAACACTTAAAAAGGGCCAAATATAAAAACATACACGTGCTATTATCGTTATATTTAAGTTTATTATGAGATAATGTCAACAAACCGACCTTAGCTCAGTTGGTAGAGCGGAGGACTGTAGTAGGCTAAAGCTCACAGCTAATCCTTAGGTCGCTGGTTCGAATCCGGCAGGTCGGATTTTTATTTTGATAATTTTTTGATTTTATGTGATGATTGTTTTGAGTCGGAAGAAATTTGCACTTGAAGTTGAATATTAATATGAAAGATGATACTTTTAAGCGCAATTGTCAACTCTAACTCATTATTGAATACTAGGTGATTACAAGGACAAACAGAACTTGTTGGTAGGAAGTTGTTGTGCAGTTCACTTAGGCGTACAACGAGCAAACACGAATCTGAGCTCATTTAGGCTCGTGTTCAGTTTGTTTCGACTTAAGAGAACTCGCGAATGGCTTATTTAGAATCTTTTTACGCCAGACCTCGTCAAAAACTCAACTCGGTAGCGGCTCCTTTGTTAATTAATTATTTTTTAATTATACAATTTGTATATAAAAAGTATATATTATTTAATTGTTTTTATCATTATTT
The DNA here is from genome assembly GCA_025506415.1 of Flaveria robusta. NCBI lineage: Eukaryota > Viridiplantae > Streptophyta > Magnoliopsida > Asterales > Asteraceae > Flaveria > Flaveria robusta. The sequence continues at coordinate 25,163,766 of CM046471.1, read as the reverse complement.
TATATATATTAATTATTATTTATATAGATATATATTTAACAAACTAAAAGATATATGGCCCTTTTACGCTCGCGAGCCTGCTTAAGCTTGGTATATAAAGCTCGGGCTCGAGCTTGAGCTTGTTGAGATTCGAATCATTTCGAGTTTTTTTTTCTATTTGATCTTCAGTAGCTAATAAACGGCTCAGCTTGTTTTCACATTACTCCTCATTCTTAGACCCCATATGTTCATATTTCGGATCTGATACTAAATTAATCACCAATAGGCAGTAGATAGACAAGTAATCACCGACTTCGTTTCTTTATTAATATTTATTTATTTTGTTTCCAATGTCACATCTGGCTATTTAACCAACAAGTAGACCACATAAATTATTTAAGATATTTGTATTTCTATCATTGACTTTCACTCTTATCTGCCACATTAAATTCCATTATTGACTCTGTTTAAAAGCTAGTCCCACATGCATTATCATTTTTTATGCTTACGCTAGTAGTGGACTTAAGAGTCTTAAACCATACGTGAATTATCAATGAAATTAAAAAGTTTATTACAATTCTAAAAGTTTCTTTTCAAATATGGAAGCAATGAATTATATTAACATAAAAGAAAATTTTAATTCACGTTTATAGCATACATTTTTTATATGTCTAGTAATAACTACCAGAATGGATCACCAAGGGGACATGCTAGTTGTAAGATGCTTTACCATACAAGAGGTTGATGATTTAATTTATGCAAGCTACAAGTATATGCTGTTGATAAAAAATAAAATTATTATGCATTTGGACATTTATCAATTGAATTTATTATTTTTAAAGTGCCAGGTCACCAAAAATAATACAAATTTGATGTTAAAAGGTTAGAATGTTTGACTGTGCACAAAAGAATTCAGCAAATAACTAACAACCCGATAGAAAGAGCCAAAGAGGCTATAAGTGCTATATAAAGAAATTTTAATTTTTTTGAAGTAGATGTTAAAAAACTTTTGTTTTACGTAACTACATTGCCTATATATACCATCTCATTGATTCGAAACTGACGTAAATCTTTCGGTCACACTCAAACAACATCATTTTCTCCCATTGTGAAGGTAACAACTGAAGTTGAAGTGATTCACGTTGCATCGATTGTTTATGAGTAGCATCATATCTTTCAAAAATACACGGTGTCACTCGAATATTAATTAAATACACATAGATTTACCATTATGTGGCAATGTGGCATGTGCTCCTGGCGGCTTTGAGATTATGTACGTACGTGTTAAAGAATTTGAAATTCATTAAAGAAAGATCGAGCATCATTTTGGTCACACTCAAACAACATCTTTTTCATGCGAAATTAAATATTCAATAATGTCAACCATATTCTTGCATTAGTAAATTAAGAATATATAGAATTTGTTTGTTAACCATGTCACCTTTAAGTTCAGCACACTTGTTTGCTTACCTTTATATTATAGCTAGGTACATCTGTCTACACGTGTTATAAGATGGTAATAATTTGATATATTATAAATTTAAAACTTAGACACTCATAAACAATACATAAGTCTAATTAGGTGTAAAGTTAATTGTCGAGTATATTGGTGAATAAACCTTGAAAGGTTTTATCAAAACCAATATGCTTAATTGGTATGCTCCTTCACTATTGAAAAGGTTTTTTACCCTTTTCTGACGACCTTTTTGTTGGAAAAAGCGTACCAGGAAGGGCCGTTATCGACAAAAGTACTGGAAAAAATACGGTTGAAAACATTTTCTTACAAAATTTTCGGACGTTTTTCTGCAAATATTTAAATACTGTTGTTTTAAAATATTTTGTTCAAATTTTTTCCGAAACTTCCAAAGCTTTTCCCGCGAGTCATGCTTTTGTCACCTCTTTCTCGAAATGTTGTCACAAATATGAAGTTTTCTTTTCCGTAGGAATGCTGTCGGAATTTCCGATCCTTTTTATCAAAAAAATTCTATAGGAAAAAAGCTTGTTTTCTAGTAGTGTTTTTCAGGCGTTTACTTTTCACATCCAAGCACACGGTGGGTGCAAATTTCAGTACTAATGGCTTAGAAAACTCAAGTACATGCATACTGTAGACATGTTGACACAAAAACATGACCAAAACTTTGGGACCTCAGAATCTAAGTTTTGCTCCAACCAATAACTTTTATGAGCCAGTTTTTAGGTCTGACTTGAATGTCTCAGCAGCTCTCTAAGCTAAAATTTTCTATGATGATCGTTCAACTAACATTAGTTGTCTTAGTTGAAGGTTTCCATTGTTCACACTACTACAATAGTTGCTATGCAATTTGATTGTACAAACAATTGTATACATACTACTTTCCAAAATTTTAAAGGAAATTAAAAATTATCTTAATTTAATAGGTACAACTTCTAAAATGGACCATAAGTAATTCTCCCATGCAAACTCGTTAATTGGAATGACTTTAAATGAAATATTAACCCCTAAATACTTTGATTGACTATATTAGATGTATGTCGATCTACAAACTTAGGATTACTACTTTATCTTAATTAGTAGAAATGTGTACATTAGGAACTCAAATTTGATGGAAATATCATCAAAAATATGTCCATGCTGTAAAAATCCAATGCTAAACGATGTCGTAGTTAATTAATTGTTTTTTTAACATCGTTGTGATAATTAAAAAGTATAGTTGGGGAGGTTTGATATGTTTCTCTTTTTTTTTTAAGTCAAGATTCATGCTTAACTCACAAAAAATACACATATTTTATTTGAATTTATTAGAAATATATTACAAAATGAATGAGTATCACGGACAGTCAAATCCGTCGTTAGGCTTTTGGTAATCCGTCAGTGATACTCTATTAGAAATTAGGTCATGGTTAATTTGATTTTTGCAGATTACCAATATACTATTTAGCAGTAGAATTTTTGATAGATTTTTTTTTTTTTTTTAAACTTACGTTTCTTACCGCTGGATTTTAAGAAAAATGAAGAAATCTAACCTAGTTACAATGACATCGACGGATTTTCATGGGATTTTTCAAAGACGACTAAAATTTATTTTCTTTTTGTATTACGTGGGATGTGTTAGTAATCCGATATTCCGATGAACATTTTCATCAGTGTTATTCGTTCTTCTGGTAGTGATTTAGTGCTTTGACATGATTTGTTTTATGCACATTGGTTGTTCCATTCTCAACATATAGCATCCATTCATGTATAACATATAGACATGAAATTATTATTAGTTTTAAATAAGTTAACCACAACACTAGCTAGAAGCTAGGATACACAAGAAAGTACATATTATTAGAAGAAATCAAACAGCACATACTTTAAAACATAAGAGTGTTAAACACCCACTGAACCAAATGAATACAACCACATAACTTGTTACAAACCTCAAATAGACAATAAAAAAACTCCTAGCGTCCATCGAACACATACGATTATCATAGAATGTTAACGAATTAGCGACCCGTCAATTCTGTTATCGAGGCACCAGCATTTGTTATGCTCATAGCAGCATTGGGGGGATTATCATCCCCAAGAGTTAAGTTTGGACTATTAGTATGCAGTCTAGTTGGTGGTTTTTGCTCTCTTGATCCATCATTTAGAAGCAATAGCACTTCAGACATTGTTGGCCTTTCGGAAGCCGTTGAGTGAGTGCACATCAATGCTATTTCTATGAATTTCTTCACATCATGTTCTGTATACTCACTCGGGTCAAGTGTTTCATCAACAAGTTTTAGGGGCATACGATTCTCGTACAAGTTCCATGCCTGAATATACACAAAAGAAAATTGTGCATTCAGCAGAAGTATCAAATGGTTTGCTAGCTTGTTGATTTAGTGCCATTTATCTTGGACTTACATGTTCAAGGAGGTATTGATCCGGGAGAGACGCGTCTAACACATCACTGCATCTTTTGCCGCTCATGATTTCAAGCACCACCATGCCAAAGCTGTAGATGTCAGCTTTCTCAGACAACTGTCCATGAATCGCATATTCTGGTGCTGTATAACCACTGTAGATAAAAAAAAACTAGTTGCTTTAATGACAACCTTTAAGGGGCAATGCAGTAGTAAGCATCTAATTTTCCTTTAACAGATGTCTTAGGTTTAAATCCTATTTTCACTGGTTTTTTGTTATAACATCTTGAAGGCCACCAATGAGTTTACCAGATACCCAAAAAAGGGGGTCAATAGAATTGGATTGTACCACAATGAAATGACTTACAAAGTTCCGGCAAATCTAGTGCTAATATGAGTTTTATCTTCTGGTAGAAGCCTTGCAAGTCCAAAATCTGCAATTTTCGGTTGAAAGTCATTGTCGAGTAAAATGTTGCTAGGTTTTATGTCCCTATGGATGATCGTCACATGGTATTGTTCGTGTAGATATGCAAGACCCTTGGCGATGCCAAAAATAACATCACTGCGTTGTTTCCAGTTAAGAGTTCCTTTTCTTTCACCTAAAGCATTTCAAAGATAATAAAACATAACATCATCTAATGTTATACATGAGCAATATATAACTAATTTGAAGGTTATAGATTGCACATAAGGGCAACTAACCATATAAAAAAGTTACAAGACTTCCATTTTCCATGTAATCTAGCACCAGAAGCAACTCTGGTCCGTCGCTACAGACTCCAAGAAGTCGTATAAGGTTGCGATGATGGACATTACTAATGACTCGTGCTTCGCTCTCGAAAGCTTCCTTTACACCACTAGACTCCATCATTAGTTTCTTCACTGCTACCATTTTTTCATTCTTTATCACACCCTATGTGATATTTCGCCAAAATAGATTAATGGAAGTTGAAGAATAAGGTTATCATATTATATACTCGCATAATAAAAATCTATGGGTAACGGTTTAGGGTCTAGACACATACATACCTTGTATACATCTCCAAATCCTCCTCCTCCAAGCTTGTAATCATCACTAAAGTTCTTTGTTGCCTTTTTCAGATCGTTATAATGATACTTGATCGGATCTTGTAGTTGATCACATGGCCCGTGTGAGTTACCTGGAAAACGAAAATATTTTTCTTTTATTGTAATCTTTTCAATAGCAGATGCATAGTTTAACCAGACAAATATATACTTCACACATTCTGTTTAAAATACCCATTTACATAACAAAAAGTTTGAACCAAAGTGGGATTCGCTACAAAATCAAAGTACTATTACTAACAAATGAATCCATTAGTAAAGGTGCCATCAGTCGTTAATGCCTTGGTGAAACTCTGTCGGAAATCACTGGTAATTATTTCCCTGGGATTTTACAACGACATATAAAAAATTGTGTTTTTATTCCGTTTGATCTGTCTGTAAATCCGTTGGCATTGACAAATTTCCTACGATATATATTTTTTTTTTTTGGGATTTCACCGGATCCGTCTGTAAATTTTCCTTTGATATATAAATTATTTTTTCTTTTTTCCTTTTGATTTCGTGGGATCCTTTGGATAAACTATGCTTACCTTTTGAGGTGTTTCTCTTCTTTGATAGATGACATGAGAGAAGTATAAATAAAACAATGAGAATCAATAATACTGTCCCTCCAACACTTCCTCCAATGATAACTTCCTTATTGCTTGAACCTTTCATATATAAAAAAGAAATAATGTCAAAGCCTCAAGAACATTTCTATCTTAAATTCACTTCTTGTGTAAGTGAAGCATATACTCATACCTTTGCCAAGAAATGGTGTGATGAGAGTTGTTTCGTTGTCACTGAAAAATGGTCTATTCGAGTACCTCATAAAACACCCTGTGTCAAGTGCGCGTGCATCGACAATATTGGGTAAACAGTGCCTTATGTTGGAATAAGCCACTCTTAAGCAAGCTTTGCAACCATTATGTGCCAGTGTTGGCACACATTGTGCTATAGCATAAACACTTCTATTGCTACCAGCAATCTTATTCGAGGACGCTGCAAATAGATCCTTGATTCTAGGTGTCGCGGTTGTGAGATTTGATAATAGACTATCCACTGCGGTTTGGAAACGATTTGGTCTTATTGCGGTCCGGTTTCCACACAATCCAACGTTACCTGGCTGTGTCGCCTCGTCATAGAAGTTAGTAGTTTCGTACCTATACATAAAATTCAAGTTTTGTTTATTAAATGGTAAACATCTTCCTTTTGGAAGAGGGAGGAGTAGATAAAACAAAACACCCTTGCTAACAACATAAACAAGTGATCATAATAGTTTTCACTAGTCAGGTTGCCTTTAAAAGGTTATGACTAGCTATAGCAGGATTCGAACCTCTGACACCTTTGCTAGAGAGGGTCAGGTGAATAATGTACAATTTCAGTTTGTACTGGTCAGCTTGCCTTCAAAAAGGTTACGACTTATGACAGAATACTAGTGGTAGCAAGCCTAACACCTCTGCTAGAGGGGATCAGGTGTTTACCACCGTACCCGGTTCTTTAACTTTATTTTTATTATTATCGTCTTTAAAACACACATTCAAACACCATCTTCTTACATGACAAAGTTTGTGGAGGATAAAAACATTTGCATAGATGTAAAACAAACAAGATCTATCATCTAACAACCAACCACACTACATATGGCGAAATAAGTCATAGTGTATCGAACTTATTAGTTATTAACTTATTAACCTGAGAAAGCAGCCATCAAGAACAGCGCGGGCACCATCAGCAGCAGCACAAGCGCGTATGGTTGAAGCTGCGTAATCAAAACACGCGACACAATCACTCGTAGACATATAGAGCCTGCACTGTGCCATCACGTACACAGGTGCTGTGCTGCGCGCCTGCTCAGCTGTCGCGAAGTAGGTGTTATTATCGGACAACTGTCGTCTCACGTCCCTGAAGGTGTCATTCAGATTGGTGAAGAAACTCCTTGTGTTGGTAGCATTCAGAAGGCTGCATGATCTGAGTAGAAGGTTGGTGTCTGGTTGTGATGCCACCGGAATGGTGGTGAAGATCATGTACAGAGAGGCTGCAACCACCGCGTGCCGCCCAAACAACCACCAACTGCTGATCATTCTGATGAATAATATTTCTGGTGTTTCTACTCCTAGATCTGTTCTCTTGACTTTTGGAACTGAGAAGTGATCTTTATGTAGTTGAAAGTTTATAATAAATTAAAAAAGTGTATTTTTTTAAGCGAGAATTTAGGATGGTATAACATATAAAATATATCATGCATGTTTGATGTAATTAATTTCCATTAATTTATGATAGAATAAACAGCCTATATATAAGCTCTCAGATACTTTTTAACATTAAATTAAAGAGGGCAGAATAATATAGAACATGAAATCTATATTATTAGGCTATTAGCAGCCGTCTCATTTTTCTCGTTTTCTTTGGGGGTCACATCATTCTTCATTATCAAAAATAAAATACAATTTAACAAAACGATTGCTATCACTGAAACCTGCTTAAAGTTAACCGATTCATGAAAAAAATATATACCGGAATCGGGGGAATGGTGTTCCCGGTCGGGGAGCTTTTTACCGGTTCGGTGAATGGCTTTTCCGAGAACAACTGCAAGTGCCCTTAGTGGGGTAGTCTTTATATTGTAATCTTGTATATCAAATGGCACAATAGTACATGCATATTTTACAAAACCCGACGATGTATGTTAAGGTTGTTGATTTGACGTCGAAGTGCGTTTGCATTTTCTTAAGTTGACTTGATTCTTAAGAGTTTGCATAGTGCGTAGTATAGTCGATCCACTATTGAACCATGGCATCGACCGACATATGGAGGTGGTTGTATTGTTACTTGGGTCGGTTTGCCTATACGGGCAAATCTTGATGTGATCATGGCACATTTGGGTATACATCGACCCCTATCGAGCCCAGCGGTCCCTGAGGGGATGATCAAATTGTTTATTAATCATTGTCAAGGTGCGTATTAGTAGGACATGACATGTTTATATCACCGTATTCTTAAGGCTTTGTTTAGATGTTTATAAAGATGTTATCTTTTCCAAGGAAGAAAGAAAAAAAAAAACCTCTTAAATCATTTTAAGGAATTGCAATCCATAATAATTAAACAGGTTAATATGACGTGTCAAAATGTTTAAAGATCATATCTATTCAATTCAAAGAGTGTTATAAGAAGATTCATATAAGTATTATAAGTATTTGAAAACAAGAGATTAAAGTAAGTGTTAACTGGATACGTCGTATGGCTGTCATCAAAACAAGAGACTAAAGTGAGTGTAAAACTGGATACATATCAAAGCCACAAAATGTTTAAAACTTGTTTCATACCTGAATACATGTCTAATTACTTGACTTGAATGTTTATGGTTTCTGGTTGTTGGTGTCAAGTTCTTTTGCCATCCCTACCAAATGTACCGATAGCTTTACATTACCTTTGCCAGCATTCATCAGGTCACATTTAATATTTGTAATCATAAGTAATTGGTCACTATAAATTTTAGAACTTGGGTTACTAGAAACAACTAAGTTGTCTTAAGATCTAAAACACATAGCAACACTAGATACAAGAAAGTTTCTATATAATTGATAATTTCACAGCTTGAAAAGAAAGAGAACCGTCAAAAAATAGCAGAAATACAATTGTCATGTTAAGAACTCATGCATGCGAACTGGCCTTTTAACTGCATTTGTAAATCCCTGCATTGACACCAAGATACCTGGTCAAGCATTGCTACCATAGCCAGAAAAAAAAAAAGAAACATCAGACGGTTAATTGGTTACCTCATTAAACTTGAACAACACCGGACGTGAATCTCTCTCCAATGTTGCTGGAACCTTCTTCACAGTTTCAGTCATTTGAGAACTGTTGGCACTCACTTTTCTGAACCTGGTTTTACAGATTAATCAAAAAATTATTAGCCACAATAAAAAAAGTTATATTCCCGTTTGACTACCAATATTAAAACACACACATACACACGCACATACACATTTCATGTTGTGGCAGGCAGATGACTACATGAATTACAGGATGAGAAAGAACCCAAAAGCTTGTTACGAGGTTACTACTAGGGCTCGAGGGTGGCTTGAGGGTAAACCTACTATACTAAAGATTTCAGGCCCGCATCACCCTGTCACTCACTCTAGGTATATTTTTACTAAACTGATTTTGAATGGGATGACTTTTTATACGTTGTAAGCTAATTTTAAACATTCTGCAACAAAATTCTAGATTAAAAGGTAAAATAGTAATACAACTTTAAAAGTTTTCTTAAGTCCCCTAAAAGTCTTGATCCGACCAAAACTCGAGCTTTGATCAAGCACAAGCACAAAAAAGCTTGTTAGCTAGCCTTTGGATATCCTTGTAAGCAGAATCTTAATAAGATTTTAGAAGGGCTGAAAAGAAAAACTTACTTTTCAAAGAAGTTGAAGGAGCCATTTGATTTCTTCTTAGTAGTTTCTGAGGGTTTTGATATCTCACTGGATGGTGTGGCATTTCTACCGGATGTCGATGCAGAGACTATAGTATTGGCAGGAGAACGTGTTTCACATCGGTTGGGAGCAGATGGGTTCTTTAAGTTGCTGATACTTGTGGTGTTTTCTAGTGCCCGGTCAGGTTTACTAGACTTCTCTTTCCCGGAAAGATATGTTCCTTCATTTCCATCCTTTGAATTGCCAAGGCTAGTTTGTAGTATCTTTTGCTTTTCAACCTACAGTTGGAATGTTGTTGAAGGCTCAGGTCCCACAAGGTAAGGTTGTGCAGTATTCAAATCGGACTTAAAAATACCAAAATTCAAACCAAAATGAATTCAAATTACAAATTTGAATTTGGTTAATCAGGTTAGGAACTGGTTTGAATTCAGATTTCACATCAAATTCGAATTTGTGATTCCAAATTTAAATCATATACATACATTTCTTTATTTATTTTAATTATACACATATACTTTTATTTATTTTATGTATATTATTTAGTTTTCTCGTAATTGGGTTTTATTTAAATCAACCCAACTCGAATGAGTTCAACTTCAAATCGGCTTTCAGAATCAAATGTGAATTCGGTTAAAAAGGTGAAAATGATTTGATGAACACCCCTACCCAGTCACGGTAGCTTATAAAGATAAATCTTGGAAGTGGAGACTTTAAACTATTTGTATCTATGTAGTTAGACAGGAGTAAAGTAAGATCTTGTATTTACCTCATGAAATAGAACCTGCTTCACAGCTAAGGCAAGAATGAAATGATTAGATCTGTAGCCCTGCAGCAAATTACCGCAAATTAGACATCATAAAAATTATAGTTTAGATTGTCATGCAAAGTGAACAACCCTAACCTCAAAATTTACAAAGTCACCAATCGGGGGATCAAATGAGAGAACTTGGGTGTTCATTGATGCTTCGTGTCTTAGTTTTCCAGGTAAGGGATCGATTTTTTTGTTTTTGTATGTTATGGCATACGACACCATGGTCCTCACCAGCTGAGCCATTTCATTCTTCTCTTTTTCTGATAATAAATGTGAAGCCACCTGAAAAAGCAGCACAGTAGTCATCGACCATAGCTTTTATGAAAAACAAAGGGATCATAATATGATAAGCGTGTAGAAGATAGCAATTCCCAACTGGCTTTCTGACTAGGGATGTTTATAAACCGTTGAAATCAACCAAACCGTCCAAACTGATACAAGTTTCGAAATGCTTAGCTATGCATATGTATAATATTCACAAATCATCTTTATTATTAAAAAAATAATAGAAACTATCGTTTTGAAACAAATACAGTTCAAACCATTAAAACTGAACCGTTTTGGCCTGTTTAGCTGGTCTAGCCAACCTAACCGGTTTGATTTGCTGTTTTCCAAAACCGTAGTGGTGTAGTTAGCAATTCGACCCAGAATTTTCGGATGCAATTCTGACAGCAGTTAGAGATGACAAATCTCGGATGCAACTAATTGTGAAATATTAAAGGTGGCAAATTTAAACCTTCTACTCGTAAATGGGTGGGCTTGGGTTTTGTTATATTTCAAATGGAACACATAGGTAAATTTAATAAATAAAAATAAAAACAGGTTAAATGGATTAAGCAGGTTAAAAGTCTCCATAAATGTTGTTTGATCCCGGTAAAAGATTATTCAAGAAAAAAGAAACGAGATGCAGCTGCCACTATGAGGGAATAGGAGGGCAATTTCAGAACTTGGCTGGATCCTTCGGGTCATCACCTTGGCGGGCAAATGGAAGAGTGGGGAGCACTTCCCTTGCACGATTTCACGAGCAGTTAGAGTCCAGAAACATGTTTTGTAGCAGGCTATGTCATTTCTTTTGATGTCATGGTCTTGTTTTGTTAATGTTAATGAAATCGGAGACTTAAGCCCCTCTAGAATCGGGCCCATCTAGTTTATCAATCAAGTTGCCTGCTTTTTCATCTGGACTCCATCACATACATTTTTATATATATAAATACTCTGATATAATTTAGTTTGTATCTGAAATACATGATTATAACATGATATTTTTTTGTTTGCCTATTCAAATGCTTTACTTGTCTAATTAATTAGGTTGGTATTCATATTATAATTTTTGCAAGGCAAAATACATATTGTATTTTCGTCTCGACCAAAGTAGATGATTTATCCTGCAGTTAATATTCATTATTAACTCATTTTAACTAATGTTACAAGTGTTATTACACAAATTGAAAACATAGACCCAAATCTCAATCACACTATCATTTCACCTACATCTACTTTATTGCTTATTGCTTAACACACTCATATATGTTATATATATTGGAGGGGGGATCACGGGTTGTGTAATTCTAGAGGAAAAAAAAGTGCATAATAGCAAAAGCTTTTTACAAAAAAAAAAAAAAAAAAATTATGAAAAAAGGTGCATAATAGCAAAGTCTCTTACGCATAGTATGAGTTATTTTTATATGTGTATAAGCATAATTGTGTACAATCTCCTAAGCCACTTTTTAAAATTGTCAATTGTAATCATATCACTAGCCAAAACAACTACCAAAATTTGTTTGTTTTGACGCATTACCCAACTCTCCCGACCCATCCATTTTGGCACCTCTAGTAAATACATTGTCTTGCTACTATCCTAGTTGGTTATTATAAGGTCCTTGTACTAAAAAATAATGGTAAAAAGAAGAGTTGAATACAAGTAAATTACCGGCCTTAAAGTAGGTGGAGACAAAATATGCAACAACGGGGAAACCAAGTCTTCAACAAATGATTTAGTAGATATGTGCCTTGAGATGCATGGTGATACTTTGTTCTGCCATGTGTGCAATGCCTCCACTTTGTCAATGAGTGATGTTCTGTACCTGTACATTTAATTTAAAAAAAAAAAAAAAAAAAAACCTAAAAAAAGAATGAAGCCAGACTTTCTAAGAAGCACAAAGTTCTAGATTAGTTGACATACCTATGAAAAGATTTTGGCCACTGAATATTAGGTTTTTCAACTTGAGATACCACACCATGTATGGCAACTGCAATAGCAGGCTGATAAACTGCAAAAAGGTAACTTAATTTTATTAGCTATTTAACTTCCACCTCAACTCTGGAATTTATAAATACTTGCAGACATTAGAAACTTAACTACCTTGAAGAGACATCTTTTGTGTACGCATAATGTATTGATGAAAAATATCAGAGATCTCAAGATTTTGCAAGCACTTGACCTGAATAATGGAAATTATTTTAGGCACATACATACTATAACTGACCGTAAAGAGTTGCTAATTATACGACTGGGAGTAAAAACTTACAGTTTTTCTCATCACTGGATCATGATAATTTAGTTGCAGAATGTTCTCATAGATCCCATCTAATATTAGATCATAGTTGCCACTGAAAAATCATCAGTCAGGAAGATAAATGATGTAGAATTTCATACAAGGGGATTTCAGCATTTTGAAATATTGCAACATACCAATTAGAGATCAAAGAGTGAAGAGAATTAAACTCGGTAAACGTGCTTTTACAGCTGTCAATAGACTTCGCCACCCCCTTCAGTCTTCTCTTCTGAAAAATCTTTTTAATGCAAAAAGAAAAAGAAGACAAGTACTACCACTTTGAGTAAAGATGTCGATAATTAACCGATCGTAATAAGAAATAATCACTGATAACTGAATCATACTTCCTTCCATAAATCAAAAACAGTTTTTGATGTATCCTTCCTACCAATCACTTGAGAACTGATGTCCAACTACAATGCAATGAAAACGGTTTTTTAGATGGCAAGTGTCCAAAATAGCTATATTCTTTTATCTATAACAATACAGAAGAACAAGCTCAAGTCAACATACCACATTGAGCATTTCCTTTTTTTTGTTGAGGAACTGAAGAGTATTCAAGCATGCCCGTATGTCGCATTCTAGGAACAAAAAAAGGTTCTATAAGACATGCAAATCTAGATGAACTGATGTCTATTCTTTATATTTTTTAGGAAAATGATATACCCTACTAAAGATTAGTCCAAAGATCCCCCTAATGCCACATGGCATAAATACATGTTAGTATAAGTGAGCCCTTTTCAAGATCTTATGGGATTTATGCCCAAGTCCATTACAAGGATTTTTGATTAATCATATCATTTCCCATTTTCATATGCTAAGCTTGTGAACTTATATTAATAAAAATTAGATGCTGTTTTTGAATATCAACTTTCTGAATTTGGGCCTTTCCAACTAAATACAGAAAATTTTGGAGAATATTCCGGTCCCTAGATCCTAACTCATCAGACTAATAGGTGGGTTAGGTTGTAGAAAATGTCATACATGAAACAATTTGCTGTTATTGGGCTTCTCTCAACTGTCTCTGAGCATTAAATATAAAATATAAAGACAAAGCATTCTGGAAAGAAATCAACTAAAACCACACTCCCCAGCATCTAACAATTGTTCAGATAGCGCATTTTATTTTCTTGTTTATGTGTTTAAGGCCAAGAATTACACTTTCACTCTCTAGTACACATCTGGGGAACCAAATTCGTTTCCCCTTATTCCAAGGTAAAACCCAGATAACCTACTGATTGCGTTTTAAGCTTGTCATGCATTTTGAACATATTAACCATCATAAACACCTAAAGCGCCTGTGAAAGTATGCCCTTGATGATATTTACATTAATACTTGATTTATCATGTGAACTAAACATTTATGTGCTTACTTTGCATAAACCAAGTATATTAAGCTCAGACAAGGGGGAAAAAAAGATACTTGCTTGGCAACCACAATCTGAGAGAGACCCATTGGACCATTATCACCTTGTTAGATGTTCCAGTGTAAAATAATACCACCAGGTCTTGTTCATCAAGTAAGCTACAAATTATGTAGATTGCTTGCAATTTTTAAGATGAAGCTACTTTAAGTTAATAATAATGGTCACAGCTGAGGGTGACTCCTAACCTTTTATGCTTACCTAATATTCTTGGCACAAACTGAATTAGTATTACAAATTTTTATAGGAAGAACAAAATAGAATAATAAGGTTAACCTCATCAGTTCCAAGCTAACTACTCTAACGGAACATATTTATCTACTGTAATTTCCAAGATTTTCATTAACTTTTCTGTTGGCATTATATATTTAGCTAAAATTTATATGTAACAAAATGAAAATTATAACCAAGGAGCATATAACTTACCGGTGTATTCAGCCAATGCAGTAAGTGCAACAGAACTGGTCCTCATTCCTTCCTTGTTGCATATATATTTTAGCCTACATATTTGGCAATAAACCTAGGTTAGGTGCATAGGTAATACAAACAAGGTTACAAGATGTGTTTCATATTAAGTGCTCACAATTTACAATATTAGTCAGTTTTATGCTTTGGCTAGCATTTCATACCTAGTCCGTCAGTCTAATGTTACCCCTTTCTTATTTAACTATACAAATGTTCAGGTATCAACTTTCCAAATTATTCCTGGTGAATTTAAAACCTAATAGCAACATGTATAATAATATATTACATTGTAATAAGCCATCACCTGTTCACGATGCGATTTACTGTTGGCTGAACAAACACATGAACCCTGAAAATGTAGAAATTTGTTGTCAATTTGAATTGCCTCAAATGTTGCATCATACTAGTACTATCAGAATAAGAACAGATGTTGCAAGGTGGATATTATTAATGTAACCAGAGTTGCAAAGTCAATAAAACAAAAAACAAAGACAGTGCAGACACAGCTACAATTGAAATCAGTGAGCATTGAAAAGGAAGGTTCTCCATTATGATGTTCAATTATCTGGCCTACATTATTACATTCGTGTTGGCTTCTGCATTACAAGGGGACAAATTTTACATTGCAAATTAACAAACTGAAAAAAGTGCTTACTTTGCCACTTGACGCAATGATCTCAAGGCAGGTGCATATAGGTCATTGCAAATGCAAATCACCTGAATATGAAGACAACCCATAAATATCATATAAAAAAAAACAATACCAGATTATTAAATGTTAAACTACAGTCAGTTGGTCTTACAGGTCTTAGAAGTGGTGTGTCCTTTCTCTTCTTCTTTGAGGATGTCTTCCCTGATTGTTCTGATTGAACATTATTTTCTGTCCCAGTGTCAGACTTCTTATCAGCAGAGACCTGCATCGATAATAGTGAGACATTACTACCTACAATCAAACCTTCATCAATTGTATTTATCTACCCAGATACTATTATTTGTGTAAAAACTGAACCAAAAAATATACTTGACATTTATATTGGACTATTGGCTATATACATAAAAACAGGGTCTGGACAGGATACGTGATTACTAATTTGATATTCACATAGACAAATCTCAAAGTTAAAAACATTTTGAGATGGCTAAAGTTTCATGATAAAATTTGTACGTATCGTCAGTGCAGCGTACAGCTTCTTTGAAAGCCCTTTATCCTGCTTAACAATTTTTTTTCCCTGGGGAAATTTATGCATACAAAAGCTTAAACATATTAACAAGTAATTGTTAGATGCATGTCCAACTGACACATAGGATGTTTAACCATTACAGCCTATGAAACATCCAAAGGTTTGTTTTTCTGCTTTGTATTTGGGACATAAGAAACATTACAACACAAATCATAAATTTAAACAATATTAATTTGTGAACATCGTATGCCGCAGTTTTGGGCATACAAATGCATTCACTTTTTTTAGTATCAGTTGCATGGATGAAACTATTACAAAAAGATACATAATAACACTAGAATGGGGTGACAACAATAAAGCAACATATGAGACCAATTTCTCTTCCTTACTAGTGCCATTCATAGTTAATAAAGTATGTCTATTAAATCGAGAAAAAGAAAAAAAATTACCATTTTTAAAATTACATCCACTGCGCCTTTTCCATCACCTAGAGCTCCATCAATTTCATCTATCACCTACAAACAATCATTTCAAACTGGGTACCCAGAACAAGAAACTGTAAAAGTACTGTGTTTACTAAAGGGAACAAACCAAACACTTCGGCCTTGAATCAGCCATGACAGAGTTCATCTGAACCACATCAAGAATTTTGGTTTCAATTGTCGAGGAAGATCTGTCATCACTTGCATTAATCTGTAGAGCAATAAATGTGATAAGTTTATGTGTTTAATATAAAAATGATTCCCAGCAAAACCTGTGAATCATCTTTGTTTTTTTAGTACAAAAATCAATACTTTAATCAGGTTATGTAGGTATAAACTAATGAGTTTGTTAACAGAACATCTATGTCATAACAAACATGAAACATCAATTGAATTTTTAGAGGCATCAAATTTAACTTGACTGGCACAAATGGGTAATGCAAATGTCAGCAAAACAGACTAACTTAAATGAAATCCAAGATACACAAAACAATAGGACTTTAGAAGTTTCAATGACCCAGAAAAAGATGAACTCTTTAGGAACCAAATTACTTATTAATTATTAATTCAAGATATACTAAAGATAGTCATCTGAACAGATGTGCCAGTACCCCAATCAGCACCTAAACCTAGATCCAGTATCAATATTGTACTTGATAACTGAAAAAAATTGTTAATAAGATGACACGACCAATTAATAATTGTACTGTTAATCAATATAGTCATCTAGTTCTATCAGTTTCACCAACTAATCCCGCTTTAAATGAATATAATCAATTATATTCTTCTATGTGCATACCAGATGGTTAGGCTTATATCGAAATAAATGAAACCAGATGATTATGAAACTCTAAACGTGTATAAGCATGTGCCAGAAAAGACAAATGGCAACCTCCACCACACGATATCCACAGTGCCTAGCAGCCACATGTGCAAGTGTTGTTTTCCCGAGCCCTGGTGCACCACATAGTAGAAGGATCTGCATCAATTGGACAGTTCATGTATAGAAATATAAGAATCAAGATATAAGTATTGCAGACGTTAAAGCACAATTTAACTTGACGATAACATGAAAAGAGATTATTCAGCTTGATCGTTTCAAATCAGTTAACTTGTTCCGGCCTGATGTTCCATTTGATGTGAAATTTAAGGCACTTTCTAAATTCCTAAAACAAATTTTCAAAAGCTAGTTAATTTTGTGTAAATAGAACTATCCACGAAAAACATGAGGACTCGCACTGACTGAGAGAAAAACATGATCCGGTACAAGCCTGCAAGGGAATATTACAAAGGCTGGATGAAAATAACAAGCTCAAGAAACAGTGTCAAACAAGTTCTTCTAAAGGTTACCTTCTGTTCTGGTGGGCCTGAATCCTTGCTCTTCTTGTTATGAAGTTCTTGATTAGCATGAGAATCATATTTTTCTTTGTCAAAGTGATGGTGTTCTCCAAAATTTTTACTATTAGATACAAATTCTTTGTTTCTCCCAAAAAAATTCTTGCTAGAAACTTTTTTATGCTGAGAAACAGAGGAATGCCTTTTTAAAGCAGACAATACATCATCCGTTGTACTCTTGACTTCAGAGCCAAAAACAGAAGAATCCCATTGTTTCAACCACATAAGGACCTGAAAACAACTAAAAAGGATAAGAATCAGCAGTGTAAAGTTAATAATAAGTTCATGGCACAATTTATCAGCACACGTACCTCTCTGTTCGTGTGTTCATCACTGAGCAGCTCCACAAACGAATTTGGAGAATATTTATCCACCCACAGTTGTTCAGTTACCACTGGTGTTCCCGAAAGATTTTCATTAATCTGACTAGAGACACTAGCTTTCAAAGCCTTCATGCCACAGTAACCAGAATCATGTAACTATATAATACAGCGATTAAAAGTCTTTGGGAATTTAAACCTAGGCATTAACACGTTAATTCCACGCATCAACATGCCAAACTTTAGTTACAAAATTATGTACTTTTAAACAATAACCAATCCCAAAGAAAAAATACATATTAACCTCAAAAACAGAAAAATACTATGAATGACACGATCAATTAATAATTGTATTGTTAACTAAAAGAAACACACAAAGCATCTGGAAAGCAATCCTCAAAAGGATTCAAAATTGGTAACTTTTCATTTAGAAGATCATCACCCTAACAAACTGTGGCAATTTAGAAACAAAGTTGTCTGTGGTGAGAGAGAGAATGAAGGTAATAAACATATATCAAGATATGATTGGGTAGCTAAAACTTCTCAAGCTTACAAAAGACTAAAATACCTTATCATGATGATAGTGAATACCAGACCCTAAATGTTATAAGACATTCTAACACCACTTGCCCTGCCGTTTTTTACAACTAACAAATAATAATAATCGGTGAGATATTCGTCTTTCATACGTTACACGACTAATCTTAACCCAAGTATAAAGGCCCTTTCTTATTCATAATCATCTATCTGTCATTGTATAGGGTGCACAGGGAGGTAGTTTGAAAAAACACCAAAGGTGTTCCGTTTGTAACAGTATACAGTAACCATGGTTGAGATTTTGGTGGCCAAGAGATCATAAAAATAGAGGAAGCATACCTTTTGCATCTCATCTTGCTCCACCTTCTGCATTAGAACACTTATAGGTTCAGAAGTAAGACCTGCGCAGTTAATCAGTCATGATTATGTACACGATGACATGCTTGTACTGCCATCGGAAATAAGTAACATAATTCAACTATTCTATTACCCAATTAACAGATTTCAATCAGACTAAAAGCTAATAAACCTTATGCAACCCGACATCAAAATCTAATAACGTAAATCAACAAATTATATCAAAATAAATCGACAATTTCAACAGTGTTCTACCTTTTGAGAGCCCTTTCACTTCCAACTTTTTCAGCTTCTCATCTTTCTCCTCCTTAACCAATTTCGCATAAACCCTATCTCCATCCGGCGCAGTCACAGGCATGAAATCTCCATCAATATCAGTAGCATATCGCGAGATAAACCTCTCCTCCTCCTCCTCAACAACAACCACCTCTTCTTCCGGCGAATACCGCATCCACTCATCATCACCTTCGTCGTTCACCCTAGAATCAACTTTGCACCTCTTATCCTCCACCAAATCGTCAACATCACTAGAATCAACTAAACTAGGGTTCACTGATCGCTTCGTCGCCTGCAATACCTCTGTTCCATAACCGATTGTACGATCATCAAAAGTTGATGCATTTGGTTTGATGATAGGTTCCGGTTGCGTATGTTCGTAAACTTGTTCGATGTATGATTCTTCTTCTTCGGGTAGTGGTGGTTCGATGTCTTCATCGAGGTAGTCTTCGTGTAGATCCAAATCGGCTTCCAGCCATCCGAGATCGTCCGATGCCGGAATATCCATTTCCATCTCCGATCGAATGTCGGTGTAGATTGATAGGTTATCTGCGTTTGTTTGTCAAAGATGCGTGATAGTGATGATGTTTTGGCGGGAAATGAAGAAATTGGCGGGAATGGTCATCTAATGGAACTTCTGAAGTCAATTACATCACGCCTCAAATAAAGTAGAAAGTCAAAACAATGTGTGTTTGGATAGCAAGGTTAGAAACGAATGTTAAAGCTTTAGAGTTGCGATAACTTGTGGTAACATGTTAAAATTAATAATAAAAAAAATTGAATAATATTTTTATACATATATACATTATGTTATTTTATATATATATATATATATATATATATATATATGTATATATATGTAAATTCACATGTGTAAAAAAATTAAATATATGTAAGTTATATTTACACCTACAACTATTTATAAATATTGTAAGTGTAAGTGTAACTTACATTTTCTTAATTTTTTCAGAGTTATGAGTTTACAAATATACATAAAAAAATATAATATTATATATATAAATAATAATGTTATTAGAATAAAATAATAATAATAATTTTTATTGGTCTTGATAAGTTAACACGATAATAGAGGATTAACATTTGTTCTATTTCAATTTATTTTTATTTTACCTTTAAATGGGTAGTGGTTTTTTAAATGGTTAGTGGTTGCTTTCAACTTTATGATTTTTATATATCTTAAATTACTTCATAAACTTCTATTTAGTTTATGAAAATGATTTTTTTATGCTTTATAAAAATTATAATTTTTATAAGTGATCTTGAATCTCAACCTAGCATAGACACGTGTCATTCATTCTTAGGTTGATGTGTCTTGCAGCATATTAAATAATATGCATACTTGTTGGACTTGAAAGATTAAGATTTTACTTTACACTTTTGTATGGATGTGTTATGATTAGTTCATCCATCAAGTGGTGGTTTGATTGGTTCCTTAAGGTGCATTCAACATTAGACATGGTTTTGATGTCCGTTTTGGACGATTGATACATGACTCGATTGTGGTATTGTTAATGTTTAGTATTTGTAGTCAATTAATTCATTTGTTTTAAACAACTGATACTTTCGACGTCTTTTGTCGATGATTAGAGGGTAAGATATGAAAACACATGTTCATGTTTTTATTGTTAACAAATTAAAAGAGCATACAACGAAATTCATTAGGTGTTCCAACATAATCAATATCTGATATGTTTTTTAGATGAAATAGTAAGGATGAAAAGGTATCGAGTTGTATCCCTTTATAAGTGTTCACATCAAATGAGACCTGATCCAAATGATGATAGCCTGCCTTCAACCCTAGCATTCATTTGATGATCACTTACAACTCCTTGTCTCATTCGTATACCATACAAAGGTTTGTTCGATCTCTATGAAAAATTGTCAACTACCAAAAAACATTAAAAATAGAGAAAATTACTTAAATAGTCCATATGGTTTAATCAAATTGCGTGTTTAGTCCTCAAACTTTAAAAATTACAAAGATAGTCAAAACTTTTGTATAATCATTGCATGTTTGGTCCCTGACATTGAATTCATTCATTTTTTATGCATTTTATAAAATTTAAATTAACTTTAAAATTTAATTTTATGGACCAAAAGTGTAACGCCTATATAAAAGTTTGGACTAACTTTTCACTTTTGTAAAATTTGGGTACCAAATTTGCAATGACTAAATAAAAGTTTGGACTAACTTTACAATTTTAAAAGTCTGGGGACTAATCATGCAATTTGATCAAACCAGATGAACTATTTATGCAATTTTCTCTTGAAAATACGTATTCGAGTTTTCTTATGCCGTTAAAGTGAGATGGAAAAAGTTAAGCTAAAGTTAAATTAAGATGGTATATTTCATGACTTTCCACTCCACCTCTGCTTTTGTTTAATTTTCATCACTTCACGCTTTGCTTCCTAAAAGGATGTCAAACCCATGTCAAACCCAGACATGATATAACTTGATTTCATTTAAAAATAGAGTTAATTTCAGTTTTACTCCTTAAGATTTAACTAAAGTAACCATTTGCCTTCAAAAGATTAAAAACATCAATTTAACTCCAAAAGTTTCATATGTTGTCTCAATTCCACTCCAAAAGTTTCATTATTTTGGATAAAATTAAAACAAGTAATGAAACTTTTGGATTAAAATTGAAACAATTTATGAAACTTTTGGAGGTAAATTGATGTTTTTAATATTTTGAAGGAAAATAGTTATTTTTAAAAAACCTTAAGGAGTAAAATTGAATTTAACTCTTAAAAATAAGAGTACAAGTATGAAAAACTTATCGTTTAAAAAAATAACAATAATAAATAAAAAACAAAAAACCTATACCAATGATCATTAGCTCAAATAGTTAAGATGAGTACCCAAATATTTCATAAAAATAGATTGAGGTATTGGGTTCAAGTCCTACCTCTAACAAAATTAGTAAGAGTTTCCAGATTGATCATGAGGTTTTATCACTTAATGCGAGTCTTTTTTTAGAGTGATATTAGATTTCGTACTTTATATATAACATGGCCTTGATATCTGCAATTATTTTACTTAAGACTCCAATAATTATATATTATATAATATTAATTATCAAATTTTTGTTTGTGCGCTATGGGTTGCACCTAAGTTTTTTGTGAATTGTAGACACTTTTGTTTTATTTTTATTATTTTATTTTCTTACTTTTAAATAACCTCAATACTTTTATATATTTTACAACTTAACTCATACAATTTTGACTTTCAACTTTTATTCCCTATAATTTTCATCTTTAGCAAAATTTTTGTTTCGATTTTAATTTTATGAGATAGCACGTTGTAACGCGCGTGTGTGGTTTAACGTTTTTATGCATATTTTCCCTGTTTGACGGCCTTGTCACAATGTGCGTTAGATCAACATAGTTAATATTTTTAATGTTTTACGTTTCTTGTGCAAGATTCTATGTTTATACGTCTACTTTCCGTTCGATTTATTTTTCCGTTTTTATTTGTTTTCTAATATAAATTTTTTCGATGTTGGTGGTCACTAATGGTAATTTGAAATTGATGCTATTTGACACATTTTTATACTTCCCGTCGCAACGTAGGGCTTAATATTTACTTTGTAACCGGTTTATAAATTACAACAAGAAGAAACAATATGACATATGACGCACACGTCAGAAATTTGAAATATTTTCCTTTCACACAAAACCCCGCAAAACACACAAACCATCACCACCAACATTTAATTTTCCCCAAAATTTTCGTTCACAAACATGAGCTTTCTCCCTCAATATTTTTCAAAATCGAACCAAAATTCACATCGTCTCAAACCACCATAACCGGCAGGCATTTGAATCATATGAAGGCCGGTTAACATATCATCAATTTTGGTTGAGATTAGGGTTTTGGAGAACGAGAAATGGGGCAAAAATCTCTGATCTACAGCTTTGTGGCTAGAGGCACGGTGATTATCGCCGAGTATACGGAATTCAAGGGGAATTTCACCACCGTTGCGAGCCAATGTCTTCAAAAACTTCCGGAGAACAACAATCGGTTTACGTATAATTGCGATGGCCATACCTTCAATTACCTTATGGAAAATGGATATAGTGAGTTGTTTTTCTTTTCAATTTGTTGAACTTCTGGTTTATATGTTATAGGTGTTAACGGTAAAGTATGGTTGGTTTCGACGATAATTCTGTACCAAAACGTTAGCTATGGTATCAGAAAACAACAAACTAAATAGGTCAAAAGCAAGTATATTGACAGTTTGATGGTTTGGTTTTGTGGTTTGAAATATTGATATTGAAACTAGCTTGTTTGTTTTCGAAATTTTAAAATTATAATTATAATGAAGATTAGTTTAATATTATAATAAATTTAAATAATTGCATATTACATGTAAGTTCTAACATTTAGAAACTTTTAGGGTATATAGTAAAGTAATGGGTATTATGTAATTGGACACCAAAGTTTATTATTTTCTCAAATTAACCACCATGACAAAGTTAGTAGCATCCATGTTAGGCTGACAAATGGATCCTTTAATTTGTTTTTTTTATATATAAAAGTTGAAAAAGTTATAAAAACTAACCTGTCATGTTCTAAGTTTCAAACCATGGGCTGAATAGGTAAACAGTCAAACTATGTAATATTTATGTAATGAAAGCACAATCTATATTTTTTCAAATCGTTTGTATTTTTCTTTATGACATTGGATATCCAATTAGAATGAAATGATGACCTTTTCTCAATCGGCTAATGAAGTAATGATGCATTTTAGACATTTTAGTTAGAAGATACCATATATGAATTGATTTGAATTTTGGTAGCTCTGCTTGCATATTTTAATCTAGAAGAAAACAATGTGTCAATGTGAATTTTATAAGTGAAATGATTATTTTGATAATTAGATTGGTCAAAATGGTTATACGAGTGATTTTCCCTAATTAAAAACATTTGTTATTGTTCAAATTATCCAAAGAACTCGTTGACAAGAACATAATACAAAAGAAAAAAGTACAAAGGAGACTTGTACACTTACCATTCTTTGTTGCTTCTTTGGGAGAAACCGACTTGATTGATGTTTTCATTTCATGGGAACGAATGATGTATTTACTTCATCTTTGTTGGCTGCTGCAGCGTTTTGTATTGTTGCAGTTGAGTCTGCAGGTAAGCAACTTCCCATGGCGTGCTTGGAACGTATCAAGGACGATTTTAATAAGAAATATTCAGGAGGGAAAGCTTCAACTGCTGCTGCCAAGAGCCTAAGCAAATCATTCGGGTACCTAACTGTCCATTTTAAAAAATGTGTTTTTTTTTTTGTGGGCAGGTGTGGTTCTGTTTTCTTGAGTGTTACTGACAGTTGGGTGTATTTTAGACCAAAAATGAAGGAGCAGATGCAATATTGTGTTTCTCACCCCGAGGAGATTGACAAGATTGCGAAGGTGAAAGCACAAGTTTCTGAAGTCAAGGGAGTTATGGTGGAAAACATTGAGAAGGTACTATTCGACAAAAATATCAACCTTGAATACCGGATCTTTAACTGTTTAAGTTAGACTTTTAGCAGGTTTGCATCTGAATACATATGATTAGTCCTTGGCTCCTTGCAAACTCCGTTCAGTCCGGTTGGGTCACTTAACGTGTCAAAACTGATCTTTTAAAAAATATCAAGTTGGTTCGGGTTTAAACAGGTTCCAATAAACCAAATGGGCTTGAGTTCAAACAAGTCGTTTAGAAAAAAGTTTCAAAATGAGTTGAGATGTTATATATGTTTTTCTAACGGGTAGTGGCAATAACACCTAAAGTAGTGGCGTTTGTCGGCGATGATGATGGTTGTGTCTGCAACGATCGGTAGTTGGCGGTCACCGACAGTGATGGCGGGCGGTGTTGTCCGATTGGACCCACTATAAGTTAGCATGTTTCATAAGTGTGATCCATCTGACCCTTTGTATAATTTAAGCATACCTAACTCAAAAAATTTGTTAGGCCTTTAGATGAACCGCACATTCAGTGAATTGTTCGTGAACCGTCTGGCAGGAAGTTTGTTCACGTTGGTTTATTTAATAAGCGAACAAATAATTTCTATAATTTTCATGCTTTGTTGTGCATGTGACTTTTCATTATTTGCTCATTCACTACCACCAAATACTTTAATTGAAGCTCATGATTGTTCATGGTGATCAAGTTTCTCATTCATTTTATCTACAAACAAATATGTCATGTGCAGGTTCTTGACCGTGGAGAGAAGATTGAACTATTGGTTGATAAAACTGACAACCTTCGCAACCAGGTTGGTGCAACACAAAGGCTTTCAACAACGAATACAGTTGACTGGTTGGATTCATATTTATAAAAAGATTACTTCTTTTTCAATAACTGGTTTCTTGTTTTAGGCAAATGATTTCAAGAAACAAGGAACCAAGATGAAAAGGAAGATGTGGATTCAGAATATGAAGATCAAGCTCGTCGTTGCGAGCATCGTCCTTGTTTTAATTCTGATGGTTGTTCTCTCAATCTGCAATAACATCAGGTGCTTTTGAAGGTCAGCAAATACTTCCTTCTCTGCAGAGCTTAATCATAGGTTGAGACATTGGCTAATTGTTTATCTTTCTTCTCCTACTTGTCTTTTAAGGTAGGAGTTTATTGCATGTTTATGCTTGATGTACATGTTATAATTCCATAATGGAAGTTATTATATTAACTACCAAATAAACCTAGCATCTTTTACAATCGTACGGACAAAACTCTCTCACGTTAGCTTTTAATGTGAAAACTCTCTCATGTTAGCTTTTAAAGTGACAAATGCCGCGCTTCACTATTCATTGTGAGGGCTATAAAGATCTACACTTTCTGCATATTCGTAGTTGAGTTATTGTCATACAACCATCCATATTAATAATATTCAGACATCTCACAGTACAAGCTGGCCATTCTAACAGTACAAGCTGGCCACTACACATGTGTAGCGGTTAATAGAATCATCTATTCCAACAAAAAAGGGAATA
Source organism: Flaveria robusta (assembly GCA_025506415.1). Lineage (NCBI taxonomy): Eukaryota > Viridiplantae > Streptophyta > Magnoliopsida > Asterales > Asteraceae > Flaveria > Flaveria robusta. The sequence goes on along the minus strand of CM046471.1, from coordinate 25,137,620 downwards.
GTTCATTCATACAACTTCCCTTGACCATCTGATATACACACACCTCTTATAGTTAGAAAGGTCAATTATGGTAGATCTACACAATCAACAGCTCTTGAGTTATTGTCTCACAAGCACACATTCAAAACTGATCAACAAGCTAGTTGATCTCTATATGTTGATATCTCTTCAAACACAGGGAGTCTTCTTGATCTCAATGGAGTCCATTGGTTCATCAACTGGTCAAGCCCCTCAACGAAAGCATCTTCAAAAGTTGTTAGCCCCTGGCTAGGACTACGGTTCACTTGAGCCAACCGCCATGTCTCTAGCTCCTGAAGCAACTCCTTTGTCCGGTTCATCAACTTGGGTTCTTTAGAGCCTGAAAGTCTGCCTTCCAATACATCTCCAAGAACCGTGCTGGCCTCTTCATATTTACCTTGTTTGACTAAACAAAGACACAAATTGCAGGCCTTGTTAGCATCAGGGTCTATCTCTTGAGCCTTACGATATACTGCTTCTGCTGCTGTAAAATTTTCTAGCTGTAAATATGCCCATCCTAAATTACCCTGCATCATATTCATCCCAAGAGTTAGGAATTTTACACACTTCATTTCTGACCTATAGATAGTTGATTTGTAAAACAGTTTACACATTTTTTATATTCATATGGTTACTTGTTAATACCAGTATCCTTGAAGTCTCTTGCTTGATAGTAACTTGAAATTTCTTTCCATGAGAGCGTGCCGTTTTGGTTGGTTTTCCATCGAATGCTTTCCCTTGGTATATCATCCGAAGCTTTTGCTGCAGAAGTTCTATATGCTCCTCTATTTTGCCACATTTCTACAAGTCCATTAAGTAAGTCATGAAGAACGAAATGCACACACAATTTAATTGACTTTTTAGGTCAATGCATTGTTAGAGATTGGGTGGCAGATAAAAATCTTACACGTTAACGTTGTACGCTTTTCGTCGAAAACTTCTAAATTCTCTAACCACTTAGTAAAAATCATGTTATTATAGCAATAATCAGTTTTCTGAATAAAATGATTTAAATAGTTTTAGGCGCTGAACACAGTCAAATACACACTTTGGGTGTGTTTCGACCCACTTGTTTGTTCAAGAAAAGAATCATATGACTTCCATATGTCACAACTTGCAAGGGGTATTTAGTTACCTTGTACAAGTCGATTAAGACATTGTCGAGTGATTCTTGAGCTTGTTTGGAGCAATGTTCCCTGAAGGATCTAATAAGTTCGATTGCTTCTTCAGCTCTATCCTGTTGCTTCATAACCACTGCCATGTCTTTTAGGGCACTATCGATTCTATCTCGTGCATTAATTGCCTTCCAAAACATGGCTATAGCTCCCTCAGGATCCTTTTCTACCAGCTGTAAATAATTAAACAAGTCAATGAAATCGTATGTCAAATGCGCGATGTAAGACATGCTTTTAACCAGGTTTTAGGGATCATAAGGCATAATTATCTTATAATCGACCCATTTCTCAAGCGTTCTTTGAGATCACTTGATATAACCATATGAAGAAAATGCCACATCAGTTTATAAGCAAATCAACCCATGCATCTCATTTATGCTAGTTTCAAATAAAAATTGAATGTTACATTTAAACAAATTAACACAACACCAAGATATGATGCATTCAAATCTAGACACTAGATTGCCTTATAACGGTATATACATTTAAATCAAACAAAACTTTTCTTATAAAAGATCAATATAATGATGTACAAGATGACATGAAGTTGAAAACAAACACACACACACACAACTGATCGTTCCAAATTTCACCTATAATTCACATAACAATCGCTTGAAGATGCCGTAATCACCAAACAAAAAAAAAAAAAAAAAAAAAAAAAAAAAAAAACAGATCGAAACGTGAAGACGAACCTGAAGATGTTTGGCTCTGACATACGGACTATCACCGGGCGGAAGCTTATGAATCACACGATACGAAACATCACCAGAATAAACGCATTCTTCAGTCGTCTTCTTCACTCTTTTTGCACCTTTCATTTGTGTGTAATTTGCTTCTTCGATCTGTCTCTAGAAGCTGTTAATGAAGCCTTTGTTCAAGAATGAAGGTGATTTGTGATTGTAAGTTGATTATTGGGGAACTTGAGGTTTAGGTGAAGTTCATCAATGGCGAATGTGATGAAGATATGATAAAATGTGGGGACAATGAACTTGGTCGTAAATGAGACCAGGTTCGTTCGTTCAGTTCAGTTGGTTTTATAGGCGGTGGCGGCAGATTTATTTATTTGTCGTGTACTCGTGTATTTGTTAATGTATTTTCTTTCCATTTATAGGTTAACTAGGTTTATTACCCGTCGCGCGTTGCCGCGACATTATACGTGACGTAATAAAGTATAGACTACAATCGACCCGACTCGTTTCCAAACTAATTTTACGTCAATACGTAGAGTAACTCGAATTTATACCGTTGAACAAAAACATTTAATATTTGACCTGACTTGTTTTCAAACAAAATTAATGTCGAAATATAGATTTACAATCGCTCCGACCTTTTTCGAACTAAATTTACGTCCAAACGTATAGTAAATGAAAAAGTATTATATTGACCCGACGCGTTTCCAAACAAACTAATGTCGAAACGTAGGTCAACTTAAAGCATACATAAAAATAAGCATTAAAACGTTTTATATTTGACTTAATTTATTTCTGAACAAAATTTACGTCAAAACGTTGACGTATTGGACTCGAATTTATATTTTACAGGGGTAAATCCGGAACTTTAAAAACTTAAGGGGGTCGAAGTGACATTTTTTAAAGTTTTATAAAAAGTTTAGGGTGAAAAATGTCAAATAAAGAAAGTTGAGGGGGTTTTTTGGCCGGTGGCATTTGCCACCGACCTTTGCAAATAAGTATATATACAATTGTGTGTTACGTTTCATTTTTTGTTTTTTTTTTCAAACAATAATAATTTTCCTAATTATTTTGCCTTTTTTTTAACGATCAATGAAAACTTTAGGGGCACTCACCATGGTAAACCTATTAGAACGGTCACTCACATCTGCGAACATAGACATCTTTGGTGATGCGGCCTGTCTAGAGGTGGCAAGGTGCACACCAAACCCGGTTATCCGACCTGAACCCGAACCAGGTTCTACTCGGTAGCTACCCAACTCAGTTCCAACCCGAAGGTTCAAACCAGTTTGCCCCCTCAACACTCCAACCCGGGTTCAACCTGGTTTTTCCCCCGACCCGATCTAAACCCATTTTTAAAACCATTTTGCCCTCTTGAAACCGGGTTGGACCCGACCCAAAACCTGGTCAAACACGTTTTGGATTTTTTTGGCCAAAACCCAAACCGGGTTGAACCCGAACTAGTTTCAAGTTTCAACCCGCTTTGTGCACCTCTAGGCCCGCCCGCCCGCCTACCATTCCAGGAAAAACCTACCAACTAGGGGTGTTGATCGGGCTAGTTAATCAGGTTTCAGGTTAATCGGGTTTTTTAGCGTTGGAAGTCTACCTAAAACCTGGCTTGAATAACAATCGGTTTAATCGATTTCGGGTTGTTTGGGTAGGGTTTCAGGTTTTAAACAATAGACTTAATTTAGTATATTTTAATGAGTATTCTTTTGAAATCCTATAAAAATTAGTGGACTTTAATTAGTTTACTTCTATAAAATATGCTTAAATATATAATTGTGTACAAACAATTTGCTCGATTTGTACAATCTAAACAAATGTATGCAAACAATTTACTTAGTTATAATGGGTGTTGATCGGGGTATTCGGATTTCAGGTTATTCGGGTTTTTAAGGCTATAAAGTCTATCTAAAACCTGACCCAAATAAGAATTGTTTTAATCGGTTTTTGGTTGTTCGGGTCAGGTTTCTTCGGGTACGGGTGAGAACAGGTTGCATGGGTTAATCGGGTACGGATAAAATCAACGGGCCTACTACCAACCAAAGGTCCATTATGATAAAAACCCTAATCCACTTGGAGCATATTGCACCAAATAAAAATCGAATCCATGACCTCTATATTAAAAAGTCATGAAGTGTCTACTATAAAACTAATTGATCTAGACCTCATTCTTACACTTATAAGTTGAACCCATATTAATTTTATTAGAGATAATTATCAATACCATTAGGCTATTAATCTCATGGACACTTTCTTTATTAATTAGGAAAATTAACTAATGTTTTCATGACACTTAAATTTTTTTTTTTAATTTCTCTAAAATCACTTAAAGTTCTATAACTTCGATGTTTAAAAGGATTAAAATTAAATTAGGAAATTTTATAAATATACGAGACTTTTACTATTTAGTGTTTATATTTTTTTCTCAAATCAACTTAAAATAATGGATAATATGTACTAAAGAATAAACGAGTTTCATAATGTAAGTTAAATTGAAAAAAAAAAAAAACAATTACTAAATAGTAGTCATATTAGTATATTTTTATTTGTGTCGCTTGACTTCTAATATAACTGACATTTAAAAAAAGTTCTAATAGATTGGAATATATAATAATGTTAAAGTGATTGCAAGGAAAAGAAAAATACTTTAAATTAGTTTAGTAGAACATTAGAAAAACTTAGTTGATATTGTGTGAAGCTAAGTAGCTAACCCTACTACTTAATACATAAAATAAATATTAAAATTATCATTGAATCATGTGTGGAAATATCGAGTTATCTGAAAGTCTGAAGTTCAATTAAACATCAAAACGGCTCCTATATTTACGTATAATATTAAGTCCAATAAAAAAATTAAACCCAGAACTATCTGCCCAAGTAGAGTAGCCCATTTATCCAAATAATCAGCACAAAACTAAGATAATTGGTGCTTTGTTTATCGCTTTAATTAAAATCCTACTTTGTTTTAAGTTGTTTTTATTTTATATTAAGTTAATTTGTTCCTCCCTCGAGTCTATAAATCCCAGTTTCATTTGTTTCTTGCATCAATCATCAAAATCAAACCCCCAAAATTAACATAAGTTTACTCGTAAGCTACTCACGATCGACTCACTAAAAGCTTGAATTAAGTTAAATTTAAAGCTCGAGCCTAAATGAAACATATTGTCAACATATATTTAATTTCCTGTATTAAATTTATCTATATAAAACACTTTAGAAATAGAGCTTGAGCTCTCGTAAGAGCTCGAGCTAGAGAACAACTTAAGAATTACAAACTTTGAATCTTTAGACTCCACGGCTTCGTTCATAATCTAATGTAAATTAGTAAATACCAATCAAACCGGCGTTACCATATTATCATCTTCTTAAACCCCGGTTACTAGCTTTTGAGTTTTTATTGTTCGTTTTTTCTGAGAGGGATTTATCGGGTACGTTTGTTTGTTTGATTTCTCTTTTCCTGCATTTTCTTCTTCTTTGCCTCGGCTGTGATCCATGTGTAGCCAGCAGGAATCACAAACGGGTCTTGAACGTTATCTATACATGGAGTTGGAACGCTCGTTGATGAGCTCGCGTGTTGATATGGAGCTTTGATCCATTGAAACCACGATGACGAGCTTGTGGTCGCTGCAAGATTGCGGTCCATGGCTGTAGGACTCGTAGGTGGTGTTGAAAATTCATCCAACGGCTGTAGTTCTTCGAATTTTGTGAATGTAACTAACACCCTTACGGTGGGGATCACCGGAATGGCTAGCTGTAAGTATAAAACCATTGTTAGCAAGAAACATTAGCGCAACTCGCGGTTTATGGTGGGTCGAATTTAAGAATGAGTCTAAAGTCATTCTTAAACGGGTCAAAAGTCACCCAAAATGTATTTTACTAACGCATATAACCTCCAATATTGCTTTACTTAAAAGTTACATAATTTTTATGATTCGTATTCGTTCAATGCGTAAAATACTAAGAAAACTGCGAGAAAGAAAAGTGTTTGCAGATCAAGCCAACCTGACATACTTTGACATGTTACCCCCAAACAAACGACATTTTAGCAACTAATGCGAAGCAAACCTTAACAGGAAACGCGCCCGTTGGAAGTTTTGTGGTAAGTAACTCTCTTAATCTTCGTATCGCCTTCACTTTATTCGCTAAAATATCAAGCAAAGGGAGTAATTCATCGGTATGCAATGGAAAATCAGGCGAAAGCCATAGAATCGGCCTCAACCCTTTCTTATACTCGTTCTCGTGGTTTCCATCTCCTTTCCTACCGACGCTTTTGGCTTTTCTTTTCTCATCTCCGTTGGCAACGATCTCTATAGAACGTCTTCTGGATATAACTTGACTTTGACCATTTGTAGGATCGCGTTTTCTCCATCTATCAAGCCACCCTTTCTTTCCCTTTTCGTGTTTATTACACTCGTTTTCATGACTAGAACCATCTTCAATCAGGATATCTCTTCGCTCACGAAAACCATGCTGATGCTCGATAATCCCATTGTTGTTTTCATTGTTTTGATCCAAAGAACCGAAATTCAATGCCTCTTTGAGCTGCTTACGCTCTTCATCAGTCAAAACATCACTGAACTCTTCGCTATCTGTTTCGTTTTCATCACAATTTGCATATAACTTCTCATCTGATTTAGCCCCCGGGGCCCTTCGGGACTTGATACTCACAACAACATTTTGCATATCATAAACTTTAGCCCTCCAACTCCCAACGAATTCCGTCTTCTCTGACCCTCTCCACGTCATCTGTGGCACGAGAACCGCTCGAGTCACATCAATCCCTGGCCTAAATATACTACTCTTAGACATGGCTTGAACCTCCTCGTGCACCTCTGCGTCAGTGGCTAACCCACCTGCACCATCTAACGCGCTCATCACTTCTTTATCCTTATGTGAAATCACACAAAGAGACCCGGGCTGCACCCTCCCATCCTCAGAACCATCACCAAGGAACAAAAACGTTTGATCCGCTCGTTGGACTCTAAACCCATCAAAACCGGCTAGAGTCATATCTGCCCTCAAATTGGCACCGCGTTTCCATATCTTGTAAGTATCAGAAGGCGCAATCCTTGAAATGAATGGGATAACCGCGCTTTCAAACTGGAATGTTATCTCCATATAGAAATCGCGCACTCTTCTCATTGTTGCTAATAACCGCGGTAACCTTCTACACCATTTCGCCCAAGCTGTGGGCTTGTAGTGTTTGATCATAATCTTAGCAATGAGTTCCTCATGGCTGCATATAGCTTCCTGTAACGCGCTCCAACCTTGCTCATTCTGCAAGCTCCAATCAGCACCAGCACGCGTAAGGAGCTCGGCAGCAGCAATGTCACTGTTCTTGACAGCTAAATGGAGCGCAGTGTCGCGGTTGGGGACATCGCGGCGGTCAATCACCGCCGCGATGGCATCAGCCTTGGCTTCCTCTGCAACTGAGGCGGCTTCGGTTCGGACCTCAGACGGGTCAATGAGCCGAGGGAGACCCGCGATTATGTTCTTTAGACTAGTGTAATCTTTGGTAAGTACTGCTATGTGAACAGGACTATGGGAGTATGAACTAACATCTAGGGTTTCCATTGGAGCAAAATCAGGGCAAAAGTTGATGTTTTTCACTCAATTAACCCTAATCAACCATCCAAATCAACATAAACTGAATCGAAATTGAAAACCCTCGTTCGGATTCTCAAATGAGTTCGAAATTATGCATCGGATTAACCTAAATTCAACCCACAAACAAGAATTAAATGCATCATCAAGTATGATCAGGTGGACGTAATTTCACAGAAAGCGATCGAAACTAGTGGTATAAGAACACAAGCAGCTAAATTGAACAAAACCCAATTCAATTTGGATAAAAAACATACAAATGGAACTTAGATATAACAAGAATCGAGTAATCGGACCTTTAAATGAGAAATTAAGAACATAATCAAAGGGTTGTGATGATGTTCAAAGAGGAATTGAAAAAAGGCGACAGAATCAAAGAATATTATGTACAAATTCCGTCATTGAAGGGAAAAAGGGTATAATTGTTTGTGTTAGAAAGGTATAATGAAATTCAAAGAAAGAATCAAGAATATAAAAATTTATGAACAGGGGTTATAGAGATAGAAGGATTAAGTATGTGATTCTTTTATATAGTTTTAAAATAAGTCTGTAGAGGAGGGGGATTACTATAACTATTGATTTTGATCAAAATAACTCAATGGCTTGAATAAGTTTGTATTACTAATTATTTTATATATTTTTACTTTGATATTTATTTCTTAAGACTTGTATAATTTGAGATTTTTGTTAACTTGTATAAAAAAACATAATAATTCATCCAAGTAGAAATTGACTTATCGTGCCAAATCATACGCTGACTAGAGTTGAATACATCCTTAAATTCCGACATGAATCGAAAGTTTCAATATTATTAAATTTTATTTTTAAAAGATATAATATTAAATATCTAGTATTAAAGTTTAAATAAAAATAAACACGAATGAAATTATATTGTTGTGAAAATGAGCGTTATCATAAATACAAATGCAAATAAAGAAAATATTATATAAAACTCTAGGGTTGGTGAGGACCACCGTCAACATCGGTGAATCCGTCTTTTTTCTAAAGAATGAAATAAAAGTTTCTTTGGCATTAAATACACAACTACACAAGAAACTTTGAAATTGTGGAGTGAATCCGAGAAAATGGTTAAGATGTCATTTTCAATATATTTATCTATACAAAATAAAATAATTATAAAAAAGACCCATTACTTGAAAGAAAATTCAAATATATTTACTACTAAATAAAGAGAATAATTGTTTATTACACAAATATGTATATTTAAAAGCATAAATATATTATTAGAAAGAAATAAAAAGCAATACAATTTCACCATAAATAATAAGGGGTCGGCTCATACCCATATGACTTTGATGTACCCATTGTGGATTTAATTGGTTTTTTCCTTCATTCTATATCCACCCGCATTCATGCCTATATGCCAGTTTTACCATCCATCATGTACACTCGTATAGAGACGTATATGCCCTTTCATCATTGTATAAACCCACATTCAATATCTTAAAAAGACAAAATGATTGATTGACAACGGGATGTAAGTTCAATAATATAGAAAAAGATGCATGCAACATTTAAAAATGTAACACTTAAAAGAACAAGCTGAAGGTAAGTTGAATAAAATAGATAGAGGTAATTGTAATTGGTAACACATAAATAAGGGTCCTGCTATATCTCAAATTTTTTTTTTCTAATTTCATCCTCAAAAGGTCGATTGAGTTTGTTTCAAACGACTATTTAAAAGGTTTGGGGCTATAAGATTGACATAACATCCAAACCGTCGTTTGATGAAAACTCAAAACAAGTGTTTAAACGATAAGAGAGTCATGAGATTTGACATAACTTGCAAAATACCATTTGACAAAACTCAAACAGTGGTTTTACCATGGTGTAGGATTAGAATGGGGTGGTGCCACTATAGTGGCCCCTAAAAGAATTGTTAAATTTGTTTGTTGAAACAATTCAACGGTCATTAATGGTGGGCTTGGGCTGGCAGTCATACACTCATACGATATGGTGTGTGAATGTGTCTATAGAAAGGGGAAAAAGTCTTTTGTTGAAAATCTAATTGAAAAGGTGAGGCAAGTTCATAAGGAATAATAAGTCTTCAACACGCTACAAATTTTAAAGTTGAAAGCTGGGGTGGTTGCAGCTTTAACAAATCAAACCTTAGTCATTGACTTAGACTGGTCAAACCATCTAAGAGCATCCACAGCCCGTTCCTCATATATATGTGAGTGGGTGCCCTATATTATAAAAGATGGTTGTAAGTGATTGTGAGTGAAAAATGTAGAATATTTATGGATATTGTACCGTGTTTCCCCATATTTGAGAAAACACGATACAACCCTCATAAATTTTTTAATATTTTTGAAAATGGTTGTGAGTGGATAAGAGAGAAAATGTAATGATAAAGATATGAAAAAATATAATTTAATTTAAAAAAAAGAGAGGAAAAATAATGATGTTTAGTGTAATTATAATAATGTGGATGGGAGATGGATAGTGAATGCTCTAAGGCTCCTGTTTATCAGTTTTCAGACAAAAGCTAGTTGGCGAACTACCAGAGTAGGAAAGCATTAACGAAAAAATTCTGACAATGCACTGGTTCAACTGGTAAGCCGTAAGCCTGGTCTCAAGAAACATCCGCCCAAAAACATGAGACAACCGTCTATGGTTCTTCAACGGTGTTTTTTAACAAGAAAATCACATGTTTACTAAATCTACCATTAAATATATATTATTTATCTCTAATAAGACTTGAACCCTTACCTTTTGAGAGAAACATCATTTCAACACCTTCGATGGTTATGCTTTGATTTCTACCAATTTTATCATATGTTAGTCTGGTCTAAATAAGCTAGTCGGTTAACAAGAAGCCAATGATTATAAAAATAGACCCGTTCAATTGACGAGCCTGGACTCACAAACTAGTCAAGAAAATGAACGTTGGAGGTTTGGTTTTGCTTTGACTTTTAGCAAGTAGATAGTATTGAACCCAATTGTTTGCTAAGTCCACATGATTCGAGTCACAATCATCACATATAAAGGGTGACAATCATGATTCATTATTTAAAACATGAGTAGACTTGGGTAAGAAAGTTATATATTAGTTCATTAGGTCAACTCAAATTATGTGTCGGTGATTGTCACCGTTACAAAACTTACTAACACCACCATTATGTGTTTTTTTTTTTTTTTTTTGAAAAGCCAACAAATACTTTTTAAGCCCAATCACCCGGATAAACCCAATGACGAAAGGCCACCAACGACCGCGAACACAGACATCGCTGGTGAGCCGCCCCGCCCACCAATCCACGGGAAACCCACCACCCGAACGCCCACTTTGGTAAAACCCCTAACCCACTTGAAGCATATTGCAACAAGTGAGACTCGAACCCATGACCCCCACTTTAGAAAACCATGGGATGCCTCCTCCCAAACCAATTGATCTAGGGTTCATTGGCCAACCACCATTATGTGTACCATCACTTACGACTACGAATACAAAAAACAGGTATAATGGTTTTATGTAAGCTTTATCTTGAAAGCATATACAACCAAAAACATCAAATTCCACAATGCGAATTAAACGTTACATGAGAGGCAAAATGGTTTTCTCAGCCTCGAATACCTTCTGAAGCATAAAAATGGTTAAAAAAATTTATTGTTTTTACTAAAGTACCAGAAATGACGAAAACCCATGTTTCAAAAGTAAATATCTATGGTTCTAGTCTTCGTGGGTCACGAGGAAAGAGTGACGTTTTACGAATGTTGTCCAGAGCGCAGAAGAGCATCACAACACGTTCCAATCCGACTCCAAACCCACCATGTGGAGGCGCCCCATACCTTCAAAATGCAGCAATCATAGTTAAACTCGGCGCATTTATAAGTTATAAATGAGTTTATTTAGGTTATAAATTATTCGCTAACGGATTAAATAAAGAACTAGCTAATATAGAAACACGATTGAACTAAATGAATTTTATTTTAAGATGTTAACTTAATAATTCAGTAACAGCTTTTTAACCACATGTAGCGCATTCATTTTTTATAAAAAATGTAACAAAAACAAGTTTGTAGGTTCACCCAACATATCAAAAACAGCATTAAAGATTCAAATTTTCACTTCGCTATTAATTTCAGAATTTATTGTTTAAATCCTAAAAATAACTAGTTTGACCATCAAAGATGTTGCCAATAGTTAAAAAGAAAATGTACCTGAAGGCATCGATATATGTTGATATTGTTTTAACATCAATCCCGCATTCTTTTGCACGTGACTCCAGAAGTTCAGGTACATGCACACGTTGTGCTCCTGAAATTATCTCTTCTCCTGAAAAGAAAGCAACAAATAGAGTTTACGATGCCCTGATATCATACATTTTACTAGTAAAACTTCAAATTAAATGTATTTTTATGGAGGGTTGCCTCTAATGAAAACATCAAACGAGTTGCTATATTTGTCGTTGTCAGGACAAGGCATTGTATAAAAAGGACGAACTCCCAGAGGGTAGCGGTGCAGTATATAGAACTCCGTCCCATACCTACAATCAATCAATATATTAATACATAAAGAACACCTATATCAAATAACAAATCAACATATTAACAGATAACAAAAATAGCAAGTCAAAGTCGAAGAATATCACGTACTTTTCAAATACAAGTTTTCCTAATGTTCTTTCTGATTCTGTGTTAAGGTCTCCAAGTGGGTCTACCTCAACGCCCGCATCCTGTTGAATCATTTTCCAAAATGCAACATCAGCAAACTTATCATTCACAGGCTCAATGAGCAATAATTTTCCCAGAAGTGGCCAAATTAGTGGTTCTGGAGGACTTATTTAACCAGGAAATACATGTCAGGTCTGATTGAAATTGGCACGAAAACACTTTATCAAGATTATACCAATTTTTAAAAATAATTACTGTTTCCAATATAATTTACGAACACTAATTCTTTAAAAAAAAATTGGCAATTTTCGACATTTTCCATTTTTTAAACTAAATATATTTTTTTTCCACCGATCAAACGTATTATATATATATATAAAATAACGCCTACCAACTAGTTCATAAGTACATGATAAAAATTCCCACATCTGATTACTTTGGAAAATATCACTTGCCAGATGAATGAAGAGTGTCATTCTACTAACCTTTAGCATTTGAATACCTTCTTCAAACGTAAGTCGTAAGGTTTTCCTTAAGTACTGCATAGTTAATAACATCAACATTGAAACATAAGTATATGAGTTGAAAAACACTACCCCCTATATGAAATTTACACAAATGAAAGAGAATTTCTTATTACTTTCAAAGGTTTGAAAGGATACTGCTTCCCAATAGCTTCCAGCTCTTTCTGGCATCTTTCATTCAATTTATCAAACATTTCAACAAAAAGGCGGTCCACTACATCCATCACCTATATGAATCCAACCATCAGAACATTTTTGAAATCTTGATTCTTGAAATTTTTTTTATTATAAATAAATTGCCAATACCTCAGAATAATGCTCCTTAATCTCCATTTCCACATCAAGACCTGTGAATTCACACAGATGCCTGTGTGTATATGAGTCTTCAGCTCTAAAAACAGGACCAACCACGAAAACACGCCCAAAATCACCACAGATTGCCATCTGTTTGTGAAGCTGTGGTGACTGTGCAAGACATGCTGGTTGTTTCTTGTATTCCAGTTTAAATACAGCTGCACCACCTTCACTAGTGCCTGCAGTTAACTTTGGAGTCTGGATCTCGACAAAATCTTCATTCAGTAAAAACTGCCTAAACAACTGCAGAAAATAATATCAAGTTCTGCTTAGTTGAGAGTTAAGACCACTAGACCAGTATACTGCTAACGATAATTCTAAAAGTGCAAAATGCAGGACTAGCGAGGTTGGGTGTGCGGTCAATATGAGTAACTTTAGGTACCAACTGGGTCTGCAGAATATGGGTCTGCAGAATACTATGTGCAGATTTTCATAAATAATTTGTGTCAAATGTGATTACCAAAAAAGTAACCATATTTATGATAGTAGTGTACTTCTAAATAGAGTGATATGTTAAGTTGAATGCAATAACAATGCATTTGAGCCATTCTCGTTTCCTTTTGATTAAATTTTGATTTATCCATTTGACCAAACACACGAAGAGAGCATCTACTAAAACACACACATATACACACAGATACAAAGATGTCATACATTTGATACTTGGCACTCAAGACGAAAAATCCCTTGATTTGCTGGTGTTCGCATGTCCAAGATCCTATAGTTCAACCGTGTATCCTGATTAACACGAACAAGTTGTTCTCCAGCCTGCATAATTAAGTAAAAAGAACATTTCAATATACAAAAAGAAGTGAATTGCAGTTGCTTCAGCCATTTATTGAATATGAAAGTAATGAAACAACATTAAATTGCTGAAAACTACTATAAAAGTTAAAATTTAACAAATTCCATCCGAATCCTCAGTATTATACCTCCAAAGCCTTCTCAATATCAACCTCACTTCTGGCAGCATCCTCAACATTTATAGGAAGCACAGGAGCAGCCCTGTTAACAGAATGAATCTTCCTCACTTGCACTTCAACCTACAAATTTAGATTCAATATCCCTATCAATAATGCAGATTACAATTTACACAATCCATTTGCAAACATTTTAGAAAATCAATAAACCCTAATTCAACATTTCTAATCAACATAATCACCATCCAGAGCATCTATAAATCAATGAAAAACAGTCTAATTCTTAACAATTGCTCACCTGCTGAGAGGCACCTTTGATTGCATCAGGTGGAACCGTCACAACACCTTCAATATCAACAAACGACTCTTTGCTAATAGCAGTAGCATACTTCACCATTTGAGCACTAACAACCTCCGGAGCCACCGTCAACACACACTGCACCGTGTATCCATTCTCCCTAACAGTCAAAAACGCCATTTTCTTCCCTACAGCACGAATCGCCTGAGCTCGACCCCGTATCAACACCGTCTGATCCTTCAGTTCATCGGTCAGAGAACTGACCTTAGTCCACACACGACCGGAGACCATCTTCGATTGAAGATCCGTTATCGGAATGTCACCGTAGTTAGCAAGGAGAGGATCGGGGCCGTCGATGGCGACACCGGCGACGCCGGACGCGGCGGCGGCGGCGGCCGCCGCTTCTTGCTTACGCAGGAGTTTTTCTGCCTTCGCGGCTTCTTTTTTCGCGGCTTTTTTGCTGGTTTCTTGTGATGGTTGCTCTGGTTCCATTGGAAGATTGTTAGGGTTTCTGGATTGACGACGACGATGGTAACAGTGAACCGTTTAGGGTTTGTAGGATTGATTAGTGCTCATTTGGACATTTGCTTTTGTGGATGTTTATGAAGAGGAATTACGATTCTAGTCCCTCTCCTTTGAAGTATTTCTGGTTTTAGGCTATTATTATTATTATTTTTTGTATTGGTATTTGGTGTTTTCATTTCTTGTCATTTTAGTAGAAGAAGTTTAAGATGTTTTTTTTTTTTCTACTGCTAAGTGGATGGTTTATTTTTTGTTTTTATACAAGTATAGGATTATTTATCTAACTTACTAAGGTAATTTAAATTGGTTTATTTTTTGTTTTTATACAAGTATAGGATTGTTTATCTAACTTACTAAGGTAATTTAAATGGAACAGCATATTTAAAAATGATGTTTTTTTTGTTGTTGTATCCTGACAAACAGATAATTATTTTAATGGAGACTTAAAGATCTATTTTAACAAACTTATACTCCTATCCCATTCTAACAATTTTAGTTTTTTCGTTCTTGCAACTAAAGATACCAAAAGAATGCATCTTTCAAAGACGTTGGTTTAAATTAACTTTAATTTGTGTAAAGTTGTGTTTTATATTTATAATAATTTGTTTTGTATATATTATTGTACTAAACTATTTTATACGAATATAACAAGTATCTTGAATATACTTTTAATCAAAAAGGATTCATTTTACTACATAGATCGATAGCTACGCCTACATGGTTCACACGAACTTCTTTAACAAGAGATTAGTTTGTGGTGTGTTCGTAACCTTTTTTTTAAACGGCAAATGTGCGACCCTGCTTCGGAGAATATGTGTTATCTTAATCGGGTCCACCTATTCGTATCCCAGCCGAGACCGCACCCCCAACCCACTCAGGAGGAAACCCATTGCTGAGAAAACTCTCTGGCTCAACCCTGAGTAATTTTGCTTAGAGTGATACTTGAACCCATGACCTTTCAATATTTACATGTCATGAGTACCTCACCTTAACCAGTTGAGTCAAGGATCATTGATGTGTTCGTAACCATTTATTGCTTCAAGAAATATAAGCCTTGATTTTTCACCCTTTTGAAATGCAATTTCTTCATATTGGTCTCTCCTCATCTCCTTGATGAAAAGCTTCATCAAAATTTACATATTCTTTAATTTGTAATGGGTGTAGATGAAAAGACACATGCAACAATAACACCATGTGGCCCAATGATGATTTACTACCGTCCGTAAATTTAAAGTGCATTATCTAAATTTGGGTATAATTTACATATGTTAACATTTAAGAGAGCCAAATAGTCAAACTCACATTGGCTCGAACTCGTATATAAACTGAGCCGAGCTTTTACAAACAAGCCCATTTCGAGCGAGCCGCAAGTTTACTAAACAGCTTTGCAATTATTAACAGTTTAACTGGTTTACTTGTTAGCATGTTATATTTAATATTTTTCAAACTTGAGATTCAGTTTCCAAATTGACCATCTCGAACTTCATCCAAAGGTAACCCAAAGCTTGTGTATTGCTTACACAGATGAAACATTTTGCATAGCTTCAAATATTTCTTCTCAAATTGACAAACTTGCATGGAAGGAGCCCCAGACAACTTCATAACTGAAGAAATAAAAATGAAAATAAAAATAAAAACCTTAAATTTAAAAGTTGATGTGTAGAATGAAGAAGAGGATCACTAATGCTAAATATGGCTATCATTCCGTCGATCAAACTCATAGCTAATCTTTGGTCGTAATAGTTCTACAATAAAAGTGTTCTTATTTCTTACACTTATAGAGGGTGAATCAAACTATTACAAATTTAAAGGTTGTATAGTTGTTTAAAGTATCATTGAAGGTGATTCTTGGATCAAACAAGCATCAAATACCAATGTAAGTGTTCTTTGAAGTTATTGGCACATAATTAGTGTTTATGACCCTCATATGGGATCACACACTAGAATATGATGTTAAATACTATTGAAATGAGTATAAAATGTTTCAGTAGCCTAATGCCTATAGGCAAATGGTGAAAGCCTTGATTAATGAGTTTATATACAGTGAAATTAAGTAGAATTACTTTAAGTATCACAATACAAACATTCAGGATCATCACAAGAGTAAGCAAAGATCAGATTACCAAGGAGTAACAGAAACCATACAACAGACAAAATGCAACATTTGATCTTTGATAGTAGAAACTTTTCTTTTGGCAAGTTGACACAAATGGGTTCAAATAACACCTCATACATTGAGAAATTTTGTGACAATATTTACAAAATAAGAAGACATATAAAGGCTGTAACAAACATCAAGAAACAAGAAGATGAACGATGTGACTCAGGAACTCCAGATCTGATTGCAGTCGTGTGATTATGCTGCTACATCAAGTCGCAACATCATTCACGTGCAGTCAAAGGTTTACAAACAAGAACGCGGTTAAGGAGTTACCTGTGGTGAAACCAAACATAATTCAGGTTGACGAACTATATAGATCTGATCACCCATGCTGTTTTCCTTGTACATATCTTGGTTTCTATGCCATGTCCATAGTGCATATGTAGAATTCACAACCTGAATAACACGGTTTGATGATGAGTTATGTTGCAGTTGTGATAAACCTGACTGTCTTAACCTGATCATTTTACCCCTAAACAATCAAACAATCACATGCATAACCTGTTTACTATAAGAACTTGTTATGTTGCAGTTGGCATAAAGCTGACTATCCAAAACTGATTATTTTGTCCATAGTGTATTTTTAACCAACTAAAGTGTTCCATTGTTAGAATATGATTACAAAACTTTAGTATGATAATAATAAGACAATCTTTATGAAACAAAACGATGTAAGAAACTGTAAGCATTTGATACAATCAAGGTTTAAAAGTACGGAATCGAGCCTCGAGGCGTTTTCCCTTCGCCTCATGAGGCGTAAGCCTCGAGACGAACCAAGGCGTAAGCCCGAGGTGGAATAAAACAATAAATATAAAAATTATATATCTTATAAAAAATAAAATACAGACTAATTTCATCATCGGATTCATCAAAAACATCAAAAACACACATTAAAAAGACATGGAGTGTTTGAAACTGACACAAAGAGTCTAAAACATCGAAAACAAACAGTAAAACCCCCTGAGGCGCAGTTTTTCTTACCGCCTCAGCCCTATGAGGCGCACGCACAAAATAACCCCCTGAGGCGCCGCCTCAAACTCGTTTTCCGGGCGCCTCGCCTCGAGGCCCACGCCTCAACCGCTTTTTAAAACTATGGATACAATTAAGGGCCACTTCTGACAAGTTTTTTCAGTTACCCATTGACACAGTATCAATAAAATACAACCTGAGTGACCTTTTTGATATAGATTATTAATCTTGGCTACCCATTACTTAGGACACATCTGCTATTACAAGACAAAAATCCAGAACCTTTTTCAACAATTTGCATAACTATAGATTAAAATGCTTAAAGTAAACATGGATGTATCTTGTTTTTCGTTTCTTACCTCAAGAATGCCATGTCCAAAGCTGCTTTCTCTATAAGCACTCCATTCGGGCTGTTTATCCCAGCAAAACTTGCCCTTCGCGGGACCAGATGTAAAATTTGTATGACATACCCCTCCAAATTCGGGTACATTATCACTAGGGGAAGGACACTTCCCTGGTTCATCTGCATGATCCACATCAATCTTCTCGATGTTACCACCGTCTCCAATCGTTATATACACGGGCCCACAAGGGTCCAAACTATAATTATACACTCTATTCATTCGCTCATACGCGTGCACCTGAAAAACAAATGTTGCAACTTTGTAATTCAATTGAAAGAATAAACTAAGGTTCTTGAAGATTATATTATAGATGGCAATCTCAACTAACTTACTTAATGGGTCAATTCGTGTTTTGTTTTATCTCCTGACACATCAAACAGGTAAAAGAAGCTAAAAAGAAACGGGTCAAAAGTTCCCCAAAGTGTATTCCTAAGCATAAAACCTCCAAGATCATTTTTCCAAAATGAGATAATTATCGAAATAATATAGTTTTTGTAATCATATTTCCACGCTAATAATTTCCAAAAAACATTTTTTTTTGGACAGTGGTTGTCATTGGCCAATCCTCGTTTCGACCCAACCCATGACCCATCCATTTTATCATCCCTAGTTCATATTAAACTTACATGACCAGAGAATACGATGTCAACACGATGTTGATACAAAAGTTGTTCCATTTCTAGCCTCATACACTCAAATTCTTGATAATGTGATGAGTAGCTATTATACCAAGGGGAATGCCACGAGGCTACTAACCAAGGTGTCACGGTGCGGTCTAATTGGCTCAAGTCCTTTTGAAGCCAAGAATATTGTGCACCTGAAAATTTCATATATGATCATATTCCTATGGATTACTAGCATAATAAATTGATTACAGTATATAAGAGTGTTAATTATTTACCAGTCCTGTTGTAATCAACATATGCTCCTAACATGATGAAATGCACACCCCCCGCATCGAATGAGTAGTAGAAATTTGTGTTAGAGCCTGACTCTTTAGAGGGGACTGCAAACCGTTTTAGATATGATTCAAAAGTCATTCCAGCGGCTTGTGGCTCAATCTCATGGTTGCCTTCAATGACCATCATAGGTACTTTAGAGATTAAGGGCTCCATGAATCTGGACTTTAGATTACAAAATAAGTGTCAAAATATGGCATTCTGTAAGTTAATAAAATGCTATCATTCTCATCAAACTTCTGGCACTTGTATAGTGACACGTTCACGAGTTTGAGGTTAGAGATTAGAACCTGTTTATGTAAAAACGGGTAAGTTGGATTATTTTTAATTTTAATGGGTTAATTTGAATTATATTTTGTTGTTAGTGAGCCACATAGGCAAAATAAGAAATTTAATAATATTAATGATTTGAAAACAACCAAAGTTAAATCAAGTGAAAACAACATCTGAAATTGTTTATCAAAACTGGATCATTATTTTAATAATAGTAGTTAGTTGTGAAACTTCAAACAATTGAAAAATCATTGGTCCCAACCTGTATTGACTTCTGACATCTCTTAAAAATCTATTCGTATTGTCTCGAATTGTTTAGGGCCGAGTAGAGGTGGCACTTTCTACCCATTTACTTATGAATGGACGATTCAGATGTGTTTTATATCTAATGAGTCAAATGGCCAAATTAGCACAGTAGTTGAAAGCCGCTCTCAAAGTATATTATTTTATCCATACAACCTTCTAACTCGTTTTATTCAATGATTTAAGTTATTATTCTAATGATATAGTTTTTGCAATCACAATTAGCGCATTGGTTACTTATAAAACTCTAAAACTATGAAGGAACAAATTTTCGGGTTGACTCATTCGACATGTACCAAAAAGTGTCATGTTTCAACCCTAACCTGTCACGATCAATGACCCAACCCGCCCATCTTGCCAACTCTACCCCTAATCCACCCAACCCGCCCATTTTGCCAACTAACTTAACACCTTTACATTATCCTAAACAACTCTCAACCACTTGATCAAGAATAAAGCTTACAAAGAATAAGAATGTACCTTCCCCATCCATCCCAACGGGGTTGATACGTTTCACGAATTGGCGCATCTGGAAATGCACAAGAGAAACACGACGCACCTTCACCTCCGGTTGTAAGGTACTGGTTGGCGTAACTTAGGTCACCAACCATTAGAACCATAGAGGGATTGTTTTTAGTTAGATGATCAATTGTGGTGGTTGTATTTGCTGTGAGGCCAAGATCCCCTACAACTCCAATTCTACGAGGGTATGAATTAGGGCCGGGCAACGGTAACATTTCAAAAAAATGCTCATTGCTCATAGCTGGAATAGAACTGTCTCCACATTTGTAGTAATATGTTGAACCAGGTTTAAGACCTTCATTACATAAAATACAAAAACTTAAGAAAATCTAATGACCATTTTCCCCAATAATGATGCTTGATTTGTACATAAAATCAGTATGTATATACAAAGAAAGAGTTACATGATAATGGAGTTTCAAGAAGCAATAGATTTAGTGATGAACTCTTACCATCAATCTTGACATGATGAATGATTCCAGAAGTATAATTAAGAAGCCCCTCAAACGGATACAACTGATTATAAACCATCGAAACCCCCTTTCGTTTCTTCGAGTAATTCCCACTTTCTTCCCCATACCACACCTCACTACCCACACTAGATGGATCAATCGGCGTCACATTCTTCCCAATCTGCGCATCCCCTTCACAACAACACCAAAATCAACCACCAAACACCCAACAAATCTCAACAAAATCGACGAAATCAATGAAATCATACCAGTAATCCATGAAACCCACATGGAATTTGGGGACGAAAGTGCCAAAGCGATCTGTTCTGGGAAATTTGAAGTCACATTCTTCTTCAATCTGGGGTGATTCATGGGTAGATCATCACTGCCCATACGAAGATTCGGGTCGAATTTTCGGGTCACGGGCTTAAATGGGCCATCTAAGGTGGTGGGTATGTGACCAAAAGCAGTAGCTATCATCATTGTGATCAATAATATTAGGGGTTGGAGAAGAGTAGCTCTCATGGTGAAAGGGTTTATTGTGTGTTAAGTTGTTTCAGTTTGAATGATGATGGTGAGTTTAAAGTTCAAAGTTTGCTGTTTGAAAAATGGGATATTATTAGAGCATATTCTATGGTTATGCTAGAGAACCAATTTTAATGTTAGATTCAGATAGTAATTCTGTGTTTTGTTTTCTATGTTCATTTTATTATATGTTTTGGGAATCTTGAATACATGTCGTGAATAAATAACACAATTAAATTAATTGTTTAGTTAGCTGGAAACTGAAATAATAATAAACATATATGAAATATTATATTCGGTTATTAGGTTATATCCCCGTGTATTACACGGGTTGAATAACAAAAATGTTAAATATTTATTGATGATAAGTAGGAAGTAAAACGTTATTTTAATATAACATATGATTAAATTTACGTATTGTTAAGTATTTTGATTTTTTTACTATTTTTAAAACTTTCGTCTTAAAAAATTGCTTTGAAATTTTTTTATTATTTTATCAGTATTTTATTGTTTAAAAACTTCGGGTTTGTTTTAAATAAACGTTCTTCTATAAAACTTTTATTTTATAAAAAAATTGGATTTAGATATTTCATAATTTAAAAAAGCTTCATTGTTTTAGAAAATCATAGTTTTAGAAAATTTTATTTTTGAAAAAATATCTTTATTAATCAAAATACTTAGTTTTTATATAACGAAAAAATCTTTTAAAAATTGAATTTATAATAGAGAGAGAGAAAGAGAAATATTTGGAAATTAGTTATTTGATTTTTAAAATATAAAATACATAGTTTAGGCGGGAAAATAAATGAGAGATTGATTGTGGTCATTGTGGGAATATCATGTGTCAAAAAATATAAAGAATTATTAGTATAGATGATACCAGCTCAAATAAAGTTTAAGTCATAAACTTGATTTCCTATGTATAAAGTTTTACTAGTCTAAGTATATGTTACAAGGTCAAAACTTAGGCACTCCTACCTTAATGAATTTAAAAGTCGCCTATTTAGGGGTTGTTTGATAATATCTGAATGATTAAATGCTGAACCAATAAGAGGTCTGAACCATTAAATGTTGAACCATTAAGAGCTAGTATATCGCTTAACTATTCAAAGGCAAATGTCTGGCCAATTCAGATAAGAGTTCTTAACCATTCAGCATTAGACCTCTTAACCATTCAGCATTAGTATAATGCTTAACCATTCAGAGGCAAATGTTTGAACCATTCAGACATTTGATCGCGAAACAAACAGTCTGAACCATTAAGTGTTGATTCATTCAGGAATCTGAACCATTAAAAGGCTGATTAAAAAACTGTCAAACAACCCCTTAGTAGTTTTGTTGTCCACTTATGGATGGTGAATACATGATTTAACGTATTCTGGTTACGACTTTATTTTATCTTTGTGTTGTTTTTCATATTTTTATTTAATAGCTTAGAAATGATTGTTTCCAGAGATGTTGATTGTAAAAGGGTCTTATTGATTGCTTATGTCATTTTCGACGGGAACACTAATTAATATACTTATATTATTTAATACAACTTTCATGATAATCTATATAATTATAATCAAATATAAATATTCACTTTTATACGGGCAATCGGGAAATCGCTTTAACAATATTTTCATTGGTCAAATATTACTTTAATAATTCAAACACTAATGAATGATAGCTGACATTGAAAAGTTTAGCATATCTCCACAAATATAATAGGTGCTAATATTGAGACACCCCTTAGATAAATTGACACCCGTTTATACGTTGTGCATGGGTCCATACGCGGCGTATAGGGTTGAACACACTGAAAACAAGGAAAATTCAGGGGACAGTCAGATGACTATACGCCCCATATAGCCTCATACGACCCCTCTATACGACACATATTTTGACACTGACTTTGATAAAAAATTCAGGGGGCTATCAGAGGGGTTATATGTCCCGTATGGCTATACGACCCCCCTATACGACGCGTATAGTGCTATACAACCCGTATAGAAATCCGGCGTGTTGATTCATAATTTTAAGGTGTGTCAATATCCAGACCCATTTTATATTTGTATAAATATTAATGCTAACTTATTTAATTAATTGGTTTTTATCCAAAAAAAAAAAAAAAAAAAAAAAAAAAAAAAAAAAACATACGCCTTTAAATTATACTCTTAAATCCACCATTGCCTTTTTTCTAGGACAAAAACCCGCAATACTAACCAAAAAAACAACCTTAAAATCCTTAAATCCTAACAAAATAGGTTTCTGATTCTTGGTTCAAGACTTCAAGCTTTATGGCAAGACTGAAACGACGCCAACTCTTGATTAATTTTTCGAAAACTAACAACTGGAGTTCGACATGTTGGTTAATACCTGATTTCCGTATTGGTTAAATGAGATCCTATCATCATGTCCGTTAACTAGATGGTGGTGGAGATCCTATTATCCGTTCAGTTTTGGATTTTTCGGTTTTCGCTTTTAACTTTGGTTTCGGTTTTATCATTTGAGCTTCAAGTTTTTAAAGAAAAAATTTGTCCAAAGTATTAAATTTAAGCTAGAAACATTGGGCTTATATTATTTTGTTGTTCTTTAAAAATAATTTAATATATTCTTATAAACTACTTGATATTGTAATTAATTGCAATCCATAAAATACAAAAAAAAAATTCAATTAAACAATTTAGTCTACCAATTAAAACAAAAAGTTTAAAAATTATTTTTGAAATCTAAATATTTAATCTGTTTTAGATTAGCATAAGTTAAATACGTAACCAATAGGTTAATTATGTTTATAAGTGTATGAATACACCATTAAATTTACAAGTTTCGTTTGTATGATTCCGGTTTGATTTTTTCATTTTTTGTTACAACCAAACCGAAAAAATCGGTTTTTAAAAACCATCAAACCAAACAGCTGGGCGATAGCAACTATGTAGTTCAGTGGCAATTATGATAAGCGATAGCAACTAGAAATTCATAGCAAATTGGCGTTGCTAGTAACTTTATTACTATCGATTTTCTGTTATTCGGTGGTAACTTTGTTATTGTTGATGGTCGATAGTAACCTGGAAGTATTACTACTGATGATGCTTTCTATTGATTTTCATAATAACGTAGATACGAGTGGTTATAAAGACATAAAGTCAATTGTTACCCTTTTAGTGAAGGCCTGTAACGATTCATAGTGCTTTTTCGTCCCCTATATAAAGATCCATTTAGTTAAGTCTTTGAATTTTGATACGGTTTTCTTAACAAAATATTCCATACTCAGTTCTTGATAATTTCTTTATTTTATCCAATCAAAAGTTTCTTGTGTAAGTGTGTAACAACAATATATTTTAATGTGAAAGTGTCTAACACGATTTAGAGTGATATTCAAACATACACGAATTAGAAAACGCTCAATATACGGTGTGATAGCAAGAGAAAATATACAAGAGGATAGGTACATAAGCCATCAACATTTTGTTTAGCCCTACGCGTTCTTGATAAACATGATACATGAAGTTCTTATCAAGGTTAAATTTGGAATAAAAAATGTTCCATGTACCTTCATGGCCAATGCTATTGAGTACATTTACATTGTAACACATTATTACTGTATACATAAGAAGCTTGTAGATAAATTGTATTAAACGTAGAATTGAAGTAAATATTACAAGACAAGAACGAAGGTACAAGTAGATGTGTTAATTTCAACTTATATACAAGTTTGCATATATATAGAGGTGGAATAGGCTAAAAACCTTTGAAAGCTTAAAAAAGGTGAGAAGTTATCAAGAATCGCCACATATCCGATACGACAAGGAATAAAAGTGTCAAACAAAACCTAAAATTACATCAATAACACACCAAAACACCCTTAAAGAATATTGATGTATCGTTAATACACATCTAGTTCAACACTTTTTAAAAGGTTTTTTTAATTATAAAAATACTATACTTAAATAGATAAACGATGCATGATTTCTGGTATTATATTTGTTTAAATAATGAAGTATACAAATATTATAAGCATTTAGAAAAGTGATGGAATAAGAAAAAAAAATATTAAAATTGTATAGTCATTACTATTTTCTAAAACTTGTGTAGAAATATGATCTATTTGCCACCCCTTCCTAATCAATGATCCGAAATTATTTTAGTGCTTAATTTTTTATCAAAAAGAAAATTCTACTTGCATAAATACATGTTAGCTAATAAAGTTTTATTTATCAAAAGCAAGCAAAATAAAAAAGAATTATCCATAACTATAACAACTTCAATGGCTTCATATACATATATTATCCTAATTCAATTAATCTAAAAAATAAGATTATTTGTTTAATAAACAGTTGGTGAATTTATATTTAACACATAAACGAATCAAAAGTCATAAAAATTAAGTTTTAGGGTACGCAACTATGCATGCAGTTCATGAACTAAAACTCTTCTAAGCCCTCCCATTCTTCCAATTATGCATCTTAATATTCTTTTCTGCACCTTCCGTCCTATCTATAAAGTGAATCCCATCTGGCATAATTACCCAAGTGCATCTCCAATAATCTTTACTTTTGTCCTTCTCGCGACACATCGGTTTGATCGTATGGTTGAATGCATCAAAAACTTGTTCTTGATGACCCTTATAAACATGACAAAAGTAAAGAGTACTTGGACCAATAATGTTCTCACAAAATTTAAAATCAACAGATTCATGAAATCCTAATGCTTTCATGCCAATATCATCGTCCTTCGATTTGCAGTGGACCTGAATTTTCTCTTTGGCGTTGATATCGTTGATGACATTAATAGTCCAACCACCTGACCAACAACCCTTTGCAGCTGCTGCTACAATTATGCAAAGAAATGTGGTGAAGAAGATAAAGATCGAGGCGCGTTTCTCCATGGTGATTATTTGATTATTCGAAGGTTTATGTTATGAATATGGGTGGATTTTGTGGAATTTATAATTAGGGTTTTTGATTATGAATCAATGGATGTTTTTAGAAATGTTATGAAGAATGAATGGCAATTGTGGATTTGAAAAGTGCACCATCAAATGAGATTACAATGCTACCGTACCATTCATTTATGGAAATCCATGCATGGATGATAACTTGTTAAAGATATAGAACAAATCATCCATGTCGAAAATCTAGGGTTGAATGCAAAAATCACAAAAATGACCATGTTGACTAATCTTTCTACTTAAATAGTAAATTGGGAAGTTTTTAAAAGGGAGAATCATTTGACTTTTACAAATAATTGCATGAAAATATAACTCAATCACATGAACTTATATGTCGCAAATAACACACTCTTGGTCTTAAAAATTGACATTTGCCCGGTTTTAGCTTAAAAAATAAAGATATGGCATCATTAACGTATGAATTGGGTGATGGCACGCCATCGTCTAACTAGAAAATGGCAGGTTTTACGCTAAAAACATGGGAGTGACAAGATATCTTTTTTAACCGACGAGATATTGACTCTATCTCATAAATATGTTTTTAATTTCGGATGCAAAAATTTAATCTTAGTCACATAAAATGGTTTTATGTAGTTTAAAGACGTATTACATGTGGTATGATTTTCCATTAGACCCCGTGTTTGATCCGAAATATTACAAATGAAAATATATGTAAATATATCGCGTGTAGGGCCAATTTAGGCCACACGAAAATCCTAAATCGATGTCGAAAAATGCTAGAAGGATCAAGAAGGAAAAGGGTTGTAGTCACCGATTTGGAGGCATATTCGTAGAGAGCGGAACAAACCAGTAGGAAGAGCATGGGGAGAGATTGTACATCGTCTCCCTCCATCAAGACTGTTGATTAGGACAGCGGGAGACGAGAGTCCATCCTTAATAGTTAAGACCAACGATTGTGTTTTGGTAATAGATTAAGACCATTATAGGGCAGGTTCAAAAATCTTAATCTTACAAAAACCTTTTTTATGATACTTTAAAACTTACTATGTGTATAAACATAAGTGAAACTTTAGATGATTCAATACATCAAACGTGTTTTTTAATGTAATGAATAAACCAAAATCCACTCAAGGGACAATGATTATTTAACAACTATTAAGTAGGTTTAACAACCTTTATGAGATGTTGAGTGCATTATTAGAACCTGTACTATAAACTTCTTCTATAATGATACGACACAATATTATTATTAGGGTAGATACACAAGTCACTTTAAATAGAAGAAATGAAGTAGGTGGATTGGTCCTAGTGAAGAAAAAAACAAAAAGAATTAAGAGTATCAACACAACCATTGCCCATTGTTGAATGCGTAAACAACCAAAAACATACATAACCATACTTTTGAATCCAAAGTTAGCGCAATGAGTAGACATAGACTTGTCTAGTGTTGTGAAGGAAGAGGATCCTATACCTCATATTTATTTTCATCAGAGCCATCATTGTCATCCCCTCGTACACGTGCATATGCAAGAAAGTGTTAGGGAAAGTGAGAGAGAAAGACAAAACTTAACCTGTTAGAAATGAGAAATTCCACTTCTAATTCTAATTTTTATATATAGGAGGGAAATGGCTTTTAACTCTAGTGGGCCAAACCCGTTTGGGCTTTTGAGTTGGGTTTGTTAGAGTTAGGGCCAAACCTAGCGGGCTTATGCATAGTTACGAGAATGGCTCTTCATATATTAGACTAGACAGATTATTGAGCTTGCATATTTGTAAACAATTAGAACTTACACAATCATACTCTAAACTTGCAAAATATCATATTTTTCCAAAACTTACGCAATGCATAATGTACAATGTTCCTCAAGCATAGTTCAAAAAAGTATGATATTTTACATGTTTCGAGGGTATATACGATATTACTCAAATTTTTTTTTCTTAAATCGGTAATAGAGATGCAAAAAACAAAAAAAGAACAAAGAGATGCAGCATAATTACATAACTTCAAAAACTGAGATATTTTTTTCAGGGCATGCCTAAAATCAAATGATTTCATTTCTGTAGGATCATCTGCTCAAAAAAGTTTTATTGAGTTGCATATAACTTTGTATGCTCATAGTGCAACATGATATGATGCCCCAAGTAGAAGTTGACATAAACATATATTGACAAATAAACAACTGCAAATGCATTACTTTGAACTTCTTGCTCTGCAGGGAAAATTATCTTCAACATTTCCAGCATAAGAGCTCTTGACCTTAACGTCTCGAATGGCTGGCTGCGGGTTAACAGATCCATTTGATACTTTCCTGTTCTTGAAGAGCTCTTGGAATCTACAATGGCCCTGGCTTTTGTAGTGTTTATGGAACTCAAGTTGTATATCCTGTGCTTGATTGGTCCATAAATCCACTGCACTTTTTGCCGGCTTAGTTTGATGAATCATATAGCTAATAGCCGGTGCAAGGATGAAGTCATTTTCACCCAATAGACCCCATGATCTTGTTAAAAGACCTTGATCAAGGACAAGAAGATATGCTATGTACACAAGCAAGAAATTTGGTGGGTTTATGGGGGTATGGAGGTAAAATGGTTGTTTGAGGCAGCTAACAAGATCCAGATCATAACAAGTTTGTGTGGTATATTTTGGCTCAAGAAACTAGAGAACCCCTTGTGCTATCCTATTGATACCACCAGGGTTCCTTGGTTTGGGTCAGGTCAGGATCTTTTTGTGCATTTTTCAAGAGAGTACTTCTCGACTGGTAGGACGTGATCCGGTTACAAAGGAGTAACCAAAAGCAGAAGCAATGCAAATAGACTCACATGTTGAAAAATCTTACTCCAGTAAAAATTGAAACTCAGGTTTTTCAAGGAGTTCACTGGCAGGCTTCATGTTTGAAAAATCTTTCTCGTTAATGGATTTACCAATTTCGTCAACTGGGAAGGCCATGCTGCAATAGGAAAAAAAAATTTATTCACATGTTGAAAAGAGTGATTTGTTCATATTTTGACAATGTAAATTTTATGTCATTTCAAGTATATATACCCAGAAGTGTCATCTAACAAATAGGAGTCACTATCAGGATCATTGGAGTCCTCCGACATTAGAACTTTTAACTTGGAAATAACCTATGGAAAGTTGAATATAATTTAGTTGCATGAGCAGGAAACAAATAACCAAATACACCAGTTGTACACTTACTTCTACCGCGACACCATTTGTGTCATCATTATCATTTGAATACAAAGTGCAGAGTCTGTAAAGTTGTTGGATACTTAGAACCTGATACCGAAATTGTCAACTTAAGTTAGACATTTCAGATCAAGATGTAGAAAAATACAATGGGAGTCTTACAGGACATAATTTAGTTGTGAATTCATCATATGAAATTTTAGACTTCTGTTGTGTAACCTGACAAGCAAAGGTAAAGAGTGAATAAAAAACAGGATATATAAGTTACTCTTGTCCAAAATGCTTTATGGATAATTGAATTCATTGATGGACTTATGTTGCATATGGTCCATGGTAGGAAAGCTGAATAAAGCTAAAAAAGTTTTCATTCATAGCGTATGAAAATTCAACATTTTGAAAAGATTGTAGCTATAAATTGAAAAAAGTGAATGACCAAAGAAAATTAATACATACCAAAAATCCAACTGCCTGCCTTACACGGTTAAGTTCATCTGATGACGAGCCTGCATACTGATTAATAAAGTGGTTAGGCCTACTAACTTTGACTTGCAACAAAAATATTAGAGGTGACAGTTTCGACACATTTACTTATGGATGTGTAGGTTAGTATTATTTTTAAACTAAAATGGATGCTTTAAAAGATTTAGAAGAAGAGGGTCGGGTCAAATAGGCTGAACAGGTCAAACTGGTTAAAAGTCATCCGTAGTGTGGTAAATGGTAATGCATAAAAATTCGTTAAGTGTGTTACTCAAATATTTAGATTATTACGGTAATGATATTGTTTTCGTAATCATAATAAATGCATTTCTTATATATAATTACTATACAAATATTGGAAAAAAGGTTTTTCATGTCAACCCGACCCTTTTCATCCTACACTAAAAATAGCCCATTTTGACCTGCTATACAACCCCGTGCCCATCCTGCCACCTCTATATGGCTAAACAAAATAGTGAAGGCATGTAAATGAGTACCTCTGTTGTGGCTTTAGAACACCAAAGCTCTAGTTTAGATAATCCTCCTTTCACATACTCCCCATTTGCGAATGTACAACACTCTTTGTGTAGAAGAAGGCTGATGGCATGTAAAATAATTACATTTTACAAAATGAGATGACTAGTTTGACATGGTCATACTTAGAGGTCGCATTTAATTTTGACCCATTTACTAATAAGTGAGTCGATGCAGGTTATAGTTTATCTCTAACGGACCAAATAAAAAATAGATAAATAGGAAACCGGTCAAATGGTTTGGAAGTTGCCTAAAATGTTTCATTCATATATTTATTTAAATAAAATAAAGTTGTAATCATATTTGACGTTAACAAATGCTTATAAAATAATTTCAGACAAAAAAGTGTTTTGGTTTGCCCGAACCATCCATTTTGCCACCTCTAATCAGACTTTCTAGCTATTGAGGACAAGTTTTCTACCTGTTGAAAAGTTGCACATCAATGAAAGAGAAAACTTGAGAAAATATCTTCTTAATAATGACTACTGGCACCTGAAAAAAAAAACAGCT
Organism: Flaveria robusta; assembly: GCA_025506415.1. NCBI lineage: Eukaryota > Viridiplantae > Streptophyta > Magnoliopsida > Asterales > Asteraceae > Flaveria > Flaveria robusta. The sequence continues at coordinate 25,106,696 of CM046471.1, read as the reverse complement.
GACTTGGTTAAACAATGAGTACGCAAGTGAGAATTCTCATCAGTGACCTTAATATGAATTAAAAAGAACACTTACGAAGCATTCTTTTAATGTATCAAGCAGGCCATTTAAGCTTTCAATGATGCTCTCCCAATAATCAGCTGGAAAAGATTTACCATCTGATATTATTGGTGCCTGAATTGTTTACAAATTATAAATATTAACATCATATGATGCCTTTAATTGCAAAAGAATTTATAATATATGGTACCTGGATACAAGAGGAAAGAAGTTGTGACAAGTCCTTCTTTAAGTTGTTACGAATAAATCCATATAATTTTTCAACATATGCAGCAAGTTGCTTCTTAAAGAGCAAAGCCGGGTACTTGACCTCCACATGGCACACTATACTAATGATGGATACTGATCGAAATCCCTACAAATATGTGAAAGGTAAAATAGGTATTGTATTGAAATTGATAATATGCTAATCTACTTGTGGTATAGATAGAAAAGAAATTGAAAACCCTAATCCTAATGGGCCAAGATAATTGGCACAACCCTAATAACGGCCAACGCTAATGACGGCTAACTTTATTCTATTCTAACACTCCCCCTTAAGATGGAGCGTATATATCTCCAAGCTTGTACATATATATATATTCATCTAGAGGACCACGAAGGGTGGGGGTTCTTCCTTTTACAACTTCATGTAGAAATTCAATAACGAGAACAAAAATGATGAAGTTTAATAAAGAATTAAACCCCCTCGACACCAATTCCATTGCATCTACCTTTGATCAAGTGCAAAAAGGAGAACTATTAATGGCATAGCAATGTGAAGGAAGACACATCGATCATAAAATAGCATGTCTATAGAACTTTGAAAACTACTAAAAGACGACAGCAACGAGTGACGACAAAAAATAATCGACTTAGGTCAAAATGTGGCAGCTAACACACTACTATGACAGAATGGGTGGTGACTACTCAAAGTGGCACACGACGATGCAAAGTGGCTAATCGAACTATTCATGGTGACGAAAGGTGACCGACTAAAGTAATACATGGTGGCGGAAGATCGCTGTGAAAAGTGATACACAACGGTGGAAGGAAGCGGTCAAAACTGATACACTACGGTAGAAGGAGCTTGTCGAAGCTGATACACGATTATGGATGGAGGATGTCGGCTCTAATACCATGTGATATGTTACAATCTACCTATGGTATAAGTACACAAAATACGTAATACTAATCCTAATGGGCATAACCCAATGACGGCTAACCCTAGTATATTCTAACAAAATATCATAATAATAATAGTAGTAACAACAATTATAGTAACAATAACGAAAATAATATTTAACAATATTAACATTTTTTCTCGTAAATTTGAAGTCTCCCATACACACTAGTTTTAATCCAATGAGGTTTAAGATTCAAAAACCAAACCCATAATTCATACAAGTGATTCACAAAGGCAATTACTAGAAATGCAAATATCCACCCATTTAGAGATCGAAATATCGACCCATTTACATCAAGTGGGTCGATTTGGGTTGTGTTGATCTCAAACGTGTTAGAAGTTTCAGAAGTTTAGTTTTGATGCATACAACCTCCTTGATTATTTTATTCAAACATTTAAAATGTAATGATATTGTTTTTGTAATCACAGTTAATGCATTAATCATTTGCAAGCATGGACAAAACTTTTGCAGTCAAACCGTTTTTACTAAAAGACCCATTTCAACCTGAACTTGTTTCAACCCATTACCCAACCTGCCTGGCCCACCTACAAGAAAATGGTGATGTATTTAGGAACAAAGAGTACTTGGGTCATTCTTCCAAATAATGATGTTGGCTGCTGGGGTTTGGGAGGACTTGGACTTAAAGTCTTCTGAATCAGAAACAGCAATGTAGATGTGACAGAGAGCCAATAAGCCATATGCTTAATGTCTTCACTTTTCTGGTAAATATAATATAATTTGATCCAATTATTAATTATAAAAAATTCCAATATTAAAACTAATCATGAAATATGCCAAAATTAAACATCTGACCTCTATTGCAGAACCCATCATCTGGATGATACGATCAAATATGGTAGTTATATCCGGTTCAAAAGCTTTACAGTGCAAAAGACTTTTGTATATAACATATGTAGCAACTGGTTTCCCTTGAGAAAACCCAAGATCTTGAGTAGCAGCTTTCATGACAGTATCAACTAGCTCCTATATATAGAAACATACAGTTAGATGATGTCATTTAACCTACAAACTCTTAAAAGTATACATTCTCATTTTAACCTTGTAGGTTGATGTGATCTAGACCTAATATAAATTTTTTATACTCCTTTGTGAGGTTAAGACTCATTTTATACACAATTCTAGGCTACTTTAGGACACTAAGTACAAACACATCAAGAAACTCTAAACCGCACAAAGACTATATATCTAACACTCCTCAAGTTGGAGCATAGATGTTTATCATCCCCAACTTGTTAGAAATAAAATCTCGTTGTGCTTTTTATAGTGGATAAGTGAAAATATATACAAGCTGGTACTTGGTCCTGATGTGTACTAGCTGGTTTGACGAAGGGTCTATCCGTGATCTGGCAACATGGTCTCTGATCAGGTGACAATCAGTTTCAATATATGCTTGATCCCCTCATGAAATACATGATTCTTGGCCATAGGAATACAAATAAAAGTATAAAAGCTTGAATACAAATCTCGAATCGAGCAGAAGGACTTCACTACTAGATCGAATTATGAACACAAATCAAGGTATAAAAGTGGTAATGCAGAACATGATATCTTCAACTGGATCTGAAACACAGGATCCGCTGAACATGAGTGTGAACCTGAATATGGTTTGCTGAAGCAGAAATGGCAGCAACAGAGGATGAACATAGCAAGAGTTCAGTAGGATATGGGTTGGTGTCAATGACATGAGCAAGGAAAACAGGAGCTGGTGTCAACTTTAATAGGAGAAAGGAAGGGTAGCAGCAATCCATCTTCAACAGGAGAAAAGAAAAGAGACAGGAGGATGTCTGGAGGACCTTGTGGCAGGTACTCTTGGAATTTACCTTAAATGGGTCTTTTTGTTCTCACCGAATTAACCATATTTAGAAGGTCAGGAAGATTAAATTAAAGAAAAACATAAATAAATGTATATGAAAAAAAATCGTGTCAAAAACATACACGTTCCCTTCCTATGGTGGATTGTGTCAGGTTGCTATCAAATTTCTTTGAAGGAGAGCCACTCTGATGTTCCTGCAGATTAAACACATGTCCTTTAGCTTATCTAAGAAAGAAATTTTGACAGAAAAATACTGTGGAAACATACAAAATGTTAGATTTAATAGGGTCATTCTTTGTATCTTAGCACATTTAAATTAAAATAATAATAATAGTTGTGTGATAAGTCTTCTGGAAGACTATCAGGCTAAATGCATAAATGCTGTACTTGGTATTGGCCCAGATACGATCAAGAACACCAAAATGATATGAAGAAAACAAATTGTTCAACACTTTATTAATTACCAGAAAAGCTTGTTGACCCAGATACCAAGATCCCCTACTTATCCTTGAAAAATAAGACTCCTAAACCTACTCAAATACCAATTAAACTTTCTGCTTCAAACAAAAACATATATATTAAAGTAATCCTAACCATACTAGACTTGCTATTATTATTCAATCCAAACTCTTTTCTAGATAACCTATCAATTAATAAAAGATAACATACTTGACTTGATAATTCTAAATATTCAAACTATTAATCAAACAAACTCATAAACATACTAATAAACCTCCTAAAAATCCTGCTATTTTGCAGCTGCCATAACCCTCCAGATCTCGACCAATTCACAAAATCACACTGGATTTTTGATTTTTTCAATTTAACCCTTCTACTTTCTTATTTTTCACATTTAAACTATTTAGGATTAACTTCCAATACTTAGAAGACTATGTGGCAGTTGACTTGGAAGTGACATGGAATTTATAGATAGAAATTTTTATTTTTCAAAATTGCATCATCGCTGTTAACTGTTAAATATAGAGAGAAAGATCCTGGAGTGTTTTGGATAAGCTAGTTGTTTCAACGTCACCTTTTGTCTCAGAATCTGGTCCTCTGCTTCCATGTCAGCAATCTTTTCTTGAAGACTAAAGAAGAACCACAAAAGCATATAACTAAGCAAGTCACTTCCTGAGTATCAAAGTGATAGTAAAGTTTTCATATAAAATACGACCTTTGCATGTCAATCTTCAAATCAATTATCTTTGCTTCTGCATCCATGGCCTCTTTCAACCTATCTTCACTTAATTTACTGGTCTCTTCATATTTCTTTTGTGTTTCATTAATTTCCAGTTCCAATGAATTAACCACATCCTGCAAATGTTCGAAAACCATGAATGCATCTAAATATCTAATGATGTCATGAAAGATTACATAAAAAATAGACAACTTTACAACATTAAAAAAAGACATGTTTGACTTCAAAAGTTGACCTTGAGTTTCTCATTGTCAGTAGTAAGTGTTTCTATTTTCTCATTGTCAGCAACACGAACTTGCTCCATTTCTCTCTTTGCAGCTTCAAGAAGTTCTTTAGTTTCTTGAAATTGGACTTCCATCTCTTCTATAGCTGACTGCAATTTTGCATTTTCCTTATTTTTAGTTTCCTCCATATCAGCCTACAATATATTGAAGCACTTTAAAATCAAAACAGACATAAGAAAGAAAAATAAAAGTAAAACCTAAAGTTCTGCTGTCTATGATCTCTTATTTCTTTCTTTTGTATCAAAAGTATTATGGAGTACCAATTGAATTTCCATCTCTTTTATAGCAGACTGCAGTTCTGCAGTTTCTTTTTTCTTTGATTCCTCCATATCAGCCTATAAAATTCGAAAACAAATCAAACTATTAGAAACAAAAAAAGGTTATAGCCACAGTTTTGGTTCATGTAATCTGTGATTTTATGTTTTGTGCATCAGAAATCACCAATTCAACTTCCATCTGCTTTATAGTAGACTGCAATTTCGCCTTTTCCTTGTTTTTGGCTTCCTCCATGTCAGCCTAGAAAATTTGGAAGCACACAAAAATAAAGAAGTTAAAACTTAAGTTTTTGTTGCATGATCTCATATTTCATGCTTTGTGTGTCACAAAATGAGCACCAATTGAACTTCCATCTCTTTTAAAGCAGACTGCAATTTTTCATTTTCCTTATTTTTAGCTTCCTCCATATCAGCCTACAACATGTGAAAGCATCCAAATAAGCACGTCAAAGCTATATTTGTTTTTGGTGTAACAAGAAATAAAAGAAGTTCTTGGAACATAATGAAGCACCAATTGGACTTCCATCTCTTTTATAGCAGACTGCAATTTTGCATTTTCCTTATTTTTAGCTTCCTCCATTTCAGCCTAGAAAGTTAAAAGCAGTCAAACAATAGAAAAATAAACAAAATATAAATATATTAAAACAACATTTTGTAATCTATTTTGTGTATAAAGAAGTAGAACAAGTTGCTAGAAAGGTATGAAGCACCAATTGAACTTCCATCTCCTTTACAGCAGACTGTAGCTTCAGAGTTTCCTGCATTTTAGCTTCCTCCATATCGGCCTAGAGAAATTGAAAGGAGCCATAAACAACAAAAGTAATTAAAAGGTTAAAACTAAAGTTTTGGTTTCTATAACATCCTAGTTCAAGATTCATGCATCAAGAGATAAAACAAGTTGTCAACTTGTTTTTTGTAATTACATGACACCAATTACTTCTTCATACAAACTTAATTAAGTCAAAGAAACCCATACAACCCAAAAACATAAATCAAACCCAATACCACAACATATGAAACATATTGACCCTTATGGTGAGAGAAGAAGAAAACGGTACAATACAAAATCAATTTTAGGTGGAGAACCACATATACATTTGTACGTGTGTGCAAATGTATAAAGTGAGAGAAATGGAGACGATTATGTGGTTACATGTTAGAATACATATTCAGAATACATTTATTATTCAGAATATATTTAGCATTGAATGTGATAGAATATATATATTTAGAATATTGTTAGCATTGATTATGATAGGTATTTTCCTTTTATGTTTCTGCTCTATATATAGAGCCTTATTGTAATCTGTTATTCATTGAGAAACAATATTACAAGTTTAACTTGGTATCAGAGCCAAGTAAACAAAAATCCCAAAAACCCTAATCGCTGCCACAGTAACTCTCAACAGCCTTTTCCATCGACCAGTCTTCAATAGACCATGGCCACCATCACTGCCCTTACTACAGCAGAAAAGACTGCTCTCAACTCACACAAATTCGCCTTCACCCTCAACCCTTCTAATTATGGGTATTGGAAGGCAATGCTTGAACCATTCCTAATCTCCAACCACTTATTCGGCTATGTTGATGGTACCATCAAATGCCCACTGCCGATGACAGTAGCAACAACTGAAACTCCATCAGTTGACAACCCTGGATATCTTCATTGGATCTCCAATGATGCTCATGTTCGTATGCTCATCATCTCAACGATTTCTGAAGCATCTTTTCAACATGTTCAAGGTACAACTTCCAGAGATTTGTGGCTAGAACACTTCTTCTCGTGAGTACACACTGAAAACTCAGCTGCTGAAAATTGAAATGAAGGGTGATGAAACTCCAGGAGCCTATCTAAGCCGAGCACAGGAATATGCCACTGCACTAGCCAATATTGGTGAACCTATGAAGGATAAAGACCTTGTTATGCTTGCCATTTCAGGACTCCGAGATGAATACAATGGTCTAAAGTCAAACCTTCTTGCTCGGCACCCTCCCATCATCTTCAATGAACTCCATGGGCTGCTACATGATCATGACTACTTGATCAACAAGACCAATTCCACCCCTGCAGCAGTAACACCTCAAGCCTTCAACACCATCACTCAATCATCGATCCCAGATCTAAACAACATTCAATCTCAACTCAACAACCTGCAACTTATGGCTGCTCAAATAGGGTATCAATTGAACCCTATCACACCTCACAATAATCAACCGCAGGCTGCATTTGTTTCTCGGTCTACCAACAACAACCGAGGCAGTCGTCGTGGAAATTTTCGAGGTAACTCCCGAGGACCACTGCAGAACAGGAACAGGGACAACAATAGCACCCGTCAGTTTTCTTGGGCATCAACCCAAAACACTGTCTATGGTCATTGTAACCGATGCGGAATAGGCCATCTTCCTTCTCAATGTCCACAACAACCTGTCCACTCCTCTAGGCAGCAGACTCAAGCTAATTTGACAACTTTTTCTGATGCCGCATCAGCCTCGGGAATCACTTGGTTCCCAGACACAGGTGCTACCAACCATGCTACTCCAGACTTATCAAGCCTAGACAATTCTGAAGTCTATCAAGGTAAAGACTCACTCCATGTTGGCGACGGTAAGGCCCTTCCTATACTCCACATTGGTTCATCAAAAATCCACTCATCAAACAACACACTCAATCTTTCCAATGTTCTTCATGTTCCTGAAATTCAGAAGAATTTACTCTCTGTTCAACAATTTTGTTGTGATAATAACGTTTTCTTTGAATTTCATTCCTCTTTTTTTATTGTGAAGGACGAGTCTACACATACCCCCCTCCTTATGGGTCCAAGTAAGCATGGTCTCTACTCCCTCCATCTACCACAACTCAAGCCTATCCCGAAGATTGTCTTCACTGCAACCAAAGCTTCCTCAACCATTTGGCACCAACGCCTTGGCCACCCTCATCAACGTGTTTTTACATCACTTATATCTAGTTGTTCTTTACCAGTTACTACAAAATTATCATCTTTATTATGTTCATCTTGTCAACTTGGAAAATCTTCCAAACTTTCATTATCTAGTTCTAATTTTCGTAGTAATAATATTTTAGACTTGATATATTGTGATGTATGGGGACCATCACCCACCATCTCTTTTGATGGCAATCGATTTTTCATGTTATGTGTAGATCATCACACACGATATATGTGGTTTTACCCATTAGCTCACAAATCGAATGTCTACTCCACATTTAAAAAATTTGTGACCATGGCCGAAAGGCAATTTAACACAAAACTAAAAACCGTCCAAACGGATTGGGGAGGAGAGTTTCGGAACTTATCCACTTTTTTCACCTCTCTTGGAATCATCCACCGGCGCTCTTGTCCACACACGAGTGAACAAAATGGCATTGTTGAACGCCGTCATCGCCATGTGGTTGAAACCGGTCTCACTCTCCTAGCACAAGCTAAACTCCCCCAACGATTTTGGAGCTTTGCCTTTGAAACAGCCGTTTTCCTAATCAATAGACTTCCATCTCGTACTTCTTCAAATAAATCTCCATTCCAACACCTCTTCAATCACAAACCCAACTACTCATTCCTTCGTGTCTTTGGTTGTGAGTGTTTCCCTCATCTCCGCCCATATAATAGACACAAAATGGATTTCCGCTCCACTCCGTGTGTCTTTCTTGGCTATAGTCCTAGCCACCATGGGTATCGTTGTCTTGACCCTACTAATGACCGTATATATGTGGCGAGACATGTGCGGTTCAATGAGGAAGTCTTCCCATTTCACTCTCCCCTACCATCACAACAACCACCCTCCCCGACTCCCTACACCTCTATTTACCCACAACCACCAACAAACTCTCCAGAACCCAACAACCCTCCTACCACCCCAACTGCTCCACCCACCGCTACCTTCTCTCTCAATCAAGACAACCCAACACCAACACCAACACCAACACCAACACCCTCTTCTCCTACCTCTCCCACATCTACACCAATACCGCCTCCTCCACCACCCCCACCACCCCGTACCCGACCACCCCGTACCCGCCCACCCAACCTTCGCCCCAATCCCAAACGAACCATTCCATATAACCCCTCTGAGTATCACACCTCTGTTTCCTCCAATACCATTCCCACCCCCACCAGCTTCTCTGTCGCTAACAAACATGCGGAGTGGCGCCTTGCCATGACTGAAGAAATTGATGCGCTACGTAAGAATGGAACATGGTCTTTAGTCCCTTATGTTAAAAACACTAATCTTGTTGACTGTAAGTGGCTATACAAGTTAAAGGAAGATGCTCAAGGTAATATAACTCGCTACAAGGCTCGCCTTGTCGCGAAAGGTTTCCACCAACAGCCGGGTATTGACTATCATGAGACCTTCAGTCCGGTAATCAAAGCAACAACCATTCGGACTGTTTTATCTCTTGCTGTCACTCAAGGATGGTCTCTCCGTCAACTGGATGTTCAAAATGCATTCTTACATGGAGAACTAAAAGAAACTGTCTACATGAAACAACCTCCGGGATTTGTGGACCCCACAAGACCGGATCATGTTTGTCTTCTTCACAAATCATTATATGGGCTTAAGCAAGACCCGAGGGCATGGTTTTCTCGGCTATCATCGGTTCTTCAACAACGTGGGTTCACTGGTTCAAAAACCGATCCGTCCCTTTTCATTCTCAAAACCGGTGCCACACGTGTCTACCTTCTAATTTATGTTGACGACATCATAATCACCGGAAACAACCCCTTGGAAATTGACTCCATTGTCAGTCATCTAAGCTCCACATTTGCCCTCAAAGATCTAGGGCAACTTCACTACTTCTTGGGCATCGAGGTTCTCACTCAAGGCCACAACTTGATTTTATCTCAACGTAAATACATAATGGATATTCTCAATCGATCAGGTCTCCTTGATTGTAAACCGATGAACTCACCTATGAGCACCTCCCAGATTTTATCCACCGACGATAGCCCCCTCTTTCCAGAACCTGAAAAATTTAGACAAACTGTTGGTGCTCTACAGTATGCTACTCTCTCTCGGCCTGACATTGCATTTGCTGTGAATAAAGTATGTCAGTTCATGCATGCACCAACAGAAAATCACTGGACGGCAGTTAAGCGCATTCTACGCTATCTAAAAGGAACCTCACACCTTGGTCTTCTCATTCGCTACAACTCCAAGTCTTCTCTGCAAGCTTTTACGGATGTCACCTAGCAGCCAAGCCTCAATCACCCTATCCATGCATACTTTGACTCTGATTGGGCAGGATGCCCAGTCGATCGTCGCTCCACGGGGGGATTTGCCATCTACTTGGGTTCGAATCTTATATCTTGGGCTGCTCGGAAACAACGCACAGTCTCCAGGTCCTCAACTGAATCAGAATACAAGGCAATTGCAGACACTGTAGCTGAACTTATCTGGTTGAAAGCTCTCCTTCTTGAACTCGGTGTCCCAACAACAACTCCCACTCTATGGTGTGACAATCTGGGAGCTACCTATCTAGCAGCTAACCCGGTGTTTCATGCTCGCACAAAACATGTCGAGGTTGACTATCATTTCATTCGTGAACAGGTGGCTCAAGGTCAATTGGATGTCAAGTTTATTTCCACGAATGATCAAATTGTTGATGTCTTTACGAAGCCTCTGTCATCCCAAAGACATCTATTTTTAAGGTCCAAGTTGCAGGTCGTTCCCCGCCCTCAACTTGCGGGGGAATGTTAGAATATATATTCAGAATACATTTATTATTCAGAATATATTTAGCATTGAATGTGATAGAATATATATATTTAGAATATTGTTAGCATTGATTATGATAGGTATTTTCCTTTTATGTTTCTGCTCTATATATAGAGCCTTATTGTAATCTGTTATTCATTGAGAAACAATATTACAAGTTTAACTTTACATAACCACCTTATGTATCACATGTAAAGCCATAGATACAAGTGTGTATGTAGCTCTCATAGTTCTCTAGTTATATATGGTTATGTATTGAACGGTCCTATACACACACATATATCAAGTTCAATGATATCATATGGTGGTTTGATGACAAGAAAAAGGTTCAAACCAAACCTCCTTGACTTATTAACTAAACTTGAGTATGTTATGGTGCAAAAATAATTTATAGGTAGCAATATTGACTTGTTTACTTATGAATGGGTCAATTAGGATTGGGTGTAATCTATAGTGGGCCAAAAAAGTAATATAAGATATAGTTGAAGGGGAACGGGCCAAATTTTTTCAAAGTGCATTTTTAACGCCTAAAATTTTCCTAACTCATTACCTTCAAAAATAAGATCATTGGTTTTAACAATATAATGTTTGCATATCATATTAGACACTAAATATCAGCAGAAGGTTGAAATTTTTTTTACAAAATTTGTTTCGTGACTCGTACCAAAAAGTCATCAGATTTGATCTGAACCCGTTTGTGACCCATTACCCAATTGTATGACCCTCTCACAGTTACTAAACTACAATAATTGGTTAAAGGTATATTTACCCTTGTACGTTCCTCCTCCTGTAATCGCATTGCCAGTTCTTTGGCTTCCTTTTCCAATTTAGATTTGGCATCTTGGAGAGCATTAGTGTCACTTGCAACCTACAAAAAGACATATTGACGAATGCAGAGAAAATATTGTTGAAAGCAACTTCCATACTTATGTTATGTTAACCAACTTTTCACATCATGGGGTTTCATAAAGTCAACATTTTTAAAGAAAATGTATAATTTGGTGTAACTGAAAGTAACTTGAAAAGGAACGACAATAACGTGGTTGTAAATTAAACCAGTTTAAATCTAGAGCCTAAAATGTGAGAACAAAAACATGTGAAAGATATAGATATAGTCACCTTTTTAAGCCTCCTTAATTCTATACGTGCCAAGTCTTTCCTTAAAATAGACTGTGCGTAAATTGCTACCTTCCTCATTTTTAAATAACGACGCAATGCCAAATGTTGGCGGCATCGACTCTGCAAATACATTTATGGAGCAATATCGGATTAAGAATAAAAAGCCTTTGACATGGTTTCTGTGAACATGAAGTCTAATGTTACATAACTAAATTTAAAGGTGGTAAATTGGGTGTGTTGGGCAACGGGTTCATGTCCAAATGGGAAATTTTGGAAGGGGGTCAAGTGGTCAGGCTCACCCTGTAATTCATTTTCCCAGATTACAACAAAAAATAAAAATAAAAAAAAAAGACCAACACATTTATACAAAATTGAAAAAAATGATAATATGAAATCTGGTGACAAAATGCTACAGTCAAAAGACTATAGAATTTAAAATATTAAAATGTAATAATATTTTTTATAGTAACTAATGATATAGTTTTATAACCTGTGTGTCTGTATTAAGGGGAAGATGAGAGCCCCGACCACCTCAGTTCTATTAGACTATATTATTATTAGGGTTTAGTATTGATTATTATTAGGGTTGAGCCCATGGGCCCGGTTTAGGTTTCTAGGGTTTCTTATAAACTCTATATAATGTAACCATAACCTATCAATAATATTCAATTCACTCTTTTACCATCTTACATGGTATCAGAGCCTTAGGGTTCTGGGTACCTTTTTCTCCGCTGCACCATCACAAAAACATACAAACCCTAGCTGTCGCCACCAACTTCAAACCCTAGACTGGGCGGTGTGCCGCCACCGCCGCCGCCCTGTCCCACCTTTGTTTTATGTTCGTTTCTTCTCTATTTTCTAGTTTCAATTGAATAAAGCTTCGTTATCGGTTGAATATTTAAACCTATTACCTATCTCCATTATCTTGGTTTGTTCACATCCATTTTCTTGGTTCGTTTCTAGATTATGGCTTCTAACGTGGTCCTTTTTTTTTCTTTTTTTTCTATTTATCGGTGTTTTAGCCGCATCAAGGACCACGGTCCATGCACACCGATCTCAAGCTACGGTTTGATTTGATTTTTTTCTTTTTTTAGATCTACGGATCTTATCTCCTGATCTACGGATCCAAGAGACCGCCATTTGACTACGGTCACCGGTCTTGTTTTATTTTTCTTTTTTTTATATCTACATATGTCATCTCTTGGTCTACGGATCCAAGAGACTACCGTTTGCTAGCCTCGAGACAACGCTAACGACTACGGTCGTCAGTTATCAGTTATCATTCCAGAAATCAAGAACCAAGGAACTATCAAGCGCACTATGGATAGCGCAATCAACTAAAATTTGGATAACAATATCAAGCACAATATTAATTGTTGGCTAAAGCTTGGAAATTCAAGTTGATCGAAGCATGTTTATCTTATTACTTTTAGTTTTATGTTATTTTATGTTTTCCAGTCATAGCGTACGGTTACTTCTGCCACGACTGCGGGGGAGTATTAGACTATATTATTATTAGGGTTTAGTATTGATTATTATTAGGGTTGAGCCCATGGGCCCGGTTTAGGTTTCTAGGGTTTCTTATAAACTCTATATAATGTAACCATAACCTATCAATAATATTCAATTCACTCTTTTACCATTTAACAAGTTCAACCTTCTATTTGACGGCCTTAGTTACCCACTTAGACATGTTAGGGGGCGTTTGGTTGGAAGGAATGGAATGGAATTGAGAAACTAGTATAATTTTCAAGTAAAATTGTGTTTGAGTGAGCAATTAAAAGTAAACCCAAGGGAATGTTTCACCTCAAATTCCCTTGGTTGTGGGATTTCAAAATCCTTCCACCTAGAGAGGGAATTTGAAATCCCACAACCAAAGGAATTTGAGGTGATACATTCCCTTGGGTTTTACATTTCATTACCCACTTAAACATAATTTTGCTTGAAAATTATACTAGTTTCTCAATTCCATTCCATTCCTTCCAACCAAACGCCCCCTTAGATTCCCTTTATCCTTTTAACCTGTAAGACCTTTTTATGGCCCAAATCGACCCAGACAGTTACATTAAATGGAGTACTTTTGCTGTTTTATTTGTGTTTGGATTGGTACTGCCAGCTCTAATTAACATACGTACTTCCTGAATTAGATTTCATACCTGGATACCAATTGCTGCTTTTGTTTGCCTTTTATAATTATATGCATTGCGTGCAGCCATGCCACGCATTCCATTTTGAATAAAAACAACTGAAGTACTCATAAATCTGTAACGAGTTCTCTCACGATGCATGCGTGCATTTTTCTGAATCCTCAAACATGCCCTTTCTTTCCTTCGACGCTCATAGTAAGCACGTGCAACTTCCCCTGTAATAATATATTATAAGTAAGCTAGATTTTACAATTGATCTGTTTACTTATTAAATGGCCAGTTTTATCTCAAATGGGTCAAATCAAAAAGTTTAGCTAAAGGCGAATCTATTTTTAGTGCATATAACCTACTGAACCGTTCTATTCAAAGATTTCGATTACTGTTGATATCATATTGTTTCTGAAATCATAAGTTATTGTTTAAAAGATGGAACAAAGCTCAAGCTTATAGTACTACTAGTAAGGTAATAGTTGTGTATACCTCTACATATAGTTTGTATCAGTATTGCTGAAGATCGTAACAAGATAAATTTGTTACATGCAGAATAAGCACGAAATTTTGTCTGGATTTTGGTAGCAGATCTTCCTAAGACCTCGCTTCTACGAGCATCTATCTCTGCCATTTGTCCTGCTCTCAGGAACACTTTTGTTTTACCAATCTGCAAGAGTTTTAATCAGAAACATTGCACCTGTAAGAATATCCACACCATATAAATTTTAGCACCTGAGGCTGCAACTTAAAAGAAAATATTTCGAGTACCTGATACCCTTCAAGGCTCGCCTTCTCTAATAAAATTTTCGAAGCCTCTATCTCATCACTACAGTTAAATGCAAGATAAATACTTGTTATTAAAATCATGTTTAAGTTACACTATTTTCAGAAAACAAGAAACTTAAAATAATAAATGTTAACAATTTAACTCAATGAAGAACAAAAAGAGTAGTTTTAGAAAACAATCTTTCAAAAGTAGCATTATAAAGCATAAAATATACAAATTTTCATTTATACATGTAAAAGTAATTAAAATGATATAGTACACGAAAATCAGATTACATGGAAAATAACTTTTTCCGTACTAGGCTTAAGGGGCTGAGTTGGCGAGTCTTAAGAGTCTAATCGATCATATCGGGCTACGCCCAAGAACCTAACAGAGCTTTTCTATATAACATTAGGACTGGTTGTAACTTTCAGACCTAATAGGGGCCTAAAGGATCCAGGCTCAGGCCAGACCTTCCCCCTAGCCTTCTGTGTTCCAAAAGAAGTATGAACTGCTTTAAAGTCAATCATACTACCCTTCCCCAAGCATTCTGTGTTCCAAAAGAAGTATGAACTGCTTTAAAGTCAATGATGCTACCTTAGGTTTACAACATTAGGTGAAAGGATCTTGAAACGGTCTATAAATTCATGGAAAGGTTTACGAGTAGGGAAACCCGCACAACTGATCCTGATTGCCTCCATAACTCCCTGAAACAACATGACTTGTGTCTCACTATGCAAGAACACACATAAAATTGAATACATGAAACCCTAGAAATGGTAAACTAACCCCACATCGAAGTTGTTGCAATATATTCTGATTCTCAAAAATGGCTGGCTTTAAAAGATTATTTGGTTTGACACAGCGTACGTAATGCGGCTCTGTGTGACTAAGTGTCTCAAGCAATGCTTGTAATTGTTGCTGTGAAGATGAGGCATGCCAAGATGAGCTAAACAAAAAAACTAGAGATGGAAATATGAGTGGGTCAGGCAGGCGGGTAATGGGTCAAAACATGTTCAGGTTGAAAAGCGTCACGTTTAATATGTGTTATTTGTTAAAATGACCTATCAGGTTGACCTGCAAACACTTTTCTCAATTTCTACTTTTTATTACAAAAACAACATTATTACAACAATAAGCTAAATATTCGAGCAAATTACTTAGGATCTTGTAAGCATTAAACATATACTACAAGTGACTTTCAGCCCATTCAACCCGTTGCTAACCCACTCGAGATAAAACACAACCCAGATTGACCCGTTCATAAGTAAATGGTTCAAAAATCATTAGTTCTATATCAAGTGCAGGAATGATGGTGGACTGATAGAAAAAAGTTAGACCTTGAATTGGGAACCAATTGATATGAACTTTGAAGCTTTAGATGAGTCTTGCGAAAGAGGTGGGAATAAACTTGATACAAAGAGGCACTTTGAAGCATTCATGAGAGCCTGATGCTCAGCAACAACATAGTCCTTGTTTTTATCCAAGAAGAAGTCACTTTGATAAGTAACCTAAAACAAAAGTACTTCATATAAATAAATATATCAAAAATTTTGCATTTTCTCTAGATACAAATGTATTAGGGGTGTTTGGATTTATATTCTGAAGTTGATTATCTGATAATCATGAGTTGTCGCAATAATCGGTTCCATATGTTTGGACAGACAGACTCTACTTTCGATTATCAAATTATTACGATAATCAGTTTCATAAAAGCTGCAACCAAACTGATTTTTAAAGAAAAATTAAGTTGAGACTTTTACTATAAGTTCACAACCAGTGTCTTTTTTTTCACAAAAATGATGTCTTTTGGCCAATTTTTGTATTTATCTTTTAATAGTCATAAATCATCAAACACTTGAAAAACTGATTATTTGCAATTTCAATCAGCAAAAGCGCATTCAATGGCTATCACCTCCAGCACGTTTTATTACAGTTGATTATATGATTCTGTCTATTTAATATCTCGCATAACCACTTTCAAAGTGCACAACCAAACACCCCTTAACAATATTTATTTATTTATTACTATGCAATAAAAGGAAATAAA
Source organism: Flaveria robusta (assembly GCA_025506415.1). Classification (NCBI taxonomy): domain Eukaryota; kingdom Viridiplantae; phylum Streptophyta; class Magnoliopsida; order Asterales; family Asteraceae; genus Flaveria; species Flaveria robusta. Next base: position 25,090,076 of record CM046471.1, on the reverse strand, counting down.
TATGCATACATCACCAGCATAATGGCATATGGTGAAGCCTGTATTCGATAGCTTTGGTTTGCTAAAACGTTTATGATCTTTAAACGTCTGGTAAAGCTTTTCAGCAAAGGTAGTGTGAGTGGATCTTGGAAACATGCTGCATGAAATTGACATGGTAAGGTCAGTTATTCTTATAACTACAATCACTATATTTTGGCTATTCAAATATCATAAAAGGTGACTTGTTACTTAACAAAGTATGTCATAACACCTACCCAAGAACATGGGACATAAACATTGTTTTGTGACTCGAGTGATCTTTCACCATGAACTACTAAGTAACATATTTAAGTATTAACTATATAAAATTGTTTGCTATCTGTACAAAATGCATACATACCAAGCTTCATCCAAAAGGGCAAGGATTCCCCCTGGTTTCTGAAGCAATCAAAAAACTAGATTAGATGAACGGAGAAATATTATACAAATTGCTATCTGGCGGATTGGGTAAAAGGCCAACAGGTTTGGGTCAAACAGATGATTTTGCACATTTATTGATCCAAATCGAAACATTGTTTGTCCAAAACTTTTACATTTTCTTATAAATAACAACTATAAATTTGTTTTATTTCAGTAGTAAACTAAATTTTTAAATAAAATGATTTAGAAGGTTGTATGCATTAAGAAAATACACTTGGATGACATTCTATTCGTTCGACCCATTGACCCTGTTTCTGTTTAACTATTTTTTTTTTACCCGTTTGACCTGTTAGAGATAAAACCAAAACTGATCATGCATGGACCTTTTCAATGAGATCCAGAATATCTTGATTGTCCACAAACTCTATATAACTCCAATTGATTTCCTCCTTGTAATATTCCTCTTGCTCCATCTTGAAAACATGCTGTCAAAAGAAAAAAACATTTTACCAGCACCAAGATTAAGCTACAAATACATGCTTAAACATCTAAAAACATGCTTATATAAACAAACCTGATTAAAATGTTGTTGGAGTTTTTCATTAGTAAGATTGATGCAAAATTGCTCAAAACTGCATACAGCCAGTTAAATTTTATGTTAAGCACATAAAACAATCAGGACCCAGATTAAGCTGCAAATAACATGTTTTTTATGTTCATGAGAAACCATTATAGTTCACACACAAAAAACAATTCTATAACAAACTTTAGGCAAGTAATAATCAGCTACAAATCAAACCTAGAGTTATTTATTAATGGAACCATAAACTGTTATAAATGATGAACCAAAAGCATACCAGTTAAGCACCTGTTCGTCTTGAAACTCTCAAATCCATATATATCCAGAACCCCGATCAAGAATTTTGAATTTGCATCTTGACCAATAGAATTATTAATCCTAGTCACAATCCTGGGTGATGCAATAAAGATCTTGAGCTATAAATCCATAAAAAAGGTACACTAATGTGGCAAAAAGGGCAGGCTAAATGGGTTAAAACATCTCACTATAAAACTAAAATGCAATAAAAAATAAAAAAAACGGGTGAAAGGGGTAGGGTTGAGTTGACCCACAAACCTTTTTGTTCTATTTATATAACTAATAAATGCAGTACTTATATTTACAAAAATATTATTATTAAATAATAATCCAATCTTCAGATTAACCATCTAGGAGGTTGCATGCGAGTATAAACTTTTGGGGGATTTTCGACTTGTTTGACCATTCAACCCATTTGACTTGCTCCCCTTATAGCTAATTTTTGTTTTATTTTGACAGGTTTGAGATAAAACACAAGCCAAATAAATCCATCTTTAGTAAATGGTAAGAAATCACCACCTCTAGGATATGGTATCAACATTGCATTTAGATCAAACTTACCAATCAAACAATCGTGAATACACAATTTTAGCCAAAGCATCTCTACTGATAGCCGCAGAATTTGGATCAAGAGACTTTTTAATGCTCTCGCCACGAGTTACCATCACACGCTGGCAAAAAGATTCTTGAAGAGCTTTCTCATCACACCTAAACAGAACATGTCTATTTTACAAAAAATGATTCTTGATTATGAATAAATAGAAATAAAAATTATTAAAAAAAAATAACTACATGAAAAGCTCAGCTGCTGTTTTCAGATGAAATCGAGATTTATCATCTTTCGGTTGAGAGGAATCTGGTTCGCTCCCTCTATTGAACTCAATATTTCCCAAGTGGAGAATTGCAGCCACAACACGGAAAATCGCTTCCTGTAAGGGAAAGAAACATTTTAGATTGCCTAATGTTGATACATTATAACAAAATATCACGTCTTATACATACCTGCTCTTCAGAATTGATCCCAACAACACCCATGGCTTGTATTGTTGCAAGGTACTCTTTAGACTCATCTACTCCTGTGAGTTCATAACAATTTGATTGATTAAGGTAGCGAAATGTTCTTGGGTTCCCCAGTTTATACTTTTCAGACACCTGAAAAATGCACCAGTGAAGATTGTAGAAAAGTAAAAGAAGATATGAGCTCACAAAAGCATAATCCAGTTTAAAGATAATTGACATTATTAAAAATCAAAACAGAAAGAAATCATAATGTGGTAGATTAGAGCTTAAGAATTACCAAACACATATAGGCCAATTATATTCAAACATCTCAATTACCATTCTATTCACTGTGTGATTATACTCTTCTAATACATTAGGTATATAAATTTCAAAAGGTATATACACAAATATTCAGATATTTGATTTTACAGGTAACTGATTACCTCAGGTGGTGCAGCACAGAGCATGTAAAAGCAATGGTAACTTCTTTCAGGGTCAGAAACTTGACAAACACGTGATCTTTCCAACAAATAAGTTCTTATAGCAGCTCCAGATATCCTTGCATGTTCGTTGAATTGGAGCTCAACAAATTTACCAAATCGACTGCATAATAGAAATATTTAGTTAAATAAAGTTAATTAATTAAAAAAACACTCAAGCCTTGAAACTTTCTCCACAAAAAGCCTTCGTGAACCTTGAATTGTTGTTCCTGACAGTCTTGGCGTTACCAAATGCTTCTAAAACTGGATTAGACTGCCAAATAGAAAAAACTAAAAAGTTGAGGTAAGAAAATCAAACATGTTTCTTATTAATGTGTAATTACATGCCCTGACAGAAATAACGGTAACCGTGGGCAGGTCAAAATGATTTCAAAACAGGCAAAAATGATTCAAAAACAGGTAGGAACTGAAGCAGGATGGGTTGACTTGAAACAAGTTTTGTATATAAATAACTAAATTGTGAAATATGATCACAACTTTTTTATTATTTCACCAATCATAATATAAGTTAGGAGCTTATGCATTAAGAATCCACTTTGAATGACTGCTGACGTGTTTGAACCATGGTCTTATAAGCTACTACTTCCAATTCTGCATGTTTCCCGAATCAACTCATTAAGAACAAAATGGGTCATCTCTAAGTGACATCATGCATAACATTTGTGCAAATTCTAAATAGATACAGCATACTTCTAGAACTTGCTGTTCCACACTCCTTTCACCAGCTCCAGATCGACCTCCCATATAAGCAAGATATTGCATAAGATTTTTTGTGCTTTCGGTCTTACCCGCACCGCTTTCTCCACTTACTAGAATTGACTGGCTTATTCCTTCATTAACCATCTGCCTGCATTGAAAAGGTCTTTATTCTTCATGTATATATTAATATTTTGTATCTCAATAAATAGAGGTAAGAATTTTGAGCCATGTACTCATGATCTACGAAAGGGTCTATTCAGGTTACACTTTATTTATAGTTAATAAAATAGTGAAAAGTCACCTATGGTCCTTTTTAATGCATACAACCTACCAATTGCTATATTGTAAAAAACATTGTTGTAATCATAAGTAAACACATACTTATTCATAAAAAAAATAGGTGAACCTGGTCCAACTAGGCCCATATTGACCTGTTATACAACCTGCCCAACCCACCCATTTTGTTACCATTTATTAATAAATTGACGTAAGGAGGAATAAAAAGAAGAATGCCTGTATGCCATATCTGCAATAGCATATGGATGTGGAGTCAGTTCCCCAAGAGCTACCCCTTTGTACTTTTCCATCATGGTCTTGTCATATAAATTTGGTATTCGTTTGAAAGGGTTCACCGCAATCAAAATATTTCCTGTGTAGGTCTGGGAAACCAGGTTGGTGACTAGAATTTAGTTTTGTAACAAAACAAAGCTTCTATATAAGATAAATATGTACTCACGTATATTTCATCCATGTCAAATCGACATTTTAAATTTTGTAGAACCCCAGGCTCATGCAGATAAGCCAACTTTGTCATATCATCCACTCCACATTCAGGGAACTCAGGATCTTTTGGATACACGCAGGACACAGAAGTTACAACCTATAGTAACAATTGCATCAGTAAAAAAATGAGAAGTTTCAAAGTAAGTTGATCAAATTTTGTCTTTTAAATATCTTAAACCCTACCCAAATCGTATCCTTTCCCAAGTCTAAGAATATAAAATCGAAAAAGAAAACACTTACTTCTTTTCCAGATGAGCATTGTACTTTTATTTCTTTGTCATTGATTTCTAAAACATCACCATCTATCCAAGATACCTCATTATCCTCCACCCAGACTTGAGATCCAACTATGATATTAGATGAAGTAGACTGCATGACAATTGTGTGTTAATCATTAAAAAAATCTTTAAGAGCTAACAAAATAAGCTAAGCATAAACGATCAGCTATATTTAAAAATAAAACCAACTGTATGATAATCAAGTGAAAATACTAAAACTAAAGTTTCAGCATAGCATCATCAATAGTGATCAAATGCACACATCATAGTCATCAATGGTAATCAAGTACCAACTCATTTTGTAACATGTAGCATACCAACTCATTTTGTAACATGTAGCATAGAAGTTCATAAAGAGCCCTTAAGGAAAACACCGTAACAAAATCACTCAGATCAATGATGAATTGTATGATAAGCAAGTGAAAATACTAGAACAAAAGTTACAGCATAGCATCACTGGTGATCGAATGTACACTTCATAGTCATCAATGGCAATCGAGTATCAACTCATGTTAAACATGTAGCATAGACATCATAAAGAGCCCTTAACGACAACACTGTAACAAAATCAACTAGACCAAATAATGAATCGTATGAGAATCAAGTCAAAATACTACTACAAAAGTTCCATCATAGCATCAATGGCGGTCAAATGCACACTACATACCATCAATGGCGATCAAATATCAACTCATTTTGAAACATGTAGCACATACATTCCTAAATATACCTTAACAACAACACCGTAATAAAAATTAGGGTTCATCTAATTACGTTAACGGAAACTTAATTACCATTGTGGAAAAACACCTCCGATCTTCTTAATCACAACGTACAAATTAATCTGACGATAATCAAACGGATATAAATCTGGTGAACCCTAATCAAATTCCTATTACCATCAACATACAAAATTGTCAGCGGAATGATCGTTTTGACATTGAGAATTCAACGGGGGAAACGCTGCAGAGACTAATGACGGTGAATAGCCTTTGATCTCTGAGATGAAAAACCTCCGGCAAGGTTTCCGACGTGTTTTAGCATCCTCCGGTGACCGGAAACCCTAAGGTTATCAGATTGTGTTGGTGTTTGTGATCCCATGTGCCCGAGTTTTGTGGGTTTCTATTTCTTTTCCTCCAAGGGTCTAACGGCCACAGAAGCAAGTATAACGGAAATGACTTGCCTTTTGTTTTTCGATTTTCCTGCGCTCCTCCGTTTGATTAAAAAAATAGCTTTAAATAATAAAAAAAAAATCATATTTATTTATAAGAAACTAGGTTATAGCTTATAACCCATTTATTATATAGCTGAAAAAAATAAAACATGTTAAAATCATTAATTTTATAAATATTTTATTTTAGATGTCATTAGCTATTGGTGAAATAAAAATATAATAAATATCTAAAAATTATAACAAATAAGAAATTAGAAATTATTACGTTATATTTAAAGATAAAATATGTCTGAAATCATATAATTTAGTATGTATTAATAAGTTATTAAAATAAAAATATTTATATTTTAGATGTTTGATAGTTTAATTTAATTATTTAAATAATTATTATTTAATATGAAAGAGATAAAAAAACATAAATATAAATATGTTTGTTTTAACATATTTTAGTAAGAAATGAAAGTCAATTTGATAGTTGTTATAATTTTTGCATTTATTATGAGATATAGGAGGGAAATAATTTTTTTGATATGCTAAAATAATGACACGTGTCATTTGATATGTTAGAATGATAACACATGTTTTAAAAAACCTTATTTTATTGTATGTTATAGATTATAGATTGAGAACTCATTACCGTTAGGTTAGAGTTAATACCTTCCAAATAAAAAGATTGCACAAATCGTAGTTTGTGTTGGGCAAGTGCCTTCAATAGGTTATGAAAGAAAATATATGAAAGCGTTAACTTTTACTAGAGAGAATTAAGTGTTTAGCATTGTATTATATCTTGAAGGTGTATTGCTTAGTATATCACAACTTGCTTGTTAATTTACTTGTTAAAAACTCAAGCAAAACAACTAGAGTTGGTTTGATGTGAGTTAACTTGCGTAAATTATTAAGTTGGATATGAGGTGCGAATAGCTCATTCGGATATTAAACTATAAAAGTTTGCTAAATGATAAATTATCTTTATTTAATTTTATCTTTTAAATATTTGATCACGTTATTTAGGACTTGTATGATTTGATATTATTGTTGACTTACTGTTTATGATTTATGAAAACATAAGCATACAAAATCATCAAAATCTATAAAGAAAAGATCACCAAGCAACGACGTTAAGACGTCATTACTCTGAATTCAGAAAAACAAACAAATAAAGAAATCACACATACTGAATACATTAAAAGTGAAATCAAAAAAAGAGAAAAATATGAGAAGTATATTCACTCACTCGCATCATATTAGAAGTATTAGACTAGGTTATTATTAACGAATAGTTTAGGGTTAATTATGTAATATTATCCTTTATATAAAGTATTTTCTATTGTAACCCAAAACATACAATTACTCAATACAATTACAATTACAATGTTTAATTTGGTATCAGAGCCAGGAGGGCTCAATCATTGCCGGAACCCTAATCAGGGCGGTTGGCCGCCGCCGCCGCCTTGTCCAACCATCCATCACCGTTTCTGTGACAATAACCACCGCTACCACTTTCTCCTTCAACAGGCGTATACAAACCGCTATTGTCTCTTTCCTTTCACACAACAATAGTTGCTGCTAAACCCTAACCCTAGCCACCACCAAACCTTAATTTTAGTCGCCGCACACCTTATACAATCATCGTTGCTCCTTCTCGTCCATATCAACCTGTCATCGCATACAATGCGATGCTTCACCGTCTCACTGCCGCTATACAACAACGGTTCCGTCATACAACGGCAACACCTTTGTGCAAAAGTTTTAGGTGTGATTGTTAAGGGATACAAGAGAAGAACAACTGGAGTTTCAGTTTCACATCGTATACAACATGATAACAGAAAAAACACAACCGGTTTCTCATCACATTCGACGTCTACGGTTGGCAAACATGGTTATCGGATTAAATATGGGAAACAACAACCCTTATTTTTTTAATGGACATGTTGGGGTTGGATGAAAAGTGATGGAGTAATCAAGTGGCCTGAATCAGATATTGAACAAGACCAATAATTTACTTTACTTATTTTCTTTCTTTTTTATTGTTATAGTTATTTGGTTTTAGATTTCAAGCTAAATCTCTTCCGAGCTTAGCTTGCGGGGGAATATTAGACTATGTTATTATTAGTGATTAGTTTAGGGTTAATTATGTAATATTATCCTCTATATAAAGGACATTCTATTGTAACACTAAACATACAATTACTCAATACAGTTACAATTACAAGATTTAATTAAAAGCCATTGTTATTTAGTGGACATGACAAGCTAAAACATGTCATGGCCATGGTTTTGAAAATCTAACTCGTAGTCGTTGGATCTTTTAAGTTTTCTAAAATTTTTTCATGGCGTTTCTATAACAAGCCGACAGTTGTTTTAATTTATGTAATTGCAATATAACATCTGAAGTTAATTATACTTCTTTTATAACTTAATATATGGGAAAGCCACGTGAGCGTACAATTTCATCCATAAAAGACTGAAATCTTTCTTAAGAAGATTGCATGATTGTATCACGTCAAATAATGTTTAACATGGAATGTTGGTTTTATCTCTATGGGTCTCTGGGTACCCAATGTAAGATGTTTGTTAGTATAAGCTGGTCCTAGTTTTACAATGTATACTTTTGACGATAAAATTTAAAAATATTTATGATATACACAAAAATTAGTTTTGATACACCAGTTGTTTGTTCATCTTCCATGGAGAATTGAGGCTCCAATGAGTGAAAGCATGTTCCTCAAGCTCAAGTCATAGAAGCAGGAGCACCCACACTTAAAGCTAAAGCAGCAGAAGAAACTTATGTCACCCAACATGGGGCGACCCCAAGCTCCAAACTACATCCGGCAAGAGGGAAAAAAAAAACATAAGAAGCAGGAGACTCACCCTCGTCAAGCTCACTACACGGGTCTCACGAAAACCCCTAGCGAGATTCTAGCAACAGATTAGATATTCTCCAGTGATGTGAACCTTTGTCACTGCCACATTAAAACCGCCATAGCAACTACCACTAGGTATGAATAGAGAACTTGTAAGCATACTTTTGCAGGTCAAAATGACCTGTAACTATGCGTCTTATAAGCTAAGAAGTCGTCCCATCCACACTTACCGTCTGGATGTCAAAGTTTTATACAGTTAGCTAACCACTTCTATTGCAAATTTACAGGCTTTAGTAGTGCAACCATCAACCAATACTCAACCTATGCATGTTCTGGAGATATATTAGAACACCAATCAAGAAAACATGTTAAACCTGAAGCCATAAACCCCTAAGAGGCACAGTCATTGAAACTTGTGTCTTTCAACCAGCAACAAAAATCAAAGTCAAGAACTTATAATTGGGGGCACTAATAAATGCAAACCTTTCACCAATCACCAATTCCCCAAAACAGGAAAACAGCAGCCTTGAAGCTGGTCTTAGTCTTTGTTGTGTGCAGCAAGAATGTAAACATCAGACTATGAAATGACTAATCTTTCCAATTTGCAGGACTGTTTCCCTTATTGCGAACTTATATTATAAAGAATACAACGGAAAACCTAGGTTCCACGAACATCATTCTCGATCAACCTTTAGGAAGCATGTCCATGGAACTAAATCACAACTCAAATCCTATGGAATATATGATGTGTAAAGAAAGGAGTGCAGCAGTAGGTGTTGGCGAATTCAAGCACCTAGAGAGTCACATCATTTCCAAGAAACAAGCCACTACTCCAACTAGCGAAAAAGAAGATGCAAGTAATCAAGATTAACCAATGATCTCTTGGCCTAGTGGTTAAGGGGGAGGTGGGAGGCTTTGCCTCTCTTGGAGGTCCAAGGTTCAAACCTTGGCATTGGCGAATATTACTAACTTGGTGATACTAACTACTAACCACTAACCAGCCGTTCAAAAAAAAAAAAAAAAAAAAAAAAAAAAAAAAATAATCAAGATTAAAAACATAACTTTCTTCAAACAAACTGATACAAAGCAATCAACTTGTATGGTCATAATGTCATATATCTTCAAATACTAGACCCTGAATTAGCAACTTTGCACAAAATCAAATGTGTGAATATGACTTGACATAAACAAGCCCTAACACAAACTTTACCATATGACACCCAAGTAAAGACACCCAAATGCTATGACCCCAAAGGAGGAAAAAAAAAAGATTTTTCACAGAATATTCATAATAAAAAATCAACTTAAACCTATTGCATCATCAAAAGCTAGAAACCCTAAATCAGCACCCCCAATTACAGACTCTCTCACACCTAATCCACAAATACATACAAAACCAAACTTCCCTAAAGCAATAAACGCACAATCCTTCAAAGATAAACGAAATTCACGCTCTCAATCACGTAACAATCACTTAAATAACATTCTGATTAAATTGTTAAAGCGTACCACATACATACACAAAACAAAGTTCAGAGCATGAAAACAACAATCAAAAAGCAAGCGTCACCACAACGGATCATACAGGCTTTAGAAATTGACATCAATTGATATCTGCGTCATCGAAATCGTCTTCGAATGAATTGAAGAAATCGGAGTCAGTCAGGCGGTGGTGATCCATGGCGGCAAGAGGACCTTCACCGAAAATATCGAGTGCTTCGACGTCGTCGACGTCCATTGCCACCGTCGATGCTTGATCTTCCATCTCTCCGAACAGTTCCACCGGCATCGGCTTCATTTTGTCTCACCGAAAGTTCTCGTTGTATTGAAAAGACGAAGGTTCAGTTCAGTGTTCGATTTATAGACCCGAGGGAAGTTAGCACCAATAGCCCCTGTATATTTGAGCATGGACAATTTTGGGTGTTATAAGTTGGAATACCTAGGATTTAAGCCAAGATATGTTTTTTCTAACGTCGTTGAATTGCCTTCGATACCCGAGTGAATATTTTTGAGATAGGATGTTAATCGTCAATATTAATTTTGACGCTCCAGGTGTTACTCGCCCAGAGACACCAATAAAAAGAAAACTCAACACTATAAAAAAAATCCTCTTCAATCAAGTTTGAACTTGAGAAATTAAAGATCCCAAGCTATCTACCTTGATGAAAATACATCAATATAAAAAAAAGTTGAAAGTGGAAAGCAATTTAAGAGTAGTGTTGTTGACAAGCTGAGTCAAGTCGAGCAATGGTTTGGCTCGGCTCGGCTTGGTTTGTAAACGAGTCAAACCGAGCCGACTTGGTTTATAAACGATTCGAGACAAGCTGGAACACGAGTCAATTTTGAGCAAGTTTTTTAAAGCTTTTTTTCCGGAAGGATTCAAACCACGAGTTATTTGAACACCCATATTCTTATTTTTGACAAGTAGCAATATATATTATTTGTATTTTAGCAATGACTTGTGTACATGGACTAAGGTTGGACGGGGTGGGGGTGGGGGTGGGAAGCGGGTTGTACCTCAGGCACCTGCAGGTAGCAGGGTACCATGGGTTCATAGTCTCGTGTGTCTTGGTTGGTGCCAGCGGGTAGGGTGATCGGGCTCATAAACCCGCTGATGAACGACATTCTAGTCGTTGCATTTGGCATTGCCACCTTTTCAAATTAATAGATCATATTTCCTTCCTTTAGGGGAGTTCTAGGATACTTCTGGGTAAAATGGTGTGAAATATCTTTTATCGGCTATAGGCTATGGTAGTTTGGGATTCAAAAGTTTCCACCCCTTCCACCCTAAATGAAGAAAACATATCTAAACTTTTTACTATCATTATTAGCTAAAAATACTCGTAAGAATTCAAACTTTTGTGTTTAATTTCCTAAACCCTAAATTTATCCTCTGATTTGTTCCACGGTAAATACAAGAAGGCACCTGGATTTTGTTTACAGATGTAATGATTTTGTTTGCCATCTCTAATATATACTGATCAAGGTCTCTTCATCACTAGAATCAGTTCATTCAAGGTTTCATAGATCTTATCAGATGCAGGATGTGTTTTATCAGCAACTAAGAAACTGTGAGTTTTTCTGTTGATTATAATCCAACTGCACCCGGGCAACTTCATCAAGTTTCTTTCTTTCATCTTTTTTCTTATATCAGCCACAAAACTCCACTTGTTCGAGCGTGCATAAAGATTAGAAAGTGACACATAATTAGAGGGGTTTTCAGGTTCAATCTCGATAAGTGATTTATAAGCCAAAACTCTGGTCTCATGGTTTGCATGAACCACAGAAGCACTAACCAGAGCGCCCCATACACTCGGTCCAGGTTCTAAAGGCATTGCCTTGATGAAAGCCAAAGCTTCATCGAGTTGACCTGATCGTCCTAACAAGTCAACCACACAAGAATATATCTCAACAGTTGGTTCAAACCCGATAACACCTATCGCCTTATTATAAGCATCAAGGCCTTTTTCAACCAGACCCGATTTGCTACAGGCAGAAAGAACTCCAACCACACTGATTGCATCCGGTTTGATTCCACTTGTAAGCATTTTATCATACAATGCAACTGCCTGTTCACCTATCCCATGTAATCCACACCCTGATATCATACAGTCCCACGAAACTACATCTTTAAAACGACAATCATGATCAAAAACTTTTCTTGCAGAGCTCAAACAACCGTTCTTGGAGTACATATCAATTAAAGAATTGCATAAAGACGCGTGATTAACAAAACCCTTTTTAACAGATAACCCATGAACTTGCTGTACTCCTAACAATCCTGCAATCAAGCTACACGCAGGGAGAAGCGTTAGAAGAGAAACCTCATTAGGTTCTATCCAACTCCTCCTTTGCATCTTACAAAACAGGCGTACGGTTTCTTCAGGATCCCCATTCTGTATATAACCATTCATCATCGCTGTCCACGCAAACACGTTTCTAAACCTCATTCGCTCAAATACAACACCCGCCAAACTTACTTCACTACGACGTGAATACATATCTATCAAACAACAGTCTAAGTGAACACCCAAATCGACATCAAGGTTCATTTCATTTCTTACAATGTAACAATGAAGTTCTCTACCATGATCATACCGCCCCGATCTGCTTCCACACAATGGAAGCAGATTAGACAGTGTAAACTCATTAGGATATAACCCTGCTGCTAACAAGCACTTTACAAACACCCATGAATCCATAAACAAGTTCTCACCATTAACATACCTACACAACATTACGTTCCACGAAGAAACACTTCTTTGAGGCATTTCATCGAACAGTTTACGTGCATCATGAGTTCTCTCACATTTTCCATACATTAACATCAACGAATTTGCTAATACAGTATCCGTTAACAACCCAATCTTAACACACTTCCCGTGAACCCATATTCCGGCGATCAAATCCCCCATCTCGCCGGAAAGTTTAGCCAGAGTCGAGAATGTGAACTCATCAGGTGAAGAATCAACACTGTGGCACATACTGTTATAAATGTCGAAACATTCATTGTGAAGATCGTTTTTCACGTACCCATTGATCAATGTGTTGAATAAACAGACATCTTTGAGTTCAATTGAGTTGAAGAGTAGTCGAGATTGAATGGGATTCTTGGTATGGCAGTAGGCATTGATGAGATTTGTTAAGACAAATGGGTGTTGGTGGAGACCCAGAAGGCAAACTCGAGCATGAGTTTGTTGGGTGAGTTTCAGAGATTGATTGTGTTTTAGGAGATGAAGAAGTTGGAGAAGATGGTGCGGTACAGGGGAATTCGATGGCTTTGCGGAGAACATGTGTGATACGAAGCGCGTGTGTGGGATTGGTTAATTTTTAATTTTTTGAAATCTAATTATTAACCTTTTAAAATTTATTTATAAATTTTTTTAATGTTTCTCAAATATACTTATTAACTTATTATTTTTTTAAAAATTAATAAGTTAAAAGTTGGTAAAAAAAAAATAGGCTTAAAAGAAAATAGCCCTGCAAAAAATTGCGCTCTTTGTTTAATATAAAATATTTCCTATCTAAAAAATACATTATTATTTTATTTAACTTTTGTATTACATAAAGTTTGAAGGCTGATTAATTATTTCTTGTATCTAATATACGCAGGCTGCAACCTTATTTTAAATTTTTAGATAAAATTTAATATTTACACAACCTTTTTTTTTGTTATTTTTATGATTTACTTATTTGATTAAAAGAAGTTGTTTCAACCTTCTCGTTTTTTTGCTATACCTTTAACCTTATTATTTTTCGAAGAGCTTAACGTTTAAGGTATACCTGTTCATTAGTTTGGTTTTGGATTTTTTGGGTTGAAATTTACTTTGGTCAAAACTAAAATTAAACCAAACTAAATGTAGGTGGTTCAAGCGGAACAGCAAAATCAAATTCAATTTTGGTTTAGTTTACGATCTCCCATTGAATAAAACAAATTAACCATTAAAAGCTTTTAAACCTGATTTAACCCAAAAATATTAGTATAGCTCATCCCCTCACCACACAAAAGTATGAAACTAAATGTCGTTTTATAAGCTCTCACCCTCCGTCAAGTTTGGTAAGAAATAGCATAGACTAAGTATTCACCTTGCATTTTATAATTTATATATGCATATTAAAAAATATCAAGTTTGCAATAAGAACTGGTTTGGAGATCCTAGCCAATACTATGAGGTACATCTATGAAATTTGTAATACATTGTAACATGTTTGATTGTTAAATTTATAAAAAAAAAAATAATAATAAGAACAATTGAATACAATTGAAAGATGGATGACAACAAGACATGCATTTTAAAAATTACAATATCATAACCTTCACGTAATTTGCTTGTGCAAACTATCAAAACAAATACATTAACCATTAAATCATCTTCAATAAATGCACCGACACATACTCTGTCACTCTCTCTCCCATACTTGCTACTCTTCTTACAATAATTAAAATCTTACAACTCCTCTATCTCTCTCCTACAGCCCTTAAACCATATATCGCATGCCTACATCACATAGCCATTTTGTCGCACTATTTCACAAAAACTTTATCCTCACTATGTCTTTTAGTTCATCTATCTCTCTTATATACTTTATCATCTTTTCTGTTCGCAGACATTCAAATTTTTTATTGAAAATACTTTTATCAGCACCAAGTTCATTCAAGTCACCATTTGAGCGGGGCAATTTGACATCGATTAAGTGACGAATGAACAAATTAATATCGGTTTAACAACTTCACATAATGAATTACTCACCCCTAATTGCACTTTAAACAAATAACAACAAATACTAACAAGTAACAACTAAGTAGTCATCTCTTGAACTGTTATTAAAGCATATCACGAAAGTCATATAGATGAATTAAAAAACAATATTCTGAAGTTCACAATTCCAACGAAATCAACCGAATCTATAAGAAAAATTCAAAGATTACGTTTGATGAATCACACCTTAACATTTATTTATTTAATTATCACATTATCCAAACTTCAACAAAAGCAGCACTGCATCGGGGACCCACCACCACCGCTTTCACCACCGTGACGTCGCCGGCGTACACCACCCTCACACCCGCTACTGCTTATCAAATCAAAAAGGCTATCTAATAGACCAACACCCTCTTCACCTTCTATGTGCTAAACATCCGACACGTGTCATACTCTCAGACACCTGTACATTAAAGCCTAAATACTAATCTGAATGTGCGATCGACACGTATCACCACATCCGCCACCAACTACCACCACCGCCACCACCCCTCCTATATATCCCTCCACCACCACCACCTCAATACACCCACTCAACCACCACAACTTAACTTCAGATTTCACTTATCAACACAAATTCAATAATAATAATATTATTATTATTGTCAAGAGTTATTACTTACTGAAGATCTTGTTTAACTTCCAATCATGGCACAAACAGTGGGAAGAAATATGGCTGCACCATTGTTGTTTCTTAACTTGGTGATGTATTTTATCACCTTAGGGTTCGCTAGTTGGTGCCTCAATAGGCTCATCAATAACCAGACCAACCACCCAAGTAAGTGCCTATAGAAGTTTGATTTAAAGTTCATATAGTGATTTTTAGTTTGAATAATAATATAAGAATGTAGTTTGTAGAGAGAGTTCCGTTGTCTCAACAAACAGACTCTTAATTTTTTTTGACATTGGATCTAAAGGTTATCAGGCTGTAACAAGTACAATTAATAAAATCGATCAGCCGTTATGAAAATATTTTCAAACAAAAAAAAATTGTATCACTAATTAATTTGATTTTGATTGTAGAATTGAGATTGATATTAACCGTTGGTGATGTTTTTTTTTTAGGTTTTGGGGGCAATGGTGCGACGGAGTTCTTTCTGGAGTTTGCGATTTTGGCTTCTGTTCTCGGGATAGTTTCGAAGTTCGCAGGAGGTAATCACCTTAGGGCGTGGAGGAATGATAGTTTAGCGGCTGCTGGATCTTCTTCTTTGGTCGCATGGGCTGTTACTGCTCTTGCTTTTGGGTAACATTCATGCCTTTTAGCAATGTTTTAACATATATACTATATCATAACAAGCATTACGGTTAAAATAACAACACATTTTGTTGCAAAAAACTTCAATGTTTTTTTTAGTTTTAATATAAAGTTGGCCTCGAGTAGTGGTATTTAGAAAAACACAAAAAAAAAAAATAAAAAAAAAATAAAAAAAGAATATCTTTAAAATGATCCGACCATTTTTCTTTTCACTGATCCAGTGAATTGGATATAACCTTTTCCTAATATTTTTTTATCATCCTTTTAAAATCTTATTTACCAATATTTAATATTTTAGACGTCGTATTTTATTTATTTTAATTTTTAAATATTTTGTAATGTTTCTTTCAAAATATTACTTATACAATTTAATACTTTATAAGTTTATATACATATTAAACCTAGAACTAACATACTACTTTTTTTAAAAATAATTTTAAATTTTATTAATCTTATTTAAATACGCTTCATTATTTTATTATTTAATTTCTCTTAAGTATTTTGTAACTTTCTCTTATAAAATCTTATATTTACTGAGTTTTACCTTATACTTCATAATTTATTTATTTAAATTATTAAAATTATTATAATATATATAAGTACGCCTGGTTTAAAACATAATAATGGTGTAGGTTGGCATGCAAGGAGATAAATTTAGGAGGGCATAGAGGATGGAGGCTGAGGATAGTAGAGGCGTTTATCATAATCTTAGCCGTCACCGAGCTGCTGTATGTTCTCTTGGTTCATGCTGGGCTCTACAGCAGCCGTTATGGGCCGGGGTACCGCGACACCGACTACGGAATAGGGGGACATCCCGCGGACACTGGCTATAAAGGAACGTCGGCGACCGTGGGCGGGACTCAGGTTTGAAGCTTCTTATCCTTGTAATTAAGAAAGTAACGAGACGTTGATGTTGTTGGGGTTTGCCTTTTGTTGTTTGTGTAGATTCTGAGTTTTGAACTTACCGTTTGTTCTCTTATTTTTATGTTGTTGTAATGCTTCTCTTCCGAAAATACATACAACCTTAAGACTTTTGGTTATATATTTACTGTTATTATTGTTATTTATTAGTATTAGGTGGTAGAGTCTTTCCCTCTTAGAGGGGGTTATGGGTTCAAACCCAGACATAAACCCAGACATGATGTAATATGAAGTAATTTAAAAGTAGTATGGATTTGCCGTTAAAAAAAAAAGTATTAGTAATAATAATAAAGAGATCATACGACTAGATACAACTGAAATGTAGATTCATTTAATTTTAGGTCGTATATATATGCACTATTTAAGGGAAAATTACCAAAATAACCATTTGACCAACTCAAATTACCAAAATAACCGGTCAAAATCAAGTTTATCAAAAAAATCAACCAATCGTATCCCGCCACGTGTCTCGTCCTCGCCCACGTGGCGAGGATTACCCATGATCCCTCGCCCAGGAAACGTGCAAGCGAGGGAAAACCATGATCCCTCGCCCACGTGTCAAGTTTTGGTGCATCCCTCGCTGACTCAGCGAGGGTTTATGAGATTCCCTCGCCCATATTTACGAAAATGCCCCCCCCCCCCCAAAAAAAATTAATTAATTAATTTTGAATTAAAAAAATCCGAGTTTTTTAATTATTTATTGTTTTTTAAATAATAAAAAAATTTAAATTAAATTTTTTTTCCCTATATAACACCATGTTTACCCATATATTTTACATCCTTCTCAACATCTTTCATAAAATTCTCTAAAACTTTATAAAATGTCAGTGAATATCATAGTATGTAGTGGTGGTAAATGGCATTTTGTAAACGGAGTTGAAGAATATCTACCATTAAAAGGTAAATGTGTTAGACATGTTCTTAGTTTATCTACTAATATAACGTTTGATGAATTAAAAAATATTATTTCTTCAAAAATGAGAATTCAAAGTTATATACGGTTATCATATAAAATGTCTACCTATACTCATTTTATTGATATATCTGATGATAAAGATTTACTATATTTTATGAATGTTGTTCTTAAAGATCAACACAAAATTTTTACGTTATTCGTCAGTGAAGAATCCGGTGCTGGTAGTAGCTCTGCTGTCCACGAAAAAAATTTAAATTTTACAAACGTCACTGAAAAGTTTATTTATTATTTAAACGATATTCCTGTGGATGACGAGAGTTATAGTGATGTTAAGCAAGAATATGATTATGAAAACGAAAAAAATAAGGATTTTTATGAAAAAGAGCATCCGCCTTCCTATCATTTTGAGTATAAAGTTCATGAAGATATATTTTTTTCACAACCGGAGTCATTAGCCGATCCTACAAATAATCCACTCAAAAATACCAGCTCTGGGTTTTCAACGATTTCTGAAGGTGATTGTTTCAACAACAAAGAAGAATTACAACTGAAATTGAGTATGATGTGTCTTACCGAATGTTTTGAGTATAAAGTGGTTAAATCATCAAAAAGTAGATTTGAAGAGTCGTGTCGTAACGATGGTTGCGATTGGTGTATCCTTGCGCATTGTTTTAAAAATACAAGTATATTTCAAGTTAGATATTTTAAATCACTACATACTTGTTCAAGAACACAAACTTATCCCAATATTCGTCAAGCAAACAAAAAAGTTTTGGGTCATATCATTAAAGACCAATTAAAAGATAGCGGTCGAATTTACCGGAGTAAAGAAATTATGAATGATATTAAAGAGAGATTTAAAGTTAACACATTGTACGCTCAAACTTGGCGTGGGAAAGCTTACGCGCTCGAACTATTAAAAGGATCCCCAGAAGAATCGTTTTCACATCTTCCTATTTACTACTACAACTTGAAGAAAGCAAACCCGGGTACGGTCACTGACATTGCTGTAGATGAAATGGGACGTTTTGAAATGTTATTTGTCGCGATCGGTGCAGCGGTAAGTAAATATTTTAGTATGATTTTTAATAATACTAACATTATTTATTTATTTAGATTCGAAGTTTTGTGCAATTTTTACGGCCTTTAATTGTGATTGATGGAGCACATTTAAAGAGTAAGTTTTTAGGCACCATGTTTTTAGCGGTAGGTATGGATGGAAACAATCAGATTTTACCAGTTGCATACGGTGTTGGTAAAACAGAGAGCGGAGAGTCATGGAAATGGTTTTTATCAAAACTTAAAAATTGTATTGGTGATAATCCAAATTTGGCCATTATATCTGATAGAGCTGCCTCAATTGATATGGCAATCAAAACTGTGTTTCCACATGCATATCACGGGTTATGTTGTCGTCATTTGATGGTAAATCTGCGATTAAAGTCAATAAAAGGAAAAAATTATGAGTCATTGTGGTGGCAGACCTTAAGCTTATAGAGTTTCTGATTTTAAAGAGAGATTTTATAGACTCACCGCTGTACTTCCACGCGTTCAAAATACTTTAGTCAATGTCGAGTTTGAAAAATGGGCAAGAGCACACTGTTCAGGAAGTCGTTATAATATCATGACGTCTAATAGCGCTGAGTCTATCAATGCGTTGTCACGACATGTTAGAAAATTACCAATTATTGGGCTTGTTGAATTTTTCCAAGAATATCTACAGAAATGGTATTTTAATCGTAGACAGATTGCAGGTAATATTTTTATATAAAAGTACCATATAATATTTTATGTTTTTTGTTAAAAATATTAACATATTAAATATTGTAGGTGAACTGTCGCATAGTCTTACAAAATGGGCAGAAAATAAAATAACAAGAAGAATTACAAAAAGTGCAACATGGACAGTGACCGGAATCGATAATCACACATTTGAGGTTGCAGACGGAGGCAAAAAAGGGTTGGTTGATTTGTGGAGCAGAACATGTAGTTGTAGACAATGGGAACTCTCTGGTTTACCTTGTGGTCATGCTATTGCGGTTTCAAGGTTTCTAAATATAACAGATTGTAGTCACTGGGCTTTAAACTGGTTTACTAAAGATTTATATAAGGCTACATATGACGAGTCAATAAATCCTTTACCAGCACAATCTGAGTGGGAGATACCTTCTGATTTTGTGCCTGTGCAGCCACCGCTGATGAATAAAAGACAAGCTGGCAGACCGCGAGAAAATAAACGCATATCGTCACGTGGGGAGGTAGTAAAAGAAGTTGTATGTAGTAGATGTTGTACACAGGGTCATAACCGCGACCAATGCAGAGCCCCACTGCCATCACAAGTTTCGTCAAAATCAAGAGCAGATGGGAGCAGTAATCCATATCAACCAACAGCATATGTCAACCCAGAAGATTTTCGTGAATATGTCTTTGACGCAACTAGCCAACCATCAAAAATATGGGATTTTGATTTGAATGAACCTTAATGATAAAATAATTTTGATTTTGTTAAATACCTATTTGTATTAAGGTTTTATTTTGAGAATAGTATTTAAATGAAAAAATCTTCATTCTCTCATTATCTATCATTCCAAATATGCATTTTATCTTTCACATACGTCCTCCTCCAAAACCTTCCTACAATTCGCAATTACGATATCACTTTATCTACATAATACTGATAAAAAAGATTCTACTGTCTTATTCTTATTTCTTTTATCTACATAATACTGATCACGAGATATGAGAATTTAGAACGGACAGTAAGAACTTTCGCATTGAAGTGGCTAAGCTGGGTACTACAACTCTATTCTTACTTGGCCTAATAAAGTCGGCAAGCTCTGATTATAGCTTGCCTACTATATTATGTGTTTATAGCAAAAATTGAAGATATATTATGTGTTTACAGCAAATATTGAAGATACACTATGTGTTTACAGCAATTATTGAAGATATATTATGTGTTTACAACAAATATTAAAGATATATTATTTGTTGATAGGAAAAAAAATACAGAAAATAATTAGCAATAGTCTATTCTTTTTTATATTATTCGCTTGTTATATTATTCTTAAATAAAATTTTTATAATATATTATATATTTTTATTAGTGCTTCATTTTCCTAATCTTATTATTAAAATGAATATTAAAAACAACACTTGTATAAACGTCACCAATTTCAATAGTTCAAATTCGTTCAACATAACTCGAAATTATTATCTTACGATTACAATCACACGAAACAAGCCGATAATATAAAGTTATACGATAAAATTCTAATTTGAACGAGGTAAGCTGCGCCAGAAATACAATTGATCAGCCATGAATCGCCTATACAACTTACAATTCTCCTTAAAATTTGCACCACAATCTATCGGCTTGGACGTAACGAAATGTTCCATCAACATGCAGACGTAAACTCCTTCGTTCCCTCTTAAATTTTGGGGTGTGGTAACATAATCTTCATTTAATTCAACAGCAAATGGTTTTTCTGCTTATACGGTCTTTTTCCAAAAACGAAGGTTTACTAATAAAGCACTGAAATAAACTGATAGTTTCATCAACACCGGGTGAACAAATCGACCAAATTTATCTTCACCTATTTCTTCACCGCAAAAAAGTTCTAATTTGATTGTTCGCAAATTAACACGAACAAGTACCCATTTTTCACTCTGTATACAAAAAGGAAAATACACATAATCAACATCTAAAAAAGAAGGATAAGGGTTGTACTTTCCATCAGAAAACGAAATAGCACGCTTGCTACATGAATCCATTAAGAAGTCAAAAAATTATGGAGGTAGTATACTCCAACGCATATTTGACAGTCCATCTTTGTATAGCTCTCTGTGTCTCCAATTCATCATTTTTAAAACCCAACATTCAACATACTGTATAAATATACATTTATTAATATAAGTAAAAAAATGCATATATTAATAATATATATAAAAGTTTACCACTGAGGTTAATTGACCGTTAAGTCGGTAACCAAGTAAAATACCCCAAAAATTCTTGTCAAGTTTTACAGGTGTTAAAAATATAGCAGAATAACAAAACGGGGCGTCCCCCTTATTATAAAACTCCATAACATCTATTGACCAATTATCTGATTCATCATCTGGAATGGCCCATTTACGTACAGTAAGTCGATTGGAGGGTTGTAATGGTATGTTTATAGGAGGGTTTTCTTCCGTGTTTTGAACATTAGGAGTTGAAGATTCTGATTGATTTTTTGGACGCCTCCATTTACTTATGATCCAAGATGACGGGTTAGGTGCGGGTTGAGAAGAGTATTGTTGTTTATCCATAGATTTATGAGATGAGAAATATAGAGTGTGGTTGCCAGTGAGTGAAGTATAAACTATGTGTCTATTTATAGATATCATATTATGAATTTAAATATAAAATTAAATGTAAACAGCTAATATCGTATTTAATCTTTCGCTTAGTAAAATATTGTTAACAGCTAATATCGTATTTTCAACTAATCAAATACATACAATTTAATGAGCTTATAATCTATTAGTTAAATTTTCATACAATAATACGGCTAATTTCTCTCTAAACTTTTGAGCTGTAACTCGTACATCTTCAACAGGACATAACTCATCTCCGTTAATTAAACGTTGTAGTATAATACAAACCCAAACACCACAATCGCCTGATCCAAAACTTTGTTGAGGCACATTTGACGGTGTGATTCGTTGAAAAGAAGTTGATAGAGAGATAGTCATGTTATGGTCTTCAAAATAAGAATGATAATATAACCATCCCGGAAGCGTACGGTCAAATTGCTTCAATGCAAAATCTATTTCATTAACATAAGTTCCTGCCATACTCAAAAAAAAAATAATAGTGTTACATAAACATAAATATTTAATATTTAAATTTAATAAATTATTACCTGTTATAGACTGTAACAGTCCATTGTAGCAAATTTATTCGTATCAAAATCCAATGTTCCAACGCTATGTTCATTGGAAAATATAACTGTAAAAAACAACAAGTTAAAATGATTTAAATAAATAATAAAAATATTTAATTTATAATTACCTCATCAACATCTTTAATTGGTGGATAAAATGGCTCCGAACCGTTTGCGTATATAGATAATTTTTTCATTTCAAACAAAAAAATGGTAAACCACGGAGGAAAGACTATCCAATGTGCATTTGATGGTCGGGACCGTAACAGATATGTCACATACGCCCATATATACTGCTCAAAATAAATCATTAAATTAATTAATACAAAATATAAAAAAATTAATATACATAAATAAATATTTAAATTGAATGCTTACGTCTGCCTCAAGCCAACCATTTGTATTTCCAATTTGAAGTAAATCACCTAAAAATGATGATGTGTGTTCATGACCCACAGTAAGCGAAGTAGTGAATCGATCACCACTGGTGAACAACTCCAACACATTTTTTTGAGGGTTATTTTTATTTTTTTCTTTTTTAAAAACAAAAAAAGGTGAGCTAACGGCTGCCGATGGCTTAATTTCACGTTTCTCTTTTCGTAACGCGATCGGAACCGTCTGTTAGTTAAAACAATAAGATAAAGTAATAAGAACAATTATTAATTTAAATAATATTTAATAAATATGTAAGAATAATTAAATAATACCTTCTCTATACTACGTGTCTTTAAATCAGAAGACAATACAATCTAAAGTAAAAAAAATTTATAAAACGTTATTAAATATAAGTTACATAATAATTATAATAATTAAATTGAAATTAAATTTGGTAATACCTTCTCTGTACTAGGACAGAAATAGGAGATGGAAACGTCTGAGGTGGAGTATGTACAAATTGATTTGTATTAAACTAAAACATAAGAATTTATAAAATGTTAGGGTTTATTAAATATTAGTATTATAAAATAATTATTAAACTAAAACATAAGAATTGATTTGTATTAAACTAAAACATAAAAATTCATTATACTTACTTCTTCTGCTTCTGCTTCTGTATTGCCTTCAAACACATTTTTCGCGCTATAAGTTTCTGTTTTTTCTTTTTTGAAGTAGTTATCCTTTAAAATAAAAATATTAAATCAGTGAATTCATTATAATATATGTATTAAGGTTAATTATAATTGAAGAATGAAATAATTACAAGTAATCTGTGAACAATTTCTTCTATACTTTTCGGATCACAACAGTGAATATTTTTTTGCTTTTGTTTTTCTTGTGATTCTTCATTATTGTGTTTTTGTGTACTAAAGCAATTATCAAATTGTGGTACGTTATTGCCGTCAGGGTCGTTATGTTCAAATTTTATTTCTTCCTCCTCGACGGGAATTTCACCCTAGTGAAGACAACTTATTCTGTAGTATTGTTGGTACTGCTAAAAAGTTGTTGAAATAATATTTGATGGTAGATAATGACCCTGAAATTATTTGAAAAATTAAATTACTTACTAACAAATATTTATTCATGTAATTTATTTCAACTTAATAGCTTACCTCTTTTGAATCTTTCTACTCTAATAAAAGAGTAACTATGATGGATACATGGCACCACCACAATTCACCTCATCAAAATTTTTCCGCTTCTCTCTCCAATTAATATCACATTAGTTACAAATAATAAATTAAGAAATATATCTTTTTATTAATTTCTAATATTGTTTCTAAAGAAATAAATATTTATAAATTAAGAAACTTTTAAAACATTAAACTTTTTTAAAAATTTTAAATATTCTAACATTGTTGTTTTAGGTAAAATTTTTATGAACAAAAATTAACTAAATTAAGAGTTATAATAAAAAAGTTTTAAAAATCTTTCTACTCTAATAAAAGAGTAACTATGATGGATACATGGCACCACCACAATTCACCTCATCAAAATTTTCCCGCTTCTCTCTCCAATTAATATCACATTAGTTACAAATAATAAATTAAGAAATATATCTTTTTATTAATTTCTAATATTGTTTCTAAAGAAATAAATATTTATAAATTAAGAAACTTTTAAAACATTAAACTTTTTTAAAAATTTTAAATATTCTAACATTGTTGTTTTAGGTAAAATTTTTATGAACAAAAATTAACTAAATTAAGAGTTATAATAAAAAAGTTTTAAAAAATTATATTTTTTAAAATGTGTTTTTTTGAAACAAAGTTTTTAATTTAAAAAAAAAAAGTTTAAAAACAAAAGATTAAAAAGTTTATATCATTATTTTATTATTTATAGTCCTTACTTATACATAATTTTAATCATATTTTATCTTAAAATATCATTTTATAACTATTAAAATTTTATTATATTTAGTGTTTTATTTATTCAACCCGTGTAATAAACGGGTTTACTAAAACTAGTTGTTTATAATAGATAACGCTTATTCCCAAGTAATTAAACTCATGCGTGGCCAGTCAGTACCTCTTGGCACATACCCACGACGTTTTCCAAAAGTATTCATTATTGGAAAAATTTCGTAAATCCAAATCTATAAAAAACAAAATAGATTGGTTGAATATATAATAATAAATAATCAATATAATTAGAATTATTAAATTCAAACTTACCTTAATTGCCCAAACAAATCCTTTAATGCTGTATTTCAGTTTTTTCTTTCGTTTTTCTCTTTTATTTTTATAAAGAGCATTATATATATGAGGGTAAGTATGATTCCAAAGATATGTACCCCACAGAAAATTATTCCATGCCCCTAAATCATTTATTAAATCTAATAGTTGACTGTTTAAAATTTTTTTTCCTTCTAATCCCATAAAACCTTGTTGAACAAATAATAATAAACAAACTTTTATTACAGTTACATCATCTAACATGTGTAACCTGTTATCAAAAACTTCTCTTAAATCATTTAAAGTAGGTTTAATTATTCCATTTTTATGAAAAACCATATCGACAAAATTTGTTTTCGTAGGAATAATTTGGCGCGTCATATCATCAAATTTAAACCCGGTAATAACACAAAATTTCTTACGGCCAAATTGGAGATTTTGTCCATTAATTTAAAAGTTGATACCGTTCTCCGGATTGTCGGTATGAACTTGCGTTTGTAATATTAAATGAATAAGCGATGCATCATTAGTAATGGATTCACATAATAGCCATTTTGCAAAACATGTGCTATTAAACATAACAAGTTGATCAGGATTGTCTTTTAATTTAATATAAATTTGTTTTGCAACTTTTACATTACATCTAATAGTAATACTATTGGATGCATAAAAACCCTGCATAAAAATAATAAATAAGTTCAATATAATAAAAGGAATAAAAAATAAAAATAATAGTAAAAGTCAAAATAAATAAACAAAAACTAACCTCGTGCTCCATCAACAAGATTTTCTCAAACAAATTTTTAGAAGCTTTTATAAAGCTCTTCTCGAATTTTTTAAAAAAATCGGGGTCTCAAATGGTCCCCCATGTCCCCCCATCGAGCCTATATATACTCCTCGCCACCTTTAACCATTACCTCGCCTAAATCCGCGTGCGACGAGACCTCGATTTGACCTGACGAGGGGGATGTCATATCCCTCGCCTAGATAAGTGTACCCCTCGCCTCGTTTAGTGTACCCATCGCCTCGTAACTCGAACCCCTCACTGACATGGAGGTGACGTGGGAGAGGGGGATGTCACATCCCTCGCCTAGGGTGACGTGCCCTCGCAGACTTGGCGAGGGGGAAGTCCAATCCCTCGCCTAGGGAGTTGCACCCCTCGCCTAGCAAAATTTTTTTTTTTAATTTGTTTTTCCATGTGGGCGAGATTAATACATGTGGGCGAGGGGAAAATATATCACGTGGGCGAGGGTTTATGAGGTTTTCTCGCTACGGGCGAGGGTCAAAGTCAAAGGTCTCTTTTTTTCTTTTAAATTGGTCAATGGTTGTTTTGGTAATTTAAGTTGATCAATTGGTCATTTTAGTAATTTTCCCCACTATTTAACCTGTTAAGGCAGACACATAAGGTGTCACTACTCTACTTGCCTAATGTTAAATGTAGTTATCACTACCTAGATTTTATTATGTTGAATTTTATTTTTTTCTTTGCTTGATTAAAGAAAAAAAATCTATTTGTTTGGTTTTTGTTAAATTCACACTTTTGGTTTTACGCTTATTTTTACGACTTAGTTATTTAAAAGAAATTTATTCTTGTTTTTACGACTTAGTTATTTAAAAAAAATTTATTCTTGTTTTTACGACTTAATTAGTTATTTAAAAATATATATGCTTATTTTTACAATTATAGTTATCTAAAAAAATTAACTACTAAATTGGGTTGATTAAAAATAATTTTTTATTTTCTTTAGGTTTTGGACCTCACATAATAAATTACTTTGATGCAAAATGATTTGTATAAATAACCTTTACCTTTTAATCACATATCTTAGAGTTATTACATCTTTTGTGTACACAAAAGTAAACGACCGCAAATTATTTACTCAAAAATGAGTTAACAGTATTTTATTTCTCAAACGTTATTTTTTATATATTTGAAAACTTTTTTTTCTTTTTGTAAATTAATGGTTATAATTTTAAATTACTTTATAAATTGACATATTTTTCAAAGTTTGACGATATTGTGGGTTATTACGATGCCTGATTCGAGCTTAAGATTTATCACAATTATCGTTGCTTGTTAGTAATGTAGTATTTTGAGTTGTGAATAGAAATATGATATCAAACGAGTATATTTTGAATTATGATTATCTTTCAACATCTTCTCTACAATGAGATTCAACCTTTGAATTCTCAATATCTCATTCTAATAAAAGTGAAGTGCCTTTATATTCTCCCATAAAAAAAATTTATGGCACTTACGATTCTTTGTTTTAGCCATTGCCGCGATGAATCAAACAACTATGCAAGGTACACCAACTAATAGCAGCTTTGTGCCAAGCTACAAGGATTCATCGTCACATAATTGTACTTTTTCACACTGTATTCCTTCTATTTTGTTGCTACAAGTCCACCACAACGTGCACACCTATTTTTGTTCGTTAGCAACACCAACTGTCCTCACACATAAAAACCTTTTTGCAACTTCTCTCTTCGACTTTTTTGGAACTGCCACTTATTCCCTTTTAACCACGTCAAAGACGAATGCAAGATAACCATTTTACTTTTGTTTGCTCACGAGTTATTGTGTCTGTAATCATGAATTGTTTTTGAGATTGAAATATGGTTTAGACATTCTTAGTTTTTTTTTCTTCTATAATCACAATTTTTTTTTTACTCTTGTGAGATTTTAACTCAAGATCCATAAAATTAAATGGTAATAAGTTTTGTTTTTATCACTAAGTCACCAACCATAATGAATAAAAGTAGAAGTGATGAGTTTGTTGAGGAGTGAAGTGGTGGGTAAGTGGGGTAGTGGGTGAGTGGAAGAGGAGGTAGCGGGGAGTGAGAAAGTAGTGTATAAGAGCATTCACACCTCATTTTTTATATATCGGGGAGTACGTTCTTTATATTATAAAAAATGATTATAAGTGGTTGTAAGTAGAGGATAGAGAACGTATTACTGTTCATCTTTATATTTAATGAAACATTGTTAATCTCTATTAATATTTTAATATTTGTTAAAAGTGCTTGTGAGTAGTGTAGAGAGAAAATGTAATGATAAATGTATAAAAAATATTATTTAATTGAAAAGTATAGACAAAAAATAGTAATTTTTAGTGTAATTATAAAGATAGAGATGAAAAATGGGTTGTAAATGCTCTGATAACTATTACACTCAAGTAAAATAAAATGGAATAACCAACCAACTCGAACAAATCAAATTAAATCTTCTTATGATCGCACGATCAAGAAAACTCGGTGTATAAATACATAATAGAAGTTATACAAGCTAATCGAACTACGACATTGGGGCTACATGGAAACCACCTAATGTCCCACGCTCACCCATAACGGTTTGAAAATAAATATGATTACTTCATGTTTTTTTAAAAGGTTTTTTTTATCGATACACCTATTAGTTTACACTCTTCTTCTCTTTTGGTAGATGTGCATATTGATTAAAAAAAATTAGAGATATGTGCCCTCATAACAAAAGTGGAAGCCTTTTTCCAAAAAATATATATATATATATATACTGTTGCTAATAATAAAAATAAAAAAGATAAAAAAAGAAGGGAAAAAAATATTTCATTCAAGATATTCTTATTTTTACCGGTAAACACATGCTCACAACTAAAATGTTTTACTACTAGTATAGTATGATGCTTTACCAACGAAATAACTATTTATAATTAATGCTCAGGTGATTGAAGTGAAGTATCCAAGAGAATAAAAAATAAGTAGGTCTTGCGTACGAGTCTCGCTCAAATAAAAAATGCTTTGTGTTGAGACATGAGGTTTTACAGTTGTTTAAGTTTCCTACTAAGAGGGTTGAACTGTTAAAGGTGTGATCCTAACTGAAAGCCAGATAAAAAAATCTTATTAAATTAAAATCAATCTTTCGAAACATATATATGTGTATAGGCCGTTTGAAAAAAAAATATTGATAAATTTATATATATTTCTCCGCAATTTCGTAACCGGATTTTAATGGGTAAAACACATTGTCCCGTCATGGCATCTTGAAAATCTTGCAAAAATCCAGGGGCACCCATGATCCACCAATTTTCAACAAAATCAACTTGTTCTTCACATGATCCTTACAATCAATTTCATCATCTGCTAATTCATCTACTTTGATTTCATCACGGATCACACGATTGATCTGTTTTCGAATTCCGATCGATCGATCACCATCACCACCACAATCAGGTGCACAGTCAAAACCTCTACAAGTACAACTCAAAAGCCCTAAAAATGGAGCCTAAAATCGAACCTCGTGACGAACCACTAGACGCACCACTTGCACCCGCTGCGTTCCAAAACCCTAACCCTAGGTGTAGTCTGATTGTACCAGTACCTGAGTCGAATGGTATGGTTGCTGTACAACGATCCGATGAAATCAATGATCGATCTGAAGTCAATCGGATTTTGGATGCGTTGAAGATGGAAATGGAGAATGGTATTGAGGAGAATGACAATGCTGATGTTCATGTTGATGTTGATGGTGATGGTGATGTTGATGTTGAGGTTGTAGACTCTGATATGCTAGCGATCGTGCCGGTGCCGGAAGAACACCAGCTTTCAATGGTCGAGTGTTCGAGTCGCCGGAAGTGGCAACCGCGGTCAGGTGAGTTAGTTAGGGTTACGAACCTTGAGGCAGAGGACGAGAGGTATTTTAGGGAATTGGTGAGGAAAACTAGAATGTTGTATGATTCATTACGGATTTATATGCTGGAAGACGAAAGGCGTCGGTCGGTTCTGGATGGGCGTGTGCTGCGAGCCCGTGGTGATTTGAAGGTTGCTTCATTGATGAAAGACAGAGGTCTGTGGTTGAATCAGGATAAACGGATTGTTGGCCCGATCCCGGGCATTCATGTTGGTGATGTGTTCTGTTTTAGGATGGAGTTGTGTGTTTTGGGCATACATGGTCAACTGCAGGCTGGCATTGATTACTTGAGCTCGAAGCAGAGCTCGAATGGTGAGCCGATTGCTACTAGTGTGATTGTATCTGGTGGATATGAAGATGATGAAGATGGTGGTGATGTTATTGTGTATACAGGTCATGGTGGGCAAGATAAGCACTCGAAACAAATTGATCATCAGAAGCTGGAATGTGGGAATCTTGGTATGGAAAGAAGTATGCATCATGGGGTTGAGGTACGTGTTGTTCGTGGGCTTAAATATAAAGGGGCTGCTGGCGAGAAAGTTTATGTTTATGATGGGATATATAAGATTGAGGAATATTGGTTTGAAATAGGGAAGTCGGGTTTTGGAGTGTATAAGTTTAAACTTGTTAGAATGGAGGGTCAACCTGAAATGGGTAGTGTAATGCTTAGATTTGCTGAGAATATTAGGGCTAACCCGTTGGAGGCAAGACCTGTGGGATATGTAAGTTTTGACATTTCAAGGAACAAGGAGAAGGTGCCAGTGTTCCTATTCAATGACATTGATGATAGTCATGAGCCCCTGAACTATGACTATCAGGTAACAACCATTTTCCCTACTTTTTTGTATCACAATGTGAGGAATGGTGGTGGGTGTAATTGTGTAGGTGGGTGTACACTTAATTGTGTATGTGCTATGAAGAATGGAGGTGAATTTGCATATGATCTAAATGGGCGTCTTGTTAGAGGAAAACCATTAGTCATTGAATGTGGTCCATTGTGTTCTTGCCCTCCCAACTGTTGGAATAGGGTCACCCAAAAGGGTGTGAAGAATAGATTTGAAGTGTTCAGGTCAATGGAAACAGGTTGGGGAGTTAGGTCTCTGGACTTGATACAAGCTGGTTCTTTTATTTGTGAATATACTGGAGTTGTTCTTACAAGAGATCAAGCGCGAGTTTTCACCATGAATGGAGAGGATAGTTTAGTCTATCCAAGTCGGTTTGGTGAAAGATGGTCTGAATGGGGGGATTTTTCTCAAGTTTTCTCAGATTATGCACGCCCGTCATATCCATCTGTACCGCCATTGGATTTTGCTATAGATGTTTCTAAATTGAGAAATGTTGCTTGTTACATGAGTCATAGCCCTTGTCCAAATGTTTTTGTGCAATTAGTGATGTATGATCACTCCAATAGTGCATATCCTCACCTTATGCTGTTTGCTATGGAGAACATTCCTCCATTGAGGGAGCTCAGTCTTGATTATGGGGCAGCTGGTGAATGGACTGAAACACTGACCATTTGTAACTAATTAATTTCAAGTTGTTTATTTGCTTTTGGGTATATCTCGATGCAGATCTTTTGATGCGCAACATACTAAGGTAATGTTTCTTTTTCCATCCTTAATACAATCTGTAAAATATGTTCCAAACTAGTTAGAATGCACTCATCTTGTGAATATGGGTCATTGAATTCCGTAGTGGTTATGTACCACTCTTGTATTTGAGAACTTGAGATGACCATGTACCACTCTTATGGTTGAGAACTTGAGATGACCATTGAGTACTTTGGCATCTAATGTGACCAGATTCATGCATCAATAATAAAAATATGTCTACATCTTTTAGGCACCCACTGCATATCCGAGTTATTTGAATTTTCATTTTATAATTTTTTCGATCTTTGTGTGACTTGAATACCATTTTGGTGATTGCATAGCAATTTCATATAGAAGCCTAGATCTGTCTTGGAAGCAGCTTTTCTGTTTTTGTAAATTATATAATTCAAGTTTTTCTGTTAGGGGAGCATGAGCATATGGGTTCTATTAAGAGGATTTGTGCTACCCTATTCATGTTTGTTCTGTGCTCTTACCTGTCATTACTATAGTTTTTCTCACCACTTTGCGCTATTAGTAGTTCATTGTTATTATTGCTAAGTATGTTTTGTTTTGTTGTTTTGATTCCTTGTGCCACTCTGTGTTATCTGTTATCATGCTATCTGGATGCTAAACTTGACATGCCAAGGGCTGGTCCTTGGAGCCGGGGGTTTCAACAGGAGCAGCCTCTTTATCCTCTGGGATGTAAGAAAGGTTTGCCTTCATCCTACCCTTCACCGATCCTACCTACAGCTTGGTTATGAATGAGATTTTACTGGATATGTTTTTTTGTTTCTTAAGTTTTTTGTTTAATTTATTGATCTTAAGAAAAGAACATGAGAAGTTTCATTTCCTTGGAAGCATTGTTGCAATTGCATACATGATAATATGTTGAATTTCGCCATTTATTTCACAGCTGAATGCTAATATTCCTTTAAATCTTGTGTTTTGTAGATGGGAGATGGGTATAAAGACAATTATGTTGGAACCATTTTGCAGCTCAGTTTCCAACTGCATCTCATCTCATCTTCTTCCGAGTAAGTTAAGGATTTTGAAGTAAACTATTTTCTGCTAAGTGCTTCTTGATGCATAATGCACAGGGATTATGATGGGGATTGGTACAGACTTAAGGTTCTGATTCAAGAAGCAAATTTTGTCACCACCATTAATTCATATATCATGTATGAACTATTAACAAACTACATAAATATCATACAAGTGTTTTTGAAATGTTTGTTGTAAGATAAAAATGCGAAAGAAAAGATTTTTGAGTCTTTTTGGTCTTGTTTATTTCGACTTAACATTTTTAACGCCAGCTTAAATGGGGGTGGCAAAACCGTCACTCCATGTCAGATTGATGTTCTCTCAAATGTTTGTTTTTCAAATGCCCTTAAGTTTTTTTCATTAGTTTTAGCTAAGAATTCATTTCTCATTGAGCTCAAAATGTTTGGTAGTACTTGTTGACAAAATCCTAGTGTCTTCCTTGACACACCTCTTCAAAAGGGTTATATATAGATTTTTCTCCTACATTTTATCATTATGTTGCCTCGTATATTTTGGAGTTAGGGTCGAGAGCAACCTCTTTATCTCGGAAATGTTTTTTGTTCTCTATCTCTTGAGATAAAGGAAATGTCTGCCCTCAACCCACCTACCACAAACACCACCAATAGCCTTTGCCATGAGTACGATTTACTGGGAATGTATGTTTCTTTGTTATGGGATGCCTATTTCTAACAAAAACTACCTTTCTTTCTCATGTACATCTGAAATTGCTGTATTATAGATCTTGATCATGTAGTACATTCTTCATTATAAGAAGAGAAACATTTAAAAACTCCTTTTTGTTGTGAAAACGTTTGCTACACTAAACTTGCGAAAAACAGTTAAAATCAATCCAAATCATTCTTTTATGTATATATAAATTCATATCTACTAAAAAAACTAAGACGTGTGTAAACTGTAACTTACACGGTCTAAATTTACACATGTTTATACTAATGTAAGTTATAATTTACGAGTCTTGCATTTGGATGTTGGTTTTCAATGGTCACTTGTATCTACATGAATGTATGTTGATGTTAAAATGATCAAATTTTTTGCTTCCAATTGGCTGGTTTGGGTTGGATAACCTATCAAGAGGTTTAAATTTCATATTAAATGTCCCAACGCTGTCAAATGAATTCCAATAATCCTATAACCTTAATTGAAATTGATTAGTAATTAAATTGGTAGAATTGGCCAATGGATGATTTGGTTATAAATTGTGTTCAAAGAAGCACACACTAAGATATCGGATTTTCAACAATTTGTATATAGACACACATGTAGCAAATTCTAAGTGAGATCATGCTACTTCACAATTTTTTTTATTGAGATGAACATCTGTTCTATGATGCTTTAACTTGGTTGTGAGCTATGCATACTAATTGCATGAGTCATATGATGAATTCATGAGTAGTACGGTATCCAACATAATTAATGTGGTATAAAAGTGTGAGAAAACAGTGAAACCTTTTTTTTTTATTAAAGTCAAAGGTTTTCACAAATAAAATAAATGGTATGAATGTTCATGAGTTAAGATTACAAATCTCATGTTAAAGAGTTGTGAACTTGACTTGTATAATTAAGGTCAAGGAACCTCACTTGGATTAGAAACGAACATTGATTCAGATATGTGAGGTTGATGAACCTCAAGTCATTGTTTGGAAGGTTCAAAACTTTCACATATAGACTTAGATAGAAAGAAGTGAAAACATGGTGTTACGTGCACAAAGAGTGGTGATTATAATATTTGTACAAATTGAAACTTGAGTGGTTTTATGCTTATTAATGTGTAAATCATGTTATGTGATAAAACTAAACAACTGGGAAAGGTGGTAGTAAACTGGAAAATGATAAAATTTTAAGTATTAAAAAAAGGTTGCTTAAGTTGTCTTGAAACCAAAGTAGACATATCCTAATGGATGTAACCATATGTCGGGTTAAAGTTGTTTCTCATCACGCTGCTTCTAATTGCTCATACGTCCAGTAAATTCATTTGTCGTCAGTATAGTAGTATACCCCTTTTTCCAAAAACTTGAAATTGTGTTAGAATGAAATATCCTAATGAATTTCAAATGGAGTTTCAATTTAGCGTTCATAATAAAAAAAATTGGGTAAAATAATCTTTGGGTGGATGGTAGAAATTTAACGACCATCATGATGTGAATTAAATATTACTTTCGAAAGAACCCGTTTGTATGTTAAGGGTATTAGGATTATTATTTGTAGTACTAACCAACACTTGCAAGTTGCAACCAATTTTCAAACAATAACCTAACATATAAATTAATAGAGACTTTAAAAGCACTTCCGCGCCTGTGTTTCAAAAACTTAGAAAAACTAGCCCACTTTGTAAATATAATATTACTAGTTGCAACCAATTTTCAAACAATAACCTAACATTATTATTTTTTATAAAATTTTTGTATCTTACATGTTATTACTTATTAGTCATTGGTGAAATTAAAAGTAATAAATATCTAAGAAATTATAAATAAAAATAATAAAGAAAACTAATATTATATTTTAAGATAAGATATAATACAAATCATATGGTTTAGTATGTTTTAATAAATTATTAGAATAAAAACATTTATAATTTAAATATTTTATAGTATAATTTACATATTTAAATTAATTCTCATTTAATAGGAGAGAGAGGCGGGAAACATAATTTGTTAAATGTATTATAATAGATAGATATTGTTAATATAGATTTCATTTTGACTAAAGCAACTTAAAATATAAAAAAAAATTAACAGGACAGAAAAATCGTGGTCGGCAGGATTCGAACCTGCGCGGGCAAAGCCCACATGATTTCTAGTCATGCCCGATAACCACTCCGGCACGACCACTTTGTTGTTTGGTTATCTTGCTTTTATTTTATGTTTTAGAGATTCATTCTTTTAATAACTATACTTCGCTTCTGATTCGTCACCATGCTAATATAAAATGGTGTGATACTTTTGTTGCACCAGGTTTGAAACTATAGCTGCTCAAGTTTTTAGGTGTGATAAAACCAATGTTTTCATACATCGAACTGGTCATTTTAATGTTCGATTGGTCGGACCAGTCATACCAGATTTAAAAATCGAATGACGTCATATGATAATATATATATACATATATATATATATATACATATATATATATATATATATATATATATATATATATCATATGTGTATTTTATAGTTATACATAAATATCTACAATAATCTTATGTCCAACACTCAATTCATCATTTAATCCAAAAAATACCCAAAACCCGGTTCGAGGCCGGTTCCCGATCCAACCATCGAACCGGTCCAACTTGCCAGTCCAATGACTATAAAACGTTCTATGCAACTCGGTTCACTCCTATCCGATTTTCGGCCGGACCGGACGGTCCAATCCGACCTTCAAAACACTTGTTCAAAGCGAACACTTTAATTGGGGCTCTTTTTCCAAAAGGGAAAACTTCATACAATAGTAAACAAGTTTTAACAGTGTTTTAATTAGGTCACTCGTATTTTTATTTGTTCCAATAAGGTCACTAAAGTTTTAAAAGTGTTTCATTTAGGTCACCAATATTTTTATTTATTCAAATCAGTTCACTATAGTTTTAAAAGTGTTCCAATTAAGTCACTCATATTTTTATAATTTTTTAAATAATTCACAAAAATTTTAAAATAATTTAATTTTTTTCATAAATATTGTTAATATTTTTAAACATTTCCAATTTTTTATAAAACTTTTTACAACTTATGAATGACATTATTAGAACAATTTTGAAACTAAGTGATCTGATTGTGACAAAAAAATTTATAAGTGACCTAATTGGGACAAAAAACTTTATGAGTGACTTAATTAGAATAATTTTAAAACTTGATTACTATTTTACAAAGTTACCCATTTCCAAAATGAAAAACTGATTTTTTATCGTTTATACCATGATCGATGATCCTATATGATAGAAGATACAAGATGCTACATTCAGTGGGATGCTAAATTGCCCACCGTCACCATATTCGAACCTGATTTTCTTCTTAGCTCTCAAATTCGAACCTTCTTGTCGCTAGTTTTCTAATATAACTTTCCCGTTGTTACTAGGGTATTGACGAGTCTCATGAATTTAATGGTAACGATTTTCTTGCACACCAAAAAATAAAAAAAAATTGCCCACTCACATATACTCCCAATCGAATATATCATGCAAGTAGTTATGCTGCAAATCATATTAACATTCCTATCATTAAAGTTATGGTATGATTTCTTTTAGTTGATATAAAACTAAATTTGTTGATTTAAACTAAATTTGAGTCGTCCTATTTAAACTAAATTTGTTGATTTGGCTCATTTATCCTTAAATACATCTCCTGTAAACACCTTCACTCATAATAAGTTGAAACCGCAGTCGAAAAATGTATTTGGACAGCCATAAATGGGTTATCATGCTCACAAAATACTTTACGCAAATGTTAACTAAAGAATAACCAAAGTCTTGATCTTATATCTCAAGCCTGTTATTTATCTAAACTAGTGGTTAACACCTTTGCTTCGCGACGGGTTCGTACCGACTTTTAAATATTGGGTTTAAATTTAAAAAAGAAAAACAAAGATATGTACGACCTTAATGCTTTTGATAAAACAATCAAATCAACCTTAAGTTGCTAATTAGTATATATTAAATTAAATGTGACTATTTGTTAACATCTGCACAATCAAAACTATCACTAACAAAAGAAACTAGGATCTGGTTAAAAGATAATTAACATTTGTTATTCAACATAAAATGGTATCACATGAAAATTAGTTCCATAATAATTCAACACCCAGAAGATGAGAAAAAAATGGTCTTCAGGATCCAACTCCATCGCACCATCTTCTCTAGGTAAGCCAAACAAGAAGGTTTCGATCCATTACCCGAGTGCTATGCATTTTGCATCAAGACCAAATCTTACGAGTTTATCTTACCTGCATTCTAGAAACATTGAAGTAAGTGATGAAAACACATTGGTTGATGTGATCAATATATACAAAGACAGTAAGTGAGTGAATTAAACCTGTGCCAGACAAATCAGAGAATGTTTTAATACAGTTTCATTTGGACTTCACATTCCCAACTTGATAAACTCTACAAACAAGCCTGAAAAAATATGTATCAATGACATGTATCATATATTTTTTACAAAAAATCAAGAACAAGTTATGGTCCGGGAGCTCTAGGTTTTAAATCTTATATGTTGTTATAATCTGATGTGACAAAATGGGTTTCCAGTTCTGAATTGAAACAAGTAACTTTTTAACACAAGCTTAAAAAAAGATTTAGATTTGCTATGACCCATAAACATTTTTATCATTTTTTTTTATTTCATAAACTAGGTTAGTATCCCGTGTGTTACACGGGTTGAATAAATAAATATCAAATAATTAGTAACAAAAATTTATTAATTATAAAATGATATTTTGATGCAGGCTTATGATTGAAATTACTTATGAGTAATAATTATAATTAATTAAAATTTTTTTTGTAATTTAAAAAAATTCAAGCATTTTGTTCCAAAACAAACTTTTTTAAAAAGGGTCATTTCTAAAAAAACTCATTATAACTCTGAATTTTAATTATTTTGATTTATAATAATTTTATTATTTAAAAACGGCGATTTTAAACATTTCTGTGTTTTAAAAAGTTTGATGTTTTAGTAAAATTTCTCATCTTAACAAAGTTGTTTCTTTAGAACTTAAATTTATAAAAAAGAACTCTTTCTTAATTTATTAAAAAAAACTGTATTTAATATAAGAAAGAAAGAAATAATATAATTTGTAATTAATACACTTATTTAATAGGAGAGAGAAGCAGGAAAATTAAAATTAAAAGCTCTAGAATTATATCAAATATCCACTTAAAACCTTTTTTTATTATAATAGATAAACTTTAGATAGCTTTCAACCTGATTGACCCATTTGGTGCGATACAAAACCTAAATCAACGTATTTGTAAGAATATGGGTAAAAATTGCCATCTTTAAAACTGATCTAATCGTCGGCCCACATGTTCCACGTGAGTCCAGCCCAGTTTACAAAAAGAAGGCCCAACTCCAAACCACAAACCCTAGATTCATATTACAACGAATCGCTATATATTCACCAGCAATCTAAACCCTAATTTGCTCAGTGAAATCAAAGACGTTAACGATCCACTGCAGTTCATCGTGTGTAGGTCGCGATGATCTGGATGTCACGTGATCATAAGAAGATGATTCTTACATTCAGCGCCGAAAGAACGATGATATCATGAACCTTATGTACGCATAAATCCTAATTTTTGCTGTTTTAATGTTGTTTTACGTCTGTGTATGGTGTTTAACGGTGTGATTCAGTTTGTGAGTTTGCATAAGTGCATAACCAGACATTAGTCAGGTATCTACTTCAATTCCACAGTTGATACCGTTACTTGTTTGGAAGATGAATCGAATCTATCGTTACAGATGTGATTTTGCTCTTCATGCTCACATTTGTTCCATTTAGATTCTACATAAACCCTAATCTGTATTAACTTACCATTGAATTTATGAATTTGCATAACCAGACATTAGTCAGGTATCTACTTGTTTTCCACAGTTTATACCGTTACTTGTTTGGAAGATGAATTGAAACTATCGTTACTGATGTGATTTTGTTCATCATGCTCATATCTGTTCCATTTAGTTTCTACATATCATTTACAATTTACATTTGATCCTTTTAGGCTCATGAATCAACCATTAATGGTGTTTTTATGGATATTATAGTTGATTAGTAGTTTTTATTCCATTTTTATGTTTTATTTGCTGTTCATGATTTGAGATTTTTGAAAATTATCAACCAGACTAGTCAAGTATCTTGTCATTTTGATTGTTTGATGCTGTTACACGTCTGGAAAACTAATTTGTGACCATTCGTTACAGTTTTGTGCTACTTCTGTTGCTCACAACTGCTACATCTGGTTTCTACATTTAAAAACAACCGTACCCGTAAAATCTCACTTATAGCAAAGCTATTGGTGATGGTTTCTACTTTCTACATTAGAATGATTTGTTTAAATCATGTAAATTTCATGGCTTTGCTATACTGTTTGTAAAATCTTGCACATTTTTATTACTTTTGAAATGTTAGTGTGTGTTGTTATTGAAGTAATTAGAAAGTTTTAAGTGTAGCCAACAATATGCAAGAATTATCAAAGTTTTATCCCAGTGCACCCTCTGTAGTCTTTTAATTACACAATGTTTTAAAAGGACATTTGGTTTCTTGATTGATGAAATTGACCGCCATTACCTTTTTACATTACTTGCATTGCTTTTTTTACAAAACTGACAACTTTTTACATAATATTTTAAAGAAACTTATACATTTGTTTTTTAACAGCATCTCCTGCTGGCCTCAACCGAGATTTAAATAGTAAGCTGGCTGGAGATTGTGCTGGAGTTCGTGTCTGTGTGAAGCTTGTCTGATTATTCGGAAGGAGCTGGATTCAAACTGCATTTGTTCTACCGCTAGATGTGTCTGTTTTCTTTTTTGCAATCTTGTTTTTCCAGCTATGAAGCTGGATTGCTTCTATGTTCAATCTTTTGATGAACAAGATGATTATATCTAGTTGCAGTAAGCACTAACAACACTGGATCTACCAATTACGTTATGTTATTTAGAGTGTGACTTGGTTTTAAGCCACTTATTAGTCTTGTGAAATCAAGCTACTTTTATTTTAGAGTGGATTTGTTTTAAAACCACTTAAATCTTGCGATTTGAACTTCATTCATGAAAACAAATTAACAGTTCAAATACACTGATTTTTTTTTAGCCTAAGTGGTTAGGATATGGTATCTAAAATATGCAAATATTGGAAGTTTTTGGGTTTAAATATCACTTGAGAGGGTGGGATGTGGTCCTGATTGAAAAACCGTATGTGGGCTCGATTAAAATAGCACATATTCAAGTAACCGAATCCTGTATCTAACAAAAGAGTCCAAGCTAGGCAAGCTGCGGGCATGTATCTAAGACGTGAAAAAGTTCGCACTAGTCTAATTGTCCATCTAGTTCACGTGCCTTTGGAGAGGATTGTGATAGGAAGACTTATTTTACTTATCCTTGGAGGCTTGTGATAGAAAGACCACCCTGTAAAGTTGTTCAAACTTATTTTCTTCAAATACAGAGCCGGAGGAAGACGTGTGACGCCTTAATGATATGGTGGTTTGGGCGTAGATCAAATATCATTGGCGGCCTTAGAATTCGAAGATCAACACTTGAATGTGTTCTTCTGTGGAACTTACCAGTGGAGAATTCAGGGTACACATTCTACAAAAGATGAATGTGTAAAAGGTTGCAAGTGATCGTGTTCTTAATATCAAGAAAGACAATTAAGACGGATACACAAAGAGACCATCATCCACAATGTGTCTTTTATTTACTTTTATATACTCAAAGTACCAACATTAAAACGCAAATACATACTATTAACACCCACAGGCATACATGCATACTATACTTTCCCAAACACCACCTTCATTCTATTCACCACCTAATACATCTTTTGACGTCTCATCTTCGCGCAGTAGTCGAACAAGCTGCCATCAAAGCACCGCCTGGCAGCTTCCTTTGATAGCATACCTTCCTCGTCCTTCGCAAGGGCATACAAGATTATCCACTCCATCTTGCCCGCAGTCCTGCAAACGTCACCGCAATTACCCATGTTATTTGCTACCCAAATCATAACCTGACCCATAGCTCCGCTATGTGTTGAATATTATTTGTAACTGAGATCCTACCACTAACTCTGCTAACCACACGTAGGACCGTAGACCCTACCAATAAGTTTGCTATTTGTTACCCGACCATGCAACAGACATAGACAGATGAACTAACCATCCAAAAGGATCAAATGCTAGTCGATTCCCTTCGGTCATGCCCCAAATCTCGCCCAGTGTCAGCTTGTCAGGCACTGTTTTCGCGTACTTGCTAAATATGTTCTCAAAGTTTACCGGAATGTATCTACAAACAAACAATTAAACGCCTCACAACACGTCCGGTTCTCAAGCTCATCAGCTAATATGATAACGGGTAACATTAAAGGCATTTATAGAGGACAGACCTTCCTTCGGTATCATATGTCCCTGAGTCACTTCCATGCTTCGCCCTGTGTATGTTGTAGATATATATCGGGAAAAAAGGCGATGGAATCCACCCCTGCAACGCAAAATACATCCGTTCATTCAACGCACTGACTTAGTTGCGATCAGAGAAAAAAAAAAAAAAAGAACATCAGAGAAAGAAAAACGAAAGACGTACAGGGAGGGTCGGGTAGCTCATCCCAATATTAATAAACAGGGCAGCTAGAATGGATATGAGCACATTGAACCCCAATTCGCGCATGCCTGCACACAATGTC
The DNA here is from genome assembly GCA_025506415.1 of Flaveria robusta. NCBI lineage: Eukaryota > Viridiplantae > Streptophyta > Magnoliopsida > Asterales > Asteraceae > Flaveria > Flaveria robusta. The sequence continues at coordinate 25,047,906 of CM046471.1, read as the reverse complement.
GATTCATCATTAGCTTTTAGTCATACAAAAACATTCAATTCATCACACCACTTCAAAAAATGAATCTTTAAGTACAATTTTCAACTGATCAATAGAATAGAATGTTCATATGACGCTAGCTCACCGGAATAGGTATCCCAGGGGTAAATGATTCCATCGTTGTTATGATCGAAAAACGCAACATGCTGCTGAAGAACAGTCATCCCATAGTGCCTGTGCCCTAGGGTTCCGTTGGGATGTTCTGTATCTGGGGCTACCAATCCCCTCGCCAAATCTGAATATTATTTGTTTGCACCAATTCATCATTATCAAAAGACTCATAAAAGTTTTACCAAATCTGGAGTATGCATTCAGTAATCGACTTCAAACTGTTCATAAGAACATCATAAATTTGTATACGCATTCAGTAACCGACATCATATGTTCATAATAAATCTACTACACTAAATACATCTATCGATTCACGATGAAGCAACCATACAATCATGTAAAGCAAATATTCAATCACGACACACTAACAATATCATCATCATCATCATATTGCTCACACAAAAATCAACCGGAATATCATATGAACTCAAGATGAAGTAACAACGGATGCTAAAAATCATCATCAACTCATCATCAAAATTGTTCTTAATAATTCTACAAATCTGTAGTATGCATTCAGTAATCAGACATCAAATTGCTCATAAAAAATCTACAAAATACGTATATTGATTCACGACGAAGCAACTACACACACAATCATCTAAAGCAAATATTCACTAAAATCATACGCAATCGGACATTCATTCATAATCAAGTCACAAAACACTAATAAACTCACCATCATCATCATCAACATCGCATTGTTAACACAAAATCAAACGAAAAACCGATACGAACTCAATACAAATCAACAACACATGCTCCAGCTCAAAATCACCACCAATTCATCACAAAACTTCTTCCTAACAACAACACAGGATCTAGAATCGCAATCATGCTAAAGGTAAGAAGGTAACATACAAGGTTTAGGAAGATGAGTCTCCAAATCTGTGCGAATTCTCCTCTCGTAAGTCAACGGTTGAGAATCTGCCTCCGGCGTCAATGCATTCCCCTCCGGCATCCCCATAACTTTTCCGGCCATTTCTTCTAGTAGTTGTTGTAGGTTGTGGTGTTCATCTGAGAGATAGTGATGATCTCCGTCGATCTTAAACTAGTTTCGCCGCTTTGAGGTGTCGCTGGAGACGATGCTTACGCTCTTCGTGGCTCCTCCACGTATCCCTTCGTCTCCTCCACGTGCCCCCATTCGTTTCTTCAGTATCTTACACAATACAGATTGCATACTCTCCAGTCTCCATAAACCGGCATGTATAAATGCTTAGGCCCAAGCCCGATTAAAACTTATGGGCTTCTTAAACCCTATGCCGAAACCCAACTTAAAAACAGAGGTGGGCAAATCGGGTCTGGCCCAATACCCGAAACCGGGTTGAAACCGGGTTGGGCCCAACCGGGTTTTTTCGTACCCGGGTTTTGGTGAAACCGGGTTCGAACCCGGGTCGGGTTCACCTAATGCAAAACCCTACCCGGCATACCCGGGTAGGGTCGGGTCGGGTCCGGGTCGGGTCCAAAACCGGGTTCAAATCGGGTTTAGTTTTTTTTTTTTTTTTTTTTTTTTTTCTTCTTCTCTTTTCTTGTGTGTGTCCCCAAAACCGGGTTCAAATCGGGTCCAAATCGGGTCCAAAACCGGGTTCAACCGGGTCGGGTCCGAAACCGGGTTCGGGTCGGGTTCACTAAAAAACTCAAAATCTAAAACCGGTTCCAACCCTACGGTTTCAAACGGGTCCAACCCGGGTACACCTCCCATCGGGTGCTACCCGTACCCGGGTCCGGGTCGGGTCCACCGGGTCGGGTTCGGACCCGGTTTTTATGCCCATCTCTACTTAAAAACTATCTGGTAGGGCCGAAAAACCGGTTTGGCCAAAAAGACCGGTTTGGCCGAAACCGGTCCCAAACCGACCCGAACCACTTGTTCGTATGCTGGTTTATAAATCCCACCCTCAAAACCGGTTTTAAAACCGGTTTATTAGAAAAAACAGGTTTCAAAACGGTTTGACAGGTTTGAGTATCCGGTGAGCCAAACTAGTTTGAAAAAATACAGGTTTGACCCCACGGCAAAAAAACCGGTTTGGTTTTGAACCCGAACCGATTTGGATAAAAAAACAGGTTTGTACACCTCTAGCTTATGCTGAGTAATTAAGAGATTCGACTAAATAAAAGATAGTCATTTACTCATTTAGGTGGTGTTTGTTTTTGCAGAGGTAAAATGTCTGCAGTTTGCGAACCACATCTGCAAATATCTGTAGCAGAAGAGGTGGACCAAACCTCTGCAGTTTGCAAGAAGAAGACTGTTTGTTTTTTAACTTCTGCAGACTACTGAAATTAGAGGAAGAGGTGGCGTGACTGGAAGGTGGCGGCAATGGTGGCGGTGGGGCGACTGGAAAGGAAGGGGTCGCGCGAGGGAAGGGGCGACGGTGGCTTGACGGTGGCGCAAAGGTGGCTCGACGGTAGCGCAAAGGTGACTTAACGGTGGCGCAAAGGTGACTCAACGGTGGCGCAAAGGTGGCTCGAGGGAAGGGGCGACGGTGGCTCGACGGTGGCGCAAAGGTCGCGTGACGGTGGCAAAACGGTGGGGCGACGGTGGCTTGACGGTGGCTTAAAGGTCGCGCGACGGTGGCGGTGGTAGTTTCTGCAGCCAACAATTTTGGAAGGGGGAATGGGTTAGGAAGGTGGAGAGGGATAGGGTTTTTTGTGTTGGAAGAGTTGAGAAGAGGTAAGAAGACACAAGTCCAAGTCTGTTTCAAAAAGAGGTCACGCAGATCTTTTTTAATGAAACCTCTTCCGAAAAACAAACAATCTGCACGACCCAACGTCTGCCCGCGATCTGCGCGGCGCAGACAAAAGTGGTCAGGAAGACCTTTTTGGAAAAAACAAACAGCCCCTTAGCATGCTTTAAAAACTTGCTTATTAATATGCTTTATGACCATTAAACGATGATTTTTAAGTAACCAAACACATTTTACTTTTGACTGATTCATAGGTAGCTTCGCAATGGAATCAAAAGGCTACTTAGTAGAAGCTACCTAGCATCCCTTTAATTGTAAGTTTGTAAATAAATAGAACGTTTAGCGAAAATCTTGTTTGTTGTCTCTTCTTTTTTTTTTCGTAATTTTGATCTCTGTAGTTTTCTTGTTGTTGACTCATTTCAGTTCATGAAACTAATATCATTTTGTGATAGGTGGCGACCACCATAGTAGCGGGTTGGTCGATCCTAGTTCGATGGATCAGTTAGCTTATGGTGAGGACTAGACCGGTTTTAAGTACTATAATATTTTTCAAAGCTTGATCAAACTTGTAGGCATAACTGGTGGGTTGCAAAACTGCATTAGTTCCAACTAGGCATAACTGGTGGGTTGCAAAACTGCATTAGTTCTAACTTATGCCCATAATTGGTATCAAATAAAAACGCAAGATGGTTTTTGAAGCAGCTTACATCAAATATTTTTTATAATCAAAACAAATAAATATCCTATTTTGACTCTAAATAAATTGAATAAAAGTATGCCATCTAATTTAAATCAACTAAATGATTCAACATATGAACATGTTATCTAGACTCTTTGACACAAAATAATCTTTCACTTGATTTGCACTCTAAGTTTCAAAGTTATGTCAACAATCACTTTCTAACTAAGAGTTCGAACGCACAATCTTTATTAGAATTTTCAACACCTAATATATCCCATATTAACTTGAACATCTTTTCTAGTTTCTTTCCATGCTCATCCATAAAACCCTTTGAGATGTCACTTGCTTCATCACCATCTAACAACACCTCCCAATTATCCTCTTACTTGCATAGGGTGGGTTAAGTGGTTAACAATAAATCTGGACCTTTTTCATCTTCAACTTAAGTAAGCTTCACTTTCTACCTAAATTGGACACTCGGGTGAGTGCTTGCCGTATAAACACAAGATGTGTGATTTGTCTCGGCTCTTACTTGGTCTAAACTTGCAAGCCACAGGTGAACCACCCAAACCCCCTTCGTCGTCCATCGTCATGTTCACAACCACGCCAATGTGAGTGGCCTTACTTTTCTCTTTCCGTTCCAATTTAATAAGTAAGAATTCACTGGAATTGTCAATGTATTTGAATTCATTCCTCATATGCTTTCAACTGCTCGCTTGCCTTCTAGAACGGCATTTTTATTCATAATTAAATATTGCTTGATCGATATAACAAGTTGGAGAAACTTTCATCTAACGATCAAAAATCACACAAGATAGCATTTTTAAGCTTCTACTATGGCATTCATAATTTTAAAGCTAAAAGATGTCCCTTCCAAAACATTCGATAAAAATTGGATTGATAAAGAGAAGATTAGCATGACCCTGTGTAAGAATGACATACTCAAATTGAGAAATGATTCAATATTTTTTCCCTCTTTAGCCGTTCAAAAAAAGATAAAGATGTGAATTGAATTTGATTTATATTTTGATGGGTATGAGATCTTCTTCATACATAGGTAAAATTCAACTTTCTTATCAAACTTACTATGGATCTTTGAATTAAATTGCACTACTAATTAAATTATGCTAGGAATCCAAGTCTTTCACCATTCTTCTTGGCCAACCGAATCAACCCTTGTCTTTGCTTTGAATCCGCTCCTATCGATTTGCAGAACTCTGTGATTACCTAAAGCATCAAATTCATTCATAATGTTACAATCAAAACTCAATTGCATTCTCAAGTAGCAAATATCATAATTTGATGTTACTGGTCAAATAATATGTTTAAGAATACGCCAATTTTACTTGTAAATCATTAAATAATTATTTTATATCACATAACACTTTCAAAATGCAATTCCAAACACTCATTTTGAGAAAGTACACATCTTTAAAGCATAAAAAAAATATATTAGTTAGAGTTTATTGTAATAATGTTAATCATAACTAGGAAATATGATTTGATTATATCTTTTTTGTTTTTATCTCATCGAAATACTATAAGTAGTTTATTAGTAACACACAGTAACTCACTAGGATTTCATTATTCTAAATAAAGCTTACAAGTGTATATGAGAAATGACGGAATAAAAAACCTCTCAACCCAAAGGTCATATGACATTTTTATACATACAACAAGAAAACTCACATTTTCACCTTACAAAACGCATTTTTTTTTTTAAAAAATCATGTTTTTTCCTATTAACTCACGTTTTCTTTTTAGCTGCCTGATAATTCATAGGCCCTCAACTCACAGTTACCCAAAAAGAACTCATTGTTACATAACTAGAGCCTTTTGACCCTCATTTGGTTCTACCATCATATGAACCAAAGAAAAAGTTATTTATTTCGACAATTTAACTCGATACACTAAAAAAACACAAATCTTCAATAGACGGGTACGATACCTGCGAGTGTAAAGCAATTGCTTTTCCTCTAAGCTGATTAAACCTCTTCTTTCCAACGATATTACGCGTAACAACAACCAAAGGCGCGAAGACCCCTTTCCCTTCGTTAACATTTCCCATCATCGGTCCAGACCGTAACGGCTTCCCGACTCGAACCACGTTCGGTGTGGTCCGAGCCACCATGGTTGAATACTCTTCACCAGCAATAGATGTCCCCCAACTTCCATGAAAGGAAGATGAGAACCCTGTTGCAGTAACTGATGATATTGCCATCAAAATGAATCTGAAGCAAGAATTCAGAGGCTTATGATGACAATGGGTTGATGGAAATTGGTTTGTGTGTTTGTGTTAATTGGGATTTTGTAAGTTTGGTGTAAATGTGAGAACCTTTGGTTTGATGAAGCATCATGAGCCACATGAAGTTTGTGGCTTGGGAATTATGGTCGATTTGTTAGCCACTCCGGTCCAGCCCGGTTCGTTTAGGTTCATCGCTTGTGGGAATCTGTTTGAGTGATTTGATTGGTTGTGGGTTTGACTTGGGTCCACTGGTTGGATGTGGTGTATTGTTCTATTCTTGAAAAGATATTCCACCAAATATTTTATTTTAAAACCGAAAGGATAAATGGACATTGGATTCACTAGGCTATTTCAAGAGTCGAGTCGGCTTAGTTTGTAAATGAATTGAGTTAAGCGGAACTAGGTTTATTTATAGACGAACCGAGTCGAGTTGGTTTTGTTCGTAAACAAACCGATTTTGAGCGAGTTTGTTTTAAAACTTTTTCCAAACAAGTTTCGAGCTACTTAAACATCCTTAGAATAAGAATGGTTTTTTGTGAAAGCTTTATTTCAAATATAAAAAAATTACTCTTAATATTTTATTTAGAAACATTTATTTTTATCAGAGTAATATCGTTCTCTTTTTTACCGGTGAATACAGATTCTCTATTTTACAACGAATATACTTAAAAAAATGTCACACTTGTAATCTGTATGATTTGAATTCACAACCTCTAATTGGGGAGTAAACCACTTACCATCAAGACATCTTCTTGAAAACAAATGATAGTTTTTATAATTGTTTAAAGGGGGATTACATATATCTCACTCTAAACTTGCAAAACTATATAGTTTTTCAAAATATGCTTGAAAAATATTAATATATTATATGAATTGAAAACTTTGTTTCAGGAAAATATGATAAACATTCATAACCAAATGGCAAAAGTGAGTGGAAGAAGTGAGTACTTGTTAAGGTCAACTTCTATAGGGTTAATAGTTATATACTTCATCTAGGGAGGTGACTTCATACTTACATTATTCTTACGTCACATATTTAAAGCTAATTAACAAGTAAACAATACTTAAACATCAAACAAACTACCAACATTGGCATCCACTGTAAGGAGAGGGGTTGCTACTCAATCTACAGATTCTACACTATGCCCACTATGTGGTAACTATAATAAAGCAATCAATCATCTCTCGGTCAGATGTGAAGTTGCTTGTGACGTTTGAAAAAATGTACTACCATTGTGTAGCGCGTACAAGGTGAAAGACCTGCTGCAATCTCCAGCATCTTATAGTGCATGTGTAGATCTAGAAACGACAAGGTGAATATTTAGACACAAGGTGATGTGCCCAAGTAGGATAATAGAAGATATAGAAGTCAATGTCTTCTCCATGGGTTAAACATATGACAACACTAATTCGGTCAGAATGGTTCAAGGAACCAAGGAGGCCCTCATGTCTTGATCACTAATAATCTAATGTAGCAATCTAAATGCTGTGAGTTTATATTACATTATATTGTGACCATATCTGAAATTACACGTTTCAGAAATTTATCAACTTATCATTGAATTATAATTTTTTATATGAATTAGATCACGTATAGAAAAACTAGGACATTGAGAAAGATATTGGACCATGATCGTAAAATCTTGATCTTAAAGAGAAAAAACGATTTAAAAAAGATCTGAAACTTTATAACCTCTATATAAAAGACTACCCTACAATTGGCGGTCCTTAGCCCCTTCGTCGTCTCTGACTGTCACATAGGTGTCACGTACATTGCATTTAAGGAATGTTTTTCAAGATAATTATAACGTTAGGAAAAATGTCACATCACCGATTTAGATAACTCAACCGAAACTTCCATAAAGTACATAAATTCAATTCAATTACTTGTAACCAGAAGATATTTGAGCAGGTATCTAGATTTCCCTGTTTAAAAATGTTTATAGGCATACGCTTTACCTCTCCATCCCAATGCATTCTGCAATTATTACAAAAAGATGCAGATATCACTCGTTTGTAGGATTGATGGCGAGAGAGGCCTTCAACTTTGCAACCAAATGTGGTAACGCCTTGATATTTTCTTCGATCGACTGATTAACACATGATTCCATATCCCTTGTTGCATCAGTCCTGATCTTTTGGAGTTTTGCAGACTCGAATTTGTCTTGGCAAACCATAAGTGACCGATTCAGTCTTTCCTGTATACAACAACAGAAGTTTAACTATTCATGCATAGGCTAAAGACGATATGAACCACTATAACGACCCAATTAATTTGTAAATTAAAATGTGCTTTGACTTTTATGCTCCATATGTAAGGCAAAAATGTGGTTGCAATTCTTTCTGATAACTGCATAAAACTGTAGAAGGATCTACAACATAACATTTGGGAATTAGAACACTTAAATGTCTTATTTTTAATAAAAATGGTAAGGATTTACAAAACCAAAAGCTTGACATTTGCGACACGTGTTACATCACTCAAACACACCTTTAAAAACAATGCTTATAAGACAAAATTAGAATGTTGAAAAAATCATAGAAGTTTAAGTTGAAGGACGCAATGGATGGCGAAGTTGACAATTCCATCTTTTATCAATAACTAGCAGCAGCTATACAACTGCATGCATTGTCTCTCATAATCAATAAACCATAGACCTTGAATAAGGGGTCGAAATCAAATCATTGCTTTTAAGAGTCCAAAGCAAATTATTCCTAAAAAAGGCCTGAAAAGTTGAAAACTACTTCACTAGCCCTCTTTCCTTCAGCCTATTTGGAGCATTTACGTCTCATCCACATTTCACTCATCAACATGTTCCTAAGACACGACATTTGCCGGTGCAAGCTTTGCAAACTAAGAGAAGCTGTTGCAAAGCTTGTGATCATGTGTGTTATCAACTCCTTGTTCCCGGTGTGCTTTTGGCTTTTGCAATTCGCCTAAAGCCTAGACTACCTAGAGAAGCCCAAGTATCAACCTCCGAACAAGATGAGTAACACTAACTGACTAACTGTAGGTACAAAGTACAGATTCAACCAAAGAGACATTGATGATGCTAATCTAAAACCTATCACTCTGATCAAACCAAATCTCAAGTGGAATTAAGAGAACAAGTTAGCTACTTAAATTTGCATTAGAACAAAATCACAAATAAACTACCAAACTATCATCATACCATAAGATAAGCATTCAGTAACACAGTTACCACAAACAGTAACACCAAAACACACACATATATCAATATTCCACAATCAACATGAATAAGAAGATCTACCTGAAACTTCGCCATCTCGCCTTCAACGAGATTCTGAGCTTGAAGAACAGGAACGCTGCAATTCTCAACGCACATGCTTATATCATCCTGCTTCCTCCTCCTGTCGAAGCACTCATGCGCACATCTGAAGTACGCTTTCTGCAAATCACTCAACATTCACAAATCAATGTTCATAACGATGCTTTTGCGATCGATTCGATGAGGTTATGCGAGTATACAGATAGTGATAAAGAGGAAGAAGAGTAGAAACCTGAAGAGTGAAATTGACATGATCCTGAACAACATGAAGCTGAGATTGAGCAGCGGAATTAACCTCGTTGAGCTTTTGCGTCAATCTCTCTGTTACTATTCGTTCTTCTGCGGCATCGATGTGATTCATTTTGAGCTTTTTTTGTTTTGTGATTCGATTTTGGGGGAATTCGTTGAAGGGTTTATCAAGGGTTTCGATGATCCACTATAGTTGCGTTGCCCCCTTTTCAAGTTACGACTTGTAATTTGTAAATGCATCTTTGGGGTTAACCTATACAGTCGGTCAAATTTTTAATCTATACTAATAATTATTTATAATTTGATACATATGGTATTTTTATAATGTTTTCTTTAATTATTTTTCTATCTAAACTATTTATTTATTTTTTAAAAGTCAAGTAATTAATTTTTAAATATTTTTTTTTCTCTTTCTATTATAAATTCAAGTCATTGAATTAATAATTTTTAAAATATTTTTTCATTAAATAAAAACTAATTATTTTGATGAAAAAATATAATTTTTCAAAAATAAAATTTTATAAAACTATGATTTTCTAAAAAATAAAGCTTTTTTAAATTATGAAATATTTAAACTCAATCTTTTTATAAAATAAAAAATTTTATAAAAGAACATTTATTTAAAACAATACGTAAATTTAATCATATGTTATATTAAAATAACGTTTTACAATTACTACTCATCATCAATAAATATTTAATATTTTTGTTATTCAACCCGTGTAATACACGGGGATATAACCTAGTTTTAAAATAAAATTACATTTTAATAATTTAAATTATTAGTTGTAGGTTAATATTAATCTTGACTAGTAATTTCACCAGTATTAATTTTAATTTTTTATTTTGTTACTAATAGTAGTCGTAGTTTAACTGTTTGTTAACTACTTCAGTTTTTATAATATATCACGTGACGTGTCTCGTAACATGATGTATAATATAATTATAATTAAATATATAAATATATAAATAATTCAACGTAATGTTTTTATAGCTAATTGAGTAGCTTGGAGAAAAAAAGATGGAATGATATATTTATATTTTTTTTAATAATGTAATAGACTATGTCACATGTCACATCATGAACAATGCCACATGTCACGTCATAAAAAACTAACAAGTTAACAAACAGTTATACTATAACTGTTATTAGTAACAAAATCGAAAGTTAGGATTAATATTAGTGAAATTGTTAGTAAAAATTGATACTGGCCAATAGTTAATAGTTTACATTATTAAATCTAATCTTTTAATTTTAAATAAACTTAAAATCAATGCATAATTTTAAATAAACTTAAACTCAAGAGAGTTTTACAACAATCATGTGTTTCTTTCTTAATGGTGTTATTAAGTGAGTCGAACCTGAAGCGTAAAAAACATGGATGGTTGATATTTCGACTTAAAAAAACTCACTCGGGTATCGGAGGAAGTTCCATATGTTGTTTAACAAAATAAACTTAATGTACATTATAATTTGACATAAACTTGTTTCGTAATGATGACACATCGATTATTTTTACATCACCTTTTTTACGTACTTTTTACTATACATCATTATTAACATATCTTCATACATCCGGTGTTATATTACTGTTTAAAATGTGTAACCTAGACAAAAATGTATGCTTACATGACTAAAATGAGTATTTTTGTTGAATCATGAAGACAAAAAGTTTGGTGTATACGAATGTTTAATCATAATCGTCAAAGCAAATCGCACTTTAAATGTTAGAATGACTTATATGACATGTACCAAGGTTATTCATGCATAATTAGAGCCTCTACCGTCTTCGATTTCATTCACATGAACTTTGTTTTCCTTCTAATACCTCAACTTGTGAGCATCCTTTGTTTAAGTTGGTCTTTTTTATTAAAAGTGTTGACATTTTAGAGTTTAAAGTTTTAGGGAGAGTAACAATTTATTTCAATTGCTGATAATTCATTAGATTAGTGGCGCATCTAGAAGACAAAGGAACAAGAGAGTCTTTCATTTTTCTTCTACTGTTCTTATTTCCATAGATGGGTCCAATCGGGTAATTGGAAGAAACTAAGGGTGCGTTTGGTTTGAACTCAAACCCCTTGGTTATGGAAAACGCTAGAACTGATGATTTGCGACCTCCAAAGAGGGACGGGGGTGATGAATCCTTGTGAGAACAAGTGTTCTATCATCGCCATCACCACGACTACCAACAAATGAATCAACTAACACCACGATACAGACGATAACCATCATCATCAAAACTGGCATAACAAGTTCTATAATATGTCCAACATCCAAACAAGTACTCATAGCACATTCCAAATTCAAGAAAACAAAGCACATAATTGCTACACGAAACAAACATCTAACATAGGATTTTACCCTACTTATAAAATGCAACAGAAACTTAACACTCATTATTCAGAGCTTCACCTGTCTATCGAAAATCCAGCTGAATGGAATACTCGGGCCTTCTTTTGCCCGTGCTGAAGCCCTCTCTTCGAGCCTTCGGATTCTCAAGGGCAACCCACACACATACTCTTGTGCTTTACGCCCTTCACCAGAAAGCCCAGTTAGATCCGCCACCTTCCATCGACCCACCAGGAATTCCAAAATGTCTGCATAGTCTTTGGCGGTATACACACCGAGTCTTTGAGCAACAGCTGAAAAATGGTCAAAAAGGTTGTCATCTTTACCATCGTACATCAAGTGTGCCGGCATGGAGATCTTTTTCTTCATCATGTCAGCAAAAGCAAGAACAGTGCCATCAGGGTCGATTTCAAATAGCTTTTCAGTTATTTTTGTGTAGGCGGTTTCGTGCCTTTTTTCATCAGCGGCAATTATGCCACAGATTTGAGCCAGTTTTAAATCACCATGCTCCTTTGCGTGCCTGGCAGTGTTTCCATGCGAGATGAAGGTGGCACGTTCTTGAAATGATGTGTAGATGAACCCAAGGTAGGGACTGTTTTCGGTTCGTGGATCCTGAAATGACAAAGTGCGTGTAAAAAGATCATAAATGTCACTTGATAGTAGATAACAATTAGAGGCAGCAATTTAGACCGATTTATTTATGAACTACTCGTTGATTTAGACCATGTTTACTTTCTAATGAGTGAAATGGGTAAAAATAAAGAATGTAGTTAAAAAGAAAAAGGGTCAAAACTCAAAAGTCACCTAAAGTGTATAGTTAATGCAAAGAACCAACTAAATCCCTGCTAATATTATAATAAATATATTTTCTGTAATCATATTTGAAAACTAATTCAAAAAGCTTAAAGAGTTGGTTAAAAAGTGTTTCAGGTAAACCACGCCTAGTCAAGCCCGTTTTGACTTGTACCAAAATACTACCCATTTGACCCAAAACATGTTATGATTCCTTATACACAGCCTGCCTGACTCTAATACTAATGCCAGACGAGTAAAAAGAAAGTGGATAAGATTAAGATGAAAAGGTAAAAAGTTAGCATTCAGGTTATGTATGATCTCTAGCAGCTCAGATGAGTGAAATCAAAAATAGTTTAAAAAAAGCTGGTCAAACAGGTCGAAAGTCAAAACCACCTACTAAATAGTTTACTAGAAAACTTTACATTTTCTGTACATCACATTTAACGCACATTATATATCAACCTGTTTAGGAAAGTGAACAAAATGTGACCATCCCAGCCCAAGCCATTCAACTTGTATAAAAATATAATCCATCACAAAGTGTTATCCAACTAGATCGTTTTTTCCACCCCTAGCACCAACTACTGATGTTAGATGAAGAAAAACAAAGAAAATAGGTTTCATAACAAAAAGTTCGATGGAAAACAAAAACTTACCATTCCAGATCCAATGAGATATTGAATAGTTTTCTGAATCTGCCTCATGTCGACCCGCCCAGAAAGGTAGAGATACTGGTGGAGAAGATCACCGTGCCTGTTTTCTTCAGCGGTCCAAGCCCTGGTCCAGATAGCCCAAGGTGTAGGGCTAGCTCCAGTCTCATCACGCACACCATCTAGAGTATTAAGCATTGTTTGGTAGGTAGGTAGCGCTTCCTCTGTAATCATATCTCCAACCAAGACAACAAAGTATTCATCAGGAATCTCTTTAGCCCTAGCCCTTAATTCCTTTACTTGTTCCTCAAAACCATCAGATGCAGGATCTGGCAAGAAATCCTGTGGTTGCCAGCATTTCTCCACTGGCTTTAGGTGAACCAATATATTCTCCTCGGCCCAACCCTCTATGGATTTGAAAATCTCTATCTTCTGTGGTGGCATAGAGTGTGTCACCTGAAGATGAACCTCTCGTGGAGGGGTAAAGGGCTTTTTGGTACTTTCCACCCTGTGTAAGAAATAGGAAGAGTTTCAAAGAGAGAATTAGAACTACATATTCAGAACTATTGTAAGATGAAGAGTGAAGGTCCTTCAAGCACAAGGTGAAATTTACTCATAATACTAAATAAACCTGGTTAATATTAACTTATACAGCATGAATATAATCCAACCAGAGTTGAATCAAATATCGACAATTCAAGCAACAGAAAAAAGAGAATAAAAAAAATAAAGGATAAACAAGGAAGCAAAATGTGCAGATAATAACAGTTAAATGAGTGCATGAATTATTCAAAAGATAGATAAGAAGCTTATCAACAAGTTGTCTTAGTTGAGGGGCTTCTTGAAGTAGCTGGCCAATCTAACTACCAGGAGCAACAATTTACTACAAGTTCTAACTTAAATTACCTACCTAATAACAAGAACAGAGGTGTGTGTAGACTGTAGAAAACATTGAAAAACAGAAATAAAGGGTTGCAGGACAACGAAACAGTGATTCGTTTAAATAGATTATAATCATTAAAAGAAATAAGAAATACCATGTCAAACAACTTAAATACATAGATGAAGAACAAATTCACTAATTATGTACAGAAACCTTGTAAACTAACAAATATCCAAAAATTGCACATAGCGAGGTAAAGAAACAAGTCAAACAAGTAGACTGTAACCTATGTAGTCAAAGGCCACATGAAGCAAAGAAACTTCCTTAAATGCAGCACGGAGCAGAGGCGCAAAGACACCCCCTGGACCCCTTGGGTGCAGCAAGGAACATAGACACGGAGATTTTAAAAAGAATCAGGCTTTAATAGCATAAAAACTGTCTGAACCAGTCTAAACAAACCAAAAACCGTCTGAACTATCCTAAAACAATCTAAACCAGCCTAAAAATGCCTAAACCAGCTACAATGGCCTATTTACACTGTGCGCCTTGCTTGTCTCGCCCCTCGCTTTATAAGCGCCTAGAGTCCTAGACTCAAGGCTCACTCTATGCCTTGAGTGCGTCTAGCGCCTTCACCTACCTAGATTGTTACGAAAATCTTGAGAGTTAAAAGACAATTGGATCAAGTAGCTTCTAACTGTTTCAGTGATGAACAGATAACCAACAACAATAAAAGATGCAAGCATCTAAGTTGGGTAGTAACTGGCAAGAATTTAATCTCCCAGAAGAATTTAATTACCAGCAGAACACTGGTATTCACTTTACTGGATGTGAATTCACCGAGAGTATGCATTCCATGAAGAAATAAAAAAATTTATAAGAAGCAGTTATCCAATGAGAAAACTGTTGCCAAATCAGCAACCTCTAGAATTTGTACAACTAAAAATACTGAAATACACATCTAGACAACGAAAGGAAAGAAAAAGACATTATATAAGTAGACCGAAATTAATACAAACATATAATCAAAACGATTAGATAAACAGTACTGTCACAACTCACAAGCCATCATCATCAACAACGAGAAAAACATGCATAGATATCATTAAAACCTCAATCGCAATCACAATATCTTACAACCGTATCTGTCAACTGTCAATCACTCAATCCGCTAATCGTTTTCACGCCAAAATAAACCATTAGTTCCGTAACGAAATCAAATTAACAATCCAGCTCATTTCACGGAATCAAAAGACGTAAAAGCATGAAATAAACACACCGATTGAATAAATTCGATTGATTATGTTACTCACTTGGCGGTGGAGGATCCGAGGGTGGAAGCCATGGTGAATTTGGGAGATCTGAGATTTGGCGTTTGAGGAAACGCAAATGACCGATACATCTCCGATTGCACCGTTGCTGGAGTCATTCGAAGGGCCATGAGTGATGATGAATTGATGATCTTCTTGTTGTTGGTGAGTGTGTGTGTGTGTGTGTGTGTGATACTGTGTACTTGCAGTCGGCAGTTTTTCAAGTTTCTTTTCGTCCACACAAGTGAGAAAAGGGGTACAAGTGTACAATAAGCAAGGCCAAGGTTTATAGAGAATCAATTTTGACATTTTCTACATTTGCCCTTGCATTTTGTTTTTGTTTGTATCTCTACCCTTGTGTTTCATTTTAGTTTACATAATACCCTTTTGTCTACCTTGGCTTAAAGGTGTTTTTCTCTTCTCTCCTTCACTCTCCTCCATGTTGGTGTTGCGCGAAAGGACCGCATGTATATTTGACTCTCTTCTCGCTCTTTCGTAGTCTTCATCTATGGGCATCGTTCCCGCATATTCTTCTTCTCTATTATTATTAATTTTTATCAATCATTTTATGCATTGATTATAATATTATTATTAAAGTCATTGTACTTTTTAACTGTTTTTATCAATCATTTTATACATTGATTATTATTATTATTAATTTTTATTTTCTAATGTCGTTAAAACTGCTGCTACTGAACGGTTAGATCGTTTGGATAGAAGAACATATCCCTAACCGTTTTGGTTGGCACAGGTTGAACTAACATCGATTAACCAGTACATCTATATAGTGGTGAACCAGTATTGTGCAATGCTCTTTTAAATCATATAGAACTATTTGTCAGGTAATCTAGGATATGTTAATTTTGTATTTCACATAAGTTAAATACTTTCTCATTTGAAATATCTCTTGATTATTTTTTTTTACATAAACAATATGTTTACTCCCTTTGATTTAAATAACATACCAATATATTGTTTAAGTTTTATGCAATATGCGTATACCTATAAATATAGTCATGAGATCATTCGTTTTTTAACCCGACCCGATCAGCGAACCAATTTCGTGACTAGTTCACAACCAATCTAGTTTTAAAAACATTATCATTTTTTCAAATACATATTTTAACTTTATATAATATCTCTAGGATGTTACGTATTTAAATGTGTATCTTTTTCATGATTATTGCACCATTCATTTAAAAGTCTCACTGTCTTAATTCCAGTTCTTCAAAACCTAATTGTTCTTACTTTTTACCCTAAAAAGTAATAAATTTATGAAGCACAATGAATTTGTAGCAATCAAATTTCCAATTATTTCAACCATTTATGTTATAGGTTTTTAGATAACCCATTTGAACTTATAGTCTGGTAAAATGGGAATTTGAGGAAAATGAGGGGTAAAATTGTAAATATAAAAAAGATCTAAAAAAGTTGTTGTGTGATAAACGGCCAAAAGCTAGGCCAGTGACGAGGGGGTGGCCAACATTGCCAATAGGCAATGAAAGTGACAATACATATTACACTTTGCAGCCCCTCTTAATAGCATATTTACGTTTTCACCCCCTCTGCATTTTGTACTTCTATCTAGTTATTATCGCCATTTACTTTTAATTTATATATATATTTATTTCTTTTATTATGACACGTTAACCACGTATCTAAATGTTTCCTTTTGTGTGAATTGCGTGCGGCATGAAACAACATGAAGGAATTAAGACATCGTTTAAATGAACGTGAGTGCAAGTTTTATTAAAATATTTATGTAACAACTTTTGAGCCAAATAGTTATTCTGATTTCAAGTAACAACAATATAATATGTCTGATTGGTTAAGTTAGTTAGACCGCTCAAATAACATGTGTTTTAGTGACACTGATGTGTATTGGTAAGGTTCATATGCATAAGTCGTAGAGAGTTCGAGTAATATAGCCTTATGAGAGAAATAGTATAAATTTAAGAGTAGGTTAGAGAATGTGTGTAAATTAACTAACAAAAACAAAATTGTATCGCCAGTGCAGTTTGGTTTGATGGTTTGAGCATATATGTTATAAACAAATCAAAATCACTAGTTTGTGTAAATATTTCAAAGATGACAAAGATGATTTATGAAGATTATACATATACAAAACTTGATAACTACATAAACTAAAAACTAACGAAGGTAATGAGTTGATTCGGTTTACATAAATGATTTTTAATCGGGAATAGAATCATTAAACCTAGTTTTTCAAACCGTGAACTAAACCTCAAACATGAAGAATATACCAATTCCATTCTCTTCAACATTGATCTTATTCTACTTTTATGAACACTTTTTTTATGTGTCAATTATTATTTTACATAGGGTTGCGCGTAACAAAGTCAACTGAATGTTACATATATTGTAAATTTATATGATATTCTAAAATTATTATTTTTCAATCTACGAGAATATGTATAACTTAGCATTTAAAATACTGATGACTTGAATGATAAATAATTTGTTAGTTGGTTTTATTTACATAATTTTTTGTTTTGATTTTAATAGATGTTTTATTTTATTTTTTCCGATTATGATTTATTAAAATTCTAATATATACACGATTGATTCAAATTTTCTCGTGTAATTTCAAGTTCAGATAATAATTTAATACTATTAAAAAACGTATCGTAGATCTCAACCATTGTAATTATTATATTTGACTTTTGTAAACTAGCTAATACAAACTTATTTCTCTCGTCGATTGGTTTTATGTAACACTGATTGTTTTTATTTTGATTGTACAAAAGTATATATTGATAATATGCTCAAAAGATGTCTTACTCAAACAATACTTCATTTTCAATTTCGGAACTTATAGCTTAAAAAAATTAATTTAAATGAAGTTTTTGGAACAACTCATTTGACGCCCTGATGTGAGCTTTTAAAGTTTTAATTAATATATTTATATTTTTTAAAATTGTCACATTAGTTACCATAAAATAAAAATTTATATGCCGGTAGTTGTTATAATTCAAATTAAATGTTTCGGCTAATTAATGTTTATTTATTATCAAACTAATTATTTAATGGTTGGACTAAAGTAATGACTTAACTTTTAAAATAGTATTGCGTATTCGAGTTATAAGAAGTGATGGCACAATAAAGTTAATCATTTAAATACTGAGTTTATAAAAAGGTTTTTTAAAAATACGTTAATCAGTTTATAATAAGTGTATATTTAACAACTTTAAATCCTTAATTGATTTTTCTTGAGAATGTGCTTCAAAATTTCATAGAGCTCGATGTCAAAATTTCTTAGGGTCAATGAAAGAATTAAATCGGAGCTCATATCAAAATTTCTTAAGGTTATTTAACGAATATTAAAAAATAAAATAAAATAATGGGCTCCGGACAACCCCCCGTCAAAACCACCTAGTTCGCCTCTGGTCCACCAACAACGGTAGGGACCATAGAGGTAATTTCTCGAACTTAACGATGAAAGTTGTAATTTTAGCAGATCATATGGACGTATTGCAAAATTTACTTTTCGTATAATGATTAATATCGTGTATAACAAAATCAGTAGTTTAAAGGCATAAATAACCTAGCTTTGTCTTCAGAAAATTTGTTTAACATCGGTATTACATAACAAAAAGTAACGACTTTGAATATATTTATTTTTAAATTTATAATATTCATACTTTTCCCTAGAACATGCATTAAAATGCAAGAGTCTGAAATGTAATTTGAAATCATATTATAATTTACATTTAAAAGAGTAAATATGAAACTTTAAATATCTTAATTAGGTATATGTAGCATATATTTTTTTAGCTAGATAAATATGATGTTATGAAAGTTTTTAGGAATACTTGTGATTTAAATATTTAAGATTATAAAACCCAAACTTTTATGTGGTATTTTATTTTCCTTCTTTTTTGTGCAATTACTTTGGGTAAATTACCAAAATAACCAATTGACCAAATCGAATTATCAAAATAACCGGTCAAAATCAAGTTTATCAAATAAAACAACCCAATCGTATCCCGCCACGTGTCCCACCCTCGCCCACGTGGTGAGGATCAGCCATATTCCCTCGCCCGGAAAAACGTGCCGGCGAGGGACAAGCATAATCCCTCGCCCACGTGTCATGTTTGGGGGCATCCCTCGCTGGCTCAGCGAGGGATTATGAGAATCCCTCGCCAATATTTACGAAAATACCCCCCCTCGCCAAAAATTAAAAAAAAAATTAATTAATTTTTAATCCAAAAATTCCGAGTTTTATAATTATTTATTGTTTTTTAAATAATTAAAATTTTAAATTAATTTATTTTTGCCCTATATAACACCATGTTTACCCTTAACAAATATCTTACATTCTTCTCAAACTTTTTCATAAAATTCTTTTAAACTTTATAAAATGTTAGTGAATATCATACTATGCAGTGGTGGTAAATGACATTTTGTAAACGGTGTTGAAAAATATCTAATATTTAAAGATAAACTAAGAACATGTCTAACACATGTACCTTTAAATGGTAGATATTGTTCAACACCGTTTACAAAATGCCATTTACCACCACTGCATAGTATGATATTCACTAACATTTTATAAAGTTTCAGAGAATTTTATGAAAAAGTTTGAGAAGAATGTAAGATATTTGTTAAGGGTAAACACGGTGTTATATAGGGCAAAAATAAATTAATTTAAAATTTTAATTATTTAAAAAACAATAAATAATTATAAAAATCAGATTTTTTGGATTAAAAATTAATTAATTTTTTTTTTTAATTTTTGGTGAGGGGGGTATTTTCGTAAATATTGGCGAGGGATTCTCATAATCCCTCACTGAGTCAGCGAGGGATGCCCCCAAACATGACACGTGGGCGAGGGAGATGACACGTGGGCGAGGGATTATGCTTTTCCCTCGCCGGCACGTTTTTCCGGGCGAGGGAATATGGCTGATCCTCGCCACGTGGGCGAGGGTGGGACACATGGCGGGATACGATTGGGTTGTTTTATTTAATAAATTTAATTTTGACCGGTTATTTTGGTAATTCGATTTGATCAATTGGTTATTTTGGTAATTTTCCCATTACTTTTTTGTGTTTTCCAATGATTAAATCTGAAATACAATGGCAATTCAGTTAAATCAATAAGTTTATGAATTGTTTTGATAAATCAATAAGTTTATGAATTGTTCTCAAACAATATAATTACTTAAAATTTTTATTTTTTGAACGGTTAACTAATAAAATCCGGCTACCCGAATTAAATATAAGAAGGTTTTGACTTCAAATCTTACCCGGAACAAAAAATACTTGGGGTTGAGTTAAAGGTTTTGTTCAGTTGTGGGTTTTATTTTGAAGAAGTTGGAGTGCGCTCCTGGCTGAGAAACAAATATGTAGGCCTAATTAAAATAGCATTTGTAAACTAAAATAGGATCGTACATATACTGTTCATAAAGAAAACAACTTATATATTCAATGTTATAATAAACAAACTTTTATATGGTATTTTATTTTCTTTCCTTTATGTGCAATAGGTTAATACCCCGTGTATTACACGGGTTGAATAAATAATATATAAAATAATTAGTAATAAAAATTTATAAATTATAAAGCCATATTTGAAGATAAAATATGATTATAATTACATATCAATAGTTACCTTAAGTAAATAAACAATAATGTATTTTTCTTAAACTTTTATTTTATAAAAAAAATATGGGTTTTAAATATTTTGTTTAAGAAAAATGAATTTATTTTATAAAAAAGTTTTTGTAGTATTCTGTATTTTATAAAACTTTTGTTTTTAAAAATTATGTTTTTAATAAAAAATGGATTTTAATTTATTAAATTATATAATTTTTAATTTGAAAATGGTATGAGTAATATTATAATTATTCAATATTATTAATAATAATAAAGAGAAATGAGAATGTTAGTATGATAAAACTTATAATTGTGTAAAGTCTTATTTTTAATTTTTTTTTGTCATAGATAGATAGAAATACAGATAAATGGATAGACTATAAACCTATTTGTTAAAAGGATTATAGTTAGTAATAAACACGAAGAGTTACAGTACGTTATTTTAATATAAGATATAATTAAAATTATATATACGTAATAGTTCAATAAATAAAACAATTATACTATTTATTTAACTCTTTTATCTAAATAGTTTCATTTTTAAACATTCGTATTAAGATTTTTCTTATAAAAAGTTTATTGTTTGTAAGAATCTTTTTTATTAAAAACTCGAGTTTCTAATTATTCTGGTTGTTTTAATAAAACTGCTTTTAGAAAATTTCATATTTTTTATAATTTTTTTTAAAAAAGGACCGATTTAAAATATTTTGTTTCAAAAAAGTTTAGTGTTTTAGAAAATTTTATACTATATAAAAATTTTGTTTTTTTATGATTTATGTGTTAATAAAAAGATGTGATTTTTGATGTACTTAATAAATTTTAATTTTAAAAACATAGCTTGATTTTAAAAAATATAGATGAGAGAAAGAAATGCATTAATTAATAAAATTACCTTTATTAAGAGAGAGAAATTATTTTGAGTATTTAAATTACTATAATACTCTTTTGGAGGGAAAATGAAGTGGGGATCTTTAAAATAATGACATGTGTCAAAATGATGGTTTAAGAGAGTGACAAGTGGCAAAAAAAAATCTTCTTTTATTAGATACTATAAATTACTGTTTTGTGTTTTCCAATGATTAAATATGTAAACACAATTTCAATTCGGGTAAAACGATAACTTTTATGAATTGTTAACATAGGTGGTAAGAATAAGTAAGATAAAAACCATTTATTATAATTATAAATATAACTAGAATTACGTTCCCCGCGTTGCAGCAGAGGCGCAAAACCGTGTTAAATAACACCAACACTGAAGTTGCGGTGTGTTAATACGAAGAACTTAGACCAAAACGTAAAACATAGAAAAATATAACTAATTCGATCTAAGACCCGCGCGTTTTGACGAACCCTTCAAAAGGTGAATATAGACTTAAAAATGTTGAACCACGCACACACATTGTGCCGTATTAACTTACCAAATTTAGAACGAAACGTAAAAATATTGAATCACACATGCATGTTGTGTCGTGTTAACTTGCAAAACTTAGAACGAAACGTAATATGATGATTTATGAAATATGAAAAGTATAAAGGAACAAAGTTGAAAATATAAACATTGTGAGATTAAATTGCAATAAATGAAGAGTTTTGAGTTAAAAGTAAAAAAAATCAAATATGAGAACTTTAATTGTAAAAATGAAAAACTTTGTGTCAATAGAGAAAAATCAATTTTTTTTAAAAAACTCCCTATGCATAATGTACAAACACCATTATGCATAGAGAAGTTGGTAATTAGTAATATATAAATGTTAACCGATTAAATCCTATAAACCATAACTATAAGTAGTGAATCAGGAATCCATTATAAGTTTTTATAAAAAATAAATTTATTTAGTTTAATTTGCAGCATGAATTTGCTTTAAACTAATGATGGAGACGTGACATATCACATAAACATATAGATGAAAAAGACTTTCATATTTTCTTGACAAATGTTACACGTATTATACATGCATGCCACCGTATTGACATCTTATCTATTGGTATATTTTAAATCAGGTTTTATTTTACAACAAACTAAAAACCCTAAAAGCATATAAAGATATCGATTTTAAACTCTTTTATAATCTTCTAACAATGATTCATCATATAACTTAAGAAACCGAATGTAAAACAAGCATATATTGTTCGAAATAAACAAAATTTTGAGACTACGATAATCGTAGTTAAGTTGATCAAGGTAAAAACAAGTCGATAATATCGTTGTCTAATTATCTAATACCTTATCACAAAGATAATTAGCTCGTAGTTTTCGTATAGTTATTTTTTTCCTAACACAAATATCAAACTCATCTAACTACTAATTACAAATAACCACTTGGATAAGTAACACAAATAAAGATATACAAGCAATTGTATCCACTTACTAGAACCATGAATAAAGACCGTGTGAACTTTCGCACATAAGTTTTATTGGACTTAATCCACCAAATGACGTACCGGTGCTTGGTTAGGTCTCGTTTTGCACAGGGTCAAGTGAGAGACGGATCGTTTTATAATATACACAGTCTTACCTAATACGTTGTGTGAGGGAGACTAGATCTCAGACTTGAACCCAGAACCTTAAGGTCGCAAAACAAAAATATTACCAGTTGCTTCAAAACCACCGATATCTAAAGCAAAAATAGTTCAATATTTTTTTAAAGTGCAAATGAATAAAATTCACACAAATATGTTAAATGGTTTCCTGCCAAAAGCAGCTGGCATAGAAACAGAAGAATCCATACTCAAACCCCCAACAGATCGTGGAGATTTATGTTGTTCCAACACCCTTGGAGCCTGCAATATTCTCATAGAATCCTTGCTGGAAGACCTTTTGTTCCACTTAAATGACGACCCGATGGTTTGCATTAATGGGAACGAAAACCTTCGTTTCGATGATGTCTCACTAGCCGCAGTGCTCGTGAGCCGGTCTTTATGGTTACTAGCTGGTCGCGCTTTGGCTTTAGCCGAAACAGTAGGGCTCATGTAATTCGGGACTGAAAGTGGTGGACAACTCATTAAACTATCATCATCTTTCATAGGGTAAGGTGAACTGGCTGCACCACCTTTTGGTTTGGAGTACTTCATCTGGTTTGGGGTGGTTGAAGGTGGGGTTCGTGTTGGGGTCATAAGGGGTCGAGCGCGAGTTGGGGCCGTGGATTTTGATGACTTAGGTGTAGGTGTGTGGTGGGTCTCGAATGGGAAACTAGTATGTTTGATGACGCTTGATTGAGGTCGTGGACTTGTTTTGTGATCAAGGTATGGGAGTGGTGGTGTGGGTGTGGATTCGGGGTGGTTTGTGGGTTCATCGGAAGGCAGTTGACGTTCTAACCAGTTCCACCACCATGGAAATTCGCGTGAACGGATGTCTGTTAGCGCGTTGTGAGCTGATTTTGGTGTGGCTTTCCATAACTAGATATTAAAACCACACTAAATGAGTTTGATTTTGGAGAATTCAAGGATAATGATGGAGAAATAGGTTTCTAACAATGTTTTCAGAGCCATACCAGACATTGAACTGATAGTCTTACCAGCCCACTAGTTGACCGGATTTAAGAAACAGAGGAAGCCATGAATATTACAAAAATTTAAACTCCGTGTGAGTATACTTCGATTTGCAATTTAAAGATTCAAATAAATAAAATATGAAGCGTGAAATAATAAATTAATCAGTAAAATGTGATTTTAAATGGAAAAAGTTATGAAATCTACTTTGACATCCGGCCCAGTTCAGGGGTCTGACCGTCAAATGAAAATGATTTAAATAGGCGTAACTAGGTCAGCTAGACACAGGTTTTGGTCTAACCGGTTTGACTAGTCGGTCCGCTGGTGAAAACATTGTTAATTGGTTTGTAAGAGTACCTGGTGGGAGTATGCATACGCCATGGCTCGTTCTCTCTTGATTATTGCCTCCATTTTTCTTTTTAGTCTTGCTTCTTTTTCTTCTTTAGTTATTAAGCTGTCATCCCAATGTTCATCACCTGTTTCCAACTACATCCCATAGTCCCATACCCAAACCAAATATTAGAGCTAAACTAAATAAATAGTCAGTTTAAGTGTATATTTTGTAATTTGTCATGTTTTAGGTACTGTTCTTGTAATATCCATTTATATATATTTATTCACCTCTACCACAATTGGTGGTGAGATTTCCCGACTTTATATGGTATCAGAGCTGTTAGCTTGACTGAGTCTGCAAATTTTACAAATTACAATATAAGAAGTCATGCTAATTTTTATGGTGGAGGGTCAACTTCTACCACTGCAAGTCAAGTTTCGTTTTACCAACCTGTCTACGGTTAAACCAGCCAAGCCAAACCGAATCAAGCCATACCATGCACTTGAACCCATGGACCACCGGACGACACATGGTACACAAATATAGAGGAAATCTTACCAGGTTACTGAAGTTCCACTTGCCAAGTGAACCCTCTATGTCCTTGTGGTTTTTGTTTGTTTGGTGGTCAAGTGCTTCGTTTTCTAACATTTGTATTCTTCGTGATTGAATCTGAGTCTGGACTCTCACCAACAATTGCATTCGTTTCATGGCATTGACGGTTTGCCTCGTCACGTTTGGGCCTCTTACCACTCCTTGTAGCCTCACGAGACTCCTCAAAGCTCGAAAACTCTTCCTTGCCTATACAATATACAACACTTCATAATTTTTTCAAAAGAAAACCAAGCGCCCAACAAAGCTCACACTAGAAAACCAACCAACCATACCCAATTAATCTCAGTCGTAGCGAATCTATTAGTATGGTTCGGGGAGGGTGTGATGCATGCAGACTTTACCTCTATCCATGGGGAAAGAGATGTTGCTTCTAGAGAGACCCCCGACTTTAAAATAAATAGCAGACAAACAAGCAGTACTAAACATATAGCAATAGCAAGCTACCAGTGACAAAAGGAACGGTGAAAGGATATGTAGCAACATATATAATATCGTAAAACAACACATAGGCATAACTATAGTAAGACAATAGAATGCGAAAGTCACTTAAAGTAGTAAAAAAAATAGCTCACACTAGAAAACTTACCATATAACCTCTATAAGCAGCCTGAATTATGATAGCTGAATGATGGTGGTATCGAAGGGTTGGCTCCAGTCTATAGCTGATTTCTGTGAGTCTTTGAACAACTCTAGGAGGTGAGCTTTTAGGGGAAACTGTCCTAAGAGAAGCGGCTCGGTGAGAACTAATTCTAGGAGAAGCAGGCCTGCTGGAAAATAAAGGTTGTGAGGTTGTTGGTTGCTCGACAGAAGCGGGCTGACCAATGAATGATAATTGTTGATCAACTTCCCCCAAGATTTTCTCGATGCTGCTTGGCTCTCTAAATAAAGGAATGAATGATCTACCTTCTCCATGTTTTAATCGTCCTCGCCCCTTTCTTTCGTGTGAACTTCTCTTCTGTATTTCCTATGAGCACACCAATGATTAGAAATCAAGAAACGGGAATATGAATCAAATTCGACAGTTTTTGAGGTGCAAATGATGTTTTTATTCAACATATTCATGAAAGCTGCAATACGCCAATACCCACAAGCGAAAACCATAAATTTTCAATCTTTTACTTACATTTGGTAGTTTGTCTTTCGAGTTGGATGTAAAAACCCTCTTGATTGCAGAAAACCAACTCCCAGTTCTCCCCATGTGTTACTTATATTACTGTTTTGTCCTGTAAGAGAGATGAACAAGAAAAACTGAATAAAGATGGTCAAAAAGTATGGTATAAAACTAAAGAATTTGTGAATTTCTCAACAGATCAACAAAATCGTGTCGATAAACGTTGTTTGATTCATCAAAACATCTATCTAACAGATCACATAAGAGCTCCATGGTTGATCATTTGCAGCATAATAATAAAAAAAAAAGCAGTGGACTAACCACTTATTATAGAAACCATAGATGAGTTACCACCATTAAAGAAACTATCAACAAACATAATCTAGTCACCGGTGAAGGTGAATACTCATATTTACCACCAGATGAGTCTAAATCCTATGTTGGGAATTTCATCAAACACCTTATGTGCATCACATGCTCCACACGCATAATTCAACGATCCAAAGGGTATAAACACCCAATTTCAGAGGTAAATCTCATGAATGAAGTTCCCATACACAACATAAAGCAGATCACACACAAATGATCAGAACCACAACCCAAAATCTTATTTGCAGTCGCTAAATTACCAAAATTCATACCTTAACCCTTATTAGAATTGAAAGCTGCTTCAAATTCGATCAATTCTACACGAATCACGATACGACTACGGTAGAAATATGAATCTTTATGTTGGGCACTTGGGTTCCTTTCTTCAGGCGATTTATGAACATTGATTTATGAACAGTAACTTTTGCCACTTTTTTCATCTTTATCGTCACCCCACCTCCTTTCACCTTTAATCTCTTTATATTTAACAATTGTTTTCTTCAATTTCAACAGGAATTCATCGAAAGGTTTATAAAGAGATGGTGATCGATCGATTTGGCCGCTTACCCACTTCAACAAACATTGCTTAAATGGGAAGGATATATTAGTCTTGAAATAGCTTTCCATCATCATTGACGATAATGCTGGTCCATCTAGATTCTGTATTGTGCTTTCAGCAGTACCGTAATGACTACGGCGGCGCGTGGAGTAAACGCTCATCGGTGCCGGTGAATGAAGTCAAGTGCTTTGTGCTTGAGGTGGAGCCTCAAGAAGACCATTGATTGCATAATCTTTTGCTTCATGGAAAATTCTTCCCCGTTATCATTCCATATCGAATTCACCATGTTTGAGTTGATTTTTGAATATGTATTAATATTTTTGTTTAAGTATATTTGAGGATATTCGTTGATAAAATAAGATACTCATCGATGAAATAGTTGTACGTTTAAATTTTAAAAATTTATACTAATAATCCTTTATAACGTAGGACATATGACATTACCATAATGCTTCTCTCAATTATTTTTCCGTCTAAATTATTTATTTTATTTTTTAAAAATCAAGTAACTAATTTTTAAATATTTCTCTTTCTCTCTCTATTATAAATTCAAGTCCTTGAATTAATAATTTTTAAAATATTTTTTCATTAAATAAAAACTAAGTATTTTGATTAAAAATTATATTTTTCAAAAATAAAATTTTATAAAACTATGATTTTCTAAAAAAATGAAGCTTTTTTAAATTATGAAATATTTAAATTCAATCTTTTTATAAAATAAAAGTTTTATAAAAGAACATTTATTTAAAATAAACCCGGAGTTTCTAAACAACAAAATACTGATAAAATAATAAAAAATTTTCAAAGCAATTTTTTAAAATGAAAGTTTTAAAAATAATAAAAAAATCAAAATACTTAACCATACGTAAATTTAATCATATGTTATATTAAAATAACGTTTTACAATTCCTACTCATCATCAATAAATATTTAATATTTTTGTTATTCAACTCGTGTAATACACGGGGATATAACCTAGTTATATATATAATGATTTTAAAAAATAAACAAGAGTGAAGAAGGTGGGTTATAAATAAAACATTTCAAAAATCAATTTCAAAAAAAAAAAAAAAAAATTTACAACATGAAATCCTAAGAGCTATATTCATCTTATGAGCGAAGAGCTATATTCATCTTATGAGCGAATAGTTACTTGTACATGAATGAGTGAATAGTCATTTGTACATGAATTGTAATTTTTTCCGTAAAATATTAAATTTATGATGTATGTTAATCTACTTTTATGTATCAGCTTTGTTTATGCATCATAGCATTTGTTATAATAGAACAAATACAAAACTTTATTATTGTTTGATAAAAATTTATTTTCTAATCACTCGTAACAAGTAAATGTGAAAAGAAAAGAAGACGTTAAACAATAACCAAATTATAATATTTTTATTTTGGTCATTCAGTTTAACTATTTAAAAGAAAATTTTAAGGAATCTATCTATATTAATAAAAAAATATATTTGTATGCCACTTGTCATAATTTTAGAGCTACTAAATTTTATTTTCCTGTTTTCTTTCTCTTAATAAATATCACATTAAATACAAATAATATTATTTAATTCTTTTCATATTGAAAATATTTTTTTATTAAATTAAAAAATAAAACTTTCCACAAATGTAATTTGTAAAGAAATAATTTTTTTATAAAATAAAAACTTTCTTAAAAAAAAAATCAAACTTTTAAAAAACGTAATATATTTTAAATCCTGTGGCTTCTAAAAAATAAAATTCTTATGGAATGAAAATAATTAAATTTCAAAGTTATAAAAAATGCAATTTTTTAAAAACAGTTTGTTTTGAAATAATTTATTTAAAAACCAATTTTTTAAAAAAAATTAAACAAAAGTTTAAAAAATGATATCGTCCTTTTATCACTCGTACATAATGTCAATCATATCTTATATCAAAAGATCGTTTTATAATTTTATAATTTTTATTAATAACTATTTAATATTTTATTTATTCAACCCGTGTTATACACGGGATATTAACCTAGTCAAATAATATTACAACTCTAGTGTTAGATGAGAGTTTAAATAAATGTAATAACTTTCAAACCTAAGGCCCAAGGCTCTAATGAATATTAAGAATCCAATTTGTTCACATATATTGGAAAACTTTTTTCTTTCCTTTTGCAATATTGGCCCACATTCAGGCCCAATACCCGTTATTAATCTAGCCTGCTATAAGTTCCTAACTTCCTATCAATCCTTGATCTTTTAATCAAATTGTTTTGTTTTGTTTTGTATTAATCACACTAGATTCAAGAATACTCCAATATTATTTATCTGTAACATAACTACTTTGCACGGAAGTATAGGTTATTTTAAATTTATTTGGCTTTTAACAACTTTTATTTGGTTTTTGATTTGCAAGTAACTAAAGAGGAAAAATAAGGATATGAAATCATATGTATAGTAGTATAGGTGGATGTTAATAATCCAATTACATGCACTCGTTGATCTTAAACCAATAGTTTGTCTCCACTAAAAGCTTCTTTTGAAGCCGGTAGATATCATCATTACAATATCTTATTAAACTGGATAATAATTATTTAATACTATATTTTTCAAAGATAGAGAAAACCTGTGTATTTCTCTTATGTTTAACCTATAAGGGATCGTCAATAACACGTATAACTATGATCATATCAGTACATCACATACGTTTAAGAAACCTAAGTGAGTATATGTATAGTTATGTGACTCAAGAAAAATACTATAATGGACAAGACGCAAGACTTGATTAAACATACGAGAGATCGTCGATAACACATATAAGAATGTATCAATACATCACATACAGTTAAACTTCTTCATGCTCGTCCGATATGCGTATAAGAATAAACCATAGCTATAAAACTACAACTACGATCACAACATCTATTTTACATCTCATATTGACTAGTATCAACTTATTCTCAGATAGTTTACATCCTTCACAAATTTTCCAAACACCCAAACCCCATTTTACATTTGTATCATTTTTTAGTGTAACATCACAAGTTTCGGCTTTCAAAATGTAATTTCTTGGAATGTTCCTACCCTTAAAGGTTCAAGATACAACACGTGATTTTCAATCAAAACAGTAGAAAATGACTTTTTATTGATTTTTGTGAACACAAAATCTATATGTATTCATTTATTTATCTAAGTGAAAGAAATTTTTTCATTATGTTCGTTTATTATAAACAAATTTCAAACAAACAACTCACAAATAATTTATAAAACGTCCGATTCGTTTATAATCTTGCTCACGTATAACATTTCACTCTCCTTGGTAAAATAAACATATTTATACCTCTAACCCCTCTTTCAACGGAGTTTAATTTCAAATCACCAACAGTTCCAAAATAAAGTATCAAACCCACAAAAACCACCATATTTTATTTCAAAGTCTTCGATCATATTACAAACCAATTTACTAGTCTTCTTCCATCTTCATCTACCGTTTCAATTCGATGTTCTTGATGCCTCTAATGGAAGATCATTCAATACTAATACCTCTGTAATTCATTCTTCTCTCAACACAAATCACTGAATCACCTTCTGTAATCTATAGATACACACACACATCTCCAATGATCACCGAAGCGAGTTTTGAGTTTTTGTTGCCGTCATGGTGGGAGGTCGAAGTGAGCGTCGCCGCTTCGTTCTTCGTCATTGCCGCCTACTGGTTCTTCACGTACGACGGCGACACCGGCGCCGGTGATCGATCGGTGTTTGATAACTCATCTGTTGGTTCTGGTGATGCTGTTGATGACAGAGAGAAGGTTATTCGTCTTCCTTTTGAAATGATATCGTGATTGTGATAGTGATTGTGGTTGTTTGTGCTGTGATGTGTGACGTTAGTTTGATTTCAATGTGATCGTCTTCGGTAGGTGCGGTAATTTGCGTGCGAGAATGTGTTGATTGTGTTAATTCTGATTGAGATTTGTACAATTCATATGTATTGCTAATAGCTTTCTACATTTACTTAGAAATTGCAGACGACTTTCAGATTTAGTGTTTATTTTTGACAAAATCTGTAGAAAAGTAGAAATTAACGATTGTTAGGGCTGATTCCTATCAGAGAATATGTTATTCAGGGGTTATTGTAGTAGTTTTAGCTTGGTTAGGAGATAACGATTTGATTAGGTTTCCATTGGAATTATCTCCATTGTACTCCTATAATTAACAATTGTTAGGGTTGATTCCTATTAGAGAATATGCTAGTTAGGGTTTATTGTAGTAATCTCTACTATAACTAGGAGATATGATTTAGTTAGGTTTCAGTTGTAATTATATCCATTGTACTCCTTTAAATAGTTGATTAACAATACATAATACCTTACGAGGTTTTTGTTATATATGTAATCCCTCCCTCCCTTTTGGAACATAGAGAGTATGGACTTAGGGTTTTGTTCTGATGGGGTTTGGTAAGCAATATGGTATACATATCGATATCATTAGTGTGCAGAAATCTTAAGTCAATTGCTATTAACAAGGGAATAACCTCCTGCGATCTGGAACTGCAAAGTACTGGTCATTATATTTGCTGCTTAAGTTTTGTTTTCTTTACTTATTAATTTATTATCTGTTTAACAGGGTCATTTAATTTGTTTAACTTGCGCTTCTGCAATTATTTTGTAGACAGATCAACTGAAGGGTGACTCTAATGGCGGCTCTGCTTATATTATAAAGGTATTTCCAAATGTACCAGTGCAGAACCAGTCATGTATTCTCTTGGAGTTAGTGGCATGTTTATTTTCCGAATGAAGTATTTATCATATCATATATTGATATTCGAGTGAAGCTTAAAATGGTCTACTATGCTTGAAGACAAATATGATGTGTTCCACAATTCCACAAACCCAAATTTTCTGTCTAGATAGAATTTAATTGTGCTATATCTTTTAAGGTTTTATAGACAACTATTCTGTTGTAAACAGCAAAGTATTACTGTGTTTAGAAGTTTCCTGTGGTGTCACTGGATTTCTTTTTGCTGATTAGTGGGCTAGTGGCATGGTATTTTATGTTTTGCAGGTAGAATTGTTAGCAGCAAAGAATCTTATTGGTGCTAATCTGAATGGCATGTCGGATCCTTATGCAATCATAACGTGTGGTACGGAAAAGCGATTTAGGTAATTGATAGGATTAGTCAATTACCTTATCTTTTTTTTTTTTTTTTCTTGAGGCTTGATGTTGCACATGCAGTTATGTAATACCCTTCTAGATCAATTCTTTAAATTTGCAATTGTACAAAGTACAAACAATAGTTATCACCAAACTGTTTTATTTTTTTTATGTTAACTATAGTTAACTGAAATTTAGATTGAAAACAAAAATAATTCACTCTTTTGTGTTTAGAGTTTTGATGTAAAGTATAGGAACCATCTCAATATCTTTGAATTGTTCATGTGGTTCTGCATATTGTTCAAATTACTTGAACATTTAGTAAATTTTCATTAAGCTGCATCTGTGGTTGCTTATGTTGGATAATATGGCGATCTTTATTCATGTTAATTTTGCAGCTCAATGGTTCCTGGTTCAAGAAATCCAATGTGGGGTGAAGAATTCAATTTTTCTGTTGATGACTTACCTGTAAAGGTACCTACTGACCATTTAGGATGTAGGATAATGAAAATAGATCCAGCAATTAAATCATTGTTTTCCAAATTTTAGATGTAAACCCATTGATAATTAAAGAACAGAAATTAAAGTGTATTATAAACGTATAAATTCGAACAAACCATTTTATTAGAATAAACTAGATTATTATTTTTATATTGTTCCTGGTTCAAGAAATTGTAATTTTAAAGTATCAATATGTGAAAAAAATATAAAAATTTAAAAAATTCGGGTCAATTGGGTCGTGTTCATGTCAACCAGTAAAGTTTCGTGTCGTGTTCGGGTTGACACTTTTGATACAATTTTCGGGTCGGGCCATGTTCGGGTTCATGTACAATTTTCAGGTTCGTGTCGGGTTGGACCCGAGAACACGACCAGTTTAGCACCCCTAACCTTCCGTAATGATATTTAACATATTAATTATTTATAAAGAAAGAGAATACAAAAAGGTGCATGTGTGTCAGCCCAACCCAACAGGATCTGTTACAACCTGGACTTAAAATTCTGACCAGAACCCATTTTGACCCCGTACCCAACCTGTCTATCTCCACTGGTCTGTCTAACTCAAAATCTTTATGTATAGAACCATTAAAGCAATTAAGCAAGCAGTTTTCTGTAGTAGGTTTCGACGCTAATGATTATTCGATATTGGACAGATTAACGTGTCAATATATGATTGGGATATTATTTGGAAAAGCGCAGTTCTGGGTTCAGTCACCATTCCTGTTGAAAGTGAAGGTCAAACTGGTGCAGTATGGCATCCCTTGAGTAGTTCTCCAGGGCAGGTAATCTTAGTCTTAGACTAAAGTTTTAATTTTGCATTAACTAGACTTATCAAAGATGTTTAATGCATTGATATGTCTTTCAGGTTTGTCTCCAAATTAGAACAATTAATCTCTCTAAGAACTCTTCCAGGTAGCTTTCATGTGTTTTATGTCATTTGTTGCATAAAGACTTATTAGTTTATGTTACGTTATGTTTGATAAAGATCCCTCATTTGTTGTTACTTTATAGTGGTTTAAAGGGATATGCTGGTGCTAATCCTAGAAGGCGGATTTCAGCACATAAACAAGGGCCAATAGTGGTTCATCAGAAACCTGGGCCTTTGCAGATGATATTTGATCTTCTACCAGACGAGGCAAATTTCTTTAACTATTAACTTATATAGTTGCTTTCATTTCACTTCACCCGCAATAAGTACAATGCTAATATAAACTTTAAGATACAGCTACTACCTCCATATGTCTATATGACAGTGCAACTATATGTTTCAGATTGTAGAACATAGCTATTCATGTGCAATGGAGAGATCATTTTTGTATCATGGTCGTATGTATGTTTCAGCTTGGCATATATGCTTCCATTCTAATGTGTTCTCCAAACAAATGAAGGTCAATCTGCCTTTTCTTTTCTTCTAACATAATATCTGCTTCCATTCATATCCTGCTGTATTATATACAATGCCATTCAGTTCATCTACTCAGAGTGATTGTTCTTTATTTTATTTTGATAAGCTTTTGTTGTTGGTCCCCCAAATTTTTTTTTTTGGGGGGGACTTGTCGAAGTTTGACAAGTTTTATTCAAAGGGCATAAGACCTCTCAAATTGCTTTATTAAAAAAAGTTAGAGTGTTCGACCATACTTCTTAAAAAAGGTTTTTCTGATCATCCTAGTACATTAATCATTTTGTAAAATTTAGATAGAAATTAACAAATATGTTGAGGTCAACACGACCTTATTCCCTGACCCATTTTAACCTGCACAAGAAGTGTCCATTTGACCAGTCACCCTACCCATCAAACCGTCCACTGTGACACTTTTGCCCAAAAGATTTATAGTTTGGATTGGAATTGCCTTCCATATCTGTTTTTCCATCATAATCTCTATGGTTAACGAGATTAGAATGTAGATGAGACACAGCGAAGGAAGTTGATATATTAGTACTCTGTATAAGCATTGATTACATTGACCTTGTACCTTCTCTCCGTCTTGCAGGTGATAATTCCTTTTGGTGATATAGATGAGGTTTGTAGTCTATGTTATCTTTTCTGGGCTTGATTTTGGCATTCAGTATGAAAACTTGCAACATTAATGCCTTTTTTGCAGATACGCAGGAGCCAACATGCTGTCATTAATCCTGCTGTAACAATAGTTCTTCGCATGGGTGCTGGTGGACATGGTGCTCCTCCTTTGCGTAGTCCAGATGGTCAGTTTCAATAGCTTATATATATGTATGATGTATGTGTATAAAATAAGTTTGGATATGAGGTTGACTTGCCTATGAGTATGTCATGGATTTTTTGCTTTGCCTTGCATTTTATGAAAATTGAATATATAAATATTGCTTGACCCATTTACAATTTCCCTTATGATTACATTTGGTATTAATAAAGCTCTTTTATGTTTAAAGCTCCACATTGGGCATAATTAAACAAATCAAATAAAATTGTATCATTCTCCCTTAACTATGATCATGCTTTAAGTTTCTATTGGACACTGTAGTAGTTTGTCTATATCTTTAAAATTAGTGTGATTCAATATTCATGTTGTGGATTTAACAGTCTTCATCCCAATTCGGGAACCCTCTTTTTCTCGCAAATGAAACTTAAAGGTCACTATAGTTGATTTTAACTTCGTATATATCCTACATGTCATTTTATAATCCATTCTGAATTGAACTTCATTTTTGGTTCACGGTTCTCCAAAAAATATAATTACAGGTAGAGTTAGATATATGTTTGCTTCATTCTGGAACAGAAATCATGCAATAAGAACTTTACAACGTGCAGCTAAGAACTACCATTCAATGATTGAAGCTGAGAAGAAGGTATACCTTGTTAATCCTTCTGCTTGGTGAGGTTTTTCACAGCCACTCGTATGATTAATTGTATTTTTCTTTTCCAAAAGTAATCTGTAGAAGTGGTAGTTTTTACCCATTTACTTAAAATGGGTCGATTTAGGTTCATTTATACCAATATCAAGTTAAATGGGCCAAATCAAAAGTTTACCTTAAAAGGAATAGGTTGAACTGGTAACGTTTTCAATCGCTTATTTCAAAACTTAGATTGTCTTGTCATCATAATAACTTTCCTATAAAGTCATTATGGAGTCAACCGACCACCACTAAATAATGCCTCATTTATGATTGGGTGTTCATATAATTTGATAGATGTGCGTTTACAATGTACAGGAGCAACAACACTCAGAATTACGTGCAAGCAGTAGCTCTCTAAATAACAAAAAGCCAGTTAAGGTTTTAGAAGAAAGTGTGCCGAAAAAGAAAGAGCCATTTGTTCAAGAGGATGTTCTCACCAGCATATACAATGTACAGAACTACTCACTACTCTTACCATTGAGTGCCTATTTTAATCATATTGATTGAAATTTCTTAAGATTTACACAGGAAGTTTTTGCAAGTACTGCTGAACAATTTTTTGACTTGCTGTTGAGTGATGGTTCAAATTTCACAAGTGATTACCGTTCATTGCGGAAAGATACCAATCTTAACGTAAGAATTTTACTCTCAATCTTCATATATAGATTACAAGTTCTTCTCATACTTTATCCTATTTCATTTCTACTTGTTAATTTCATCCTTTTGAAAATGCAGATAGGTCAGTGGCATTCTGCTGATGAGTATGACGGTCAAGTCCGAGAAATTACCTTTAGATGCCTTTGTAATAGTCCTATGTGTCCTCCAGACACAGCGATGACAGAGTGGCAGCATGCGCTGTTGTCCACTGACAAAAAATCCCTGGTCAGTGCTTTATTTTATTGATGCTCAGAAATTATTCTTCATTAGCACCTTATGTGGTTCTTATATTTTGGGTTCATTGTTATTTTTACATTTTATACATTAGCTCCTTATTGTTAATTTTTTTTATAGGTGTTTGAAACTGTACAACAGGCGCATGATGTTCCATTTGGATCATACTTTGAGGTATCTTTCAGCATCATTTGTCATTTAGGGCTTTTAGTTTTTGACAGGATATCAAGTATATGCGAATTACATGATTTTTGCTGGCAAACAAGTTTATAGTATTTAGCATGCTTGTATGTGTAGAAACACTTACATTAGTATAATAGGCGTGTCACTTTTTGGTGGCATTATATGAATTTTGTTTACAAAAAAGATCCCACATGGGGTTACATACTATTGGAGAATTTTTTGGGATACTACTGATTTTGGCTACATAATAATCGCGTTAACTTCAAAAGCAAATTTCTAGCCTAATGTGTATCTTTTGTCTCCATAATCAACACTTGTTTTTTCTTCTACTATTTAACCATAGTTCACAATTTGTGTTGCATCAGGTGCACTGTAGATGGGTGGTCGTGAATACATCTGAATCCTCATGCACTATTGATGTTAAAGTTGGTAAGTTCCATTCTAGATACCAATTATACAGGATAATTCCATATGGTCCATTTAGTGGTCCCATCCTCACATCAAGCAAATGGGACCCACTAAATGAAACTGGACTATGCTAATGCATAGGTAATTTGATATGCCTATTTAATAATTTTAGGGTGCATACGATCATGTTAACGGGTTTTTCATTATCTAGTGATGTAAAACAGATGGGTCAGGTAGACAATGGAGTCAACAAGCGTAATGTATATATAAAAAAGGTTGGATTGGGTTGACCCATAACAAGTTTTGTCCAAAAAGTTCAGCCTGCCATAAACACATAGGCTCGAATAAGATTACAAATAGTATATTATTTCTGCAATAGTGTTTTGTTTAATAAAATATAAGTACACTTTGTGTGACTTTTGATTTGCTCTATTCGTATGATTTATGTTTTAGTTTATTTCTAAAATTTTGCCAAAGTAAATGGGTCAAACTCGTCTTCTTCGTAAGTAAATGGGTCAAATCATCACTTCTAGTATTGCTGACTTCATGGTATGCAGCAAATACTCTTTGGTGATTGCGTATGAAATTTCCCTTTTGGTTAACAGGTGTGCATTTCAAGAAATGGTGTGTAATGCAATCTAAAATCAAGTCGGGTGCCATCAATGAGGTACGCCTTGACTGTTATATGGACATTTAGCTGTCTGTTAACTAGTAGAATAGAATTAATCACAATTGTATATATCATGCAGTATAAGAAAGAAGTGGAACTCATGCTAGAAGTGGCTCGTTCGTGTATTAACTCCAACAAAGTCAATGATGAGATGACACATGTCGTTCCTTCCACATAATACAACACATAATCTCATTACACACAATATGTTTCAGATCTTTTTTAGAAGTTTCTGTTTGTTAGTGACCGTCAAACGAGTTTTGCATGGTTAAAATGCTGTGTAGTTGGCTTTTGTATTCCTTGTGCAATTGACGTTTTTATACGAATCCTCATAGCATGTCAACTTGTCTCTACTGATTTGTTGCCACAGGTGTGATCAATAATTTACTTATAACTTATAAGTAAGTCGATTTGGCTAATGTTTCATCTCTAAGCATTAAATAGTTTAAACTGTGTAATATAGTTAATAGCAATGTGATTATTTCTCTCTACAGTTGATTTTTGGTTTCTTCTAAAAGATTACCTTTATCTTTCTCTCCATGTTATTTTTACAATATACTTATTATATACACGCATACACACTCCAGATTGATGATATACATCCATGCATGCTTGATACCGACTTGTCTCTCGGAGGGTGATCTTAAGACCATTTCTAACGGTTTTGACATTTGTTGTATAATCTGAGCTTTGGTCTATAAGGATCTACCCAACCTAATCATCAAGACTCCTAACTTGGTTTGACTCGTAATTCGAAATTGAGATGATGCATAACTTGTTCATTTTACCGCTAGTTACAACTCATATATGATCCGATGGCAATGAATTTTTGGTGAATAAATCATTCTTTTCTTATGATAGTATATTACGATTCAAATCTAGTATATCAGAAACAAACAATTCATCTTGTTTTTTCTACCACTCTAATAATATCTAGTGACTTGGTAGCAATCTAAAAGACTAATTGTATTTATACATTTCCTATTAATAAACTTGGATTTATACATTCAACTCTAAATAAATGGACCAAGTGAAAATAATAGAAAAGGAAGTGAGAATGAGTAATTGAAAGTAACACATAAAGTTGTTTGAATGAAAAGTTGATGAATAGTTTAAAAAGAAAAATTAAATGTAAGAATTGAATAGTTTAAAGGAAAATTTAAAATCAAAGCATCAGGCTCAAAATGCTAACACTTATTAAATGACACATTATTTTAGTATCAATTTTTTTTTTTAAAAGAAGCTTAAAAGGTTATCCGTCAATCCTTTGTCGAACATGTTTTATTAAACATGTCATGTTCGGATTAACCTATTCATCAAACGAATTATGTTAACCAACTCAAAACTTGATATTGTGATGTCATGTTAGAATTTATCATCCTTAGTAAACGAGTAAAACTTACATCTTACTAAGAAAAGAAACACCAAACAAGTCCATCAATCCATTATCATTTCCCGGTCCCTTATAGATAACAATGAACACAACACTACACATTATATTATCAAGTCAATTTAAGTGTTTTGCTTTTAAACAATTCATTCATTCCTCTTTCTTTATCTTTACTAGTCTTATTTTAATCTTCTAGGTGCTCTAATATGTCATTGTCTTCCAAGTCACTAAGTTCCAGCATCAAATAGGTCATTTCATGTAAATATCTAAAAGTATCATAACATGTAATATAACACAAAACTCTTATATTTTATATTTTAAAAGAATCATTAGTTTTCAAGATGCGCTTATCATAATGAACTTGCTAAACCACATGCACATATCTTAAACTACCACATCATTAAAAATTATAAATTTATCATAAGATATGTTAATTTATATAAACTAGTTATATTTACAACTAAAGTGCATTACCAGAGATTAAAAACTTAAAAAAATTATCTTAAATTCATAAAACGTTGTATCCATGTAACTACTACCTAATTTGATGAAATCCCAAATCATCAAGATTTGTAATCTTCAACTATGTGTGGATGTATCTACATAATAATAACAACAACAATAGAAATAAGACAATAAAAACAATAACCATCATAGTTGTTATAAATAAGAGATAAACAAAAGAAAAAAAAACTGTTTTATTTTATTGATTTATTAGAAATTACATATGTATATATAAACACAAAATTCTAAAACGCAACTTGACGTATAAAATAGTCCGCATATTATAACAAGAGTGAATTGTTGTTTTCATCTCTTAGTTTAGTTACATGTGTTATTTTCATCCAAAAATATTTTTTCTTACATATAGCTCCCCGCTTCCCAATTTTTAAAAAATCTGCCATTTTCTTTCAAAATGTTAGTTTTATTATTTTAAAATATTAAATATTTATCGTTAAAAGAGTACTTAGATTAATTTTCATATAAAAACAAAGTTCTAATTTATGTTTATTTAAAATTCATGTTTATGAATGAAAATGATAATTTTTTACAAATCTTGGAGAACCAAACACAAAAAAAAAAACTATTTTAAATAAAAATAACAAATATAACTAAAACACAAAAAGAAAAGAACGATTTATTCTTGTAACAATAATAATAAGAAATGAAAGTTTTTATTTTTTAAGTCGGTGAAATACAAATTATAAGATTGAATATCACATATTTGTTCCTTCGCAAAGCTCGCATAAATAAACTAACCGCATCATCCTTCCCTTCACAATTCACTCACCGACTCACCCCCACCCCGACCACCGGAAACCGCCCACATCCACCGGAAACCGCCCACATCCACCGGAAACCGCCCACAACCACCGCCCACCGACTGCACCACCACCGTCGATTAGCTCCTCTTTGTAATTTCAATATCCGATTCAACATCACCGGTAAGTCACAAAACTTCTCATCTAGGGTTTACACTTTACACGTTTCCCCTTCGTCATTATTCCAATTCCATTTCATAAATTTCAATTTCTATTCCTCTTCGTGTTGTTTAGAATCATGCAAGCCCCCGTTGCCCCAAAGAACCGACCAGAATTCCTCAACACCAGACCCCCACCCAATTATGTAGCCGGATTAGGCCGTGGTGCCACCGGTTTCACCACTCGGTCCGATATCGGTCCGGCCCGTGCCGCCCCCGACCTCCCCGACAGATCTGCGGCCGCTGTTGGTGCCGCAGGCGTCGGGCGCGGGGCCGGCAAGGGCCCCGGTGAGGACGAGGAGGAGGAAGAGAATGAGGATAAGGGATATGATGAGAATCAGAAGTTTGATGAGTTTGAAGGTAATGATGTCGGGTTGTTTGCTTCGGCTGAATACGATGAGGAGGATAAAGAGGCTGATGCTGTGTGGGATGAGATTGATAAGAGGATGGATTCACGGCGGAAAGATAGGAGAGAGGCTAGGTTGAAGGAGGAGATTGAGAAGTATCGCGCTTCGAACCCTAAGATTACTGAACAGTTTGCTGATCTTAAGAGGAAGTTGGTGACATTGTCTGCTGCTGAATGGGATAGTATACCTGAGATTGGGGATTATTCGTTGAGGAATAAGAAGAAACGATTCGAGAGTTTTGTGCCTGTGCCTGATACATTGCTTGAGAAAGCTAGACAAGAGAAAGAGCATGTGACCGCATTGGATCCGAAGAGTAGAGCTGTGGGTGGGACCGAGACGCCTTGGGCTCAAACACCAGACTTGACTGCTGTTGGTGAGGGTCGTGGGACGGTTTTGTCTTTGAAACTGGATAGGCTTTCGGATTCTGTTTCTGGGTTGACTGTTGTTGATCCGAAAGGGTATTTGACTGATCTGAAGAGTATGAAGATCACTAGTGATGCTGAGATATCGGATATTAAGAAAGCTAGGTTGTTGTTGAAGTCTGTGATTCAAACGAACCCGAAGCATCCACCTGGGTGGATTGCAGCTGCTAGGTTAGAAGAAGTCGCGGGTAAGATTCAGACAGCGAGGGATTTGATCAAGAAAGGGTGTGAGGAATGTCCAAAGAATGAGGATGTGTGGATTGAGGCGTGTCGGTTAGCGAATCCTGATGAAGCTAAGGCTGTGATTGCTAGGGGCGTTAAAGCGATTCCTAATTCGGTTAAACTTTGGATGCAGGCTGCAAAGCTTGAACATGATGATGCTAATAAAAGTAGGGTGTTGAGGAAGGGTCTTGAAAACATTCCTGATTCTGTGAGGCTGTGGAAAGCGGTTGTGGAGCTTGCTAATGAAGATGATGCAAAGCTTTTGCTTCAAAGAGCCGTTGAGTGTTGCCCGTTGCATGTGGAATTATGGCTTGCTTTAGCTAGATTGGAAAAGTATGATGCAGCGAAGAAGGTGTTGAATAAGGCAAGAGAGAAGCTTCCTAAAGAACCCGCGATTTGGATCACTGCAGCCAAATTGGAAGAGGCTTTTGGGAACACATCAATGGTGGGAAAGATTATAGAAAGGGGTATTCGGGCTTTACAGAGAGAAGGGGTGGAGATTGATAGGGAAGCTTGGATGAAGGAGGCTGAAGCTGCTGAACGGGCTGGTTCAGTGGCAACTTGTAATGCAATTATTAGTAATACTATTGGGATCGGAGTGGAAGATGAAGACCGTAAGGCGACTTGGGTTGCTGATGCAGAAGAATGCAAGAGAAGGGGTTCGATTGAAACTGCTAGAGCAATTTACGCGTGTGCAATTGCTGCTTTTAAATCAAAGAAGAGTGTATGGCTTAAAGCAGCCCAACTTGAGAAGGCTCATGGCACTCGTGAATCGCTTGATGCTCTACTTCGTAAAGCTGTTACTTACACGCCTCAAGCTGAGGTATTATGGTTAATGGGTGCTAAAGAGAAGTGGCTAGCTGGTGATGTGCCTGCAGCAAGACACATTCTTCAGGAGGCGTATGCTGCGATCCCCAAGTCTGAAGAAATTTGGCTTGCTGCTTTTAAGCTTGAGTTTGAGAACCATGAGCCTGAACGGGCCCGAATGCTTCTTGCTAAAGCTCGGGAACGAGGTGGAACCGAGAGAGTATGGATGAAGTCTGCTATTGTTGAGAGAGAACTCGGTAACAGTTCAGAAGAAAGGCGGCTTCTTGATGAAGGGTTGAAGTTATTCCCATCGTTTTTTAAGTTATGGTTAATGATGGGTCAGCTTGAGGAAAGGTTGGGAAATTTTTCACAAGCTAAAGAAGCATACGAGTCGGGTTTAAAGCAGTGCCCGAACTCGACTCCACTTTGGCTCTCGCTT
Source organism: Flaveria robusta (assembly GCA_025506415.1). Taxonomy (NCBI): domain Eukaryota; kingdom Viridiplantae; phylum Streptophyta; class Magnoliopsida; order Asterales; family Asteraceae; genus Flaveria; species Flaveria robusta. The sequence continues at coordinate 25,004,720 of CM046471.1, read as the reverse complement.
GCAAATCTTGAGGAGAGAATGAGCGGGCTGAGTAAAGTTCGAGCCGTGCTCACAATGGCTAGAAAAAAGAACCCACATAACCCTGAATTATGGCTGGCTGCAATTAGAGCCGAGTCAAGACACGGTTCTAAAAAAGAAGCTGACATTTTGATGGCGAAAGCCTTACAAGAATGCCCCAATAGTGGTATTTTATGGGCTGCTGCCATTGAAATGGCCCCAAGACCACAAAGGAAAACCAAGAGCTCTGATGCTTACAAGAAATGCGAGCACGATCCACATGTGATCGCTGCTATCGGAAAGCTGTTTTGGCATGATAGGAAGGTGGACAAAGCACGCACTTGGCTCAACCGCGCGGTCACTCTTGCACCAGATGTTGGGGACTTTTGGGCTTTACTTTATAAATTTGAACTGCAGCATGGTACTGAGGATCAACAGAAGGAAGTACTGAAGAAATGTATTGCCGCAGAACCTAAACATGGTGAAAAGTGGCAGCCCATATCGAAGGCGATTGAGAATTCCCACCAGCCAGTTGAAGCTATTTTAAAGAAGTTGGTTGTTGCCCTTGGAAAGGAAGAGAAAGCAGCAGAAGATAACAAACATTAGTATTCTCTATTTTGACTTTTTCCTTGTTGGTTATGCTTATGTTCTGTTGACTTTATAGGTATTTCTTCTATAATTGGGATTATATTTAATATTGTTGTTTTACCTTTCATACCTTCTGGTTTTTGATGTTATGCTGATAATAGATTCTGTTATAATACCTGTTTTTTTTTTTTTTTTTTTTTTTCTTGTATGTTTTCTTTTCCTGTATGTTTTATGTGTTTTCCTTTCAGAAGGAAAAAAATGGAGGTTTTCATGAGCCGAGGCCCGAGGGTATCCTTGAGAGGAGTCTATCTATCTTATGGGATAGAGGTAAGGTCTGTTTACATCTATACCTTAGACCCCACTTAATACATGTGAGGTTTTTGTTGGATAGGTTTGTTTGTTTGTTTGTTGGATAGGTTTGTTTGGGTCGGTTTGAGTTTGGGATGAACTGATGAAGCTTGTCTAACGGGTCAAACGAGTGATGTTTTCTAAAGAAACATGTAAAATGAAAATTGGTCAAACAGATTGAAAGACATTAAAGTGCATGCACAATGCCAAATAGCCTGGAAAAATTGATTGTACTAAAAAAGTTGACTTGTTTTGTCCTGTAACATGATCTTTCTGACCTAAAGGATTGTTGTCTGATCCTAAAGCTTTACCTGCTTTTACATGGCTCATGTACAAGCTTTTACATGGTAATGATGTTATATATCTATTTTAGGACTCATGTCACTTGTGGCATTGAGCTATTTTTGTACGGAAGGGCAGTTGTGTCGTCGTACATGTACAAGTCAAACTCGATAACATAAATGGTTTACGACAATTGTGTGTTTGTTGAAATCAGTTACATATAGCGTTACATAATTTCTTAATATTATTGCCCTCCCCATCTTACTTCGGGTATAGTAAAATAGTTTGACACAATTTGTCATGTCAAAAACAATAGTGTCTCAAGATGTAGTTAACAATGTCTTATCGTATATCACGTTAACAATGTAGTATGTAGTTGATTACACAATGCGTTAAAACCAACATGTAGCTATGGAGACACAAATACCCTTACCCTTAAACTTATGTAAAAACAACTTGTAACTAAAGGAGCATAACTACCCTCGCCCGCCCTTTAAACTTATTGAAAAACAAGTGGAACACAATTACCCTCACCCATAAACTTATTGAAAAACGAGTGTAACTAAGAGTACACATTGCCCTCACCCCTAAACTTACTAAAGGTGTACATGTCGCATATTAAATACTTCGTACTCTTTGTATATTTTTAAGATGCATACAAGGTACGCATATTTGTAGCTTACAAGGCTACTCCCATCGACAAGATTTAGTTCAGTCGGTCAGAAATAATAGAATTAAAAAAGTATCACAACCCAAAAAGCGAGTGCAACTGGGTCGGTAAGTCGGTCGTGAGATAGTGGAAGAAAGTAAAGGTTTTTATTAAACTTTGCAATTAACTTGAAACATGCTACATTTAATTGGTTTGATATATATTAAAAATATATTATTTAAAGACTTATTATGAAACATTCACCTTTATCTAATTAAAAAATATCAAATCCTTAACATACTTTTGATTTTCCGTTTTCCGATCCAAAAATTTATTTCAGTCTTGAAGGTCCGAATATTATTCGAATGCTAAACACTATTTGAAATAAAAAAAACTTAAACTTTTAAATTTTGTAAGTTTTAATAGAATAAAAATTAATCAAAAACTATCTTTTATTTAATAAATAGTTTTTCGAGTTGGATTTCTAATGAGAGTAGAAGTTTGGTTTTAGTTGAGTTGTATAAGTAGAGGATAGAGAAATTAGTTTTTTTAATAAATAATTTGGTTGGGTTGTGTTGTGAATGAGAGTAGTCTAACTATACCTTCACTTAAGTTCAATTATATGCAAAATAGATGCATCAATGAATCTACACCGGGTACACACAAAATTGATACGGTCCTTGGACGTCGTTTTCCATTTTATTCGGTTTCAGTCGTGAATTGGTTTAATTTGGGTTAGTCCAATCCTTCACCCTTAATCAAACTAGGTGTGCACATCTTACAGGCCCACCGAAAAAACTGATGAACCGAACCAAACCAAAATTGATCCGGTAAACACATGAAAATTGATACTCATTTCTTATTTTTCACCTTATTCGGTTCCGGTTTAGGTTCACCTGGTCCATCGACCATAATCACTATCAAGATTTATCCAAGCTCCAAGGTATATGAGTTTGGGGTGAAAGTGACACGAGAAAAACATGTTTCGGGTTGGGCAACACAACTCATTTAAAATATAGATTGGGTGCGGGGTTGACCCCCGTTAACCCATTTAAATAATATATGCCTTAAAAAAAGTTATCATATATCTTTTAAATTTTGCATTAATAAATTAGTTTTAGATCTTTTGTTCATATTAAAAATTCAATATACAACTTAAGTTTCAAACTCATTTTAATTTAGAGTTTTTTTTTTTTTTCTAAAAAACAAACATATACTACAAAAAACACATATTGTAAACTTGAAAACAATAACATCTTTTACATCTTTTTATTATAAGCAATTTGAAAGTGCAACTTTAATCTTTAGCCACCGTACACTATTTATATAAGCAATTTGAAAGTGCAACTCTAATCTTTAGCTACCGTACAGTATTTTGACAATTTAAAATACTATATTAAATAAGTAAGTTTATGATTATGTAATTTATATGGGTTTAAGTTATGATTGAATTTTTTAACATTGGAAAAAATAAGAGCCGTATTCAGGTTCGATATTCCAACCCGTCAACTCATCAATCCACAATTTACGGTCAATCCGACACGATTGATACTCAGAGAGGGTATATCTTAAATAGGCGATCCCGAAAATCCGAATAATCGAGACCCGCCAGAGTAATCAACCCGGTCCGAAGATTGACCCGGGGCGAATCGGGTGCTTAAACAAGGAGGAAAGTTCGTCATCTTCAAGTCAAAACAATCGTTCATCAATGGTGTCACTGAGTACAATCGATCGATCGTTGAAAATGTGGAAGCTGATCTATGCAGTATTATTGTTATTCGTATGTTCAAGAGCACAACAGCTGAGCTCCAAGGAGTGTGAGGATCTAGGGTTTACTGGTCTCGCCCTTTGTTCCGATTGTAATGCTCTCGCCGAATACGTCAAGGACCAAGGTTATATTTCTCCTCTACAATTACATCGATACCTTAAGATTGTATGATCGTATTGTGTTATCGTGCGAGCAGATTAGAGTTATAGAGTTATCTGTGTAGATTGTTGAAATTCGATGGTGTTTGTTCAAGTTTTGGATTTGATTGAGTTGATTTCGTATTTGATATATGAGATTTTTGTAATTGAATTACACTCCTTCCATGTGCCGATACATTACTTTCAGTAATCGATCGATACTTGCTTTCTAGTATTGATAGGTTTTATCATTCGGCTAGAAAACCCTAACGCAATACAAAATTTTGAACGGCAAGCTTTGATTCCAACGCTTGGTTTAGTCTCTTTTGCTTTTTAGTGATGTGAATCCCAACGTGCAACTCATGATTAGGAATTAATGTCTTCTTGACCCCCCCCCCCCCCCCCCCCCTGGTATTAGTTATTCACATTCAGGATGATGGTATTATCATGTTTTTGATTCCTAAATTGATAGAACTGAACTGCTTACACTTTTGCTTGATTGATTGCAGAACTGCTGTCTGATTGCAGAAAATGTTGCATTGAGGATTCTGATGACTCTACCAGCAAGGTCTTAATTCTATACCTTATGTTATGCAACCTTGGTCTGCCAGTCTGGTCATTTGGACTAGAGTTTGGACATCCATGATATTGGCTGTGTTGTATACTAGGTAGTTGAAGGCGTTAGGCTCACTCAAGGCGCAAAGGGTGTGTCTTGAGCCTAGGTGCGAAGCGCTTAAAAAGCTAGAGCTTTTTTAAGCAAGGCGTACAACATAAACGTGCCATTTTTAGGGGTTTTAGTCTTTTAGACATGTTTTAGGCTTGTTTTAAGCTGGTTTAAGCTAGTTTAGACATGTTCCAAGCCATTTTTAGATGTTTTAGTCTTTCAGACCACTTTTAAATGTTTTGTGTTGTACTAGTTTTAGATGCTTCAGACCAGTTTTAGATATTTCACTCCAGTTTAAGCCTGAATTCTAGCCCGAGCACGCAAGGCAGTATGGCCTCGCCTCGCCTGGGCGAGCGCCTTTTACGCCTTTGACTACATGTATCTGTCCTGCCAATATGTTTAGCTTATATGCGGTTATTATTCCCCGCTGTCTACTTTAAGGGTTGAAAGCATGCCGCTGTAATTGTTCTTTGTAGGTCTATTTCACTTCATGAAGTATTTGTCTAACCATAATGGATTACAGATTATCTATTCCGGTGCTGTTCTGGAGGTGTGTATGAGGAAGCTCGTGTTCTATCCAGAGATTGTTAGTTTCATAGAAGATGAGAAGGAAAAGTTTCCGTCTGTGAAGGTTCAGTATTCATTTAATGCGCCACCAAAGCTGATCATGTTGGATGATGCTGGACAACATAAAGAAACTATAAGGTGTGTTTGTTGATTAATTTTTTATGTGGTTATCATCAACATCTTGTTGATATAAAGTATCTTTTCAGGGGTTGATCGATTACCTTCCAGGCTTCCACTAGTTTTATGTTATAAAATTATTTGATTTTTGGAAAATATATCCTTAATTTTAACATTTGCATGTAAAAACAATCAGCAAACTATAAAGAAGGTGTAGCAACAGTGTCAATAGGCACAAAAGATTAATCAGCAAACTATAACAGTGAAGAGAACTTTAAGAAACTTGTAGGGGCTGACTGGCTGTATGGTTGTACCTGTATCTATGCTACCATTGTCTTTGTTTGGTTGGTACCATTAATTTATGTGCGTGTCAAGTTGACCCATAACACTATGTCCCCTAAATTCCACATTTTGTAAATAATAAGCTAGCGAAATATGATTACTGAAATTATAATGTTCCTATATTACCGTAGATGTTTGAATAAAATGAATTGGAAGGTTTAATGCATTAAGATACACTTTTGACTCTTTGAGTGACATTAGATTCATTTTGGCCTATTTGATTTTTAGCTATTCGTATTATTTAACCAGAACTGACCCATTCTGAAGTAAATGTGTCAAATTGTCACATCTAATATAGTTATTCTGCTGATCTCTTAATTGTCATCTGAAGGATATAATAAAAGTTGACTGCATTGTGCTTATTGCTTGAAACTTCTAAGTCCTCATGCTGATGTTATTTTATGCAGAATTGACAACTGGAAGCGTGAACACATAGTCGAATTCTTGAAGGAGAAGCTGAAGCCAACATCGGCAGTTTGATTGACCAGTTGGGTTTGTTCTTGACATTATCTAATTACGCTGGCTTGAACAGTTTTCTCACCTTTATTGTTTTTGCAATTTGTAGAACAATTATTTCTACCTCTTATCATGTGGTTTGATGTCATCATGTTCTTCATGCAGCATATCATGTCATGACGATCCATGAAAATATCATCTTTACAACAAAAAAAAAAAAAAAAATGACAGTTCGACACTTCGACCGCACAGTTATAGTCACAATCGAAATTATGTTGTTCCAGTTTTTGTTTTCCCTTAAAAAGTGATTGTGTATGTAGGTTTTCAAGTCCTCAGAATCCTACTTAGGGTCTTCAACTTGTGTTTTCCGTGCTAGAACAAACAGATATATGGGGTGTTTGGTTTGCGGAATTTTTTTTCCTGAAAATTTGGTATCCGCCAAAAGAATTAAATTTGAATTTAAAGGAAATTAAAGTCTATCATAAGAATAAATATAGTTAACAAAACAATGATAAAAGAATCGGAGTCTATCACTGATGTCACCACCTATTGGTAAATTTTGCACCACCGATGTTGCTGTCACAACCTATCGTTCGCCGCCGCCAACACCATATTTGCAGTGAGGGTGTTGATGACGAAGGATGTTGATTGGTGGTGGTGAATATGAAAGTGTCAGTGATGATGAAGGTGGCATCAACAATGGTTGTGGTGACGATCGGTAGGTGGTGATGATGGTAGTGGCACACAATAAGAGCGGTTTGTGGGTGGTGGTGATGGTTGTGGTGTTGACGAATAGGCGGCAATAATGATCGGTGATAGTGGGGGATGACAGTGGTGTGGTCAGGTGAAGGCAGGGCAGCGGAAGTGATGATGGTGGGTGGATAGGAGATACTAATTTTATTTATATTTTTTTATATAATGTTAGAATTTTTTAAAATACCACAAAGTTCAAGAGAATTCCTATTCTATCGAGGCATGTTATCCTTAAAATTCAAGTTTATAATTCTATTAAAATTGTAGTAAAATCAAAATTATGTACTTACAAAATTGAAAACACAATACGAACCTGTTTCAAAAAATTTTTAATAGCCAAACATGTTATTTTGAATTAACTACAGAGACTATTTATGCAATTAACTCCCAAAAAAATAAAGTAACAAACAAACACTTTTCGTTTGTTTTATGATCCTAACATTTGGTTTGTTTAATCTCCACAGTTAGAAATTCACATTTGATTTCATCTCGATGTAAGACTTGTTTGTATACTCACCCCACAATCCCACACCCTTATGGGCCTTACATGGTCAAGCGTCACCGCCAGGAAACACCATGTCGCCATAGTAGCACCACATCCCGTGTGGTATGAAGAAAACTCAACGGTTATAATGTGTAAGAGTTTTATGATTGTTCAAAGGTCATGCTAAATTAAAAAAAAAAAAATTAAAAGTATAATAAACCTCATTTCGAATAACATAAGAGAAGAAAACATTTAAACCATTGTTCAAAAGAATTACATAAGAGAAAAAAACATTTAAACCCTTGTCCAAATTTAACTGAAAATATTTACACGACTTGAGTACCTAACAAATACTAGATATTTAATATTTTTTGTACTTTACATTTATGGTTTTTTTTATTTGTATTATATTACTAGGTTAGTGACATTTGTATTACACTGGTTGAAAATAAAAAAATACATAACTCAATAATGTAAACAAAAATATTTAAACTTTATTGTTTTTAATTCAAATCTATAATGTAAAAAATTAGGAATTTGTGATATGATTATCATAGACTTTAGGTGGTTAAATATGGTTTGAGATAATTGATATCAAAGCTTCAAAATTCCTGAAATTTTTGTGATTATTAAGAAAATCTTCAAGATAAGAAAAAAAAACATTTTGATGAAAAGTTTGTTAAAAGAAATGTATACCGGGAAAATTTTGATGAGGTAGAAACATATTATGACATGTTACATCATATATCATATGTAATTATTTATTATAAGTAAGATATGTATTTTGTGTTTAAAAAAACATTTTAATATTTAAATGGTGTTTCTCACAAATAAAATATTAAATGTTTAAATCTAATAGCTGCAAGTTATGATACATTTATCTTGAGAAATGAATTAATGTTCAAAAAAGATTATAAATTTCTTGAACTTCTGAATCTAATAAAGCTCAATGTTTATATTATATTATATTATATTATATTATATTATATTATATTATTAGATAATAAGAAAAAAGCAAAGGCATGAATAGAAAAGTTTGTTTTTTTTGATTTTGGCCATAAGTTTACCTTTATATTGATGGCATGAATAGGAAAGTTTGCTATTTTTGATTTTGGCCACAATAATATTAATAAAGCAACGGAATGAATAGTGGCATATGGAAGTTGTAGGTGGTTTATATATAAAATATGGGTTGTAGGTGGTTTATATATAAAATATGGGTTGGTTTTGTGGATTGGCATCCGACAAATAAGACGTGTATAAACTTTTGTATGTTAACGGTTTAACTTTACGTTGTCTCTTTTGATAAACATAAAAAAAAATGTTTACCATGTCTTTCATTTTGGTATAAACGCGTAAAAGTACTAGCGGGGCAACGCCCGCGGGATAAAATACTAGTATACTATGAATAAAGGAGTTTGAGGAATAGTTTGTAGTTTTGTGTTTGTGGTTTTGCCACAAAAGTTTTGTTGAGTTGTCATTTCACCCCCTCCCTCTATGTTAATGTCAAAATTAGTCAACATTCAATTGTTGTGTGACCCACGTGCATGCATGGATTTTCCTTTAATTTAATTGTTATTTTATTATTTTTTTATGGTATATTTTTAATATGTTATTTCCTACGTAAGTTTCTTTTTGTTGTTGAAAGTTAGTAGTTCTATAAAGTAGAAGCCATTTGGTGTATCTTAGTTTTTTCTGTTCTTGTCATATACAAACAATCAATTCAGCCTTACTCTTTCGTTAAGTTAACAGTTAATACACACAGAAAAATGTATCTCCCCATTATTACCGTCATTAGTTTTTTGTAGAGAGAGAGAGTGTCGGTGGCGCCGCCGCCTGTCGGTGGAAGGTCCTGCGACGTTCTGTTCGTCAACAGAGAGAAAGATGCATGTGTGTTCGGTGATGCCGGAGACGGCCCAGGTGGTTGCCGCTCCGGTTTGGTGGCCGCCTCTGCACCTTGATGGCCGGTTCCTCGCTGCCGGTATTTTGTCATCTTTAAAGGCAATGGTGGGGGCGGTGATAGGCGCTATTTTGAGATTGGATGGGGTGGTGGGTCTGCGATGGCGGCCGAGGCTGTCCGTCGGTCCGTAGGTGGCACCAAGGCTGTCCGATGGCGGGATGATCGATGGTCCTGGGCTGATTGCGTGCATAGAGAGAAAGGAGGGGGCTGGTGTGTCGCCGCCGCTACCAGCCGCCTTTTGGAAGGCCGATGGCTGTTCAGCTCTACCGCTCCTTGCGGCGGTGATGGCGTGCTCTAGACTTCCCCGTTATCTGTCTCCCTTCCATGAATTCTGTCTCTTTTACTTTGATCTTATAGTCTGAACTTTAAGGGTTTGGTCTTTTACATATTGGGTGTAACTTCCGTAGGTGTCCCTTTTTGAAACATTTAGGGTTTCCAGATGGTTGTGGCGTCTGGGTGTTGATAAGGCGGTACGCGTCGGTTGCCGTTGGGCATTCCATTGAATCTATGTCTTTTGGTGCTTGGTTGTAGTTGTTGTTGGGCCGTAACATGGAATCTATGTCTTTTGGTGCTTCAGCTTCATTGATATTTTCAAGGGGTTTCTTTGACCGATGAGCAATGGTATTAACCTGTATGTTGATTTAGACATGGAATCAGTTTGCAATCCATTTTGCATTCGGTACAACTGGGTAATGCGTGTATTGTTTGTATGTTCCGGTCGATGATGACGAATGCAAGCTCATTTGAGACTTTTGTTGTTGGTTGCTTCCTTTATTGTTGATCCACTATGTGTAGGTTGATATCTCCGCTATCCTGTGAACATGGATCAGGCGATGAAGACAAAGAAAAGGATGTTATGTTCATTGTTCTGGCATGACAAACGAGTCTTTGCAGCCACAATAAACAACCATTTTTGAGCCTCTAAATCTATTATTACATATATTTCTTTTGTCACCGTTCATTTAGTTTGGTCTTTATTATGTAAGATGAAGTATGCTGACACACCTTAACTTGGTCTTTGTTGAATCATAACACGTGAATGCTTTGCAATGCATGTACAACATGTGGAGGGAATGTTATGTCCATGATGATGACCATTTGCTCATCCCAGACTGAGCCTGTTTTAGTTTATTAATATATTATCGTTTTGGTTGTTCTGTAGCCGTGATGATATACTGAAACTGTTGTGGGTTGCACTGGCTTGGCAGCCATTTCTGGTGTGCAGCCACAACCAAACATTGGTTCTGAGCTACGTACTGTCTTTGATTGTTAGTTAACAAAGTGATATTGTTCAGGTTAACAGTTAAATTTAAACGCGCAACGCGCGTCGCTGTTTAAACGCTAGTTATATGAAATTACGAAGATTGACTGGTCTAGAATTAAAATATACAAGAGAGTAGCTGTTCTAAAAATACAATAAAGTCATTCATTCATAAAATATTTTTTAATTAATAACATTTCTTCAAGACTCTTTAAACTATATCTAACCAGATTTAAATCTAAATAATATTTAAAGAATATACTACTACCCTTGCTATTCACAATCTAAAATCATTCGCATCTCATTTTTTATTATTATTCATATAATTATAATAAAAATATTTTTTTTCTTTTATATTTTTAATTAAATAATATTCTTTTATATTTTTATCATTATTTTTTCTATCTCATTCATTCACAACAACTATTAAAAATATTAAAAAAATTATAAGGGTTAAACAGTATTTTTTTAAATTTACAGATTGAACAGTAACATTTATATCTCCTCCACTAATAACCATTTTATATAATATAAGAAATACACTAATATAAACATATTATACGTACTCTGATTACTTTAATTCTCTAAACAAAGATATTAAAAACAAAATAAAAAATGTTAAAACGACTTTGTGACGAACGATTAAGTACTAAAGTCAGAAGACGCATGTGTTTACCACTATTCTATATATGACTATATCCAGCTAATCATTATTTCAAAATTAACAAAACATCACCCCAAACTACAACACCATCACAACACAAATTATACAATACAATACCATCATCACCACCTGCTTCCTCCATTTACTGTCATCTTCTTCCTCCATGTGCACTCTTCTTCACTCTCTCCCATGGAGAAACCCCGAAGTTTCTCACTCAAACGCACCAAATTCTTCATCTTCTCCTTAACAATCTCCTTCTCCATCATCATTCTCACACTTTTCTCCTTCTGGGGCTTCAAATCTGACCCCCTAATCATCACTCAACAAACCCAGTTTCACTTCACTGAAACTGACTCCGTCTCTCGTAGTTTCGCCCCCAAACGCTTTGATTCGGACCCACCAACGGGTTTCGTGGGAGCTGTGGTGAATCTGAGTCAAACCCACTTCGGTAGCCCCTTGAATTCATCAAAAGCGTTGAGTGTTTCGTTGGGTTTCGATGGGTTGGAGAGAAAATCAGGTGGGAGTGAACGCCCAAATGTGGGTTCATACCAAATTGATGGTGTAAATGGTACTGAATTTGTTGAATCTCATGTCATTGATGTTAATACTTCTGTTATAAATGCGAATGTATCGAGTTTGAAGTCGATTGGTGGTCGGATTCATAAGATTGATGGTGTAAGTGGTAGTGATTTTGTGGAATTGCATGCTAATAGTTCTGTTATGAATGTGAGTGTATCGAATTTGAAGTCGATTAGTGATGGGGTTCAGAAGATTGGGGGAAAACGGAGTGAAAGATTGTGTGATGTTACTAAGGGGAAATGGGTTTATGATGAGAGTTATCCTTTGTATACTACTTTTACATGTCCTTTTATAGATGAAGGTTTTGATTGTGAGGGTAATGGTAGATTGGATAAAGATTATATGAAGTGGAGGTGGCAGCCTCAAGATTGTGATATTCCAAGGTGAGGTGTTCTTTAAATGTTTAGCATTTTGCACTCGTAGATGATTATCTTTGATTAGATTGTGTTTTGAAGGTGATTATCTTTGATTAGATTGTGTTTTGAAGGTGATTATCTTTGATTAGATTGTGTTTTGAAGGTGATTATCTTTGAAAGTATGTATTCAGTTATTGACTTCAATAGAAAGTAATAAGTTTTATATGATTATCTATGGCTATGAAGTCAAAAGGTGCTCGCCTAGGCGCCCAAATGAGGGGCAACAATAATGCCTTGCATCCATCAAGGCGCTCAGGCGATGATTCCATCGAAATCATACAAAAAACGGTTTGAATAGCTTAAAACTGGTTTGAAACATCTAAAGATGGCCTTGAACCAACCTAAAACATGTCTAAAACCTCTAAATTGACTTGTTATACTGTGTGTCTTGCGTAAAAGTCCCTTGCTTTTAAGCTCATTGAGTCATTGCCCCTGGCCTCAAGGCTAACCTTTTGCGCCTTGTGCACCTAGCGTTTTCGAATACCTTGATTTAATGCAACAAATGTGAACTTGAGTTTGGTGTCTCATTTAATGCAAAGAAGCATTAGCTTCCCCCGAGCAAATCTTGAGTTTGGTGTCTCATTTCATGTTTCTATTATTCTATATAGGTTCAATGCAACAAACATGTTGGAGTTGATTAGGGGAAAAAGACTAGTGTTTGTTGGTGATTCTATCAACAGAAATCAATGGGAATCCATGCTATGTTTGTTGATGAGTGCCATAAAAGATCCAAAAAGGGTGTACGAGACACATGGCCGGCGTATCACCAAAGAGAAAGGAAACTATTGTTTTAGATTTGCGGTAATCATTTTAGTAATTTACTAATTTAAAGCCCATTTGTGTCAATGTTTTTGTGTTTCTCATGTGAATTTGATTTTCATGTTCTATGATTTGATTTCTTGATTACAGGATTACAAGTGCACGGTTGAATACTATGTTTCTCATTTCTTGGTTCATGAGGGCAAGGCAAGAGTCGGCAGGAAACGCATGCAGACGTTGAGAATTGATACGGTTGATAGAGGCTCGTCTAGATGGAAAGGGGCTGATGTTTTGATCTTTAACACCGCGCATTGGTGGAACCATTACAAAACAAGATCCGGGTTAGCTCACACTATCTGACACCTCATTATAGTAACTTGTCTCGTTAAATTTGGTTTCTATATGTTAAGAAAGTCTTGAAGGTCTATATTCAAAGTTTATAGAAGGTCATTGCACTAATTTCTTGTTTAAATCTCAAATAACGCGTAAAAATTCTATTTTCGTTGTCAACGGTGCGTAGAGAAGGGCTCCAACTTTGAATATGCATAGAAATGCATGTGAATGTTGGTTTGATCATTAAAACCCATACGTATACCTTTCAGCAGGGAAGAAGATTCAGGTTGCTAGGTGTGGGTCAACCCGAACATGACATGATTAACTAATAATTTCGTTAGGATGTTGGAGACAAAACCATAGACCGTACACACTATGAAACACATAACCCAAACACAACTGGGAACCTGATTATCGAAATGGGTCAAACGGGTTGGTAGCTCATAGGGGTCAAATGGGTTGGCAGCTCTTACGGGTCAAATGGGTTGGCAGCAGAGTCTTTATGTAAAAAACTAAAAAATAAATATGCACTTTATTATTTTGTCGTTAGTTGTTACAACGAATTACAGAACACATATATGATAGCATTTATGTTCATAATTGGATCCTACATATGACCAGATTGATAAAAAGATTCCAACTTCATTGTTTGAAGTAAAGATTGACTTCGGAACATCTTTCTGGATTTTGACTTCATAGAGTTCATCAAGAATCTGATGAAGTAATAAATGAACAGCATATCAATGAAGCATCAAATCAGATCCTACCTCAATCAATTCGTATTGAAGCAATCTAAGAAGTAGATTGTAAACAGTCCCTACCATTTGTGATCATATCACTTTCATTTCAACTCTTTTTTTTTATTGCATAAAGCACTAACAGGTTGGCTATAGAACGTCAACCGCTATATGTTTTAGTTTAAATCTCCTTGTGCTCCAATTTGAACAAACAGGCGTAGAGTAGCCGAGTAGCTGGGTGCACGAGTTTGCTGTTAAAACACACACATTCCTAATACTACCGCAAATCCATAGATACCGCATTTATACTCATTTTTTTGTCTAATGAGCATACAAATCAAATAAATCAGTTTGACTATTTAATCTGATTATGGACTTTTAGATGCCTTAGATAATATTTACCATCAACATTCTTTAAAAGAGGATGGTTTTAACTGTAAATCATTACTTTGACTCATTCTCCAGTTATGATCTCAATTCTCACATCAGTACATTCCACACATGATTTAAAACATTTTGACCAAATGTTTTATGGTTTCACTTACTTACAGAGCGTCGATTGTCACTGTAATTTTCTCATTCCATTATATTAATCTTATGTTAGGTATCATTGTCTTACATCATATCATGCAATTAGCTCACAATCACATCTCAGTAAAAACCAACTTTTTTTTCCATGTTCATGGAACTCTTGACATTTACCGCGATAATTTACAGGGTCAATTACTATCAGGAAGGAGATAATGTCCTCCCTCATCTTGACTCAACAACAGCTTTCAGAAAATCTATGACAACATGGGCATCATGGGTCGATAAATACATAAATCCAAGAAAAACACAAGTCGTGTTCAGAAGCTCCGCCCCTTCCCATTTCAAGGGCGGTGAATGGAACGCAGGCGGTCACTGTAAAGAAGCTTCTAGACCCCTCAACCATACCGCCACCAATAACCATGGAGAAAAGAATGTGATCGTCGAAGAGGTTATAAATCAGATGAAAACGCGTGTCAAGTTGTTAAATATAACTAACTTGTCGGATTACAGAATCGATGGTCACCCGTCAATTTATGGAAGAAAAGGTGGTGGTGCATCAAAAGGCGAAGATTGTAGCCATTGGTGCCTGCCTGGAGTCCCAGATGTGTGGAACCAAATCTTGTATGTTCATTTACAATCTATGGTTAGAAAAAACAGGTACATTCAATGAGTCAATAGTTCATTTTGTTGAAATTTGCTGTCAAGTTACATAAATTGTTCAATATGTACACTTGTATAAAAAATAAGTTGAGGCTTGAAGGCTAGATTTTAGGGCCCTCAAATTTTTAGGGCTCGACTATGTTCTATTCCCAAAATAGAATAGTGGTTAATGGTTTGTGGTAAAAGTGGTATGAGTGGCATCTGTTTAGTAGGATGTTATAAGTGATTTATTTCTTTGGATATGTTATAGATCAAAGCTTAAAAATCTAGTTTGGGATAATGGCAAGATTACAATATTTGTGATGTTATTTTCTAATTTGTTTTGCACCTCGTATTTTTATATATTTTTTTCTTTTTTTTTTAAAAAAAGCTATTGTTCTAAAAAATGAAAAATTAGAAAAATGACAAGAATGATAAGGTGGCGCTGATGTGATGTAGGGTAACTAGTAAGAGTGGGAAAAAATGGTAATAAACTCCGCCGCTAGTAAATACAAAATATTATGTAGTGTACTTTTAAAGATTATATAATCCATTAATATATTTGATTTCCATGTATAACGTAGTTCATGTTATTAAGGTGACGCTGATGTGATGCACATTGGGGGGGGGGGGGGGGGGGGGGATCGGTGACTACTCTTTGCGACTAAAAATTACAAGTTTTTAATAAATCTAAATATTTTGTACTAGACTTTTTAAAATCTATCATTCTACTATAATAAAATAGTAACTTAGGGTGACACATGTCATCACCACATTCATTCTCACCAATATTTTTTCGCTTCTCTCTCCTATTAAATAATTACCTTCATTGCCAATTATATTATTTAACTTTTTTAGAATAAAAATAGTTCTTTTAATAAACTTAGAAAAATATCTTCTTATTAATTTTATTTCTAAAATTTTTTTTATAAAATAAGGAATTTTTATAAAATATCAAACTTTTTTAAAATTAGTGTTTTTAAAAAGTAAATTTTTTATAAACAAAAAATAATTAAAATTATAATAAAACTTTTTAAAAAAATGATATTTTAATACGGTTTGTTTTGAAACAAAATATTTCATTTTTTTGGAAAAAAAATATCATTTTATACTTAATAAAATTTTATTATATTTAATATTTTATTTGTTCAACCCGTGTAATACACGGGTTTACTAAAACTAGTATCTATATATAATGTTAAAATAATAACTTGTAATGACACTTGGCACATTCCTAGGCCTTTTAAATTTATTTTTCCCGCCTCTCTCTCCTTTTAAATAATTACTTAAATTAAGAAAATTTAAACAATTTTAATTCTTTTTTAAATTATAAATAATTTTCAATAAATTAGGAAAGATGTTTTTTTATTAATGTTATTTCTAGAAAATCTTTCTACTCTAATAAAAAAATAACTAAAATGGACACATGACATCACCACATTTTTTTCCATTAAAATTTTCCGGTTTCTCTCGATTATTAAATAATTACATTAATTACTAATTATATTATTTTATTTTATTTTGATTAAAAATAGTTTTTTTAATAAATTAAACAACAACCTTTTTTCAAATGTTATTTTTAGAGATATAAATTTTTATATCATAAGAATTTTTTTCAAAACATTAAACTTTTTGAAAAATATAAAATATTTTAAAATTTATATTTTTAAAAAAAGGAAATATTGGGTGGGTGTGAGGATATCATTATTTTATTATTTATACTCCTCATACATAATTTTAATCATATCATATTTTAGAATATCGTTTAATAATTAATAAATTTTTTATTTAATTTAATATTTTATTTTTTCAAACTGTGTAATACACGGGTTTACTAAAGTTAGTAATATAATATACTAGTTTTAGTGAACCTGTATATTACACGGGTTGAATAAAAAATAGTAAACAACATAAAAGTTTATTAATCATAAATTGATATTTTAAAATAACATATGATTGAAATCTTCTTTATTATAAATAGAATGAAAATGTTATTTAAAAAAAATATTTTTAAAAAATATCATTTTAAAGTTTTTCTTATTATGATCCCAATTTTAATTATTTTTTGTTTATAAATATTTTACTTTTTTAAAACATCAATTTCTAAATATTTAATATTTTTAAAAAAGTTTGATGTTTTAGAAAATTTTCTTATTTTATAAAAAAATATTTCTTTAGAAATAATATTAATAAAAAGATATTTTCATTAATTTATTAAAAACTATTTTAATCTAAAAAGAATTAAATAATATTATTAACAATTAATGTGATTATTTAATATGAAAGAGAAGCGGAAAAAAATTGATGAAAATAAATATGGTGCTGTCATTTGTCCATCCTAGTTACACTTTTATTAAAGTAGAAAGATTGATATAGTAGTTTTAATGTATGTAAAAACAATTCTAAGTAATCAAGTTGGGTATCATCTAATATCGTATAGTCATTTCAAACCTGTAAAAAAAAAAAGAACTATACAATTTGTCACGTATTTCTACCATCCATATATATGTATATGATACACCATAAAACACTATGATATGTGTTCTGTTGTCTGAACGAACAAAGAATATATTTTGGAGCAAAAGGCGTCTTTATAAAGAATCTTCAACAATTTGCTGTTTGCTATTTGCCGTCTTGCTGTTTGAAGAACATATTAATTTCTTGTATAAATAACCTCAATGATCAATCAATCACCCATAGCAAGCAAGAATTAAACAAGCATGATCATGATGAAAAGGGTCATGATGATCATATGCATAACAATACTTGTGGTGGTAGGAACTACCACTATGGCATCAAAACCGTTCCCGTTCGATGAGCGTCCCGACGAGATATGCTGCTACCCCGGTTACCCGTGCTGTACGGTCCCATATCCTCCCGGTGCCGATGAGGAAGATGACACTGCAAAAGCCCTTGCATATGCACCTTCTGTGGCTCATCATGGTCAAAAGGATCAACCTTGACTTTGTTGGAGAAATGGTTGCAAATAATGTTTTAGGTTGTGTAGACGAACGCGTAAAAACAGATGTTAGCGTGTTACGCGATAATAAGAAGCGTTTGTAATCGTAGTTGTTCGAGTTTGGTCAAAGTGATTAGTGCTTTGCTCATTCGCTGTTGATCGAATTTGGCACTCGTGTATCAGGTTGGAATTCAAATTCTACAAGATGTTGTTGACATGTCATGATTTATATGTCTTTGAGTATCTGTTAAATTTGCAACTATCTGACCGTTACAAATTCCATCAGAGCATTGAATGATATAATCTTGATATGTTTATAATTGAAGGTTTAATTTGAATAAAGTAAAAGAGGTCAAGGAGTGAAACCAAAAATTTGATTTAAATAATTAGAAATTATCTAGTTATTTGAAATAAATGATTATTAATTTATCTAGTTGATTATTTAAATAGTATTTGAGTTGGATTATAATTAGTTTATGTCTACTATAAATATAGGGTTTTTATTTGGTTTTAGAGGTCGAGTTCAATAATAAAAAATAGTTAAAGTATGTTACTTCAAATATGTGTGTTTGCATATATTTTCGGGTTGATCCAATTGGTTTTTCCAACAAGCATTCTTATTAGGCTCTTTATGAACTCAAACGGTACTCATGTCATTTTGGTGTTCAAACTTGAAATCAAACTCAATAAAGTATGAGTCGATCCGACTCATAATCGCGTTTTAACTCAATAAAATCTCTACTAATTCACATTCAAATCTTGCACTATTATAATGACAGATGAAGACACCTGAGTACCTGACCCTTTCCTTTTCTTCGTGTACGGAATGGAAATAATTGAATCGAACAAACAAGATAAACACCAATATGTTAAGAACAAAACTATAAAAATTACAAAGCTCTAAACCTTTATTTATATTAAATCTATACTATTCGTAACCTAACCTAAAAACTATTAAATAATCCAATAAATAACCAAACTCAATCCTAGTCTAATACAAACTCGACCAAACAATTAATAGAAAAGTAATATTAATAGTTATCTTATTAAACCTACAGAATCATCCTAAAGCGGTTTATTTAGAAACACGACATATTCAAAATGTTACCTTAAAAAAACCACAAAGATATGACGGAAAAATCAAGGCACTTAGTATATTACGATCTTGTAATCTGTGCTAGCTTCTACAAGACCAAATGCTTAACTTTATTCTATATACTCATGCATGCCATGTGTCTCTCTCTCTCTCTCTATATATATATATATTCACACAAACACACATACATACGCTCATAGAGTATATACACATTAACACAAAGTTTCACAATCCAAATAATCTAGCAGAAGATCCAGCCAATATGGGTGGCGGTAACAAGCGTATCGTGGTGGTTGTTTTTCGGTATTATGGTTTTATTTTTGGGGATGATGATGGTGGAGGTGGAAGGCATTCCATGCTGCCAAGGTCATGTGTATGCATGTTGCATCTCAGAGAGCCAGCAACCACCGCACACCGCCATGACGCCCGGAGTTGCTGTCGGCACCGTGGTTGGTGACAAGAAGGTGTTGGTCGAAAGGCTTACTCCGTCGAGGTCGTCCCATCGGTCACCCGTCATTGATTGCAGCATGTGGAATCAAGAGTTGATGTTGTGTTCTTGGGTTTGAATAAGTTGATCCATGAGACCATGACTTATACTTGGTTACTTTGGGTCGCGAATGTTAATGTTGCTAATGAATAATAGCTTGTTATGTTTTGTGTGTTATATTTTCATACATTCGGATGTAAATCAATATGAATATTAAAAGTGATGTATTTTTGTTAAACGTGTATTATGTTTTCCATATCAAACACATATCAAGCTCAGTGGTAGGCTAACGGTACAACATCTGGTGTGTGCATAATGATATCTCTTTTTAAATAATTGAGATTTTGAGTCCAGTAGTGAACGATATAAATTTAAGTGTAGAATTAGAGGGTGAGGTAAATCGTGCTAGAAAAGACAAATCATCACTCATTATATTAACCTTCCAACAATGAATCCTTCCTCTATATACTAACATTTTATTAAGTTTACTTAATTACGTTTATATGTTATAATATAATAATAATAAGTATATAATATGTCTACTACCAACTCTTTATGATTTTGTGGAAGTGGTCTTGACTGGGGCCCATATATCTGCCCCATTGCTGCTTGTGCTAGTAACTCCAATTGTATAAGAAATTGGCACCAGACGCAACCCTTTGCTTTTCAACTCGTATGACTTTAAATCCTACAAACAACAATAGATACAACATCATATAAACCCTCAATAACAAATCTATCACTAGTGTTGATATTCAATCTAGGTTGTTAAAGACTCGAGGCACGAACGATGAGTCTATCGCCCAGACGCAAAGCCTTAAAGGCGCAAACCCGAGACAAGAGAGACGCACGTCCATTCCAGGGCATATTTAGCTGTTTTAGCCTTGTTTTCTGCTAGTTCGGTTGGTTTAGACAGATTTAGACTAGTTTGTGGCTTATTTAAAACGGTCTTTGGCTGTCCAGACTACAGACAGGTTTTTTTGTTGAATCAGGCCGGTTGTAAACGTTTTTTTGGCAAAAGTTTTAGTTTTATTAATATCTGATGTATTTAATATCATCAGAAAATTATACCATCAAAAAGAGAGAGCAGCTTTTGAATAAACAGATTAAATAAGTTATGCACATTCGAATATACTTCACGTAACTCAGGGCCTATTAAACCCATATTAACTCGCTTCGTTTATGGCTAAAACTTTTTCCTGTTTTATCACTTCAGTTTGATTCGTTAGCAGTTAAGTACGACCCAGACTGACCAGCTGTAAATACGACATTGGTTCAAATAGAGAAAGGAAGACTACTAAAATTGTTAACAATCTATCGGTTCTCACCTGAGACAGAGATGTTGAATTGCTATGAAGGTAAGGAGCACTCAGCACCTGAAACAAATATAATGAAGATATCAAAATTAAAGAGGTTCGGTTGCGTTCATTCATATTTTTTGAAAACATATAAGTAATAATGATCATCGGGTCACCAGGTTTTCCATATTTTTCATATATAAATTTGATTTGTCACAAGTTGCATTTCGAGAAACAAAATGTGGTTACTAGAAACAACAATAGTCTGATATGAGCCATGGCATACCTTGACTTGGTCATGAAGAAAGTTTATGTACTCCATTGCCTCATAAAGTACTGAAGCTGTATCTGTCTACAATTTATTTATAAAAAAAAAAAAGGATAAGACCTTTGGAAGCATGGATCATATCAAGAGCAATAAGTAAACCACTTATATTTCTTTTCTATGCATATGGCATCAATAATGATTATAACCATTCGGCCCTGTGGGACTCTTGATTTCAGTATACCTTGCCAAATGGTGAGACAAGCTGCTGAAGGGCTGCTATCCTGTCACTAAACTTCTCTTTCCTTTCCTATTAATAAAGTTAAAAAAAGATGGAATCTTCAGTGATTATATCATTAGGACCACACATCAGAATAAATGAACATGATGGGTAAGATTGATGTGGGAAAATCAGCAGGTCAGACAGACTGGTAATGGGCCAAACACATTTGGGTCAAGAGGAGTAACTTTTATGAATGCATTAAACCTATTTGGGTTGGCTTGAAACACCTTTTGTCAAAAAGATTTAATAAACAGTTAGTGTGTTAACAAAAACTTAATTAACACTGTAACTGT
The DNA here is from genome assembly GCA_025506415.1 of Flaveria robusta. Taxonomy (NCBI): domain Eukaryota; kingdom Viridiplantae; phylum Streptophyta; class Magnoliopsida; order Asterales; family Asteraceae; genus Flaveria; species Flaveria robusta. Next base: position 24,983,008 of record CM046471.1, on the reverse strand, counting down.
CCAATCATCTTAATAAAGCAATTTAAGAGGTTGTAAGCAAAAATATGCAATATGGGTGACTTCCGATCCTTTTTGTTTTTAGCTAAAAAATTTATTTAGCTGTGTGATCCATCAAAGATAACATATTAATACATAACCTAAAAGCAATAGTGAGGTGATAAGATATGACATTGACAAGGGTGCAGAGCCAGAGGAAGAAGAAACCTTGGAGGAGATGGACAAACCAGCCTTGTGCCTTTTTGGTGTGAAAGAAGCAAGACTCCCCTGCTCAATAGATACTGGACTTCGCTTATGTTCCATCATCTTAAGAAACTGGCTCTATTCTTTTCGTCTTGATATATTGTAGGTGTTAACTGTCAGACATTGTATACAAATATGTAAAGATTGCATGTGTGTGTGGGGTTGTTCAATTCATAATCAATTTTAAGCAGAGAACTATGAGAACCGCATAAACATGTGTACCTATTATATTAACTGTGATAATGAGACAATTATGTACAAGTGATTACACGCACACATTGTGAACAAGTGATTATGCAGACAACATTATGTACAAGTGATTATGTAATTCTCACGGCTATCTTCTAATATTAGTTCGGTACTGACCATGCCATATATATCTATTCATAGATAGCTTTATTTCGTAATTTCATAACAAATTTTCTTCAGCGACAATCTTAACAGATTAGGAGGGGTGATAACAAGCCAATTTGGACAAATCAGGGTTGTTTGAGTGCTAACTAGCTTTGGCAAGATCAAAACTTGGGTTAAGATTGGGTCAAAAAAATAATTTCAACTTTGAGTATCTCTCCGTAAGAGAATTCAAATGCTTGAACTAGAGAGTGTAAGTGAGGTGAGCTACTTGAGTTCAATTTGTTAAAAGCACGACTTGAGCCTAAATGAGCTTTAGCCGGAGCTTCATACACTAAGCTCAATTACGCTAGTTAGACTAAACAAGCTTATTAGTTATTTAAATAAAATACGAAATATAATTGCTTAACAAATATTTTAATATGTATAGTTCTAATATATAGTTATAATAGAAAATGTAAATTATAATATATTATTATGTATAAATATTACACATACATATATAATTAATGATTATAAATAATAAATAAGTCAAACCCAAGCCTCTAAGTAACTTACTATCCAAACTCAAACTTTATACATAAGGCTAGGAACAAGCCAAGCTCAGCTAGTTCGTTTACTATCTCTTGATGAAATATACTTAACTCTTAACTTCATGTTCATGCTTGGATTATAAGAATAAAATATTTCAAGCAATATAAAAAATGGACTTTCCAGGGAAGGCATATAATATAAAATCATTAAGTTGACAATTCAACAAGAAAAAAACAAACCTGGCCACTAAAAAAAACCTCAGGCATATTGCTACAGTTGCTTAATGTCATCCCACATCAAACCAAGAAATATCCATACAATGAATGCGACAACTCCGTTCTGATTAAAAATCAATTATCTATTTCTAATGACAACTTATCATAATGCATGCTAGATGTAACATATCAACAAACAAAAGGGGAGTACAATGAAGGCTCTAGTTAGTCACATAAGCCATCTTATGTATGTATTGACATTATCATATTTGAGCACGGGTCCCTAGATAGTATAATTAGAATTAAATAATAAATATTTTATAGATGATTCATATCTAAACATATAAATGTCTGAAAGCATTAGGTTACTGTAGGACCCATTGTTATTATTCAAAAAGAGTAGGTATATATGTCCATTTTGAAGACAAATCTGTTCTTCAATTGAATCACTAATCAAATATCAACTGTGAATGTCAAAGCATATAACTACAGCAAATTTGATACTCATCTCTACTTTCTCCCCTCCAATTCAAATATTTCTGAAACTGTCATCTTCAATATTTCATATCAACAAATCAAAAGTAACAACATCACAGCTAAACTACAGTATTACAACTGAAATTATCTAAACCAGAAAGCTATCTTCCACAAAACCCTAAGCTAAACGATCAAAACTATTTATACGCTGTAATCATCAACGAAAACACAAATAACCTCTAAATCGTTCAAAAATCACAAACATAGAAAGTTTATCATCAATCGCAATTCAACAACTCTACTAACAATACATCGATGAGCAAAATCACATGAACAAAAATACGCACACAAATCGTAACAGAAATCACAGTTTTGCTCAAATACAACCAATCTGAACTCACCTGATCAAATTCCGGCGTGTTTTCACACTTAATCGCTGCGAATTTCACATCCCATCCTCTGTTTGTATCATAATCCTTCATATACGCATCAATTAGTGTCGGATTAAGCCAAAACGCAAGGTTTAAGTTGAATTTTTGATGTTTGTGTAAGGATTTATCAGATTAACTGGATAATCGTTGATGAAAGTGTGTGTAGAGTAGAGGGGGAAAGTGGATTTTGAAAAAAGTTAATGAGTCGCTATTTATGAAAGGATTGTAAGAGTAAATTGAATAATAAATAAGCATATATAATTGCATAAATGATGAATCAGAGTATGACGTCGAATAAGATGTAAATGGCTTTTGACAGCTAATATCCAACCATACATGTAAATGGAGTAGTTTACTAACCATTCACCTTAACTAGAGTTAAAAACATAAAAGTACTTGACGGGACATATGGTGAGAGTATACCCGATTACTTTAAATAAGGGGCTGATTAGTTGGACACCCCTAATTATAAATCAACATCTCCATATTTTTATACGAGTCGTATAGTCTTATACGTGTCTTATAAGAGGAAGTATAGCTTATATGGGGCGTATAAACCCTCTGATTTTTACCTGAATTTTTTCTCTTAGTCAGTGTTGAAATATATAATATGCGTCGTATAAGCCTATATGTATCGTATAGGGTTATGTAGGGCGTATGGCTCACTAGCAGCCCCCGTTGAATTTTTCTTGTTTTCAGTGTCTTCGATTCTATACGTCTCGTATACGGCTATATGAGACTTACAGATGGGTGTCGATTTATAATGATGACCTCTTAATATTAGAATCCTTAAATAGTTACGAGTTTAAATCTTGTAGAATGCATGTGTAAGCAGAGCATATGTGTTTTTGTTGATTAAAAAAAATAGATTTACACTCATAGGTAAAAGTAAATACATGTTTGTTTTCATATAATTAAGGTTCATAGGTAAAAGTAAATAAATGTTTGTTTTCATATAATTAAAGTTTAACGTTTAAGTCTCATAAATTAATAAATAAATGTGTGAGTTTAGAGAGAGAGGAAGTGAGGTTAAGTTATACATCTTTTATTATTAATTTTTTTATTTTAAATTTTAGTTTTTGCATTTTGAATTCAGGATTGCACCATTGCACTAAAGCTTAGAGTACTCCCAACTTATTTCTATTTTCGTCCTTGTGCTTATATTTTAATAAAATCATCAAAATACACATTCCATCTCATTTTATATTTTTGTACCACATTTTTGTATTTTTAGGAAAAACCAACCTCGTTCTTCAAATATAAAGATTCACTATTTATTTTTTATAACTTTTTTAAAAATTTTCTTTTAAGTGTATATGAGTGAATAAAAAATAAATAATATAAAAAAGAGAATAAAATATTATTATTTAATTGAGATATGAATACATACGAGAAATGTGATGTGAGAGGTTTAAAAAATACATAAATTTTCAAAATAGTGTTTTATTTTGTAAATTAAAGTGATTGAGATGAGAAACAGACTATGAATGGTTTATATACATTGTTTTGATGATCGAATCGGACCAGCCGGCCAACGGAGAATTGAAGGGGTGACCAAGCAGAGCAGCATTAGTTCGTTTTGAAATGATTCAACCGGCTTGGTCGATGGTCGGACTTGGAACCAGATCGGTGTCGAACCTGATTTTGAGTTATTTTTTAACTTTTTGGATTTAATAGGTACAAAAGAGGGTTGAACGATAAATTAAAGTGTTGGACATATGATTATTGTTGAGTTTTATATATAACTATAAAATACACGTATAAAATACTTATATTGAATATACATATATATAACTATATATATAGGGTTTGATTCAAATGAAATCTAAAAGATTTTGTGTAAACCAATAAACCCAATCTCTACCTTTAATTTATGAAGATGAATGATTTACATTTGTTTGACTTTTTGTACACATAGTCTAATAAAAAAATACAAACTTATATTATTTTATTTAAACAAATATGAGCCATTGATTTTCATACATCAAATATGGAGATTTGGTTTATTGATTTATACAATTTCTTTTGTTTTTCATTTGAACTTAATCATATATATATAATTATATTTATAGTATTATATATATAATTATAAAATCATCCCGTTCTTAAATTCGGTGTGACCAGCGGACCAATAAGGTGTCCGATTCAACGTATAATCCGTTCTGAAAATATTATGTATATATCTCAAACCAAAAGACGACATGCTCACTTGTTTTACATAATTATGTAACAGGATTGGTAAGTTGAGCTTTATTTGATAAAAAATAAAATAAAATCTATACTAATAAATAAAAATACTAAGTGACACGTGTCACTCTCCCACGCCTCTTTAATATTTTTTCCCGTCTCTCTCTCCCATTAATTATATAAATTTTCTTTAATTATTTTTTATTCTTTTTGGGTCCTAATATAGAGACACCCACCCAGATAAATCGACACTCTCCTATACGCCGCGTATGGGTCCATACGCGGCATATATGGTCGAATACACTGAAAACGAGGAAAATTCAGGGGGGCTGTCAGAGAGCTATACGACCCCCCTATACGACACATATAGGGCTATACGACGCGTATAGCGAATTTCGACACTGACTACGAGGAAAAATTCAGGGGGCTGTCAAAGAGCTATACGACACATATAGCCCCATACGACACATATAGCCCTATACGACCCCCCCCCCCCTTACGACGCGTATGGGGCTATACGACACGTATATAAATTTTGGGGTGTTGATTTAAAATATTAGGGTGTCTATTTAACCAAACCCTTCTTTATTGTCTCTCTCCTATTAAATAATTTCTATAATTATTTTTGTTAAGTATTTTCTTTTTTAAAATAAATATAGTTAGAAACTGTATAATATTTCATAAATATGTAATAAGAAAATCTCTATTGCGAAAAGTATAACTTTAACTTTTAACAATCCGTATATTACACGGTGTTCTAACCTAGTTAAAATAATAAACTAAAAGAGTTGTTTGTTTCAAACTAAATCATATTTAATTCTATAAAGAAAATACGTAGACTTATAATAGAAATTTAAAAATGAGGTTAATACATTTAAAAACATGATTGAAATACTTTTTACTTAAAATTGTTATTAATTATTTTATCTAGAAATAGTAAAAAAAAAAAAAAAAAAAGAAAGAAACGTGAAATTCTGTTAATTTTTAGCGCCAAATCACATCAGTGTTATTAAAGTCGGTTTTCTTTTGTCAACTGGGTCCCTTTGAGAAAATGAATGCATTGTCATATCCATTAACATTCTCATTTTTTTTTTCCTTTTTCAAGCAGTAACTCACGTAATTGTCGTTTCTTCTCATTTATATTAACACTAAACAGTTTTGTTTCAGAGTTTTTTTTAAAAAAAAAAAATAAAAGAAAAATAAAAAAGTTATGTTTTTAAGTTTACTTAAGGAAGAAAAAGAAGACAAATGAAAGAAAAATAAATACTAAAATCAATCATTTCAAATTGAAAGAAAATTAAAAGAAGAGAAAAGAAAAAAAAAAGAAAAGAAAAGAAAGTATTTCCTTTCTTTTCTCTCGTTAAATAAACCCGGGAACACATCTATTTCATGTTGTGATTTCAAACTTCTTTTTATAGTATTTTTGACACTTACCATTGTAATGGGCTAGAACATAAAGTTATATTTCATAGGAGGCATATAGATAGTGGATATTTCTATCCTCGTACTCATTAGATATGTGTAATGATGTATATGTGAATGCGAAAATAATTGAAAAAGATTTGATGAAACGTAGGGTTGTGATTACTAGACTAAAATAAAAGATCACTCCATCTTCTCATGCTCATTAGTCCAACCCCAAACCCTCTCTCACTAGGGAGGGCACAATGTTCTATTTTGTGATAGGTTAGGGTGGCACACTCGCTCGATGCCCTCAAGCCTAATAACACATGGCCTTACTAGACTCAATCTTCTTTGTTGATAGACTTGGTGACATGTGTCATGATCAAAGTGAATTGGTGGAGCGGAAAAGTTTTTGTAGAGAGGTAGATTAATGTAAAGCGTACACAAAAGTTGTATAATTTAACAAATCAAACCTTATACCAACGCAAATAGTTTGTTTTGCTGAATAAACAATAATTGAGTAAAACCACACGAAATCACAGATCGTACTTGTATTATGTTGAAACTACGAATTTGGTTTTCTAAATTCTAGTCATTATTGATTAGTCCCATGTTATTGTTAAACTATAAGTTTATAAGGCTATAGGGTATACTCATGTGAGTGTTAGTATGCAGGGAGGTTATGTAAGCACTCATTCACCACTCACATTGAAGGAAGTGGTGTGAAACTGAGTGTGAATAAATATTTTTTCATGCCACATCAGTCATGAGTCACTCACAGATGAGAAGAGTGGTGTTCCTTATAAGTGTGAGCAACATCAGCTCTAGTTGTTTGCTTTTACTGAGTATACTCATAGACCTAACATGGTAGGAAAACACATTGCATTTCATTAACTTCTAAAGAAAAATAACATGACTAGAAAGGTAAACACTACATTTTACTCCAACCTCAACAGTGTTATTTTTTCTTTACATTTTGATACTCCTTTCAATTATAGGCAAATCAAATGTTCTTAACTTCCTACTATGATCCTTTGTGTGCTAAGGGATGCATCCTGATGCATCCTTAGGAATTTCTTTGATTTGTTGGTCATTTAAAGTGAAAAGGGGGAGGGGGGTTTTGTTAATATCTTCATCAGTTTGTTGATATGCAAATATAGGACCTCATGTTTCCACAACTAATGATTGTTACAGTTGAAATCAGACAACCGAAAATTATTATACGTTTGTTGCATCAGAAAATTACATCAATTCGAATTACATTGAAGCCGATGTGGTGAAAACACCGTTCACTAAATTGGTGTAGTGAAAATATTGAGTTACATGATGTATTTGGAATGGATTGACTTGTGGATATTCATATAAGCCAGTCAAAACTTATCAACTTTCGTAACATGTTAACTAAAAACGCATCTATGTATCTAACCAACACCACTAAAGATCACTTTTAGTTCCACCACCCACTCGTTCTCGATGACAGTCTATGGTCGTCATCATCAGCATCCCCATTGCCCGCCACCACCACCACATGTCGCCGACATCATCACCACTACATGCTATCGCCGCCACCAACACCTCCACCGCATGTGGTGAAACCACCACCATCAGCGCCACCACCATCGTCATTATCCCTACACCCACATTACTGACCACCATCGCCTGCCATTGTTGTCGTTACCATCACATGTCATCACTAATGCCCCCACCTACCTTTGATGTCGACCGCTACCAGCATCGTTACCACCATTAGTTCATTACCATGCGCCCCTCAGCCATCGCCCCGATTCATGTTGCTAGTGTCTGCCTTAACCGACTAAATCAAACAACGTGAAAAGGAGGGGCCATTGGTGCAACTAAACAATACAACAAGGGAACAAACCTTTCACGAGTGACATAATCCGTAATTTAAACTAAACAAATGACTTTTTAATGAACAAACAAAAGTTACAATTGTCATAGTTGCTTTGTATCTCTTAAAGTTGATGAATGTGACAATAAACACTATTCAAGCCACATAACATTCTGATAAAAACATATATTGAAAGCATGGATACGCACGTAAGGGTCTAAACTTTTGATATTATACGAAAACATGATACAAAGTTAACCTAAGACAAATATAGTTTAACATAAAAATTTTAATTTAAATTTTTTTTAATTATCCTATCGTGTCTTTTTAGGATGACGTTCAATTAATCATGTTAAAATGCATATATGACGAAGTATAAGCCCTTCACACGAATTGAACAAGCTCTTCTTTAGTCCGTAACAATGTTCTATGGACCTCCTTTTGTAAATGAATATAGATGTATGATAAATGTTTTATTGGTAAAACATAGAAAAAAATTTTCTAAGACACTTTGCCAAAAAATCATATCATAATTACTTTATCAACTTTAGACATGAAAAGTGGTAAATGAAAGAAAATATATATATATAAAATAGAATTAAAACACACTTTGTTATGACTACAAGTAACCGAGTTGACAAAAAGGTATTGTTTATAAGGATTGATAGTCACTATTAATAAGTCTGTAATATATAAAAATACGAAAATTAAATAAATATGTAAAAAAAAATAATATTAATATTTACAAATATCTAAAACTTGTTTGTATACAAACCTCTAACCAGATTCACTCAACAGCTTCTTAAACTTAGAAGACTATATTTTTAAAACGTTCCTCTACATTTATAATGACGGGTTCAAATATATCTATACTTAAATAAGTAAATACTTTATAAACCGCATGCATAATATTTTGAGTTTATTATTATTTTTTTCTCTTGACTCTCGTTGCTATGTATAAATTAAATTATAGTTATTTTACTTATTTAAAATTTTCGTTTAAGTTTACTTTGTAGATTACTTTATTTAAAATTATTTAAAATTTAATAATCTTCTTCATTATCTATGTATATGATTTCTAAAATTTATTCTTTGCATTTTATAAATGACATCAAATTAAGAACTTGATTTTATTTGAGATTGAAAATTTTTAAAATTTATTACTTATTATTTAATATTTTATTTATTCAATTTATACATCAGTTTATAGCTTAATATATATAAATGTATGACACACATATAAACATATGTGTGTGTATATCCTAGATTTGACTATTCATATATTAAATAGATAATTCATGCACAAATCATGGCATGAAATAAGGTCTTTAGATTCTATTCAACCGTTGGCGTGTATAATTTGTACATAAATCATGTATATGACAATAACCTTTTAACTTGTAGCATACTTTGTGATCATGGACCAAACTCATAACAAATGTCTTTTTCCCAAAACAAATTTTAAATAAATAAATAATTGTTTAACAATAATTGTTGCAAGGTTTTAAGGAATACGCGTATATGTTTAAGAACATGGGCCCGACATAAATTCTAATATACATATTATTAATAGTGACATGATAAATGAATATGCATGTGACCTTTTCTAATTGTATATGATTGTATGTTTAGCTCCCTCGAGAAACATATAAGTAGATTTTTAATGGTGTTAACAAGTCATCAGAATCGTTGGTTGTTTCAGGTGAATGTATAAAGCGAAGTATTATATGAAGTTCTACAAGACTTATACACGTCATAATAAGATACATTCATATTATAGGACATAGATTATTAGTATAGGAGGGATAAGTCTTGCAAAATTGTTGTTTTTTTATGTACCTTATAGTCGGAGGTTTGAACGTATATCACCCATCGAATCGAAACGTTACAACTCTAAAGTTGTTTTATAAGTGATCCAAACAGGATTCTCTAGTTTTTTAGGCTAGTACCATAAAAATACCAATACACTTTTTCACTTGTCACACAAAAAGATTACTTATAAATGCTTCAAATTAATGTAGAATTAACTAAACAAAAACTTTAGTATTTTGGGGCACCAAAATATGGGTTTTAAATGCCCTTACATTTTGGTGGTTTCCTTGAAACCTGGGGCCATTCATGGTTGACATCCATACACACCAAAACAATTTCTAATTTCCTATTTTACTATATTTTTGTTGTTCATAGTTTTTTTCAAATTTTTGTTTCCATTTTCCTCTTGTCTTGTTGGAAATGATCATCTTGGCACATTGTGTCCCATGAGTTCGCAATTTCATGTGCAATTTATATGCATTTTTGGTAATTTATTTAATGCTTTAACGAGATCGAGGGATACCCATTGTTATAGTTGAAGATGATAATCTTTCTGTGATCACAAACTAAATAGTGCTCATCAACACGACCATGAAAGGTCTATTGAAAGGCCTACGTTACATCTCTGAAATTTTCGGTATTTTTTTCTGTGTTTTGATCATGATATGACGTTTTATTTGTTTGCGTCTGGTGTCATGAAACATAAATTTATTGTGATTACAGAGGCAGATAATGAAAAGGAACCTGAAATACAAATTGGTGCGCCCACGGATGTAAAGCATGTTGCGCATATTGGTTGCGATGGCCCGTCTTCAAATGCTCCCACTTGGGTAACCCATATCTTATTGTTCTTGTTAATTTCATGTTTCTTTTTATTTTAGCCACAATGTTGTTCACTAATTTTTTTTCGACAGATGAACGAGTTTCAAGGTTCTTCGAATGCCGATGGTGGAACAGGTTCGCTTTCATGGTCAATTATATTAAGTAGAAACTAACACACATGTAGGTACTTAATTAATTTTATACCAAATATTGATAAATGGATTTTAAGTAATCCAAATCATAACAATAATCAAGATAATTTGAACAGTTATAGTCTTATCTTTCACTTTTGTCGACAAAGATTACTTTCACAAGCATATCATCATATATTAGATTATTTGTCGTTGATTCACCCTTAATATTGCTTAAAAAATGCTTGCTTTCTCACTTATTATTGTTTATCTTAACGAGTAATCTTAACATAAGATTAAACATGTTATTCATAACACAAATAAATATATCTATCTATATTATTATTCAATTTTCTCACTAAAACATCAATAACAAATGTCAAAATCAAACAAAATTGTTTTTCAATTAAAGATCACTCATTTTTAATTGGGTACAGATTCAACGAGAACTCCAGATCGTCATGGCAAATCCAAGCAATCCAAGAAACCAGCTACTCATGAAACTAGCCATGGTAGGAGGGCCAAAAACCCGACCACCGAGACCGAGTCACCCTCACAAGAACCCGGGGCGAAAAAGAACCGAAGGAAAAAGAGAGCATCGGCCCGAGATTCATCTTCCACTACTAGTTAAGACGTACCTAAAACAAGGTGATCGATAAGAAAACGTTTTGTTAAAATGACAATCACGCGAAAAACACCGTGTTTTCAACATCTTTACACGATTTGTAACAAATTTATATGCATATAGGAGATGAAAATTGTTTTATGTATAAACCATTAAAAGATGATCGATCATGATCACGCTTTGTATTATTATTTTTCTTTTTGCACGTATGCATCAATGAGAATTGTAGCGTTTTAGTGGTTAATCTTAATGATGTGTTGTGGACGTGACGTCAATGGCATATTGGTAATTTTCTGTTCAATAATGCTTAAACGATTATTGCAATGTTTAAAATCCTCCTAAAGTAATTGAATTAATTTTTTTTACCAGTTGCGCGTTGCAGCAGCGTCGTACGCTGGTTGATAAAGTATAGATTGCAAATAGACCGGACTCGCTCCAAACTAAATGTACGTTGAAACAAAAGAGTAATTCGAATTTATACCGTCGAACGGAAACTATTATATTTGACGTGACACCAAACAAAATTTACGTTGAAACGTATAACAACTCAAAACATACATAAAAATAAGCGACAGAGCCGTATGTCACGTGATAAAGTATAGACTACAATCGGGCCGAATTGTTTTCAAACTAAATTTATGTCAAAACGTAAAGTGAATTTATAAAAACGTAAAGTGAATTTATAAAATAATAAGAGTAAAATCTATTGTTACATAAACATAAATAGATTCAAACCAAAATCTTCGATAGGTTCTTCAATGACGCTATCTTGTAAAGTATCCCTTGTCGTTAGAAGGAACAAATCACACCATCAATGGTTGTAACTAGAAATATGTGTTCAACACAAGTCACTTAAAATAAATTTCAAGTCAACCTTAAATAAACTCGTCTGTCTTTTAAGATACAACAACCGAAATAGTATGTATTATCTATGATGGCCACACACTTGAGATTGCAACAGCTCAAATGATATTTTAATATATATATATATATATATATATGTGAAAAGAACGAAAAGGGGCTGAAACAAATAAAAAAAATAAAAGAAAACTTTCATTTAAACTAAGCAATTGTAACCCACAAGCAATGCGAACCGGGATCGAATCCACATCGGTAGTTGCCGAGCTAATGATCCCATAAGTGGGAAGGAGCACCAATAGCATGCCATCAATAGGAACCGGAGTTGCCAATTAGCAGCAACTCACGCACAACAACACCATCATTTGCAACTGCGCCACTCGCCCCCTCAATAGGAAAAATGCCACTGCTCAAGCAGTGGCAACTATGTCACACTCGCTCCAGTTGCAACTTGCGAACAACTTATCCAACCAAATAACTCGTCAGTAGCCAGCTACTCTTAGCATGAATGATTACAATGATAGTGTTGTCTCTCAGTTTTTTTATTGTGATTTTGTTTTAATATCTATTGTATTGTTTATATTAATAACATTTGTTCTTGTTTAAATTTCATATGAACGGTTCCTACATCACTTACAAAAAATAACTTTTTCACTAATTCTTCCAACACCACCTTCAAACCCTTTTAATTAAAGAAGACGGAAATAAGCTCAAGGATGCTGACATTTGGCTTGAATCGTTCACACTTTAATAAAAATACACAATTTAGCATGAACTTAAATTTCTTTGCTATTTTACTAGAGATTTATGACTAAAGAAATTTTCCTAAAATTAGCGACCGATTTCGACATTCAGTGCAAGTGAACATGGAGGCATGGATACGAACATGTCCTGGTTGAGTATTGTATTTTATTATACAAAGGGGTGTGGGATAAATATGTTTTATATACATGTGACCTTTTTTTAAAATAGAATGTTTTATAATTCAGATTTTGTCTTCATCTAGCATTATATTTTATTATTTGTGTTTCCTTACGCATGGTATTTTTATATGTATGGAAATATGTTTTTTTGCTTATGAAATGAAAAAAAAAATTATTTCTCAAATTTTATAGTTAAATCCATCATTGAATTATTAGTTTGTTGTCAATTTAATTATATAACTCTAAATAAGGTTTTGTTTTAGCTTTTATTATATTATCAAAACTAATTTTTTTACGAATAAACTTTTTATTTTTTAAACAAAATTACAAGTTTTGTCATTTACATATATAGAAAACTATATTTATTGTTTTTTATATTTATTAATTACGCGAATCATATTTTATGTTTAAAGTTTATCACAGATTTTGTTAATGACGTTAAATTTTTGTTAAATCCATAATTCACCATACTAATAAATAATAATTAATATTAAATCCATACATGCTAGATCATCTAATCTTGTAACAATCAACGACACTTGTAATAACCATCAAAATATGATGTGGTGGTTATAAATACTGAAAGTTATCAAGATTTCAAAAGTTATCGAGAGTGATAGGATAAATGATTAAAATTTTCTATTGAACCTAGTTTTTATCTATTGAATCAAATAAAAACCTGCTTCAAGAAAAGATGTTGCTAATCGATTATAACGGGATTTGGGTTTGCCAAATGATTACAATGATAGTGTCGTGTTTTGGTTTCCTGATTACTTTCACAATCTTGGCACCCATTGACAATGGGTCATTTATCAATGTTGTGAAATAAAAATCAATGAAGTATATTGGTTCAATTAAGTTGAATTCGATGGGATGTTGGTTTAGTTCAATGTTATGAAATTAGTTTGGAATTGAAATCATATCAGTTTCCATTTCACTTAGAAATGGTACAAGACTTCAATTGTGTTCAGACAGACATTACAATGTCTTATCAAAGCCTTTAAAAAAATCAAAAAAGAAGAAAACAAATTACGAGTGTATAACCCATGAAGTCGCGAACCACCTTTGAATATTTAAACTCGAACAACTCCATATGCATAAATGAAAGACATACATAAAAGGTTGTGGACTTGTAGGCTTGCAGTTGAAATCCTACATGTGTAATAATATTATAATTAAAATACATATAAATTACGTTAAATACTTGATCGATACCAAATCAGTACTACATCAAAAAATGATGATAAAGAAAACAAGTGAAACTATACATATATACCGGCATCAATATCGATGATGTTCAGTTAGCACCCGCTTATACGTACTGATACTCAGTAAAGTTATTTTAAGAGAAAAAGTAAATACACAACAAAATGAAAACAAAAAAAGAAGCCCACGTGGGAGCATTGCGTGATAACACGTCACCCACCAAACATAGCACACCGGCTATGAATGAAAAATTTAAAAACCTAAATCCAAAATACATTTCCCGCTTAATTTCATCCCCTTCAAAAATCAAAACCATAAAAACATAATCACACCACCAAAATCTGCTAACATCTTCATCAAATCTACAATAAATTATTCAACACAATCGTTATCAACAATGTCATCGTCCGCCGTACGCCGGACAAAAGAAAGCGCCACCGTCGCCGCCTTCTCCGGCGGCGGTGGACCTAAATCCACCACCGTTCCACCACCCAGAACATTCAGAAGCACAACTCCGGTATCGGAAAGGATAATCTGTAAAGGCAGAGGTTCAATCACTATGTCCACCGGCAAAGAAAACGTTAATACTTGCAGAGCCACCTCAAGGATTCGAGCCGCGGCTAAGCCGCAGAAGCCGTTCGTGCCTCCGATGGCTCGCGCCGGGAAGGATGACGTGGAACCCCGTGGGCCCAGGTGGTCGACAAGCGTCTCTGTGCGGTCAACAGGTAGGAGCTCTAGTCCATCTGATGTGCGTAAAACTAGGGTTTCTAGGGTTTCGGTTGATCGAAATGAGAGAAGTGTTAGTGTTGATAGGTCGACTAGGGTTTCTAGGGTTTCAAAATTTCCCAATTCTAAATCCACTTCTGAGAATAGAGTTGCGAATTTGAAAACCACTTTTGTGAATTTGGATAAAAACAGTGAGATATTGAAGGAATTGAAGGTGAAACCTGTAAAAACTCAAAATGCTAGGGTTTCTACAGTTTCACCTGAAGATGGTAGCGAAGGAGGAATATTAGTGCATTCGGAGGCTTCAAACACTCGATCTGATTCGGATTCTGTTATGAAAGTTTCAGAAAGTGTTAAGTTGTTTGAGAAGTTAAAGTCGAAATCTCGTGGTTTAAAGTCTAGCAATGGAAATGAGACGGAAGAGAATGATGTTCGTTTGAGTTTCGGTGATTCCAGTGGGAAGTTAAGTAGAGGGGATAGTTCTGATGGTGTGAAAGAGAAGGCAATGAGTGAAGATGTTACAAGTTTGCGGTTGACAGTTAAGTACCCAAGTAAACTACATGGGAAGCTTGCGTTTTTGGAAGAAAAGGTTAAGAGGATAGCATCGGACATTAAGAGGACAAAGGAAATGCTGGATTTGAACAATCCTGATGCATCAAAAGTGATGCTTTCTGATATTCAAGAAACTGTTGCAGGAATCGAGAAGGCGATGGGTGATGTTGTGAGTGGTGAAA
Source organism: Flaveria robusta (assembly GCA_025506415.1). Classification (NCBI taxonomy): domain Eukaryota; kingdom Viridiplantae; phylum Streptophyta; class Magnoliopsida; order Asterales; family Asteraceae; genus Flaveria; species Flaveria robusta. The sequence continues at coordinate 24,967,483 of CM046471.1, read as the reverse complement.
ATGGAGAGAAAGAGAAAAGGGGTTTAAGCAAGGTAAATGAAGGTGATCATGTGCAGATTGTTACAGCCAAAAAGAATAGTCCAATCAAGGGGTCGAGTGATACAAAAGGCTCGACTAAGAGTTTGAATACCGATGAACTAGAAGCAAGGTTCTTTCCTCATCATAAACTACTCAGAGACCGGTCAACACTAAAAGCACCTTCTGGAAGTCTTGAAACGCTCAAAACTGAGGTTGCTTTAGCTGTTACTGAAACAAAACAGGAGGATACATTGTTAAGTGCACTTGATGAGAAATGTATTGCACCTTTGTTATCAGACGCACTGAGTAAAGGGGAGTCTAAAGTTACAATCAGGGGTGGTTTGGAGATATGTGAAGTTGAAGAAACTGATGAAATAGTAAATTCAAAACGACATGGATCTTCAAACACTTACAGCGGAAAAGGTAATGTCGAGACGATGCTCACAGCTAATGAAACACTTGAAGATTGTGATGAAGAAGAAAATAAGGCAGTTATGATCTTTGTAGAGGAGGTAGATGATAGCTTCAATAACCAGTTGAATGTGATAGGGCACAAGACTTCTACAGGTGGATGGTTTGTATCAGAGGGAGAGTCGGTTTTGCTTGCTCATGATGATGGTTCATGCACCTTCTACGATGTTGCCAACACTGAGGTACTCAACGTCGATAACTTTTTTTAAATCTGTTTATGTTAATATAAATATTAAGAAAACTAGAATCATAATAGGTTCTTGCCAAACACTGAGATTTCATGTTTGATAATTGATTTAAACCCACACCCTAACACCTCAGAAAGTAAACTATTAATTTCACATACAATTCTTAAGCTCCCCAGAACCTCATATATTAAACTAGTAGCCATGGCCCATGCATAACTTTTCTGTTATACATGGGTTTAATATGCTTCTACCAGTTATATAATGTCAGTTGCTGCTTATGGAATGATATAATGAACAGCTTTACTTGTGTGTGACATAAGGGTGGTACTTTAAGCCATTTACTTATGAATCAGTCAATTTTGGACGTTTTTATTCTCCAACGGGTCATATGGGTCAAATTATAGATTTAGCTAAAAAGGGAACGAGACTTACAAATTGAAAGTTGTCTTTAGTGTAGCATTAATGCATACACCGACCTAAATTTCTTAATTACTATTATCTTGGTGAGTATGTTGTTACAGTCCAATTTAATGTGTTATTTGTAAAATATGGACAAAAAGCTGCTCCCAGGCCAACTCAATCCAATTCAACATGTACTAAAGTTACTGGTTTGACCTGAACCACTCACCCGACCTGCCAATTTTGCTCTCTCTATGGTATTTTTTAGTAAACTATTTTATATAAGATTATGCCAACAATGGTGTTCATTTCAGGTGAAATCCACATACAAGGCTTCAGCTGAAATTTCACCTAATCTGTGGAGAGACTGTTGGATAGTTCGTGCACAGGGTGCAGATGGTTGCTCTGGAAGATATGTTGTGGCTGCATCTGCTGGAAATAGCATGGATTCAGGCTTTTGCTCATGGGATTTTTACACCAAAGAAATAAAAGCATTTCACATGGAAGATGGAGTTACTAATACAAGGGCAGCACTTGCTCCATTATCCAACAATGTTTTAAACAGAAGACATGATTTAACAAATTTGACCCCAGAAAACCGACAGTGGTGGTATAAACCTTGCGGTCCACTTATTATTTCAACAGCCAGTAACCAGAAAGGTGTTAAGATATATGATATTCGTGACGGAGAGCATATAATGAAGTGGGATGTGCAGAATTTTGTTTTAGAAATGGAGAATTCGAGCCCTTTGCAATGGAGAAACAGGGGAAAGGTGGTTTTGGCAGAGACAGATGGTGTTTCTTTGTGGGATGTAGGGTCTCTTAGCCCTGAACCTCTACTTTCGGTTTCTTCTAATGGTAAAAAGATTACAGCACTTCATGTCAATAATACGGATGCTGAGCTTGGTGGAGGAGTTCGTCAAAGGTGAGTCTTTTATTGGTTATAAATTTATCATAGAGTTGGCTGTTTTAACACATTCATTTATAAAGTTCAGATTTTGGTTGTATCTTATTTCAAACGTGCCAAATAACTAAAAGTAGACGGGTTTTAAGTCTCCCAAAGTCCATTTTGAGGCACATAACCTCCCAAATTGTTTTATTTATATATCTAGGCTATTATTGTCATAATATTGAATCCATGTAATATTTTCGAATACAGAGTAAGCTCATCAGAAGCAGAAGGGAATGACGGCGTATTCTGCACATCTGATTCCATAAACATACTAGATTTCCGTCATCCATCTGGAATTGGTTTCAAGATTCCCAAACATGGCACCACTGTCCACTCAGTTTTCTCTCGTGGTGACTCCATCTATCTCGGTTGCAGTGGCTCATCATCAGCCTTCAGAAAACCACCATCCACTGCCCAAATCCAGCAGTTTTCTTTGCGCAAACAGAAGCTTTTTACCACCTACATTTTACCTGAATCTAATGCACACCCACATCACAAAGCCATAACACAAGTTTGGGGCAACTCAAATGTAGCCATGGGCGTGTCTGGTTCAGGGCTGTTTGTGTTTGATGCATTGAAGGATGATGGGTTGAAACCATTAACAAGTGATCATGGAAGTGGTGAAATGGTCAGAGAGACCATCGGGCCGGATAACTTATATTGTCCATCGTTCGACTATATGGGATCACGAGCTCTGCTTATATCAAGAGATCGCCCTGCATATTGGAAGTACCTGTCTTAGGTATTATTGCTTATGATTCTTGAGTTTCAGTAATGTATCTTTGTCACCAAGTGTGTGTTTGCTGCTGTTTAATGAATTGTTATTGTTTCTTTTTTACAGTTTTTATGTAATGTCCAAGACAGCGAAGTTATTTATCTCCATAAATTTGAGCATTTCGAGTTGCTTATTTGTCTTTTAATGTTGGTTTGATTAAATTTGAGCATTTGCATATTGTAGAATTTGTTTAGATAACACATACTAGGTGTGATAAACATGACATGAAAATAATTTGGTTTGTTGATTTTATAACATATTTATTACACGTCATGTTAGGGCAAAGTTGTTTTGTTTAATTAAATAGTATTATGGTAGTGTTTGAGTTGATATGTTGAATCTTTCTACTCGGTATCTATGGGGGATACTTGGCATCATAACATTTGTTTTTATTAAAATTTTTCCGCTTCTATCTGCTATTAAATATTTATATTAATTACTAATAATATTATTTAATTGATTTAGATCTAAATTAGTTTTATAAGTAAATTAAGAAATAGATTTTTTTATTAGTGTTATTCCTGAGGAAATAAATTTTATATAAAAAAAACTTTTTAAAAACACCAAACTTTTTTAAATATATTTTTATATAACGGTTTGTTTTGAAACAAAATATTTAATTTATTTTTGGGAAAAAAACAAATAAAAGTTTTAAACTAAAAGTTTAAAAAGTTAATATAATTTTTTTATTACTTATAGTTATTAACTATATCTAAAATTAGAATATAATTTTATAATTAATAAAATTTTATTTTATAAAATATTTTATTTAATCAACCCGTGAAATATACATGTTTAAAAAGATAGTTTATGTAATAATAAAACAAAGTAATATATCTTATAAGGTCAACCTCAAAACTTGTTTACAACCGGTGCATCCTATTTATCACAAACTACCAATGCATTTATGACATGTTAACCCATTGATTACATTCCACTAACATATTTACAACTTGTTAACCGGTTTGATTTGTTTAGATTAATGGGTTACTTTTAACATGATATGTGGTCGTACTTAGGTTCATCAATTCAACCTGCCATCCATCCTGATGTGATCGTCATCCCATGAAATACTTCAAAAGATTTTTTTTCTTTTAAGGCTCTGACCTGTTTTTCATGTAAGATATAGATTTGTTTATATGATATGAATTCTAGTTATCTTTCTGTATGATTTTTCTTCCTTATATCTATGTATATTCTTGTGTTTCATTTCAGTTTGAAATGATATAGCTAACATACAGCTTGTAGTTCTAAAAAACTGTCCTAAATATTGTATGCTGAACAAAAGTTGCATTTTACTTAAACTTGTTGGTTAGTATGACATTAGTAGGGTCATTTGAGTTTTGTGGTAACGGGTTCTTACTATTAAATAAAATTAAGAACACAATGGAGGCATGAAATTAAGAACAAAATGGAGGCAAAAGATGGCACGGGATACTAATTTTATGAATGACATGAAGAATAATGAAGAGAGAAGTGATGCTCATGTGATGGCCAAGCTTTAATTGGCAAAATATAAATGATTAGATGATGTTTTAAACCAAGTACAAGTAATAGAGTAAAATATGTAATTTTTCAAGCGTTTTCTAGTAATTTCCACAACTATGTACTTGTAAGATGAAGACTAAAAAAGGAGGAAGTAGAGGAAGTGGTGCATAGGAATTGAAGGTTTGTTCTAGCTTCATTCTTATGATGATCTTACAACTATTGCAAATTTTTCAATCTTTATTCGTAAAGGTAGAACTTGATCTATTTACCGGAAATGAGTAGGTTAAGGTTGTGATTTATCTCTAACGGCTCAAATACATAATACTAGAAGTAGCTAAAATGAAAATTGGCCAAACATATTAGAAGTCACGTCTAAATCATTTTGTTTAAAGAATCAGATTATTATTGAAATAATATAAGTTTTGTAAATTTTTATTATAAAGCGTGCTGATTTATACATCCGTTACTTTTATAACTCAAAAGTTTGCATCAAATTGGAATAAAAAAAAAAATCAACCATACTCTTAATTTAGAACACATGATTGCTGTGTTTATACATCAGTTTTAGAATTTTGAATGCAAATTGATACTAAAAAACCCCAACTTTCAAGCAGTTGAACCTTACCAGTTGACACAAGTTATAATCAATATCCTAACTACACACATGCATGATGCACAGATTTTACTCGGGATCGATTTAGGTTATATATAATCTTGAATAGATCAATCATGTCAAATGAAAAAAACTAGAATGGCTAATGGGTTGGAAGTTATAGTTATATTTAATTTAGACTCACTTTTATTTATATTTTATAGTTATAGTTGTATGCCTATACACTCACTAATTCACAATGTAGCATGTATTATCTAGTTTTCGTTATCATATCTCTATATTAATAAATACAAATAAATCCAAACACTTGTCACCATTCTAAGCCATCCAATAATTGATTTTACCGCTTTTCTTCCCTTTTAATTATGAATGTTATAATAGCTATTCATTAATTAATTAATATCCATAATTAAAATTTCAAATATGTTAACTTTAAATTTTCAAATGTGTAATACATGGGTTTATTTAATCTGTATAATACACAATATTTAATACATGACTTTTTATATTATTAACCATATAACTGTAAATTTATTTAGCCCGTGCATTACATGGGATTGTAACGTAGTTTTATCTGTATATCAACTTTATTGTGTAAATATATATTATACTAATGTATATATAAGTATATTTAATATAAATAATAATAGGCTAATTTAGCCTTGTATTCTTGTTAAATTCAGTATAGAATGGTATTGTAAATAAATTTTAGTTTAAAATTAATTTTAAGTCGCACTTGTTTAAGTTTTATCTTATTCAAACTTTTTGACGGTAAACATCGGTTTAAATGATCTAATTGACATCTCTAGGATATGGGTGTAGTGTGGGTATATCATTATATTAGCTATATTGTTCACCTTTGTAATGCTCGCCTTCACGCGATGAGGACGAATATTATTATTTTAGCTATCGCCGCAAGCATACATTATAATATATATTAAAAAGCAACTTCACTGCTACAGTGAAGTTTGCTTTTTAATATATTGGTCACATAATTTTACAAAATGCATTTAGAAGTTTGTTTTATTATATAATGACCACATGTTTTTATAAAATGTATTTTAAACCCAAATTCTAATTAGGATTAACAACAAAGTTTTATATTTTTGCTTTTTGACACAAAAGTTTAATTCTTTTTTATTTTTGGGTTCAAACATTAGTATCGGTATTCGATATTATCGGAACCGGTATCGGTATACGCTTTTATGGTTTCCGATAAGCCGACCAGACAACGAAGAAAGTCACGGTAGTGTAAGACAAAGGAAAACAACCAAACTTCCGTACGCGTAACGCAGGGAAGTTTGCTTTTTGACCACAAACGTTTATTTTTTTGTGTTTTTGACGTCAAACATTAGTATCGGTATTTAATCGAACTGGTATCTGTATACACTTTTGTGGTTTCCGATGAGCCAACCCGACAACAAAGAAAGTCACGGTCATGTAAGACAGAGAAAAACAACCAAACTCCCGCGCGCGTAGCGCGGTTAAAACACTAGTGTTTCATTATAAAACATATATTATAGATGGATTATTCTATACGTTAAACTACAAAAGTATAATGATATGTCCGCATAAAAGATTTTTGGTACTTAAAGATTAAAGTAATTAAAAATTATAAATATTGATACATGGGTTGTCATGTCCTTTTCAAAATAATGCAACATATACTAGATAACTTTTTAGTGAATAAAAATATTACTTGTTCGTCATTAATGATTCTTTAGTACTAACATAAAACAAAACAGTTAAATTTTAAAATATAAATAAAGTCATTAATTAGTTTTTTTTTTTTTGGAAAGGCATATATATCCTACTTTTAAATTACACAAAGTTACACCATGCTTAGATTTAAACCCAAAACCTTCTCTCTAATAGACAAAGGCTCTACAAAATAAACTAGTCCCAATTTAATCATACAATTGCCAAATAATATTTTTTTTAGAACGACAAACAAACACCAATTTAATCATACTCCCACCTACGGCTTAAAAATCAAAATTAAAGTTAGAAAAGTATTGTGAGCTTAGATCCTTATAAGTGCAAGTTGTTAAGGCGGTTTAAAGAAGAAAATTTTTAAAAAAATTAATTTAATTTTACTTTTAAATCTATATGGATATTAATTAGGAGACTTGAACCTTTTATGTTACGAGAAAGTACATCACTATATGCTCATCTAGATACCATTAAGCTACAAGTCCTTATATCTATTCTTATAAAACTGACATGAAATGCTAAAAACTTTATAATCTTGTCAATTTCATTTCTTTTAGTATTTATAACTTTTGTCAATTTCATTTCTTTTAGTATTTATAACTTTTGTAACAAATTGAATAGGTTCGTGTTCAAAATTGGATAATACCTTATTTATACTATCAATAGCAGTGTAAACTAGCCAATTCTTTTATTAACTCCTCAAAATGGATGGTTCAAGGCTCAAATCAAACTAAAACAGCTCGTTTAACCATAGAACTTTAGCTCAAACATGTCAAGTTTGACGAGGCTAAAGCCGCAAAGTGCAAAAAGATACTAATTATTTTATAACAAAATTTATTTATTTTATTTGCAATATCTTATTATTGATATATACAGACGAGAGCTAATTTTAAATAAACCTTACATTATTACTATACCTTAAAAGGTAAGGTCGGTGGTCAAAACAAAGCCACCGACTTTTGTCTATATTAATGCTTTGTTTTAAAAGATTCAACACTCCTTCACAGCATCTTTAGTTTGTTGGTTTCTTTTTTATTCTTTTTTCTTTGTACTTTTTTCTACATTGTTTTTAAATTGTTTTTTTCCTGAAGCAATATATTGTTCAACATTAGGAACGTGGTCGACGTAATACTCTTTCCCCCCTATACTGAACCGACTTATTTATTTATTTAATCACGTTAATGTCACATGCGCAACAATGGTAACATAATGCATAGTTTTTTTGTTTCAATGTTAGGTCATGTTTAGGTTGCAACGTGCTAGGCATGATACTATTTTATACCTATATTGAATCATCGCAACTTCATACGTTTCTCTTGTGCATTTAACCACGTTAGTGTTACCACCGCAATACATGTAACGAAGTTCGCAAACACGCCGCATCGCACGGGTTAAATTTCTAGTTCTAAACTCGTATACCTTTTAAAGATGCATATATTTTAAAATAAAACGGTCTATCATTTTATATCATATATAATATTATATATCACATTTAAAAGTTAAAACCATATATTCTTTCTATGTAGTCAACCGTTACTTTGACGTCATTTCCACAACACAAACTAAAACCATAAACATTCACCCACAAAAACTCTCGAGAATCCGATAGAAACAAACAAACCCTAATTCCATAAACACCATCATATAATCACAACGTCAACAAGAACAAATTCAACAACACAAATTCACATTCTAACACCAATCACCTCTCGATCCAACGAACAAGCTCTGAAGGATTCACAACACCTGGTATACAACCTCCATCATCACTTTTCACCATCAGCAAACTCGTAACCTCCGTATACCTCCCGTCGACGGTCTCCGGTGGCCGGAAGTTCGCCATCGCCGCGGTTGCAGATCGTGCGGCATCGAGTTTCCGACCTAACAGCGTTCCTTTCGTCAGAAATTCATACGCCATGTATCCGGCCAATAGCTTGTTGTTCGATGAGGTAATCTCGATTCCTTTACTTCCTGTTGAATTTTTCGTTATTCTAGATGTAGTAACTGTTGCCGGAGGCGGTGGCGGACGTTTCGCCGGAGGAAGTTGTTCTATATCCTTCCGCTTCAATCGCGATGCTCCGGACGGAGATATTCCGTACGATCTCCGATCATTCATCGTCTCAAAATCGTTGGTGAATGTTCAGTGATTTGAAGCGGTGGGAGCTTTTCCCGGTGAAGTCCGTACACCGTCGACGTGAGAAAGCATAGAGAAACAGGGGAGGGGTGGAACGTAATTAGGTGTAAACTCAGGGGTAAAATGGTCAATTAGAAAAGTTAAAGAGAGAGAGTGTGTGTGAATCGTGAGGAAATGGATATTAGGGTTTCGTCAGAATCTGATAGATCTGGTGGATTGACGGTGGTTTCGGTGGTGTTAATCGACGACGGAGACGCCGGTGGACGGCGGAGATGCGGTGGGAGGAGACGGTAGAGGTGCGGTGAGCGGTGGTCGGAGAAATTGGTAAGATTGGGGGGTTTTTGTATGGAGATGAGGTAAGGAGAAAAATGTATGTATGTATATATGTTGATGGGTTTGGTAAAAGGGCATTAAGTGTAAGTAAATTACGAAATGCCATTTTAGAGAAATGGTTTATTTGAGTGGCAGTTTTAAAATTTTGTGTCGGTTTCTATTAAATCATAAACAAAAACAATATTTGAGTGTTAATAATATAGTCTTACGTAAAAACAGAACTATGAAGTCAACTCAAGCATTGTGATGGAGCGTAAATGATCACTGAAATTATAAAGAAAATTAACGTCGAAACGATGATAAAAATAAGCATGTACTAACGGAATATTTGAGATTTTGGAAAACAAAATCTTTAAAAGCTGTAAGAGTAAGCTGAGAAGTTGTAAAAGGGCGAATTTTTTAAGTAGCTTTAATGATTTTTACGTTTATGTTTAGTTGATTGTATTTATTACAAATAATTGTTTTCTGGAAGAAAAAAAAGTTACATTGAAAACTACGTAAAACTAGGTTTATCATAACAATGCGCTAAATTTATTTGAAACATTGTATTTCTAAACTAAAAAGTTACTTAAATACCTTCCTTAAATTACTTATAATTTTGAGTAAATTACATTGTTAGTTTGTGTGGTTTATTAAAATTTTGAATCTAGTACTTGAGGTTTTGAAAGATAAAGGATATGAAAATAAATAGATAATCTAAGAATAAAATAAATATTGTGACACGCGGCTTCTCGTACCATCAATATTGTCCGCTTTGCGACGTGGAGCTCACGGATTTGCTTTTGGTTGCCGGGATGAAAACTTCCCAGTGAGATCACTCATTCCTGGATTGCTGTCACCTAAGAACGCTTAACCGTGAAGTTCTTCTCTCATCCACAACCAATACGCCTAAAATATGTTGGTGATATTAGAGATCAGATATTAGTTATTAACCAGGAATCTCTACTGTACACGACTGATGTGAGATTTATGTAGGATGTCGCAAATATGGTTATAATTAAATGACATAGTTACACCTAGGGTGCCACTCATGTGCTCAAGTTAACTCTTATTTAACATAGGTTAAGCTTTGGACCACAATAGAAGAGAAATTTACATACATGGTCCTTGTAATTTAATCAAATTGTATGTCTGGCTTTCAAACTTTAAAAATTACAAAGTCAAAACTTTGGTATACCCATTGAACGTTTAGTCGGTCTCTAACATTAAAATTCATTTAGTTTTTATGTATTTTATAAAGTTTAGACTAAATTTTAAATTTAACTTTAGGGACCAAAAGTTAAACGATTACATAAAAGTTTAGACTAACTTTATAATTTTAAAATTTAAGGACCAAAGTTGCAACGACTACATAAAAATTTGAACTGATTTTGTAATTTTCAAAGTTTGGGAACGAAACGTGCAATCTAATCAAACTACATGGACCATTTATACAATTTTCTCACAAAAGATAGAAAAATTAAATTTTAGGGACTAAATCAAAATTTTTTAAAGATTATGGATCAAATCCAAAATTTGATGAAATCATAGGGACTAAATGTGTAATTTACTCTACAATTTTTATTACATATTGGTTTTTTAAATTTTCTTTTATTACTTTTTGATTACGTTAATTTCTATCTTTATCGAACTACACGGTACTTTTCTTTTATACTAAATACACTTTAAAATGTTAAAATTAATTTAAATGTTAATGTTATTTATTCAGCTAAATCTTTTTTAAATGTTAAACTTAATTGAAATATTAGATTATTAAATAATTTATGTATTTTTACCACAATAACGCTATATTTTTAAATTTTCGAATATATTGTTGCGTTGTGTTTATTCCTACTATTTTCTCGAGCCATCATTTTATCTTTTGGTTACCCACGGAGTGTTTATTTATACATAAGTTCCCAAATGGTAACAACTAGAATTTAAAATCTAACATTTTCTTTAAGTAATGGATGTTAAAATGTTAACATTTTTACAGAATATTTTAATTTTAGGTTTACTTTTAACTAAATCTTTTTGTAGTAATTTCTTTTACTTGTTAAATTGAATACTTTATTTATTTATAATACTTAACAACTATCAAGTGATAATTTATTACATATTTTCACACATATGAAATTCCATCACAATGTGCTATTATGACAGGCAGTAAACGCGTGTGGTAAGCAACTAGTTATATTAGTTATACAAATTGCTTGAATTACTTGTGTATTTTCAGAACCTTTTTCCATTTAGTCGAAGTTGTTCTATTTTAATTATACTCACAATTCTAATCAAATATACTAAACTACACCAACTTCAGAAAATTAGGAATTCAAAGTTAGATGAAATTATGCTCATTATCAAACTACTAGATTACCGGATTCCAATGTATGCAAGTGTTCCATGTGAGTATAGTAGTTTGTACTATCAAATAAGCAAGTCCTACATGCAGATTAATAAATGCAAACATAATATTCTATACTGAGATATAGTATCACACCTATGCATATATCTGCCTCCTTACGAGAAAGTAATCTCACAAATTAATATTTTTCATTGGTAACATCTCATATGCATGGCTTACTTGTACAAATCGCAGTTTCATTTTATAACTATTGATTATAAGATATAATATTATTAAAAATAAATATAGTATTAAAATAATTATTAAAAAAACAAAGAAGCCACGTGCGCCTAAAGATCGTACCTATTTGTACATCACCAAGTTGTAAATCGCTATTCATTATAACTGGAATTTAATAGTAATGAAAATTAGTGTTTAAGAGACAAGATATATTCCACTAAAACGGATTGAGGTACATGATTAGCTTCATTATCACGTAAACATTTGAACATTTGTAGGTAATGGTGAAATTCTATTGTTGTTTCATGTTCGTAAGTTTGTGGTGCATCTTGGTCATTATCTCCCGACCAGTTCATATAACATCATCTTCATCCTAGATATCGTATAGTATTATGCATGCATACATTATATCACTTATTATATTTAAGCTCCTAAGCCTTAGAACATTCACATCATGTTTTTTATCCCTATCTCTATTATTATAATTATACTAAAAATCATTATTTATCTCATTTTTTTTAATTAAATAATATTTTTTGTACATTTATCATTACCTTTTATATCTTCTCCACTCACCACCATTTTAAAAAAGATTAAAAAATTTATAGGGATTAAACACTGATTCCCAAAATACAGATGAATAGTTACATTTTTTAATATATTTCACATACAACCATTTATAACCATTCCCTAAAAGATAATAAACACACTCATATAAATATAGAAAATACTGTGAATAATCTTAGTGCACCTCATGCAGTTGTTCATCGAGCTTGGAGAATACAAAGGGCTCTCTCAATGTTCTTTCTTGCAAACTCATGTTGATGTTTAAAATCTAACAAAATGTTTGGTTTTTGAGGATATGTATAATCTTACTAGTACAAGTCATTCAAATATATATCATCTATAAGATAGTATTTTTTTTCTGTGTTTTATCTTATTCATTGTAAAATTTCATCCATGTGCACTTTCCTCAAAGGCGTGGTTGAATATTGATAATTGATGAAGCATGTTTATTTCATTCTTAGAGCTCGCAACACCGAAATGTACATACCATATCTAGAGGTCATGTGAAGCAACTTCTCTAGTATAATGGTCGGATATTAATGGTCAAGTCACGCATCTTGACTATTCCAAGCAAATGTGTAAGGTTTTCAAGTCAAACACATACACTGAGAGCTTTCTAGCATTTCGGGAGACCTCTTTTGCTATTTTCTCCTCATCTTTTACTTTTAACACAAGATACTTTTTCTCACTCGAGATTAGTCACATTAAAAACTGCTCTTTACAATGTGACGAGAGTAGCAGCTTCGTTTGTATAGATCTGTTGAAGCCATACTAGACTCAAATGGCGGGCTTATACTGCACTACAATCTATCGCAAGTACTAGTTACAACAACATATAAAATTAACATTTTGTGACTTTTTTAATACTATGATTGACTTATAAAACATGTATATCATTTATTCTTGTTTTTAGATTTTCAACTTCAGAATCATATAGTGGTTATATTATGTGTTGGTTTGTGTGTTCACTTAACAACTTACAACATGAATTAATAATTACAAGAAACAAAACTAACATATAATATTTACCAACTTGATTTTTAAAATGATGATTGTCAAAAGAGTGAAACCTTAAACTTATTAGCCTTCACCTTCTTAACTTTCGAATGTAAACGCAATCAATAACTACATACCTTTTGTGTGCGGTTTATATGATTTACATCTAACCATCGCGATCGACCCTTGGATTACTTGAAAACTTGTTGGTTCTCAAGATAAAACTTTTTTAAAATGATAGAACATGTTAGCATCACATCATGTCAAAGTTTTCTACTTATATCAACTCTCTTGCCAAAAGAAGCTTCAAAACTACACTATCCACATCCCAAAAGTGGTAAGGGGAACAAATATTAAGTTTCACGTGACACAAATTAGGTATGAAATAGACAAGACGTATAGGTTAAGTATCGTATTAAAGTTGTTGCTTTTTATCAAGTTTTTTCACAGATAAAAATAGTAATGCTTCAAGGCTTAAAATATCATACAATTACTAAAATATAAGGAAAAACAATTTAAAAGATTATAAACATACAGTTAAAATACACAACGTCAGGCCTAGTTATTTTCAACTAAAGTACTTTACTCTTAAAGTATTTACCTTTTAGAAGTTCATATAAAAAATATGAACTTATCAGGCCAATGTTTCACTTATCTCCTGCTTTACATAGAGTACCGTGGGTTGCCGGATTGCTTTGTGAAGTATGCATAAAAAATATATAAATAAATACTTGAAAACAAAATAGTATATCAAGTAGGGGTGAGCAGAAACCGAATTAACCGAACCATAACCGAATTAACCGAACAAAATTAACCGAACCGAACAATTAACCGATGGTTCGGTTAAGGCATAACCGATTAACCGCACATTGCGGTTCGGTTTCGGTTTTGATGTGCAAATTAACCGCATTAACCGCACCGAACCGAATGTCATAAATTTATAATAAATTTACAATACTCCTCATGATTTTACTAGAATTTCATATATTCATCCTTTTAATTCTCATTTATAAAAATATATTTACATAGTGGATTCCGTAATGTATCGAAGAAACATCATAAACAAATAGAAGCAATGCAAAATGCGCGCACACACTGTTGTATGCACACCCGAACTTTGATTTTGATTTTGGCAATACCTTAAAAACGAATCATATCGAGCACACCCTTATAAAATTCGTCCAAACTTAGGCTAATAATAATTTATTAGTTAATATTTTGGTTTAAAAGCATATGTTAAATATATTGGTCAATTAACCGAAATTAACCACAAATTAACCATAACCGGTGGTTAACCGAAGTGTGGTTAACCGAAGTTTCGGTTGCGGTTACGGTTAAAAAAATGATATTAACCGAACCCGCGGTTTCGGTTTCGAAAATTGTATTAACCGCACCGAACCGCACCGCGCACACCCCTAAATTATCAAGTGTATTGAAAACAGAAGAGCTTTTAGCCAAAAAATATAAGTGTATAGATAATAGCCCACTCAACCGGTGAAAGTTTAAGTCTCTATCATTAGCATTTAGCGTAAACTTATAGCATTAGTTTAATGTGAGTTAGTTTGCTGCTCAATAAAAAAACAAAATAAATAAATAATTAAAAATAAATAAAGAATAATTGATATTGTAAAGTTATTAACGAGCTATGTTTCACACAAGCTTAAGCACTTTTAAGTTGAATGAGCGGAGTTTAAGCGTACTTAACTCTGGTCAGATTGTTTATACTACTGCTTAAAGTAAACTACAACCAAAATGACCCATACACCACAAAAACTAACATACTACCAGAAAACAAAGGTTACACAGTTGCGCCAAACTGACAAGAAGATCCAATGAAACAATACAATACATCCTTTGTTTTCATATTAAAACTTCATAAAATCTGACCAATGAAGATCAAATGACCGGTTAGCCAAAATGATACACTTGAAGATGCTGCAAAAGACTCATTTGTGAAACCTGGTGCAGTAAGCATCATATGCAACATATTCCACACTCACACTTCTTCCGTCGAAAACCCGACCATGTAAACAATGTGCAGCCATGGAAGAAGCTTCTGTTCTTTTGTACTCCACCAATACACAACCCACCTCAAAAGTGTCGATAAGATCAGATATGTTTTTCATGGTATCGTGTGATTCTGCTTTTGATAATTTGGTCTCCGTCACAGTATCATCATTAGGTTTCAAGTTGTTCTCCAGGTTCTGGTTTTCTACAACATGATCAACCATGGTTATATCACGCGTTTCATCTTTGCCCGTATTGTTTTCATGTTTATCATCAACGACGCCCCCTGAACCGTTTACATTGTCAGGTTCATTATGAGAGATGCTTTCTTCTGCAGGTTCTTCATGCTGTTGTGGTTTATCACTGCATGAAGGCTCTGTTACTTCATCCACCAGGGAAGAAGTAGCTTCATGAGTTACTTCAACCGCCATGGAAGTTGCTTCATCAACAATGGAAGTAGCTTCTTTGGTTACTTCATCCACCATGGAAGTAGCTTCTTTACTTGCTTCATCCACCATGGATTTAGCTTCTTTACTTACTTGAACTGTTTCTGAGATCGTGGGCTTGGTTTGCTTAATGATATTGATTGATTTGATCATACCAAACCTACACCGATTTTATAGAATATTACAAAAAGATATCATACAGA
The DNA here is from genome assembly GCA_025506415.1 of Flaveria robusta. Taxonomy (NCBI): domain Eukaryota; kingdom Viridiplantae; phylum Streptophyta; class Magnoliopsida; order Asterales; family Asteraceae; genus Flaveria; species Flaveria robusta. Next base: position 24,951,617 of record CM046471.1, on the reverse strand, counting down.
AACTTAAGAATGTGTATAATAGTGTATACAACTAGAGGCGGCAATTTTCACCCATTTACTTATGAATGGGCTGATCTTGGTTGTGTTTTGGCTCAAACAGATCAAAGAGATTAAATCAAAATAATAACCTAAAATGGGAAAATGTCAAACAGGTCTCACAGTTTGAAAGTTACTGAAAATCATTTGATACGAAGATTTAGATTATTATATTAATAATCTTTTTTATAATCAAAATAATGATTCATTCATTATTTATAATAATTTAAAAAGCGGCAATAAAGTTTTAGCTGATTAACCAAACCCGACCATTTTGACCCATACTATAAAATGACTAGCTCAACCAAATCCGTATGCATTTAAAAACTCCAAAATTAAAGTGTGCTCATGTTAGACCTGGCACACTCTAGGCGTATATCTTCTATTATTTCTTCCAATTCCGATTCAGAAAGTGATGGTAGGCTGTGTGGGTCCACCTATGCCAGATAAAGAGAACAAGCATATCAAGAAATAAGTATTTAAAATAATAAAAGAAAGAAATAAACAAATTCAACATCAAAAATGGAAAAACATACCACGTTATTGAGTTTTAGGACTTGAGTAGGTTTCTCAAGAAGTGGTCGTGCGTGCACTGGAGTTCCGTACAAAGGTAGGTCACCATGATTTCCCTAATGATGTTATGGTCATTAGAGATTTCAAATCCAAAAGCACAGGGCATACAGGTGGCAGAACAGGTTAGTCAAAGCCCAAGGGTAAAGGGTCAAAAACAGTATTTTTGGTACATGCATGTCAGGCTTAAAACACCTTTCTCCACTTTTTTAGTTTTATATATTAATCAGTGTTAAATATGATGAGAAATTAGAGATATGAGTTGTACACCAACATTACCACGCATATCATAGTTTACAATATAAACTGCATGCCACACAAGTGCACAAGTATTGTACCAATTTTCTCTCTTGCAAACACTATAATATTGCAATATCAGTTTATTTTGTTGCTAAATTTTTATTCGACCCATTTGACCGGCTAAAAATAAACATAACCCAAACACTATAATATTGCATTGCCACCTTTAATTATTAGAACATATCGTACAGAATAAAACCCTATTTCATATATCAAGAAAAAGAAAAGAGAAATGGTGTACCCCTAGTGAAGCATCAGGAGTTGCTTGAGTTACAGTCAGGACTTGCCCGCCCAATTTCATACCATTAAGGCCCACGCATGCTTTGACGGTCACTGATTGATCAGCATACTGCAAAACAACAAATGAAATTAAAATATTAAATATTATAAAAAGAATAGATATACAAATAGAGCTGTATATATCAGGATTGATGCAATCTAATTGAGGCCTACACATAAACAAAAATAATATAATAATGGTTTCATACCTCAACGAAGGCACATGGACTGTGAAGATGTGCATTATCCTCAAAATGGTAAGCCTTTAGAGGTCCAAAGGCACTAGCTATCTCCATGAGCTATAAAGCATTATTCGTAGCTAATTAAAAGCTACAAAAAGCATATCGAGAAAGAAAAGCAATGAATGAAGCCAATGGTGCTTACCATTTCAGATGTAATAACCTTTGAAATCCCACCTATAAAAACCTGCAAGACAAATTATATTATATTAGATTATTATCACAAGCTAGAATAATACAGGAAACTAGAAGTGGCAAGATGGGCAGTTCAGGAAGATTGGTTAACAATGTATAATAATTCTCAGTGCGGGTCAAAACGGGTCGGGTCGGGTCAGGTTGATCCCTAAACAACCTTTTTGTCTATCTTATGAGATGTTTATACATGATAATAAGCCAGATATGATTAGAAAGTATATGCTGCAATAAAAATATAAATATGAATAAGGCTGCTAAAAGGTGTATGCATTAAAAAACACTTCGTATAACTTCTGATTTATCTGACATTCTGACCCATTTGAGTCTTTTTTTACTTCAATTTTTTTCTTTGTCCCAATTGGCCCCTTTCAGACATAAATCAAATGGATCGGAATTGGCAACTCTACCGTCAACTTAATTTGCTAAACAATGTAGAAATTATATTCGCGACATAAATCACAGCCATAAAATACTTGGAGAGTAACTTGCAAACAACAAAACATAATGTAGACAAATGTAAACCATGACATTGAGGTGAGAACCTATTAAACAAATATATAATTCAAAAACCAAATATAATATTAAAGAAATATCAGTTGTCTAAGATATAATACTAAAGCACGCTATGTATAAAAAATGTTTGATGGTTTCACGAACAAACCTTGTTAGGGGAGTCTTCAACAATGTTTTTAACTGAAACAGCTCCAGCCACAGGTTTCTCTGATACACCAGTCTGCATGAAAATAGCAACTGTCTGAAAACCTGCTACATCAATAGTAACCTCAGCAACCACAACTTAACTACCAACAACCACTCCATGTTAAATATTAACTATGTCATGCTATCATGTGGAAATGTGGAATGACAACATTAACAAATAACTGTCCATACCAATATCAGAACAACTAAAGGGAAAGGATATTTTAAGAGGAACATTTGCAAAACTATGTACACGTATACATATTTGATATCCATCTGCCAGTCCCATTACATGGCAGAAAATACATAGGGCTAAAATTTGTAGAAAAATAAAGAACGGTGCAGACAACATCATGTCTTCTACACATAAGTAAATATATAATCTTTGCAGACATGAGTTTTAACAACCTATAGTTCACACCTAGGATACATGTAATTAAATTTGTTTCCGACTATATTCCTAGAAAAGACCCAAGTAACGATGAGAACTATAAAATGTGTAACTGAGATATGTGTACCAAGCAATGTAGTCGGAAGCGCACATTGCGTGCGCCTAGGGGGGCTCAGATTATGTGAGACCTAGTGCCTAAAGTATAACACAAGGCACACTTGTTTTTCTAGGCACGAAAGTGTTGCACCTATCTGGCCAAGAGAAGGTGATCTAAGTGGCCACTTTGAAACATATGCTTTTTGTTCATAGTGGTTATCTGGTTGTTTTATCTAGTATGTGTTTTGAAAATCAGAGTTGGTCTTAATGACCCTTCAATCTTTTTTCATGTAGATATTGCCCTCAGTATGAATTAATCCAATTTTGGCAAACATCAGTTAAAGAGTTTATTTGATATTGAATCAAATTTCTGTGAGAGGAAGTTATGTGAATTTCTATAGACTTGCTGAAAAAAATCAAAAGAACGGTTTTATCATCTTTGCCAAAAAAATTTAATATTTATGTCCAATTCTGACATAATAAATGTATAATTCTACGTATGGGTTTTTTTTCAGTATGCGTATGTGTAATTTGCCAGGTATGCTTTTTCACTTTTAGTTTGTTTTAATCTGGCAGATGTATTTAATTATGTTTGATATAATTACTTTAAACGATTGACTCCATCATTCATAAACACAATCCCTTACTCCCTTTCATGTTTTTTTTTCCATAGAAAATGACTTCTTGAGGTGATTCATCATCCACAAATCAAAAAAAAAAAAGTGACCCCCCTTGAAAATAATTTTTTTCTTCTTTTTGCAAAACGACACAAATAGTGTCTCTTGCAGATTAGCAGCAAAGCAACCAAAACTGAGATTTATTGAGCCAAGCAACATCAAGTTACAGGCACTAGAAACGCAAAAGCATTTTAAAGTGTCCCAGGATGTTAACAACAATTTTTAAGCCTATGAAGAATGTCAAAAATGAAAAATCAAAGAAGAGTGTTGATGATTGTTACCCTTTTGGATTTTGAGCAAGATGGATATAAAGAACAATGAAGTGGAGATGAGGTCACATTGAAGATATCAAATCCTCAAAAGAAGAGGAGTGGACTACATATTCAAGGACAAGATAAAAAGTAAAGTCAAATGTGAAGGGCCCACTTAATTTGTTCATGGCCATATAAATGCAACAAATTTAAGACAAATAAGCATTAACGATGCTCGTGACATAGAGCTCCAAGCAAAGATGTTTAAGGAATTGCATGGTTTATTTTACCAAGCAGGCATAGCATTCAATATTGCTTGGTTAGCTAGTTTCAATGAGATGATTGGGCTTATTGAAACATCTCCTAGTTTTCATGAGTTAAGAGTTCCACTTCTTAAAAAAAATTGTGGTTCACATAGATGAGCAGATGAAGGGGCATAAAGATGGGTCGTCCTTTTCTAGTTCTATAGCTTGTCAACAACGAGATATAATCCACAATGGTTGGATATATGAAGCTATGAGCAAAGCAAAAGAGGCATTTGCGTAATTGCATCATCCTTTTATAATAATGAGAAGGATATAAGGAAGCGCTTCAAATTACTTTCAAATGAGGAATTGTCAATTAGACAACAAAAAACAAGGTAAATGGGGCTTGTACATGTAAGGAAATAAAGAATAAGGTAAGCAGGGCTTGAAAATAAACAATCTAGGCAACAAACAACAAGGGTTTACAACCTTCAAGTTCAATGGCTATAAAGATGAAGACGATAACAATTCACAAGTAGAAGACACAAAAGACGAATTAGAGCACTTCATTATGGATATGAAAATGAAGGCTTCGACAAAATTGTTAACGAGGAACAATGAATGTTTCTGTGAATTGTTATTACTTTTAAACTTTGGGATTGAGGGGGCTATTTTAAATGCTAATTATATAAACTTTTTCGTATTTGTAAAATGATAATAATTTTATACAACCATAATATATACAAATATTTTTTTTTTTTATTATTGGGCTTTTTGTCTTAAACATGTGCGCTTTTTATGCACCTAATCCCTGGAGAAGAGACCCCTTTGGGTCTTGAAACTTTGACTACTATAGTACCAGATATTTTAAGACACCTGCAGGCTGCAACCGCAAGAAATAGTAACAGCCATCACAGCAAAAGTTTTCTGTGTACTCTGAAAAAAGATAATATTAAACTACACCTGAAAATCTTCTTATATTAGGAGTCAGCTTCATCACCATCAACGTGAATTATGATATACCCAACATTAACAGCCTATTTAAGAATCCAACATGATTGTCAGAAAGATTATCTTCTAAAGAAAAGATGATTAATGAAATATTATTAGAAAAATTACGAAAGAAAGGCGGTGCTTAAGTGAAATTTAATGTAATCTTAATATCAACAATAACTTCTATTCACTATATATGAAAAAAATCAAAGAAATCTAAAGTAAAAAAGTTACCTCAAGTAGATTCATTAATAGCTTTGTTGTCCACATTCTACAAACGAAAAAAAGATAGCAACTCTATGACAACAAAATATCCAATGACAATATTGTTTTCCCCATGTTTCCAACTCATAGGTGTCTTTCATTATATTTGACCAAATAAATTGAAGTTGATTTCTATGTCATCACACTCAGAAAATGTTTTGACACACCTATTATAAGATATACACATTTGAAACCCATCATTGAATATATCTCACATATTACCACACATTTCCTCACATAGCTGAAACAATCCATGGGTACAGGTGTTAACATATATTACGAGAAGGGAACATTCACATAACACTATTAGTCTATTATTGTGCTTTTAAAAATATAAGGAGAAATTTTCGGAAAGAGAAAGAACATCAAGCAACAAAATGCTTTATAAAAACACATAACAAATTAATTTAGTGTCAACAAAAGACAAATAAAGACAACTTAACTAAAGATAACATGTGCATAAACACAATAGAAATCTTTAGACTAAGGTAGCTAAACGAAAGACAGTTAAAACCCCAGACATCTAGACTAAAGGTATAACTAGGAACTAAAGACACCTTCTACTACTAAAGAAACACTTTACACTCTACCCCTAAAAGCCCAAATCTACGACTACCTTAATCCTATAACGTAAGTCAACGACTGACCATTATTGCAAAGGCTAGTAGAAGACATCTAGCTTCAGTACATAAAACTAAAGGCACACCTAGAAAGCAGCAGACATTTACACCTATCAGCTAAAGGCATCTTAGTTACCCTACAACTGAGCAAGGAGATATGTATGTGTTCATCTAAAAATTTCCCTAGCCTTAAATGTATTCAAATATTTATGTAACAAAAAGAGAATATAAATATCAAAAACGATAAAAACAAACTAGATTAAATTAAGATAACTAGATGGCAAATCTCAAAGCTTCTTAAATGTAAATCAGCATATAATATCACCAAATTACTATCTAGGTAGACCCTTCATCAACATGTGCTGGTTTACACAAATACAGGTACTTGAAACAAGATATTCATAAAATTTCATGACTAAAACTTAGATATCCTTCTATAGAAGTAAAAAATAACAAAGTAAAGTCACACACCCATTGCCATTATAAACATACACTTTCCTTTATATCCTAGATCTTGAATCACCATTTAGCTACTTAAGGCCATCAAGTATTGTATACATCTAATACAAGAACTAAGGTTGTCAATCTGGCCTATTGCAAACTGCCCAACTGGCTACCATATTAGGTACGGTAAGATGAATGATCTTGCAAATAACATATTTATCCCTAAAAAGTAATGAATATTCGTTCCCTAATAATATATAAATCTAATACAAGAATTAAGGTTGTCCATCTGGATTATTGCAGACTGCACAACTGGCTACCACATTAGGTACGCTAAGAAGAATGGCCTTGCAAATAATATATTTATCCCTAAAAAGTGGTCAGTATTCGTTCCCTAATAGAGTTTTAATAGGAGTTATACAAAGTCAACAAACTAGAGCATATGCATAAAAACCCAATGAACTTATTTTTTGATGAGTTGATCTATTAACCTGTAGAACTTAACAAAAAGATCATTTTTAACAAATCAGAAGTACTTCCTTTCGCATGATAGAATCCTTACATATTAAAATCTAACAAAAAGGTCCTTTGTTGCATGATTAACCCCCTAGATTTATAAAAAAGGACCTTCTCGTTGAAAATTATAACTTAAAGGATTAAAGTATACAAAGGACAAGTTTAGGGACTCATGCAATTTTAGCAAACATTTAGTAGAGTTTTCTAACATTTTACCAAAGAACTAAGTGTGCTTTGCATTTATAGATACAAAAATCCGTAGTTGTTGGCTTAACATACTAATAAGTAAGATACGCAACAAGCACACATGATTAAACCATAAGTGAACATGGTTATCAATCTTACACTTGATTCAACGTAGTCTTTGGGACGTCTGATTTTAATAATGTTGCCAGAGAAAGACTTCCCATCAAAATTGAGGGCGGCAGAAGCATCTTCAGGTGTAAGAAACTCAACAAGAGCCTGGCCTTTCTCCTTGTTCACCTGCAGTGAAACCGTGATAGTCAATAATTTCAATACCATCCCTTTTCATAAGCACAAAAATGCAAAAATATTGAAATTAAAAATGCATGTCTAGGAAAGCATTAAATACTTACAATACAGCTAATACAAGGACTCGTGCCCTGAACATGATTAAGACCAAATGGTCGAAGATAACCACTAAGCCATTGCATTACTGCAGCCTCAGAGGCTGAAGATGGTAAATTTTCTACATAAACCCTCCTTTTAGGCCTTGTTGCTTGAGTTAGCTGGATCGAGTCAACAGAGACATTCATCATTGCAGGAATGCTAGGAAGAACACCAAAAGTTGGCTTAGGGAAGCTTGGAGTGATGGGAAGACCTACCCCAGTCACCTCCTGTCTATTAGATACTTCAGTTTTGTTTGACGAAGGCAAACTGCTTTCCATCTTGACAGGTGGTGAATCCCATCCAACATTCTTTTTCTCTGGAGAATGACTATTTAGAGAAGGTGTTTTAACAGCAGCCTCACTTCTTCTTTTTCTTGGTGAATAACCACCAAGCCGACTTGCCGATGCATCATGTCTTTTGATCTTATTATCTGAACCATTATTTGTTACCTTCTTCCCATGTTTTGAAGAATGTGAGGATAACTCTTCATGCTCTCGTGCATCATAATATCTTTGTTTTTGTCCCCTCGGTGAGGGTGATTTAGACCTTTTACTTCTGTCTCTGTCATGCTCTCTACTCCTAGATCGTTTGCTTCTTGACTTTAAGTCGTCATGCCGAGACTCAGACGTTGACTTTTTTTGCTTTTTCTCTGAAGTAGTGGGATCATGCCCCTTTCTTGATTCATGTTTCTTCCCAGTATCATCATATACATCTTGAGTCCTTTTACTGACATGTTCAGATTTGCCTCTGTCCCTGTCTTTAACTACATAATCCTTACCATACCTTTTTTTGTGTTCATGGTCAAAGTCATCAGTCGACCTATCTTGATTCTTTCTCTTCTCATGGACGCCTCTTTCTTTCCTACTATCTTTTGTACTATCACCGTCAATCTTTGATCTTCTATGAGTACTATGACTTTCCCTGTATTCCCTATCCACAATTTTCTCTTTTGTTCGTGAAATTACCTCTAAAGGCTCTTTCGAATCAAATCGTTCACTGTCATCAATAACATCCCTGTGTCTGTGTCTATCAGATTCAATACGGCCATAGACCATCTCTGAGACAATTCCTTGATCCCTAACACCTTCTGATTGCTTTTTGTTTCTCCTTCTAAGCATTATCTCATCAAAACTAAAAGGTCTTGTTCGTGCAGCAGTACCATCATTGGGGTAAATCTTCGAGATCTCAGATTTAATTGAGTACTTCTCCTTGTGCCCAGTAGACTTTCTCATTATTCTAGAAACAAACCCCCTGCAAAACAGTGACGGAACCAGAACATGTTAATCGGAGGGTCATCATAACTCATAAGGTTACATTCTCTGTCAACCACAACTAAGAGGTCCAACTCATACAATAAAAATGGATAAATTTCTGTGCCAAGAGATCACTGGACTAGCACTATCCCAGGTAAATCCAAGATGCTTACCGTCAGATAGTCATTAATTTTCAACCTTCAATAAACCCTAGCCCTGCAACTGATGTGAGTGTGATGATCAGAATGAATAAATGTATACAGTAATAAAACTCAACACCTATCATACAACATCGATAAATTAAACCTAAAACCCCAAAAACCCTAAAAGTTATCACGCCATATCGCATCGCAATTTCTGCTATTGAAAACCATTAACATCGATAAAACCTCGATGGAACACCATCACTGGCCTACTCAACAACAAACGTAACCTAAAAGAGGGAAAACAAACTGCTATTTCCGTTAATCAACAAACGATGCTGTGGAGCGATTTCTTTCGCATATCAACTATCAATACCACAAAAGTGACGGTGATGTGAACATAATATACAGAAAGATATAATTGATATAAATCAACAGGTTACCTAATAAAGTGGACAGGCAAGATACGGTGGAATCCGTCGTCCGAGGCGGTGGCGGTGGTGCTAGCAGTGGTGGCGGAGGCGGTGGCGGTTGTGGAGAAGGCGGTGGCGGTGGCGGCGGCGGTGGAGGCGGCGGTGGTGTAAGATTTTACGGTAGGTTACTGCTGCATCGCCTCCATATCTCAGCCGTCTCTCTGGCTGCAATCGTTTAGGTTCTCTTCGTCTCTAGTGTTTCTGATTTATGGCAATTCAGGTACTTCCACTTTTCATTTCTTTCTCATTTAGCCCCTCCATTTTAACTTTTTGCAATTTGGACCCGTCGAGTTTAACTTGTATTTAGTTACCTGGCTTTTGTCGTTTGATGGGCAGAGTAATCAGGGCCGTCTTAACGGTTTTAGAGGCCTAAATCGAACTAGAAAAACGAGGCCTCTTTCAAAGTTAACATTATAAACGCTACTTCTTTATCCGGGATGGAGACCGGCAACAATAAACTAAAAAATTATAATTGACAGAGTTAAATTTATTTTTTTAACTTATTTTTTAGTGCTAATATTAGTACCGTTCTTTGAAGGTCTATCAGTAGGTTCATCTATATTTAAATGTTCATCTACATCAATACATTCATCTACATTTAAAGATTCATCAATAGGTTCATCTATATATAAAGATTTATGAAAATTATTATCTTTTATGGTTGTTACGGTTCTGTATATTCTTCTCGTTTTTTTTTTTTTTTTCTTTTTTGCCTTTTTACGTTACAACATTCCTGCTTCCTAGTTGAGGTTATAAACTATAGATTGAGAATTTGGCGTAAATCAAAACAATCAAAAAAAACTAACAACAATTACTTATTAGGTTAACAATTAAGAACAAATAAAATAACTAATAAATAAAAATTCAATAAGTAAAATTAAACAAATACTCAAATACTAACCTTGAGAATTGAGATGGATGAACAATTAAGAATCTGAGATCGAAATCAACAGCAATCAAAAACAACAGTCAACACTCAACAACATTCAATATTCAATCGAAAATAGTTGTTCGCCCTGCTGTTACGGGTCCAAACAGCAGCAAAAGCAATCAATATCAATATTCAAAAATACTAATCACTAAGTGGCCGAAATTCAAGAGAATAGAATAATAGGAGATGCTAAATTGAATCAGGATAAGAGATTTTGAATTTGCAAAGATGATTGATAGTTAATAAAGCCTCTTCGATTTCCGATTTTCCTAATAAAATCGAACAGGGAGGCGGGAGTTAGGAGACCTGCTGACTGTTGGACCAAATAGATTTTGAATGAAGGTCCAATACCTATAAGATTTTATATTAAATTGGAGGCTCTTTTGAAATTGGGGGCCTAACCCTTGCTTCACTTGATTTGGGCTTGGGCTGCCCTGAGGGTAATGTTATCTTTCATCTATTGTGGTAATAAATAAACACAAACAAATCTTATAGCCTTTAATAATCATAAGTCACAAATCTAAACTAGGAAAAGTCTAATTTATCATGGTTGAGATGTAGTGATGATAATGAGAAAGTGTTTATGTGAGAGGTGATGAAGATGATGAAAAATGAAAGTAGATAAAAGTTATCAATGTATTTGGTTATAATTTTTATAGTTAATTACATAAGTGGTCTATTTGATTTATTTAAAATAATAGGTTTGAGTATTAAATGGTTTTTGTAACATGTTGGATATTGTGTTTTTAATTTCGTACCGAGTTAAGGTATTAAGTTTTTTAAATTTGATTAAAATAACTAAAGTACCTTTTAAGAAACTATTTTTATAACTCTATCTTTCTCTTTTAATAAAAGGACCATTTGTGTAATTAACTATAAAATAAATTAAAAAATCAATCCCAACCCACACTCATCTTGTCTCCCTCCCATTTCAGACCATGACCCCAAATAATCCACCATCGTTGCTGCTGCCCACCACCGCCACAACACCCCAAACTCTTATAAAAAACTTTTAGTACCCTTGAATTTACCACATGAACCATTTATGTAATTAACTCTAATTTTTAGTTAAGAGAGGGGAAAAGAAGAATTAGATAGCTAAAAATTTTTATGTCACCTACTTTATATGTTTTCTAGCTTAATACCCGTGTATTACACGGGTTGAATATATAAAATATTAAATAAAAAAAATTTTGTTACTTATAAAACGATATTTTAAGATAAAATCCGGTTGAAATTATGTATAAGGACTATAGGTAACAAAATAATGATATCAAGTTTTTAAACTTTTTTTGTTTCAAAAAACTAAATATTTTGTTTCAAAACAAAAAGTTTTATAAATTTATTTATAATTATTTTTTATTCATAAAAATTTTACTTTTTAAAAATATTGATTTTTAAAATATTTTATATTTTTAAAAAAGTTTGATGTTTTTGCAAAAAAGATTATTTTATAAAAATTTGTTTCTTTATAAATAATATTGATTAAAAGATTCCTTTCTTAATTTATTAAAAAATATTTTTAGTCTATAAATAAATTAAATAATTTGTAGTAACTATTAAAACAATATGTAATTATAGTAACTATTAAGTAGGAGAGAGAAGCGGGAAAATTATGATGAGGATGAATATGATGCTGATACGTGTCCCCATTAGTTACTCTTTTATTATAATATAAAGATAAAGATAAAGATAAAGATATACACGTGGACATTCAAAAAAAGAAGAATTAGATAGCGACAAAACCATCTTTTTACCCGGTTGTTCATCTATTATGCTCTTTTTGCTTCATAAATTGTGACAATCCAAATCTTTACACCTGCTCCACAATCAAAGGCAAAAAATTGATTCGTTTGGTTCCTAATATTTAATATAATAGGCGCCACTAATTATGCATGTATTTATAGATTGTAATTAGTGTTTATTGTAGGAATTACCTCCAAAAATAGAAGATCTCTTTGTATCATTATATATTGATTTCAGTGAATGAAAGAAGGCAAGGGATTATCATAATTCTACATGGTATCACCCTCACGATCCTCCTAATCTCTGTTGAAATCTTCATCCCACCTTCGAACCTTCTTATTCTTCAATGGCCGACCACAAGCTACACCCCGCCGTCACCGTATCCAACATCCGAACACTCATCCCTGTCATCTTAGACAATGAAACCGCCGACTACAACACATGGTCGGAACCATTTCGAATCCATTGCACGGCGTTTCTTGTGGCTGACCACCTTGAGCCTTGTCCCTCACCCGCTGCTACCTCGTCCACCGATGAGGACAAACAACCGGCTTCCCCTCCTGCCGACTCGTGGGAACGCCATTATTGTTGGCAATGGCACAACCATTCCCGTTATTGGACAAGGCAACAAAACCTTACCAAAGCATTTGCACCTCTAAAACTGAACAACAACCTAATTAAAAACCTCATCTCGGTCCGTCGCCTAACGACAGACAATTTACTTTCCATTGAATTTGATCTGTTTGGTTTTCTTGTGAAGGATCTCAAGACCAAGGAACCTATCCTACGATGCAATAGCTCGGGAGATCTCTATCCTCTCACAACCAATTTCATCAAGCCTCCCACCAAACCTACTGCTTTAGTTGGTATCACTCAAGACCGTTGGCATCAACGCCTTGGGCACCCGGGCAACTCTTTAGTTCTTGTTTAGACTCACTGGTATACATGTGTACGTATTTACATGTCTTAGGCATCACAAACTAAATGCTATTACATAATAAAGATAGACCATATATATATGCAAATACATCTAAACGTTTTTAAAGCATGTATAAACATCTTGGAGATTAAATCTTGAAACTTATACTTGAAAAACAATAAATTAAATGAGTTTAGGAACCAAGAAGCATGCGAGACTTTGTTGACAAGTTTAAATGGTTATCAATAAAATCTCAAAAATACTTGTTTTGTCTTAGTTTTGTCATCACCACGTATTATAGATGGGTTGATGATAGCAGGTATCCTGTAATGTAATGGGTGCTGCCTTATATTAGAAATGGCCATCTCATCCCTTGTACAAGAGAACAACTCAATTCGAGTTGTATTATAATGAAAACAGCTAAAAACAAAAAATAGACTATTATTGATATAATTCAAATAGTGTAATAGCACCACTACTTCTATTGTCCACATTAGTAAAAAGATAGAAAAAAAGATGATGGTGGGCCAACCCCGCGAGCAGTGTTGTAAAACTTTGCGAGTTTTAGAATAGTAAAATACTAAGGGTGGAATAGACGTAATCTTTTGAACCTATATCACCCTATGTCATTATTCAATAATATCACGTCATTTTATTTGAGTCTAGTATGGCTTCAATAGATCTATACAAATGAAGTTGTTAGTCTCGTCACATTGCAAAGAGTAGTTTTTTATGTAACTAGGCTCGAATGAGAAAAATTATCTTGTGTTAAAAGTAAAAGTTGAAAAGAAAATAACAAAAGTGAAGTAGTTGAGAAAGTAATGAACGTCCTCTCACATCACAACTTGCATTTTTCAAGGTATTTGTGAGCCCATGTGGCATCCTTAAACATTGTGACTGGGCAACTGAGTGTTGTTCGCGGGTTCTTGTTTTGTATACAAAGATGTGGTCAGCTGAACTGGATGGGGGAGGGTTAGATTGGACCAAAGGGTTCTCCCGAAATGCTAGGAAGCTCTTACTGTATATGTTTGGCTCGAAAACCTTACGCATTTGCTTGGAAAGGTCAAGATGCGCGACTTGAACATTAATATCCGACTTGGAAAGGTTAAGATGTTTCTTACTCTAATCTCAGTAACTATCATGCTTTGTCTTTGTGAGTTATGAATTTATCATCAAGTTCACGAATCCGAATAGCAAGCCATTTCCCAACTCAAGGGACTTGCGAAGGTGTTACTGCAGTACCTGATGGAACCCGATGCCCAAACCCGAGAACTCCCCGACCACCCAAATAAAAAGATTATACTTCTAAAAGGTGATTTTGGAATAGATAAAATGAATTTTAATAATTCAAACTATTACATATTGTTAGATAATTTAATCTATATTATCAACTTGGCCGGCGACACTTTTAACTTTTATTACAAATGATAGTCATAGAACCACAATAATTGAGTATTTATACTTTAACTTCTACTCGATTTCACTCACAATAATAATCATGATTGAAATGTAATAAACATATAAGCGAAATCGAATGGAATATAAATGCATGCAAGTGTAAATCTAACAGTTAGGGTTAGGGGTGTTCAAAAAATCCAATATCCGAAAATATCCGAAATCCAATCCGAATCCAAATTCGAATAAACCGATCCAAATTCTTATTCGGATATTCGGATCGGATCTCATCCGAATCCGAACTCCTTATTCGGATTTCGGATTTCATAAATTTTTTGTTCGGATTATTCGGATATCCGATTAATCCGAATAAGAATTCAACTATGTTTCTAGCCCAATACTCATTAGTCAACTAGCTATTATATTTTCAACTCAATATTAAAAAATATTAACACATCTTAGTCCTTTAATCCTAAACAATTATACAATAATCGATTGTTGTTCTAAATTAGAGATTATAATCTTCGGGTTTTATATAATTACATATTATGTTTCAATGTGGGTTCAAGTCAATTTTTTTTTTCAAGTTTTATATCTTTTATTCTGATTTTAAACTTATAAAATGTTAAAAATAAAAAATTAGCCAAAAAAAATTAGAAACAAAAAAATACAAAAATTGTTATTTAGTTTATTCAGATTATTCGGATAAATTCGGATTATTCGGATATATCCGAATCTGATCCGAATTAAATTCGGATGGATTCGGATCGGATAGAGATTTCCTTATTCGGATCAGATCGGATTTCGGATAGGGTCCTAAAATTTTCATATCCGAATAATCCAAATAATCCGTTATTCGATCCGATGAACACCCCTAGTTAGGGTGGACGGGGCGTACGCGTTGTGGAGTCGACGATGCCTGGCACCACCGCCACCACCCCCATTCACGCCGCAAATTTCCATTTTCATGGCATGTACTCATCGTGACAATGTGATCATTCCCTCCAATATAACAATTACGAGTAGTTGTTACCCCCCCCCCCCCCCCCAAACAGCTCTATTTTGATTTAAAAAATTTTGAACACTATAAATACAAACCATTTATCCCAATTTTTATACATCAATTTCAAACATCACTTCTGCTTATTTGGCCTCCTTAGACTTACAACGAGAAATTTTGTTTCGATAAACACTAGATTGGGACATGGAGATTTTTAGTTTAAGCAATTTTATTTTTAATGTTTTTATTTTTATGTTGTTTTTTTATTTTAATGTAGTTTTTATATTAATATAGTATTTAAATTTTAATGTAGTTTTTAATTTTACTTTGTATTTTTTTAAATTTTATGAACTTATTGTAAAAAAATTTTTAATTATGCATGTTATGTCATGGCATTAATGCATCCTTTATTTTTTGTGGTTGTGGTGTTTGTGTGACATTAGTTGAGTTGGCAAATTGGGATTGGTGGATTTATAGTATAGCGGGGTTACTCATGACATGAGTGCCCCCTCCACTTTTATGCTATCAAGATAGTTATTTAAAAATAAAAGTTGAGATGTTATCAACCAAAACCAAATTAATACTTATTATAATTTAAATTACTACAATCAATTTATTTTTTTTTTTGGGAAAAAAAGAAAGGAATACAAAAAGAGGGGATCATTAAAAGCTCTAGACTCTTGACGGTACAAAAAGAACTAGCCGTTGAAAAATAATTTCCCAAACTAGCCGTTACAACTCAACGTTCATAAGACAGCTCATTAATAACACCTTCAGACCTGTATATATATATATAGTTATTATATACATAAACACACCATCATCTCACACAAAGCATCGTCTTCTCCAATCTCACCTTCAATCACCATCACCACCACCACCACCACCACCACCACCACCACCACCGTTCGCCGGAAAACTCAACAAAACCACAAATGGGTCTCTCAACCACCGCTCAACACCACCAGAAAACCCACAAATTCTTCCTCATCTGCAACTACATCTTACTGGGAGCAGCCTCCAGTTGCATCTTCCTCACCCTCTCCCTCCGCCTCATCCCCTCCGCCGCCGGGGCCCTGCTCCTCCTCCTCCACGTCATCACCATCGCCGGAGCCATCTCCGGCTGCAACGCCGTCGCCGCCGGGTCCAACAAGTGGTACGCCGCCCACATGGTGGCGACGGTCCTCACGGCGATCTTTCAGGGGTCCGTGTCGGTGCTGATCTTCACGACCACTTCGAACTTCTTGTCGGCGTTGAAGTCGTACGTGAGGGAGGATGATGCGGCCGTTATATTGAAGATGGCTGGGGGCCTGTGTGTCGTCATGTTCTGTTTGGAGTGGTTGGTGTTGACCCTTGCGTTCTTCTTGAGGTATTATGGGTTCGTTGAAGGTGGTCGGAGTGACGTCAAGGTGACGTCGGAGGAGGATTCGAAGGCATGGGCACCACCGTTTCATGTTTAGAAGAAGGAGCAATCCCAAACACTTAAATATATTTGGTTTGTATGTTGTTTTGAACTTGTGTTATATTGTTTAAGATATTGTGTAATCATTGATTTGATTTATTATTTTAAATTGAACAGCATGTTCATCGGCTTATAATTGTTCTTCTCTTTCGTCAAAAAACAGAACATAAATACCTTGGGCATAAAAATATATGATATTTTCAGGTTTGTTTTATTTAAAAATATTTGACTTGGTAAATACCTGTTGATTTTTTATGTAGATGTTAACTTTTAACTAGTATTTTATCCGCAGCGCGTTGCGGCGGCGTTGTACACGGCATGATATAGTATAAATCTCGACGCAATTTGCTTTCGAACTAAATTTATTTCGAAACGTAGATTAATTAGAATTTATACTGTTAAATAAAAACATATTATATTTAACAATAATAAACATATTCACTCTTTATTTCTCAATTTATTTAAAAATTTTAGCTGAGCTTGCCACTCAAATTTTACCATTAGTTTCTATTGTCCAAAGATTTATCTTTGAAATGAAAGTATGTTAAATAAAGATTAAATTACTTTTTCCCTTAAGAACCAGTGGCGGAACCAGGAAACTTTTTGTAGGGGGTCACTATTTTTTAGTGATTTGATTTACAACGAAACTACATATAATTTTTCAGGTGGTCTCATCGGGTCGGGTCGGGTCGAAATATATATAATTAAATTGCATTGAGAATGTTATGAAAAATATAATATCAAAAGAAATCAAATAAAACTTACATTTTGTGTTAAAAGTAAGGGTAAAATTGTAATTTTTTTGATAAAATAGTAAAAAAAGAAACAAAGTCTTAAACTTGCAACTTGCAAGGATCGAATTTAAGTTTCCATGCGAACTTTAAAATAGTAATGAGTTCATCTCCTGAAAAACTATGGGTTCACTCAAAACTTCGGTATTATACGCTACACTGCCGACTTAAAAATCAATGGGGTCACTTGACCCCGTTCGACTAGGCGTAGATCCGCCCCTGTTAAGAACCACATGTATTTTTTTGCACATCCCAACAATAATTTCAAAACCGGAGAACCAGCGTTTTTGTTGGTTCATTGATTGGATTGGTCAAACCTATTAATTAAACCTATTAATTATATTTAAGAAGCAAACAAAATTATATTTATTTTAAAAATAGAAAACAAAGAACAATAAACATCTTAAAACAAAGCAGCTTTAAATTTTATATACAAATTAAAGTAGTCATATTCAAAACAAAGTAAAATAACTCTAAGTTCAAATGAGTAAATGTGAATTGAAATAAAACATTAATAGAATATAATAGGTTAGCAGAAAATTACAAAAAAAAAAAGCATATGAACGGTTGGATTTAAATTATAACCACTAAAATTTACTTTTTCAAAAATATGACACGTCACTTCTCAAATTTACTTTTCAAAGTATTTATCCTTTTAGCCTTTTAATTTCTTATGTAAATGTAATTTCTTTTCAATTTTTTATGTAAATGTAACTTCTCTTTCTTGTCTTCATTTTCAATTTTAACATTCTTTCATTTGTTTTAAAACCATTGTCCACCGTAACCACCACCACCCCCTTGCCACCGCCATTTGTTTTCAATTTTCACACCAGCACCGCGACACCGTCACTCTCTCAGCCGGCATCCGCACCGTAATTACGGCAGGGCCACCAAGAGCGGCCTAGGGCAACCGTCGCTCACGGTCACCGCAAAAAGCCCTAAAGCGTTACGGCCGCCGTACCCAGATCTCCACCGCTGCCACCAGAGAAATCCATGCAAGTCCAGACCCAATGGCGAAGGGGACCAAGAAACCACCAAGGCGGCTGCCAGACCTAATGAATCGGACTTGTGTCGCTAGCAATCAGCGTGTGTATAGTACAAATCGGACCTCGAGAGCCGGCAATCGACACTGATTAAGCACCACCGCCAGTCCGCCACCGCCGACCAACACCACAATCGGAGATAACAAAGCGCCGATCGACCAAGAGGCCAACGCTGCCACGCGGCGGCAAAAACCCACCGGCAGCGATAAAGTGGAAATCCAAAGGACAGCCGGTGGTTTTAAAAGGCATGAGGTTATACAGTGAGCATAACAGATTGTATCAACTGCTAAAGTAACTTTCTCTCTAAAAATTGCTGTTTAATATAATTTAAATATCTTGCGAATGTAGTTTGAGGAATTGAGGCTATGTTTGTACATCACGTGAATTACGAAGTGAAAAAGATAAATGTAAAAGGTCCCAACCTAAAACTGCTCTAAAGCTCTAAAAATCAAAGGATAACTAAGAAAAATTTAAATAATCTAAAAATATTTAACAATTAAGCAAAATGTATAATTTTGTTTTTTTAAAGTTTTCTTTTGCGATTCATGCCACTTTTGAACGGTGAACATCGTATCTAAAAAGTGGCTCAGAACCAAAATATACAAGTTAGCAATTTTATATCTCTAGATGAGAAGTTGGGTTTGAATATATTAAGTTATTAATATTAGGATAGTATTATTATTTAAAAAAATATATTTAATTTAAAATGTCTAAGAATGATTTTGATCGTACACCCGTTTATTGTGTCATATATATTTTTACATCAATTTGTTATATGTATTAATAATTGTGTTTTACGTTTTAAATAATTTGTATTATTTTTGTCATTGTTTTTATAAATTAGTTTTTATCATTGTTTCTACAAATTATATAAACTTGTTATCTGTCATTGTCATTGTGTTTTACAATTATAATTGCATAATGACTTTCATCATTATACATTACTTTATCCGTCTTTGTAAGTCAAAAATCTGTTGTATACTTTTTATCCAAGCACATTTCTTACCCTAGTTATCAAGGGATGTTACTTATAATTTTCCAGCTCATTTTTATAAAACTTAGATTGATATAAATGTGGTTATTATAAAACTACATGGTCTTTTTATTTTTGAAGGTTATTTGAATTATGTCTTGGTTAAAACTTAAGTTAGACCGTGGGCCCTCACTATCTTTGAGTCCCCTCTCTTAAATACATTTTCATCGGTTTGACGCCTTCAACAAGAATTCAAAGTCAAAACCAACCGTTCCAAGCGTAATATCAAAATTTAGTGTTAGTTCTGTAGTCACACTCTTTCACATAGATATGCTCCATAGATATCAATGTAATTGTTCTTCATCCAATAACAGAAAGTGAGAAAACCCCCAATTACACCATATTTTTTAATAATAAATTTATTCAAATGGAGGCATAAATTATTTTCTATAAACTGTCTCAATAAACAAACACACACACACACCATTTCTATATGAAAACAACGAGAGAGAAGACCAATTCCATTATATCTAGTAAAAACCTTACAATTCACCCCGATGAACATCACGTTCAATATATATAAAAAATAAATCAAATTAAACCTTACATAACCCTTTAAAACATAAAATCAACCTCCAAAATACATACAAAAGAAACATAACTCATCCTTCTTCTGTTCTTCATCTCCTTAACTCTCTAAACATGAAACGGCATCGTCTTCATCATCGAATCCTCCGACGCCACCTTGACGTCACTCCGACCACCTTCAACGAACCCATAATACCTCAAGAAAAACGCAAGGGTCAACACCAACCACTCCAAACAGAACATGACGACACACAGGCCCCCAGCCATCTTCAATATCACGGCCGCATCATCCTCCCTCACGTACGACTTCAACGCCGACAAGAAGTTCGAAGTGGTCGTGAAGATCAGCACCGACACGGACCCCTGAAAGATCGCCGTGAGGACCGTCGCCACCATGTGGGCGGCGTACCACTTGTTGGACCCGGCGGCGACGGCGTTGCAGCCGGAGATGGCGCCGGCGATGGTGATGACGTGGAGGAGGAGGAGCAGGGCCCCGGCAGCGGAGGGGATGAGGCGGAGGGAGAGCGTGAGGAAGATGCAACTGGAGGCGGCTCCCAGTAAGATGTAGTTGCAGATGAGGAAGAATTTGTGGGTTTTCTGGTGGTGTTGAGCGGTGGTTGAGAGACCCATTTGTGGTTTTGTTGAGTTTTCCGGCGAACCGTGGTGGTGGTGGTGGTGGTTAATTGCAGGTGAGATTGAAGAAGATGATGCTTTGGTTGAGATGATGGTGTCTGTGTGTGTGCGTAATTATATATATACAGGCTTCAAGGGATGAATGAGTTGTAATATGATGACTTATTTAAAATTATAACGGCTACTTTTGCCACATCATATTACAAACAACGGCTAGAGACTTTTGTGCTTCTTTTTGCCTTTTGGAGATGTTGATCTATTTATTATTTTTTCTAAACATAGTACTTATATTATATTTAAAACATATAGAAATTTGTCAACTACTCAAACCAATATTTTAAATATAACAACTTTTTTTTAAAAGAATTTGATTTCACTTTAATTAACATTATACTTATAGTAATTTAAACTCACTATCACTTTTAAACTATAGGGAGGGCGCCGGGATCAAACCTCAGCCTTCTTGTACAACCTGGCCACCACATGGCCGCCATTGAGTTGGAGGGGATTTTGTTTCTAAATTATGTTAAAAAATATATTTTTAATCACAATGATGAAAAAAAAAAATCTAAAGAAGCCACATGATCATATCTCTAAATGTTCAGCAACTGAAGACGCCATCGACCTTGCCTTTCTCTATGATGTTTTGTTGGACTCATCAAAGATCAAAATTTCACACATTGACATAAATTCTATGCTCTCTTAAAGCAAAATTGGCCTTTTTTTGGAAGTAAAGACACTGTAATACAATCAATACAAAACAAGACAATGATGGAACAAGTATGTTTTTAGTTTGAAATTCGAATTACGTTTAGGCTAAATATATGGTCTTCATTGGCCTTCAATATAAAATAATTCCCAAGATTTCGACATATAGGCTTCCTCTTGTAATTGATTCCTTCACTAAGATGTAACAATATGCTTTTATAAAAAAAAATCTATAAATTTTACATGGCTCACTTATCTTAAATGAGGTTGTTGACTATTACAAAAAGAAAAGAAAGACTATGATGTTATTTATGATAGACTTTGAATATGCGCTTGCCTCCGTTAATCGGGAATATTACTTGGTCGCGGACATAGAGATCCCTTTTCTCCTTTTCTGTTTAATAGATGGAAGGTCTTAATATTGCCTTCCAAGATCTTGTTCATCAAAGGCATCAAAGTCGGTCATACGGATGTCCTGATTTCGCATATATTCTTTGCTAATGGATGTGGTATTTGGGGAGTCATCTGCAATAACATCAATAATAATGTGGTTCGGGCTCTTAATTGCATTTATCTTGTTTTAGGTTTATTAATAAACTTCCATAAATCCTGTTTACTTGGTATATGTTTAGGTTATTTTGAGGTATATCAGTGTGCTTGGGTGCAAGCAGATAATCTACAACTTTCTTATTTTGACATTCCTTTAGGCTCTATAATTAATGAACAAACTTCAAGTTTATGATTTCATTGTGGAAACATTTTACTCTAAACTATTATGTTAGAAAGGTAAAATGTTTTCAATTGGTGTGAGGTTCAGTTTAGTATCTTCTGTTTTGGGCTCTTTTAATTTGTCATTTATTATATGTCTATTATTCTCCTTCCTAATTATATAAATAAGTATCTTGAAGCTTGTCGTTCTTTTTTTGGGAGGAGATGTGGATTCTTTAAAACTTCATTGGAATATATGAAAGGTGGTTTTAGGGTCAAAAGAGAAGGGAGGGTTAGGCATTGTCTTGTTGCTGGTCGTTGGTGGCTGTATAAGGTAAGTCCATGATAAGAGAAGAGGAGGCCCATTCTATAAATAATAAAGTAATTTACATCAAGGGACATGAAAGTGTTGTTACAATGGTTAAAATAAATTATATCTAAGTATGTCTAATATCCCCCTCAAGCAAAAAGGTGACAGACCGAGACGAAGCACCCCTGAAAGAATTCAAATTGCGAGCGAGGAAGATTTTTTCTATAAAATGTTGGCCACTTAGAAGCTTGGTCGGAATAAACTTGGTGTTGAATTTGTTAAAAGATACAAGTTCACAAATGAAGTGGTAGTTGAGATCAGTGTTTGGCCTTTTAATGCGATATTGGATTTTGTGTTAGAAAATTATGTGCACTTTGGTTGTCACATCCAAAGAGAGAACATGAAGTTCGCGTAGCAGGTAAGTGATCAAATTACTTCTGCTATTGTGTTGGCCAAAGCTTGATATTCTGATTCACAGCTAAAGTAGGATATGGTGGGTTGTTTCTTGACACTCCACATGACTAGATTGCCACCAACAAAGATAGAGCAACCATATGGTAGGTAGATCTACGATTATCAAGACAACGAGTCCAATCAGAATTAGAATAATCGTGTGAGTCGGTTTACTAAAGGTGAGACCAAAGGCAATAGTGCCCTTGATAAACCAGAGAGATATATGAGGAATTTACTTTAAGACCATGTTAAAACTTAAAAGAACATTCCATTCACGTAGATATGATGAACATCAAGTTCAATTTAAATTTAAATAAATAAATAAATTCATAATTACATCATTCTTAAAGAATATAACATAACTTCAAAGTAACATACAAAATGAATTTAATTTAATTTTATATATCCTCCATCATCTTCTTCTTTAAACATGAAAAGGCATCGTCTTCATCATCGAGTCCTCCGACGCCACCTTGACGTCACTCCGACCGCCTTCAACAAACCCATAATACCTCAAGAAGAACGCAAGGGTCAACACCAACCACTCCAAACAGAACATGACGACACACAGGCCCCCAGCCATCTTCAATATAACGGCCGCATCATCCTCCCTCACGTACGACTTCAACGCCGACAAGAAGTTCGAAGTGGTCGTGAAGATCAGCACCGACACGGACCCCTGAAAGATCGCCGTGAGGACAGTCGCCACCATGTGGGCGGCGTACCATTTGTTGGATCCGGCGGCGACGGCGTTGCAGCCGGAGATGGCGCCGGCGATGGTGATGACGTGGAGGAGGAGAAGCAGGGCCCCGGCGGCGGAGGGGATGAGGCGGAGGGAGAGGGTGAGGAAGATGCAACTGGAGGCGGCTCCCAGTAAGATGTAGTTGCAGATGAGGAAGAATTTGTGGGTTTTTTGGTGGTGTTGAGCGGTGGTTGAGAGACCCATTTGGATTGTTGACAGACCCATTTGTGGTTTTGTTGAGTTTTCCGGCGAACGGCGGTGATGGTGGTGGTGGTGGTTGTGATTTCCGGCAATCGGCGGTGGTGGTGATGTGGTTACTGGTGGTGGATGTGGTGAGTAATTGATATGAGGTTGAAGATGATGATGCTTTGGTTATATATATATGGGTTTGAAATTTAAACGTATGACCGTTAGAGTTGTAACGGCTAGTTTGCAAAGAACGGCTAGTGCTTTAATCATCATTTACTATTATTTTTTATTTTAATAAATCTTTTTTTTTTCTTAACCAAAGAGAAAATGATACCTATTATCTTCTATATATTACAAATGAGAAAAGGGTGGTTACTTCTCATTATATTTATTCATATTTACTACATGTCAAAATTTTAAATTAATATTTTTACCTGAAAGCATCTTATTTATTTCCAAATTTTGATTTAATTTCATGACTATTTTAAATAATAATAAAAAAGATAACAGGAAAACAGATAAACTTAAAGTCGCAAATTTTTTCTTAATTTGTTTAGAAACACAATAATAGACTTATGAATTTGCTTTATTTCTACTCATAAGTCATAATTACATCCAGAATATATGTAAAAATGCAAACAATAATTTTAAATAGATTTACATTATATAATATCAAGTATTAATGACTAGTTTTATATAGTTCTTTAATTCGTATAACACACAAGTCGTTAAACCAGTTCCAATATAAAAATAATTCTAATTCTAACAACGTGCTAGAATCCTGATACAAATAGAGTGTTGTCCCCAGGAAATATTAAAAAAACAAACGGTAGCAACCATAAAACAAAGAAACAACCAAAAACATACAAAGCATGCAAAACTGGAACTTTACATATTATAAGACAGCCCAATAGCCCAGTCCACGTTTACCCCGTTTTACATATTATAAGACAGCCCAATAGCCACGTTTACCCCTTTGGTCCGAGTTCTGACCCATAAAAACGACCATGATTTTAACATTTTTATTTGATCATACTTAATGTGCATTCGTTTGTTTTTTTTTTTTTTTTTTTTTTTTTTTTTTTTTTTAATA
Organism: Flaveria robusta; assembly: GCA_025506415.1. Taxonomy (NCBI): domain Eukaryota; kingdom Viridiplantae; phylum Streptophyta; class Magnoliopsida; order Asterales; family Asteraceae; genus Flaveria; species Flaveria robusta. The sequence continues at coordinate 24,926,619 of CM046471.1, read as the reverse complement.
TAAGGTGGATGGAATGCATCCGGTCTTGTGGTCTCGAAATGTTTCTTTAAAGAGACATCCTGGTGTGTCAAGTCTACGCATAAAATATTAGAAGTGTATATTTGTATAATGTAGTTTGTGGTGTATTTATTTTAGAAAAAAAATCCAAAAATTTTTGTTCAAGAAAATGGAGTGGAATCATATTCCTTTATCCCACATCATCTCCTCTAATACTTTTTTGTGTTCAGTCTATTCAACTGATACTGCTTCATTTCAGGATTATGCTTCTTAGCGCATTAGCTTTCAACCTTCCACCTCAACCTTTGTCGCTCTTATCGTGCTTCATATAAATTCACTTCGTCCACCCTAGGAAATTTATGTAGAGTAAAATAATTTCTTAAACTTAGTTGTCAGCAATCTTTTTAAGAACATTTTCATTTTAAGAAATTTTTTTTTGACAATATGGTACTCGTACCAAAGATGATAAAATTCTCAATATTATGATATAACCTTTTAAAAATAAGTAATGATTAAAATTTATTTATGTGATTGAAAGATTAAACTTAAAAAAGTCAACATAAAGAGATTTTTCCGTTTTACGCTCTCACTTTTTTGTGGTTGTGTTTAGGGATGAGCAACTTTTACCGAATACCAGTATCGTACCGAAACGGTACTGACCGAACATAATTGGTACTAGTATCGGTAATCATTTTGTCAGATTTTCGGTTTTGGTATTTTCAATGGTACTTGTACCCATGTACCAAACCGAAAAATCAGTACGGTATTGGGTTTATACTTTTATCCATTTTCGGTATCGATATTTTTCGATACAGTACTAATCTCATTCCTAGTTGTGTCCATCTTAACAATCGATAAACTAAATCAACGGTCTAAATCGACTTTCGCACACTTAGAAGAGAAAAACAAAATTTTATTATAATCATAAATTAATATAGGCTCGAACATCCTTTTCTCATCATGTATAATAATTTAAAAGGGCCTAGAATTCTCATTCCATAATAAATCTTCCCCATTACTTAACAGAAATAATTAGATTTGCCATAAAAGCACGTATCCCCTAATGTAACCCACATTAGCGCACACCCATCATGTAAAGACAAACCTTGATTCACATTTGACCGTAGAGATCTCATATTCAAAAAACATTCATCCATACACTAAGAAATTCTGCATACAAAACCATGAAATTTACTTGACATTTGAAAAAACTAAGAACAAGAAACACAAGCCACAAAAATTATGTTAATTACCCAATAATAACGATGAAATTAATGTATAAGTTTTGAGATATTAGTAGACTAGAGCTTGCGCACGTCATTTGCAGAGATGTGGGCAACTCTACTTGTATATATATATATATCTAACATGTATCCGTTTCAGAATTACAAAGGTTATTCGGTCTAATACACAACAATTATTAACTGTAATCGGGGAAAGGCATTGCAACAAAGAAACAGATCAATGGCACACAAAGATCAACAAAATAGTCACCTAAAGAACATGACGGGAGGTGGATCAACAAAGACAAAAGCTGCAACCGTTATGCCTGCGAAAAAGAAGCTTGTTTCAACCAGGATGGGTGAGTGTATGGCAAGTTCTGTCGCCAAAGTTGCTAAAAATATGAAGAACAAAAATAAGATAAATCCTTAAGAACATGATTCAGGTTGATTGAACTTTTGGTTATATGTATACTTACGTGTTCGAATTATGTTAGGTTTTTTTTAGCTTATATATAAGCCATGTACTAGTGATGCTGTTTACCTCCTTTCAAATTGTTAATGTGTATAATTAATTGTTTTTAGTAATAAATATGTTATAAAGCATACAAATTTTCGAACTGCTTGTTCATTCACATGTATAATCTTTTTTTTAATCATCGGCAGGGCCGGCCCAATAAGGTTATTGGGCCAGGCGGTGGCCTAAGGCCTACACATGTTGAGGGCCTCAAGTTTTTTCAGTGTTTGGGCTAGGATAATTACAGTTTTGGGTTAGCTACTACATTTTGGGCTAACTGTTCTGTTTTGAGCCAGACTAAGCTTGATATTAATTTTAGTTTTTAAAATTTGATCCTGCTAGAAAAAGATTAAATGGGTTAGCTATTTTGTCAATTGAAAAAGATTTATATTATGAGATTGGGTATGAAGATTTGATTAAAGAGTTTGCTTCAAAAAAAGCTAGAAAAATAAGCTTTATATAAATGTTTCACATGTTTTTTAAATATATAAAAAGTAGATTAAAAAAAAAATTTAACTCCACCAAATATAAGCTATTTAGTTTATTATTGCCGGTACCAAGCCCGGATAAAGGAGTGGGGTTTTTATTAAATACTTAAGAAAAAGGCCTCCAAAATTAACACTGCCTTAGGCCACTAAAATGGTTGAGCCAGCCCTGATCATCGGTGAGGATATCTCTCTTTTACAATGTGTATTAGAAGGATAGTTATAACACTCCCTCTTGATTAGTGTTGATGTTTTACGGACTTACGATATAATTTAGAAGGAGTTTTAACTGTCATTTAGTTAGCAATAACAACTATTAAAAGAAGTGTGGTTATCTTAAGTGAGTCTTATAAATGTGTATTAGGAGAATAGAACTATGAATTGATTGGGACTTAATCCTCTTCTTCCATGCTTATTCTTACTTTACACACATATGCTTATAACATAAGTATTAGTAGGGGTGTTTATAGAATCGAATTCGAGCTAATCAAATCAATTATTCGAATTCTTACATTTTAAAGCAGGATGATAATTCAATTCGAATTCTAAAAAATTAGGGGTTTGAATTCTACATAAAACGGGTTGTAATGTAATTATTCTATAAAAAATCTAGGAGGAGTTCAAGAAAATAGAGAACTAGAATTGTATATTTGTAGTCCCTCCTACCTGCATCCTCTCCTACCATTCTTCTCTGCGTCCGGTCCATTCAACAATACACTAGTGTTGCTTTATTTCGAGATGTTGAGGAATAAAAATAATTTTTCAAATTTACGACTCATTAAATTTTTTTTTTTGAAATTGCCATTTTTAAGTAAATAATAAGACATTATAGTACGCATACTAAGGAAAATAAAATTCTCAACATTACTGTAATTTTTTTTTAAAAAATAATGAACTACATAATAGTTATTTCTTTAAAAAAATTTTAACAATATAAAATTTATATATATTTAAAAAATACGATGGAGTTACAATTTCTATTATTAATATTAAAAACATGTTAAAGCAATGATGTTTTTTTTTTCTTATAAAGTATATATTAACTTTTCGCATACAGGTAATTTATGGGTGCATGGTTTCATGATAAACATTTTTTACATCAATCATTTAGGTTGGTAGTCCAGTAGTAAAAGTTAAAGATTTTTTGAAAAATGTTATGGTTCGTTCAACTCCTAAAATGAAATAAATTAAAAACTAATGTAGTTTAGAAGTAGAAGTAAATAGTTGTGTAAATCATCACTCTAAAAAAACATATTTTTAGGTCAAAGCACACTTAGTTTTTTGTTTATGCACAACGCATCACGTAACTAATTTCACAATCATTTTGACCCTTTTAATGTTAATCGTAATACTGCTATTACACACACATGGTATTGCTAATTTTCGATGTACGAATGTCTATCACTCAATTATTGATTTTATGTTTCGGGTCAGGTCAAAAATAAAATAAAATAAAATATAATATGTTCGGCAGAAACAATATAAATTTAAAAAACCATCGTTACTATTTGATATATACATAGAATTTCTTATTCTTTAATTAATACATCTTTCCCAATAATATACAAGAATCATTACAGCCATGTTGCCTCTAATGTAAACCCAAACACCCATCTTAAATCACATACCCAGCTGTTTTCATTTGACCCTAGCGATGAAAACTCATACTAAGAAACATCCATCCAAACACAATGAAATTCTACTACAAAAACCATGAAATTTAAGACTAAGTTTCAAGATGATGATCGGTATGTGTTCTCACACAACACTCATGCATTGACAAGTGATACTTCAAAATACATATATGCGAAAAAAATCACCAAGCGACATAAACGATCTAAATTACCGGATAACAACAATGAAATTCATTCATAAGTTCTAGGATGTTACTAGACTAGTGCTAGCTTGCACACATCATTTGTAGAGATGCGAGGAACTCTACTTGTATATATAATCTTAGATGTGATACTTCATAATTGCATAGGTTGTTTGGTTTCATATGCGACAATAACTAGTGGTGATTAGGAAAAGGTTTTGCAATGAAAAAAAGATCAATGGCAGACAAACAACAACAAAATAGCCACCTTAAATAAATGATAGCAGATTAGCAGGCGGGTAGACGAAAGCGAAAGTTGCAATCGTTTTGCTTGCGAAAAAGAAGCTTGTTTCAACTTTCAACAATGATGGGGGAGTATATGACGAGTTCTATCACCAAAGTGGCTAAATATATGAAGAAAAATATAAGATAAATCCTTAAGAACATGGTTCATGTCGATTGAAATGCTAGTTATATGTATAAGTATGTCTTTGAATTATCTTATGTGTTGTAGCTTGTATACAAGCATTATTAGTGTGTATAATTAATTGTTTTCTGTTTTTGTAATATTATGTATTTTATAAAGCATCCAAATTTTGTATTTTTTTATTCCCATGAATAACATTTTTGTATTACGGGCGTGGACATCTTTTTCTCATCATGTGTATTAGAAGGATAGTTGTAACACCTCGTCACATTTGGTGCTGACATGTTACGGTACAATTTAGAAGGAGCGTTAACTATCATTTAGTTAGTAGTTATTAGGTAATTACAACCATACATAAATGTGCAGTTAGTTCAAATGCGTCCTATGGATATAATGATAAGTAGATAAAATAAAACTATGAATTGATTTGGGACTTAATCCTCTTCTTTACTGCTTATTCTTTCCTTCACATTCATCACATCAGATCAATTCGATTTAATCAAATCAAATTATTAAAATTCTGAAATTTTGAAGCTAGGTTATAATTCAATTAAAAATAGATTTGGATAAATCGATTTGAATTTGAAATATGAATTCAGCTCCAACTCAGAATCCGTTATGAATTTAGAATTTGAATCTGTTTGAAATTAAGTTGATTTGATTTGAAACTGTATAGCTAGAAAAAATATTAATCTTCCTATTCTAATAAAAGAGTATCGGGGGGACACATGACAGCATCACATTCATCCTCATTAAAATTTTTTTTCTTCTCTCTCCTATTAAATAATTACATTTATTACTAATAATATTATTTAACTTTTTTTAGATTAAAAATAGTTTTTTTCATAAATTAAGAAATAGATCTTTTAATTAATGTTATTCCTAAAGAAAAAGTTTTTATAAAGTAAGAAGTTTTTCTGATACATCATACTTTTTTAAAAATACGAAATATTTTAAATTGATGTTAGATTTTTATAAACAAAAAATTATTAAAAATGCGAGATAACAGTCCACGTCATTAAAAAACTAATGGTGTTAACTCTCAGTTAGTTAGAGATCGTTGAAGGAAAATAAACTTAAAGTTGGAAAAACTAACGGTGCTAACGGTCTTTCCTTAATAATTCTTTTTCGATAATTTAAATTAAAACAATGAAGGGGAACTAACAAGATGTGCCATCAAGCCATGACATCTAATGTAACCCACATTAGCCCACACCCATCATATAAAGACAAACCTTGATTCCCATTTAATATTAAAGATAACTCGTATTAAAAAACATCCATCCACACATAATGAAATTCTAGCTACAAAAACCATGAAATTTAATTAACATTTGACACTTTAAAAAAACCTAAGAACATGAAACACCTTGCCACACAAATTATGTAAATTACCCAATAACAATCATGAAAGTTATGTATAAGTTTCAGGATATTAGTAAATAAATCATTTGTGAGATGTGGTAAACTCTACTTGTATATATAGTCTAATATGTAACCCTCTTAGAATTGCATCGGTTGTTTGGTTTGATACGTAACAATAACTAACAGTGATCAAGAAAATATTGTGCAACAAAAAGACATATCAATGGCAAACAAAGAGCAACAAAATAGCCACTCGAAGAACACGACGGCAGGCGGGTCAACAAAGGCGAAAGCTGCAACTGTTATACCTGCACAAAAGAAGTTTGTCTCAACAAGAATGGGCGAGTGTATTGCGAGTTCCGTCAGTAAAGTGGCTAAAAATATGAAGAACAAAAATAAGATAAATCCTTAGTAACAAGGTTGGGGTTGATTGAAGCGTTGGTTATCTCTATATCTATGTTGTTAAATTATGTATTGTGTTTGTAACTTATAATCCATGTACTAGTGTGTAAAATTTGTTCTATGTTTTTGTATCAACAGTTTGTCATTTGTTTTTATAGTTAATTCACATAAAATAAATCTTATTGTTTAGAGATTTTATCTTTTTGAACATTTAATAAACTTGTGCTTATTTTTCCTAGCACAAACAAAATCATGTGAACTTTATGCCTGGTCTAATTTACATGGCCGGAACCATAAACGGGCCAAATGTCTATAGTTTGAGCATACGATTCAGTTTATATGCTTTGAAAGTATATATTTTAAACAAGGCAAACCGGCCAACTAGTTTTCCGTTCAGCTAGTACTTTGAACACACCTAAATTATGAAAGAAATATGTGCGATGTTTTGAAAAGTGTAGGTTAATACATACAAGTGTTAAAAGTCGTATGAATAATACTAAAACGTAAACGAAGAAAATCTTTAATATCGAAAGGGGAAGAAGACATTTATGAAATTCATAGATCATGCAAAGATAATATTGTATTGTGTCATGGGTCAAGTGTTAAACAATAGAATGTTGGCATTAGGACAATGTATTCTCGAATAGAAATACTAGGATATTACAATACTAAATTCTAGATATTACAAGGCTACTAAGATGAAGATCAAGTAATTTCTCACGTTTAGTATTGCAATCTCTAAACTTCAAATAATTGAGATATCCAGGGATCATTTTTGAAGACTCGATGAAGTTGGTATGATAGCACTTAGCAGAATTGCATTTTGGAGTAAGTACAAGCTAGCAATCAATACTCCGTTTTGAGGAACCATTTTGGAAGACAACATTGAAGGATTAGTGTTGAAATATGTTGTTCAATCAAGGATTTTACAAGAGGCAAGCGCTCTTCACGAATATGCAAGAATCAACATATTCGACTACGGCTTTTACACCTACTATGGGTGTTGCAGCTTGTGCGTTAATTATTGTAATTAAACATGTATATATATCATACAAGAACATATTTAAGAACATACGCTTGTCTAACAATATTTTGAACAACTTTTTTACTTTTAAATACCAACTATATACTGACTTACATATGTAAATAATTAAACTCATAGTATTTTTTTAAAAAAAGGGTGCATGGGGGGGCTACGGCATGGCATCTAGTACTGTTATTTAATCACACAACTTATATATAATTAATTAGTTGCATCTTATTTTTATAAAATTGTCATATAAAAAAATATGATATTCAGATTAAATTAATAAACTTCTTGATTTTTAAGGTATAATTTCTCTAAAAAATTATAAACTATATAAAAATTATATACGTTCGAAAAATATGATGGAATTACAATTTCTCATTTTTTTAATAAATATTTTCCCAGTAATTTACATAAAAATAAATAGGAAAAAGAGGGGGATAATTAGATGTGCAATATTACAACCATATAACTCACATTAGCCCACACCCATCCTAAACGCGTACGCTTATTGCCATTTGACACAATAAAATTTAAATTGGCATTTAATTTGAGACTTGAAAATGCATAAGAGCAAGAAACACCAAGCCCCACAAACTATGTAAAAAAAATGCCACCAGTATTAAAAAAATTTAAAAGCAACGAACGATGTTTTTTTTCTTATAAAGTATTCAATTTTCACATACAGTTTATGGATGCTAGTTTTTTGATAAACAATTTTTACGTCAGTCATATAGGCTAGTGGTCTAGTAATAAAAGTCAAAGACTCTTTGAAAATGTTATGATTAAAGTTGGATAAATTACAAACTAGTATAGTTTAAGAGTAGAAGTAAACGATTGTGTTAGTTACCACTCTAAAAATACGTTTTTAGGTCAAAGCATTTTTTTCTTGAAAACATTTTATTAATTTTTTGTTGTTCATGCACAGTGCATCACAACATGCATAACTAACTTCACAAACATTTTTACCCTTTTAATGTTAGTCCTAGTATTACTATTACACACACACACGTGTACATACAAGTGTGTGTATTTTTGATAATCATACACATCATCGATGCAAAATTTTATGTTGTTGATACTTTTTAATGTGTGGATGTCTATCACTAGATTATTGATTTTTTTTGTTTCGGGTTGGCTTAGTTCACATAACAAAATATTAACACACTCATGTAATGTGTACAATTTTTCCCATTATGTACTTGTACTATGAGGATAACAATGCCTTAATATTTAAGAGTTACTACTAACTCACATTTGAAAAGTAAAGCAGAAATATTATAAAATAAAATAAGACGTAATCGGCAGAATCAATAAAAAAAAAAAAACGACGATCTTACTATTTAAGATCTACTAAGTTAAGGATTTCTTATTCTTTAACACATCTTTCCCAATAATTTACAAAGAAATAAAAAGAAAATTCAGGTGGGAACACCTTCATTACATCCATGTAGCGTCTAATGGGTGAGTATATGGCGAGTTCTGTCACCAAAGTGGCTAAAAATACGAAGAAGAAAAATAAGATAAATTCTTAAGAACATGGTTCATGTTGGTTGAAGTGCAAGTTATATGTGTGTGTATGTCTTTGAATTATCTTATGTGTTGTAGCTTATATACAAGTCATGTATTAGTGTATATAATTAACTGTTTTACGTTTTTGTAATATCATATATTTTATAAAGCATACAAATTTTGTACTTGTTTATTCACATGTAAAAATAATTTGTATTATGGACTAGGCATCTTTTTCTTATCATGTGTATTAGAAGGATAGTTGTAAAACCTTGTCACGGTTAGTGTTGACGTGTTACAGTTGAACCTTAAAAAGAGTGTTAACTATCGTTTGGTTAGTTGTTAACAACCATAAACAGAAGTGTATGTAAAATAGAACTATGAATTGATTTGGGATTTATTCCCCTTTTTCTTTCACATGTATGTTCATAATATCAATATTAGTAGGGATGTTTATCAGATCAAATTCGAGTTAATCAAATCAAATTATTTGAATTATGAAATTTTAAAGCTAGGTTTTAATTCAATTAAAAGTAGATTCGGATAAACCAATTCGAATTCAAAATACGAATTCATGTCAAATTCGGAATCCATTCTGAATTTAGCAATTTGAATTTGTTCGAATTTAAGTTGATTTGATTTGAATCTAGCCAAAAAAATATTTAATTTAGTTATATTCTTAAAATGAATGTAACCTTAAAACATGCAAATGCTAAATGACCAAAATTCAAATCATAACATCAAAATACAATATAACAAGTACAATGATAAAAACTTCAAATAAAGTGGATGTGACTACATCCAAAACATTAAAAATGACAGATAATTACAATCAAAACATTCCAAGTTACAAATGTCAATATGCAAATCAAAAACTTGAACATATCTCATGCCCACATTTTTATGTGGGTGTATTTATATGATTACAAGAGATAAAAAAATTATATATATAACTTGCATTTAAATTGCGTGAGGAATTTAAGCGAACATATAAAATTTGAACTCGAAACGACTGAAAATCTAGTCAAAACTACGACATTCAAGTCTGTAAATGAAAGTGGAATTCGATTCTGGGAGGAAATGATTACCTCCAACAATTCAGGTGTTAATAACATCCAATTATTCTACTAATAATCCTACTGGTGATTAAGAGCAACACCGGAACAACAAGAAATTAGGAATTTGACAAAACCATCGAAGAACTTCGGAAGAAAATTCAAAATTCAACTCAACTTTGAGTAGTACATATAGGCTCCAAAATTCAATTACCAATTTACCATTGATATACATTGTATCTACAGAGTCTGCATATATAATTCAAGAACATATCTAATGACGTGCTAATCTAATAGCGTAATTTTTTAACAACAGTTTAATTGTATTATTTCTTTTATATAAAAAGAGCTATAATATATATAAAAGTTTTTTGCGTTTAAAAAGTACATGCAACTAGAATTAAGCCATAAAAGTAATAAAAAGAGTTTTTCTATATTTGCGCTCGATCAGGGGCAGAGCTTTGTTGGGGCCCCCCCAACCTTGTTTTTTGGTCAAAAGTAGAAATTTATGTGATTTTATCTGAAAAATTTTTACGTATTGAGTCTGGTTATCTAATTTGTGTCTTGAGATTTCATCTCTCCCAACACCCTATACAATTGCTCAAACTTCGTCACTACGCTCGATCTCACTTGCTTATTACTTACGATATTGTCATTTTGCTCGCCTTTACCGTTGAAAAAATCTAAATCAATGGTCTAAATCTACTATACGCACTTCGCAACAACACAAACCTTTTTTTTTTTTTTTTACTATTATCATACATTGTATTATGGGCGTGGACATCTATTTCTCATCATATATACTAGCAAGATGTAATGCTTAATTATATAAAGGACTTAGAATTTCTCTTTCCTTAATAATTCTTTTCCTATAATTTAAATATAAAAAATAAAGGGGGAACTAACTAGATGTGCCATCCAACCATGACCTCTGATGTAACCCACATTAGCCCACACCTATCATATAGACAAACCTTGATTCCCATTTAATATTAAGGTAACTCGTATTAAAAAACATCCACCCACACAGAATGAAATTCTGCCTACAAAATTCATGAAATTTAATTGACATCTGACATTTTAAAAAAACATATGAACAAAAAACACCTAGCCACACAAATTATGTAAATTACCTGATAACAACAGTGAAAATTATGTATAAGTTCCAGGATATTAGTAGATAAATCATTTGTGCGACGTGGGAAACTCTACTTGTATATATAGTCTAATATGTAACCCTTTCAGAATTGCATCGGTTGTTTGGTTTGATACGCAACAATAACTAACAGTGATCAAGAAAAGATTGTGCAACGAAAAGACATATCAATGGCAGACAAAGAGCAAAAAAATAGCCACTCGAAGAACACGATGGCAGGAGGGTCAAGAAAGGCGAAAGCTGCAACTGTTATACCTGCACAAAAGAAGTTTGTCTCAACAAGAATGGGTGAGTGTATTGCGAGTTCCGTCGGTAAAGTGGCTAAAAATGTGAAGAACAAAAATAAGATAAATCCTTAGTAACAAGTTGGGGTTGATTGAAGCGTTGGTTATCTCTATATCTATGTTGTTAAATTATGTATTGTGTTGGTAACTTATAAGCCATACTAGTGTGTATAATTTGTTCTATATTTCTGTATCAACAGTTTGTCATTTGTTTTTATAGTTAATTCACATAAAATAAATCTTATTGTTTAGAGATTTTATCTTTTTGAACATTTAATAAACTTGTACTTATTTTTTCTTGCACAAACAAAATCATGTGAAGTTTATGCCAGGTCTAATTTACAAGGCCAAAACCATAAATCGGCCAAATGTCTATAGTTTGAGCATACGATTCAGTTTATATGCTTTGAAAGTATATATTTTAAAAAGGCAAACCGGCCAACTAGTTTTCCATTCAGCTAGTACTTTGAACACACTTAAATTATGAAAGAAATATGTATAGTGTTTTTAAAAGTGTAGGTTAATACATACAAATGTTAAATGTCGTATAAAAATTTTCATACTAAAACGTAAACGAAGAAAATGGTTAGTATCGAAAGGGGAAGAAGACATTTATGAAATTCATAGATCATTCAAAGATAATATTGTATTGTGTCATGGGTCAACTGTTAAACAACAGAATGTTGGCTTTAGGACAATGTATATATTCTCAAATATAAATACTAGGATATTACAACACTAAAAACTAGATATTGCAAGGCGACTAAGATGAAGATCAAGTAATTTCATGAAGATTAAGTAATTTCTCACGTTTAGTATTGCAATCTTTAAACTTCAAATAATTGAGATATCCGGGGATCATCATTTTTGAAGACTCGAGGGGCCGGTAACGATAGCAGAATTGCATTTTGGAGTAAGTACAAGTTAGCAATCAATACTCGATTTTCAGGAACCATTTTGGAAGACAACGTTGAAGGATTAAAGTTGGAATCTATTGTTCAATCAAGTAATTTACACGAGGCATGCGCTCTTCACGAATATGCAAGAATCATCCGATTCAACTTTGAGTAGTACATTAATTTAGGCTCAAATATTCGACTACGGCTTGTACACCTACTATGGGTGTCACAGCTTGTGTGTATCATCATATATTGTTGTAGTTAAAAAAACATGTGTATATCATAAAAGAACATATTTAAGAACATATCTAACAATATTTTAAACAACATTTTTACTTTTAAATATCACCTATGTACTAACTTACGTCTGTAAATAACTAAACTCATACCATATTCTTAAAAAAGAATGCGTGGCGGCCCCAGGGGGGGGGGGGTTGCTAGGGCATGACCATCTAGTACTGTTATTTAATTACGCAACTTATATATAGTTAATTAGTTGCATCTTATTTTTATACAATTGTCATATAAAAAATTATGATATTCAGATTAAATTAATAAACTTCTTGATTTTTAAGGTATAATTTCTCTTAAAAATTATAAACTATATAAAAATTATATACGTTTGAAAAATATGATGGAATTACAATTTCTCATTTTTTTAATAAATATTTTCCCAGTAATTTACATAAAAATAAATAGGAAAAAGAGGAGGATAATTAGATGTGCAATATTGCAACCATATAACTCACATTAGCCCACACCCATCCTTAAACGCGTACGCTTATTGCCATTTGACACAATTAAATTTAAATTGACATTTAATTTGACACTTGAAAGTTGAAAATGCATAAGAACAAGAAACACCAAGCCCCATAAAGACACTTGAAAATGCATAAGAACAAGAAACACCAAGCCCCACAAACTATGTAAAAAAAAACATGCCACCTGCAGTATTAAAAAAATTTAAAAGCAACGATGTTTTTTTCTTATAAAGTATTCAATTTTCACATACAGTTTATGGATGCATAGTTTCGAGATAAGCAATTTTTATGTCAGTCATATAGGTTGGTGGTCCAGTAATAAAAGTTAAAGACTCTTTGAAAATGCTATGATTCAAGTCTTAAAATTGGATAAATTAAAGCTAGTATAGTTTAAGAGTAGAAGTAGACGGCTGTGTTAGTTACCGCTAAAAAAATACGTTTTTTTAGGTCAAAGCATTTTTTTCTTGAAAACATTTTATTAATTTTTGTTGTTCATGCACAGTGCATCACAACATGCATAACTAACTTCACAAACATTTTTACCCTTTTAATGTTAGTCCTAGTACTACTATTACACACACACGTGTACATACAAGTGTGTGTATGTTTGATAATCATACGCATCATCGATGCATAATTTTATGTTGTTGATACTTTTTAATGTGTGGAAGTCTATCACTAGATTATTGATTTTTTTTTTGTTTCTAGGTTGGCTTAGTTCACATAACAAAATATTAAGTGGCAGAGCTTGAATACTCCCGTAGGAGGGGGGGGGGGGGGCGAACTCGAGTTTTATATAAAAATTTACACTACCGGGCCAAAAATTTACACTACTGGACTAAAGTTTAACACTACCGACGAAAAAAAGAGAGGGGTGGCGCCCCCACCGGTCCCAACTATGCTCCGCCCTTGAAAATATTAACACACTCCTGTAAAGTCTACAATTTTTCCAATTATGTACGTACATATACTAGGAGGATAACGGATAACCCGATCTTACCATTTGAGATATACTAAGGTAAGGATTTCTTATTCTTTAATACATCTTTCCCAATAATTTACAAAGAAATAAAAAGAAAATTTAGGTGGGAAGGTACATCTTCATTACATCCATGTAGCATCTAATGTAAACCCGCATTAGCCCACACCCAAATCACAATGTATAACTTATTGTGAAACATCTATCTAAACACAATGAAATTCTACCTACAAAAACCATAAAATTTAAGAATAAGGTTCAATATAATGATCGATAACTGTTCGCACACAACAATCGTTGGCATTTGATAATTGAAAAAACATACACTAAAAAACACCAAGGGACATAAACGATGTAAATTACCCAATAACAACAATGAAATTCAAGTATAAGTTCCAGAATAGTGGTAGACATACTAGAGCTTGCACACATTATTTATAGATAAGTGGGGAACTCTACTTGCATATATAATCTAACATGTAACCCTTTCAGAATTGCATAGGTTGTTTGGTTACATACGCTACAATAACTAACGGTGATTGGAGAAAGGTTTTGCAACGAAAAAAGATCAATGGTAGACAAACATCAACAAAATAGCCGCCTTAAAAACATGACAGCAAACGGGTCGACGAAATCGAAAGTTGCAACCGTTTTGCCTGCGAAAAAGAAGCGTGCTTCAACAATGATGGGTGAGTATATGGCGAGTTCTGCCGCCAAAGTGGCTAAAAATATGAAGAATAAAAATAAGATAAATTCTTAAGAACATGGTTCATTTTGGTTGAAGTGCAAGTTATATGTATGTGTATGTTTTTGAATTATCTTATGTGTTGTAGCTTATATACAAGCCATGTATTAGTGTATATAAGTAACTGTTTTATGTTTTTGTAATATCATGTACTAGCTTTAGTAAACCCGTGTATCACACGGGTAAATAAATAAAATAATATTTTATTAATTATAAAAATAATATTCTAATAAAAGATATGATTTAAATTTTTCTTATTATAAATGTTTTTAAAAGATGTTTTTTTCAAACTTTTTTTATTATAACTCTCATTTTAATTATTTTTTGTTTATAAATATCACTTTTTAAAAACATTAATTTTAATTTATTTTGTACTTTTATAAAAATTCAGTGTTTTAGAAAAATAATTTATTTTATAATTTTTTTTAGAAATTGCATTAATAAAAAAACTCTTCTTAATTTATTAACAAACTATTTAATCTAAAAAAATTTAAACTATATCATTAGCAATTAATGTGATTATTTAATAAAATAGAGAGACAGGAAAAAGTTTGTGAGAATGAATGTCGTGCTGACACGTGTTGCTTCTATTTGCTCTTTTATTATAGTAGAAAGATTAGTAATTTTATCATTATTTAATAAGAATTCAGGTCAAATTCGAAATATGTTTTGAATTTAGCATTTGAATTTGTTTGAATTTAAATTGATTTGATTTAAATCTAGCCAAAAAAAATATTTAATTTAGTTATATTCTTAAAATGAATGTAACCTTAAAACATCCAAATGCTAAATGACCAAAATTTAAATCATGACATCAAAAGTACATTCTAACAACTACAATGATAAAAACTTCAAATAAAGTGGATGTGACAACATCCAAAACATTAAAAAATACAAATAATTACAATCAAAACATTCCAAGTTACAAATGTCAATATGCAAGTCAAAATTCATAACAATCGGACCAAAATATGAAGAATTAACAACTTGAACATATCTCAAGCCCACATTTTTATGTGGATGTATTTATATAAATACATGATATATAAATTATATGTATAACTTGCATTTAAATTGCGTGAGGAATTTAAGCGAACATATAAAATTTGAACTCGAAACGACTGAAAATCTATTCAAAACCACAATATTCGAGTCTGTAAATAAAAGTGAAATTCGATTCAGGGAAGAAATGATTACCTCCAACGATTCATGTGCTAACAACATCCAATTATTCTACTAATAATCCTACTAGTGATTAAGAGCAACACCAGAACAACAAGAAATTAGGAATTTGACAAAACCATCCACGAACTTCGAAAGAAAATTCAAAATTCAACTCAACTTTGAGTAGTACTTATAAGCTCCAGCATTCAATTACCATTGATATACATTGTATTTACACAGTGTGCATATATAATGCAAGAACATATCTAATGACGCGCTAATCTAATAGCGTTATTTTTTTAACAACTATTTTGTGGTATTATTTCTTTTAAACACAAAGAGCTATAACATGTAACTAGAATTAAGCTATAAAAGTCATGAAAAGAGACTTTCTATATTTGCGCTCTATCAGGGGCGGAGCTTTATTGGGGCCCCCCCAACCTCATTTTTTTGGGTCAAAGGTAGAGATTTATGTGATTTTGTCTAAAAAAATTATACGTATTGAATCCGGTCCTTTGATTTAGATCTTGAAACTTTCATCTCTCCCGCCACCCTATACAATTGTTCATACTTTGTCACTACGCTCGATCTCAACCTTTTTTCACTAGCTTATTACTTACGATATTACTATTTTGCTCACTTTTACCGTCGAAAAAATCTAAATCAATGGTCTAAATCTACTATACGCACTTCGTAACAAAACAAACTTTTTTTTTTTTTTTTTTACTATTATCATACATTGTATTATGAGCGTGGACATCTATTTCTCATCATATATGCTAGCAAGATGTAATGCTTTAAATACATGAAGGACTTAGAATTTCTCTTTCCTTAATAATTATTTTCCTATGATTTAAATATAAAAATGAAGGGGGAACTAACTAGATGTGCCATCCAACCATGACCTCTAATGTAACCCACATTAGCCCACACCCATCATATAAAGACAAATCTTGATTCCCATTTAATATTAAGGTAACTCGTATTAAAAAACATCCACCCACACACAATGAAATTCTGCCTACAAAATTCATGAAATTTAATTGACATCTGACACTTTAGAAAAACATATGAACAAAAAACACCTAGCCACTCAAATTATGTAAATTACCTGATAACAACAGTGAAAGTTATGTATAAGTTCCAGGATATTAGTAGATAAATCATTTGTGCGATGTGGGAAACTCTACTTGTATATATAGTCTAATATGTAACCCTTTTAGAATTGCATCGGTTGTTTGGTTTGATACGCAACAATAACTAACAGTATCAAGAAAAGATTGTGCAACTAAAAGGCATATCAATGGCAGACAAAGAGCAACAAAATAGCCGCTCGAAGAACATGACGGCTGGCGGGTCAATAAAGGCGAAAGCTGCAACTGTTGTACCTGCACAAAAGAAGTTTGTCTCAACAAGAATGGGTGAGTGCATTGCGTCCGTCGGTGAAGTGGCTAAAAATATGAAGAACAAAAATAAGATAAATCCTTAATAACAAGGTTGGGGTTGATTGAAGCGTTGGTTATCTTTATATCTATGTTGTTGAATTATGTATTGTGTTTGTAACTTATAAGCCATGTACTAGTGTGTGTCATTTGTTTTATGTTTTTGTATCAATAGTTAATTCACATAAAATAAATCTTATTGTTTTAGAGATTTTATCTTTTTGAACATTTAATAAACTTGTACTTATTTTTCCTAGCACAAACAAAATCATGTGAAATTTATGCCCGGTCTAATTTACAGGGCCGGAACTATAAACCGGCCAAATGTCTATAGTTTGAGGATACGATTCAATTTATATGATTTAAAAGTATATATTTTAAACAAGGCAAACTGGCCAACTAGTCTTCGGTTCAGCTGGTTCCTTGGACGGCATATGAACACACCTAAATTATGAAAGATATATGTACAATTTTGAAAAAAGTGTAGGTTAATACATACAAGTGTTAGAAGTCCTATGAAAATACAAACGCATAGGAAGAAAAAGGTTAATATCGGAAGGGGAAGAAGACATTTATGAAATTCATAGATCATTCAAAGATAATATTGTATTGTGTCATGGGTCAACTGTTAAACAATAGAATGTTGGCATTAGGAGAATGTATACTCGAATAGAAATAGTAGGAGATCACAATACTAAAAATGAGATATTATCTGCCTACTAAGATGCATGGAGATGTAGCGAAGTAATTTCTCACGTTAAGTATTGTAATTTCCAATTTATTGTAGTTAAATTTTATGAAATGTTTACACTTCTTCCGACTTGAATTGTCCTTCATCCTTCAATTCGTTTGATTAACTTCACCCACTTAAGACACCAACAACCAATAAGCGGTAAGAACTAACGTATATTAAATGATTTAATTACATGAAAAGTGTCTGTGTTTAGATCTGTTTTTACTTTTGGTTCACAAACTTGAAAAATTATAAGGTAGGGTCCAAAGGTTTGTCAAAATGTAACACAAAATACCCCCCTCATTGGTGGTCACTATCTTTTTCTTGTAAGTTTTAGTAAAATGATCAAAATACCCCCCTCATTGGTGGTCACACCTTCATCTTTAACTTTAAAACTCTAACCTCCATTATTCTATCAAACCACCACCACCACCCCCGTCGTCGCCCCCACTGCCGCCCACCACCGCTGTCCAACTCTCTTTCTCCCTCACCACCGTAGTCCCCTCTCCTCCCTTCATCCTCATCTTCAACCCACCATGCAGCCCACCATCGTAACCTACCACCACCATTTCTCACTCACCACAAAACCATCAAAAGGAACATGAGAAGACAATCCAAACTTTGACTCAACTTTGAGTCATACATCTAGGCTTCAAATTTTGATCGTATGATATACCTACTACTAGTTTATACCCCGTGTAATACACGGATTTATTTAATAAAATATTAAATAGTTTATAATAAACATTATAAAATGATATTTTCAGATAAAATATGATTAAGTTACTTATAAATAAATACTTCAAGTAAAACAAAAATAATATTATCTTAAATTCTCGTTCTATGAGATTGTTTTTTTTATATTTTGTTTTTCAAATATAATTTTTATTTTTTAATCACCCTTAAAACAAAAAAGTGGTTTTAAAAAAGTTAGAATTTCTAGGAAAGTTTTTTGTTTAAGAAAATTTATGTATCTTATATTTTTTTAAAGTTTGTTTATTTTTATATAAAAATCTATTTATTACTTTTAATTTTTACAATATCTTTTAATTTGAAAATGCTTTAAATAATATAATTACTCTTTATTATTATCATTTATTATGAGAGAATGCGGGAAAATAAATATGAGAAAGCATAATATTTCGACACGTGGCGCCTTAAAACCTTTTTCTTATTATAATAGATAGATGGGTGTTGTAGCTCGTTGTATCACATTAAAGATAATAAATTTATAGTTTTATGATCTTATTTCTATAAAAAGTTACTATAAATAAAATAAAAGTTATTAGCCTTTACAAAATATAATGAAACTAGATTTAACCCAGGTAAGTCGTCAAATTAGACTTTTCAATTGAGAAAACGAAATCAGCGGTCTAAATCGACTCTACACACTCTCACACAATAACAAAAATTGTATTATAATCATATATTATATTATGACGACGACATAATATAAGCAGAATAATAATGCCTAAAATATAGAGGGCTTACAATTTCTCATTACTTAATAAATCTTTTCTCAATAATTTACATAGAAATAAATAGGAAAAAAGAGGCAGTGCGATATTACAACCACGTAACCCACATTAGCGATGATAACTCATGCTAACTGAGAAACATCCATCCACACATTCAATGAAAATTTTCCTACAAAAATCATGACATTTAATTGACATTTGACTCTTGAAAAAAAAAAAACATAAGACTAATAAACATCAAGCCATACAAGCTAGTAAATTAACCAATAACGATAATGAAATTCATGTATAAGTTCCAGGATATTAGTAGATTAGCGGTTGCACACATCATTTACGATATGTGGGGAGTTCTACATGTATATATAATATAGTCTAACATGTAGCCCTTTCAGAATTGCATTGGTTGTTTGGCTTGATACTCGACAATAAATTAAGGTGATTGGGGAAAGGCTTTGCAACCAAAAAACGGATCAATGGCAGACAAACAACAGCAAAATAACCATTTGAAAAACATGACAGGAGGAGGGTCAACGAAGTCGAAAGCGGCAACAGTTTTGCCTCCAAAAAAGAAGCTTGTTTCAACTATGATGGGTGAGTATATAGCGGATTCTGTGGCCAAAGTGGGTAAAAATATGAAGAATAAAAGGAAGATAAATCCTCAAGGTTCAGGTTTATTTTCAGTCAAAAGTCTCGGAGTGAGCAACCTCTCTATTCCTTAAGATAAAGGTACGGTTTGTCACGTCACACATTCTCTAAACTCTACCAATAGCTTTATTATGAATGAAATATTATGTTGTATATTTGTTTATTTGTTTTGTATTATGTCTTGTAACTTGTATGTTATGTAACATTGTGTATGAACTGTTTTCCCCTTTCTATAATAAAAATTTCTCTTCTTTGTTTCATAGCTATTGTTTGTTCATATGAAATGGAATTCATGTGGTTTAAGACATTTTATTCTCTTTAACATTTTGTAGTAATGTTTCTTAGCACATCATGAGAACTCCTAAGCAACCACTGTGAATAAATACGTACAATATATAATTGAGATAGTGCATGTTAACAAACAGAATTGTCAAAAGTTATACAAAAGACTATAATGTAAAGGATGTAAAGGAAAGAAAGATGGTTGTCTCCGAAGGGTGAGGATGACATCAATAAAATCCAAGGGCGATTTCTCGCACACCCCCCCCCCCCCCCCGATACTTATTTTTTCTACATGTTAGCGCCAAAAATTTTTCAAGAATTCTCGGAGATGGCCCTGATAAATCATTAAATAGCGCTAAAATAATATTGTATCGCATCACATGTCAAGTGTTAAACAAGTTTTTATAGAAACAAGATCTTACAAGAGTAATTTTTCTCTATCTTAGTTGATGTTTTTTAAGCATACACACGTAGACAAATTTCAAACATGAATATTTTGACACTTTTTATGTCAATCCTAATCCTAGGGTTATACGTGTGCGCACACACATATACTAGTGTCAGGGCCGGCTTTGAGGAGGGGTGGGGTGGGCGACTGCCCAAGGACTGATCTTCCCAAGGGCCGAAATTTTCTTAAATAATTATATTATATATATGTATGTGTATATTTTTTTAAAGAAAAAAAACTCTATAGGCAATTAACAAACCAAATAACATTTTAATTACTTTAGCTTATTAAACAAACCTTGAAGCCCATTAACAATTTAATTAATTTAGCCCACTACTAAAAGTTAAATATATAAACCCAATGTAATACCCAAATTAGAAAAATAACGATAATAGTTATTGAAAATGATATATTAAAGAGCACAGATTAAAAATAATTGATCGGGAGTTTTGCTTCCAAAAACGTTAGAAAAGCCTCACGATTCACTTAAGTAAATTAGATTATTTTCACTATACTTTTGTTTTGTTTATTAATATAACAATTATTGTCGTATTATGAACTCTTTATATATAGGTTATTGACATTATATTATAAAAATTATTATTTTTAACTCATTCAGTGTTTAAAAATTTTCAAGAATTTTTGAAAATGGCCTTGACAAATGTATATAGGATTACATCATATCTTACTAGTTGTTATAAGTGTGGACATCTTTTTTTCTCGTCATGTCCGTTGTCAGCAAAATTTTCTTCTTTTGAAATTTAAATATATACTAATATTTTCTCTTAAATCAAAGGAAATTAATTCAAATCGAATCATATTACTAATTATTTAATCTATTCAATCTGTTCATTTTCTTTTGTCAATTTTTTTTCTCTATGATAATTACTTTTCATTTATTGTGACCTATTGATATGTTTATTTGTTGTATTTTTCTCATTGTACACTTTTATTTCCCAATGTATGCTCATTTCTCATTAGGTTTTTTAGGCGGAGTATTATTAGAATGAGTCTTTTTATCAGCTAAGATGGTAACCATATGCTCTTATCTCATCTTCACCAACCCTACAAGCATAAGTAATTTATCAGGTATCTTTATTTGTTATACTCATTTCTCATTACAGCTTCACACTCAATAAGCTCTTTTGAGTTATCATTTAGCTCGTTAAAGTCACCTTTCATCCCAGCCCTTATCGCTTACATGAGAATTAATTTTTTTAAACGACGAATATTATTCTACTTTCACTTCTAAACTACTTTAATTTTGATATATCCTATATTAATATTCGAACATTGGTCTTCTCTTCGATAAGCAATGGTCTCTACCACTCAATCGTAATTGACATGACATTATTGAGAGTCAATTGTATATAATGTTTATGATAATTCTTCAAATATAAGTATATAACTCATCTCTTGTGTTTCTTTGAGATGTTCTCTGTCCCATGATTTAAATAATAGCACAAAGGGAAAAATATGAAGAGCTAAAACACATTTTATAATAGCTATTATCATAAGCGAAACGCTATTCACTAAAAAGTGCATAATGACCAGAATCCTCCATACCCACTTCTTTGAAAAGTGAGAAGCTTTCATAAAGGAATCTATAGTGGGGAGCGATAAGGAATATAAGTCACTAGAAAGACGAATATAAATTAAAGATAATACTATAAAAACATTTTTATACGGGCCTTATAACACCATACACGTCATAAGGGGGGGGGGGGTCGTATAGCCCTATACGGGGCGTATAACCCATCTGACAGCCCCTTGAAATTTTTCCTCATAATTAGTATCAAAATTTGTTATATGCGTCGTATAGCCCTATATGTGTCGTATAGTGGGTGCATAGGACTATATAGGGCATATAACCCTCTAACAACCCCTCCTAAATTTTTATTGTTTTCAGTGTTTTTAACCCTATACGTCACGTATGGTGCTATACGATGCATATATGAGAGGTTTCAATTTATAATGTGATGTGTCTATATATTAGGACTCTAATTTAAAAACAAATACTTAGGAAATAAGAAAGAAAAAAGTCTTTTGTATGTAAAAGTTGATTTCACAAATCAAATTTAAAAGGTGTTTTAATAAAAGTTGATATGTTTATCCAGCTTTTGTATTGGCACTATGAACCGCCAGACCCAAACATTTAACATAAATTGTTGAGTATGCAATTTAACAAAAATTAAGGTAAAATCTCAATGTGGGCATAATAAGTAGCAGAAAACTCTTTAAGGGTAAATTTAATGTAAAGGTCCGATGCTTATTATTTGATCTCGCATTGATCCTTTGATGATTTGCACCTAAAAGTGCAAATTTGTTAAAATCGAAGACACAAGTGGCAACCTTAATGTCGAAGATTCAAAGTCTTGAATACTTATACTATATACCAACATTGAGAAAATATCACGGGTGTGATCCGATGATTTTTTAGCAATAAGTAATGTTAGAAACGGCTATATGGAATCAGATGAGTTGTCAAGTATTGAAGTATACACACTTCGAATTGATGGAGCAGCTGATTGCAAGTAAGACGTTTTTACTTTCTTACTTCTTACAATTTATTAAAATCACAAACCAAAATCACTTAAAAGGTAATCGGCCTCATCAATCCTATTTTTGGAGAAAGATTCGAGAATGTTGAAGACCATGAACACATACAGGAGGTTTTGCTTAATTTGTTCATAGGACTAGTATGTATTAGTTCCCCTATCTAACATAATTTTATTTTTATTTTTGTAAGTTTAAAGAGTATTTAAAAAGATGGATTGCTGCTATTATTGGAGGTTACGGATAATTTAAATATTACGGGATTAAATCATGTTTATCTTAGTATGGTTTGGTTTGTAGCGTGTTGTTAACTACACGTTATAACTTCTTTGTATAGGAAAATATCCACTTTTTGAATTCAATTTAGTTTCATTTTAAATTATTGTTTAATTTGAGTAGAACCAAATAAATCGGTTATAAAACTTAAAACGACTCACATAACTCATATACAAAAGTTATTTATTTTAACTCGTTACTTAACTTGAGTAAGATCCAAAATAGATGTGATCCAATACATTATTCTTTTTTTTACCCTAATAACCAAATTTATTAAAATCTTTGTCATTATTATCATCCTAATACACACGTCAGATACAAAACTAATTTAAAATATACATGCCGTGCCTGGTAAACAACACACTCCTTTAATTAAGGTTAAATTTGTTAAACTTCTTCATTAGTTTAATTATATTTATTCTTTTTTTCCTAAGAGGATAGTGACTAATCAATGATTTGAAAGTTTAATTTTGATTTAAATAAAAAATAACTATTAGTATTAGTTTGTTAATATTTTAGTTGAGTTTGCATTAAACTAGGAGTGGGTTTGTTTAATTATCTTATTATTTAAATAGTGTTTAAATTAGATTACGATAAACATAAGTGTAGTATAAATAGGAAGTTATAATTATTGTATCTGGTATGGTTTTATTTATAATAATATTCTTAAAATTGAGATGAATTGTCTTTAAATTATCGGTGTGTTCTTGTGTTAATATAACTATTCTTGACCAACATGATCGTGCGTTAAATTCTACATGTACAGATTAATAGAATTTTTTTTGAACGAACCTAATTTACTCTCATCTTACTTCAAATTAAATATACTTCACATGGATTAAATGAAACTTAAACACACCATCTCAAAAATAAAAAAAACATATACATTTGTCACTAACTATGCTCGATACAAATTAACACTAATTATTCGTAAAAAGTGTATATATATATTTCTCGTTTCTTTTGTAAAAGTGTTACTTTACGACACTGATAACAAAAAGATATTAACCAAAAATAAAAAATAAAAAAAAAATAAAAAAAATAATAATAATAATTCTGAGTGGAATTGCTTCTGGATCATGATACAGTCGACCCTCTTCTTCTCCAACACAATCCACCATTCCCCCACTCATTTTCTCCAACTCCGCCACCGGCCACCTACCGCCGCCGTCGCCGTTGACAATCGCCGCCGTCGCCGGTGACTATCGCCGCCGTCCACCGACATTCACCAAAGGCTAACATCTGATTCCTCTTGTGTATACTTCATCACATCATCTGCTTCCATTGGCGGCCAATCACTCTACTTCCCTCTCGCCGCACCTGCTTCACGATTAACTTCCGATCGCATCAGTTTGGTACTTCGTTTCACTTTTTCTTCTGTTACTGTGCTTTTTTGTACTCGATCTGCTTCGAATTTGTGTTTATGGTGCGGAAATTGTAGTCAGAATCTCTGTTTACGTTTCGAATGAAGTTACTAATTAAGATGCTCATGTTCATGTTCAATTGTTTGGTTTCTAGGAGCGATTGCTTTGTGTATACTCGCTGGTAGTTTGTTATGTACTTTGAAATTTTGATTTCGTTTCGCTTTGGCCTTTGGTGTATTGTAGAATTGATGTTACATACATGAATTTTGCACGCTTAATTCGACCTTAGCGGAATTAGTGGTGGTGGAGGTGATAGAATATACGTTGCAGAAGGTTTTGCTGTTGCCTAATTGCTAGAAACCATTAAATTGGATTGTTTGGTGCAGCCATAAGGTAGTTTATTGGGACATGATTTGTTATCACAAGTTGACAGTTGGCAAGTTATGTTGTTAGTAATAAGTAGGCAGTAGATTTTACCCTCCGTCTTGCTAGTTTCTTTAATGTATAAGATTGTGCACAGGGACTGTGTATAGAGTACTAGAGCAACACCTAATATTGACAGATTTGGGTGATTTGTGGATCTAAACCAGTAATATCGATTTTGATGATGATTGCTATGGGAAAATAAGTAGTTATGGATTAAAAAGTTTACGGAATGGAAATTTGCAACTTCGTTGAGCAAATTCGGAAATGAATTGTTGTAGGTTTTTATGGGATTGTAGAAGTAACTATTAGCTCCCAAAACCTATCTTTTGGTGTGCATCTGCTGCAATGATATGTTTAATTCTCTCTATAACCTCTAAATTTATTGATGATATAAAATATTCTACACGTTTCTAGGTTTATAAAACATGCTGACTGTTTTTGTTATGCTGGTTCTTATGGTTGAATCTGACCATTCATTTACTTGACAGCCAAGACAAAATTTCGATTGCCACTGTCATTGCATTCCTTTTTTTCTGCACTGTAAACGGCATGCAGAACAGTGGTAGCCTTCCCAAGAGCAATTCTTTAAGAATCCCTCAACAAGCACTTCGCCACCTTAATTGTTGCTCTCAAATATCAACGGGTCAACTAACATCTCCAGTTGTGTTTCCTGAAAAACGTACTAAAAATAAAGCTTCAAGGCGAACTGATGTCAGTGCCAGCAGTGATGATTCCAAGAACGCAAAGAGGGAAGAACATAGGGTTGATATTGCAGATGAGCAATCTGATTTGTTGGGATATGAAGTCATTTCTGGAAAGCTAGTTTTGGATAAGAGAAAGACCATTAAAGCTATCGATGCACAAAATTCAACAGAAGTTGCTCACTTAGATACTGTTGATGCTAAACTTACAAGCAAGGCATTGGTTTGGGGTTCTCATGTTTTACGCCTTGATGATGTCATTTCAGTAAGTTTCTAAAAAGAGGTTTTTTCATGTATTAGTTTTTAGTATAGATAGTACAACAAATTAATAAACTCTACACATGTTTTTGGCATATTGTACACTCAAAATTCTATATAATTGTAAACTCTCCTGGAGAAAATGCCTTTTGACAAATTTCTTCTATATCTATACTATGTGGAGAAACTGATTATAACTCTACACTTGAAATCTATCTTCACACATCTAAGTGCAGCTTAATTGGCTTATCTAATCTCTACATTTTTTAAGTGTGTGTGTGTTTTTCAATCTCTTTATTATTATCTCTTCACAATGTGATTGAAGTTAGTTTTATACAGAGAAAAAGTTCTCATTATTTCTCAAACTTCCATAAAATTGAAATATCTTAACACGCTTAAAAATACGACAAAAACTAGTTATCATTTGCCTTTTGCTTTCACATATGGAAACTTTGTAGTTAATTCCACAATCCATGACTTGTGCAGGTGTCCTACAACTATGGTCTGAGACATTTTATAGTACATGCATACCCTCTAAAAAGGCCTTCATATGGCCTTTCTTGTTTTTCAAAATCTGGTAGAAGCAGGAAGGATTTTTGCTTTTTGGCTTCTACTCCAGATGAAGCTTTTCAATGGGTTACTGGGTTTGCAGATCAGCAGTGTTTTGTGAATCGCTCACCTCATCCTTTGGTATCTTCAAAGAAACAGGATTCTGAAATACTGGCTGCTGATTTTTCTTGTTCACATATTAAAAGTAAAAGTCCACCTAGGATGCTTGTCATCTTAAATCCACGATCTGGCCGTGGTCGCTCTAGCAAAGTTTTCCATAATTTGGTTGAACCGATATTTAAGGTATTGTGTAATCTCTGTTTTTTAAAAACATCCTATATCTGTTTTAGTTAATTGATATTCTTGATTTTAGGTCCACCTTTCTGATGTTTTGGGTAAAACTTTTTCTTTGCTAAGATCAATGAATTCACTGGAGATAAGGGTGGTGTTTGGTTGATGGGTATGGGAATGTAGGAATGGTAGGACTCATTATATGGCTGTTTGGCTGCTAGGGATAGGGTTCAAAAATTGGGAATGAAACCCCCAAATTTAGACTTGTCTCAAACACTCCAAGGGGGCAGCCTGCTGTCAAGTCCATATAAGAAATACTATGTTCTATCTCTATTTTCTATTTTTCTCTCTCTAGTTTGTCCTTTTCTGTAAACATCTCATATAGGAGTCTATGTTTAT
This sequence comes from Flaveria robusta, assembly GCA_025506415.1. NCBI lineage: Eukaryota > Viridiplantae > Streptophyta > Magnoliopsida > Asterales > Asteraceae > Flaveria > Flaveria robusta. The sequence goes on along the minus strand of CM046471.1, from coordinate 24,898,960 downwards.
GAACTCATCTAGATTAAGATATTTCTCAGATCCTCATTCTTCCTTCAGTTTTATCCAGTTCACATTATGGTTTGCAGGCTCAGTATGGTTTTACTATAAAGTTCCATCCTAAATACTTTTAAGTCTCTTTTATGGATTATGTACTGTATTTGAAGAGTTTTTCAATAAATCGTTAAGAGTTCAGTTTTATTTACGGGAATTTTATTCCATTTCCCATTTACAGCTTGCAGGGTTTAAGCTGGAGGTAGTCAAGACAACCTCTGCTGGACATGCTAGAAATCTAGCTTACAGTGTTGATATTAGCACGTGTCCTGATGGTAGGCGTTCTATAGCTTTTTTTTTCCTTTTTGTTTTTAGTGGATATTAATTTGTTAATCCTTAATTCATTCGTGTTTTTTTACTTTATACCAGGAATTATATGTGTTGGAGGCGATGGAATTGTCAACGAGGTTGGTTTTATTTTCACTTGATCAGATTTGGCCAATATAATCTTATAATATGAGTGATCAGAGTTGGCCACATCAGCTTGAATGTACAACTAGTGTTCCTTACAGAGTGAAAAAGTACAGTAGTGAGTATCAGGTGTCTGTTTAGGCCTTAGGGTGAATTTTTAAGGAATTTGAAAAGGTATTATTCGAATATGATAGAAGTTAGAAGTTTTTCTATACTGATTGCCTAGGTTAGATGTTGAATCCTAATTGGAACAATGAATTGTTGAATTTAAATGTTTTTTCATGTGACTACAAGGGCTATGGTTGTACTTGGTAAAAGCAAACGTTATGCACAAGAAGTCACTTTTGAGTTTCTGCAGGTTAAATTATTCACAAGTAACTTGCCACTTCTAATTCGAAGTGGAGAGTACATTATCTTTTAAATGTGGATTATCATGATGGCCAACTTACAAGTTACTATGATATGCATGCTTTATTTGAATATGTTCTAGTATTCTACACCATCAATGGATGTATTGATACAGAAAAAAGAGTAGCTGATCTGGCAGTTTTTGACCCATTTATTTATGGACAGTTCGATATGGGTTGTGTTTTAATCAGGGGCGAAGTTAGTTGGGTCACCCCCACCCCCCCCCCCGGGTTTTTTTTTTCTCTCAGAAGTATAAATTTATGTTATTTCGGCTGAAATTTTATGCATATGGAGTCCTGCCCCCCTAATTTGGGTCTTGAGACTTGCGCCCCCCCCAACACACCCACACACACAAAACCCAAAATACCATCGTTCAAGCTCTGCCATTGGTTTTAACTTTATCGGGCCAAATGGGTTGAATTATAGTTTAGCTTATAAGGAAACAAATCAAATGGTTCAAGTGGGTCATGCCGGTTGAAAGTTGCCCACAAAGTGTGTTTGATCTATTTATTTAGAAAAGTTGAAGGTTATTGTTGTCATAATATACTTATTATAATTATATATTGTTCTATTTTGGTGATGGACATAATCATAGAAATAATATCCTCTCACAGGTAGTTCATTTGAATAACTTTATTATCGTGCAGGTTCTGAATGGTCTTCTCTGCAGAGATAATCAGAAAGAAGGAATTTCAATCCCAATTGGTATCATACCTGCTGGCTCTGACAATTCTTTAGTCTGGACTGTTCTTGGAGTTAGGGATCCGGTTTCTGCTGCACTAGCTATAGTGAAGGTAATGCATGGTATTAGTATGGGTTTCAAGTCAAACATGATTTGGTAGAATAGATTTTCTATTTGTTCTAGACAGATAAACTTCAATAGCATAGAAGCTCACCACAGGGAAGAATAAAAGAAAATGCCCGAGTTAATATTAATATATATTGTACTTGTATTTTGCAGGGGGGTCTCACTGCTACAGATGTATTTGCTGTTGAATGGATTCAAACAGGTGTCATTCATTTTGGAATGACGGTTTCATACTTTGGTTTTGTTAGTGATGGTAAGCACTGTTGCTATCTAAAGATTGGATTTGGATTTAGGAATTGTGTTGTTGTTTGTGGATACACACAAATTAAGTTACATTTGAATGCAAAAGAAGATGGTTGGCAATTAATTCGTGGCGATGTTTCCATATGTATCAATGTCTTAGGTTATTGCTGATGCATGAATTTTAAGTCTTCTTATTTTTAATCTCCTGGGTATCACTAGCAGGGTATTTCTTTTTTCTTTGGGGGATGGGTGAACACGTTGAATTTTGAGGCGACAAATTGAGTGGGTTTTTTAAATAGGTTAAAACAGGTAATTTTGCAGGGTTGGTTCGACCCACAGAATGTTTTGGCCCATATATTTAAAAATGTATCAAGTTAGATTACAAAGACTATATTTTCACCACAATATTCTATTTATTAATAGAACAATTTGGGAAGTTCTAGTTTGTAGTAGGCATTAAACATCCTCTGGGTGATTTTCATTCTGTATGGCAGTACAGCCCAATGGCCCACTTGACACATTTTCTTTTTAGTCAGGTTTTTATTTTACCCATTTGACCGGTTTGTGATAAAACATAACCAAAACCGACCACTTACAAGTAAATGATAAAAAATTCCACCCAGCATGTTGTTAATATTGTGGGACAGACAAATTTCAACCTCAAACTTGCTCAATATTATGCAATAGACATGCGTTGTCCGTCTACAAAATTTGATAAGATAATTATTATGTTGATAAATTATGCATTTATCTTTTTCACAGTGTTGGAACTTTCTGAGAAATACCAGAAACGCTTTGGTCCTTTACGTTATTTTGTTGCTGGTGTCCTCAAGTTCCTGTGCTTACCAAAATACAGCTATGAACTCGAATATCTACCAGCATCCAGAGGAAAAGACGATCTAGAAAGACAAGCCTTAGCTGACAAAGACACAGTCGACATGTCAGATTTATATACAGATGTCATGAGGAGATCAAATAGAGAAGGCATCCCGAGAGCCTCGAGTTTATCAAGTATTGACTCTATATTGACACCTGATCGTTCTGTAGTCGAGATGGATACAACGTGTAGTAGCACTGAGCCTTCTGATTACGTGCGGGCCATTGACCCAAAATCAAAACGTCTTTCAAGTGGCAGAAGCAATGTGGCATCAGATCCAGAAGTCATCTATCCTCAGCTACCACTTTCATCAACTTCAAATTATCCCAGAACACGGTCAAAGTCAAGGACTGATAAAGGATGGAGTGATCTGACGTCATCACAGGTGACAAACTTATGTTTTCAACACAAGCTAATTAGCAGCCTAAATGCATATTTTTTACACTACAAAACAGCTTATACATGTTATATATCCAATTTCTAGCCTGGGCAACATAGTATTTTTTTTCCACGCATAAAAAGGTACAATCTTTCAGTTTTTTATTTTTTAAAATTTATAATTTATATTTTGGATAGCTGTAGCCCTTTAAATTTGATGCAGACATGGAAACCACCGTTTTTGGAAAGAAACCATCTGAAATAGAAAATAGTGAAAGTTGTTTACCCTAAATAGGAAGAGATAAAATGAAGTTCCTTACCGTCTAAAAGTTTTAGAAGTTTGTAGCTTTCTATGCTCCAGGAATAGTTGTCTACATATTATGCAATTAGCCCTAACAAGAATATATATCTGATTTGATTTAGCGCTCAGAATTGGAAAATTTTAGTTCTTTACCTTGAATAACCTTTTCACCCAGAATAAAATTTGAGGAATGTTGGATATTTATTTAGCAATGATTTCAAAACCCTTGAACAGTTGGCTTGCCGGTTACTGGTTGAACCGGATTTAAGAACTGGATGATGTAATAAACAATAAGTACTATAAAAGTTTAAACTATATAAAAAACATGTATATAATTTAAAACAAATTTTGAAAATATCTTATGTATTGGTGTATATTTGCAATTTAAAGACTTAAATATATAATTTATGGAGCATGAAGTAATAAATAATAAATAGATGAGATTTTGAAGGAAAAAAAGGTTGAAATTGGGTTTGACCTGACTGGTTCACCATTTCAGATGAAAACGTTTATATACCATAACCTGTTAGGCACCTTGTTAAGCAATTAACCCTGACAAGAACAATATATTCCTGCTTTTATTTGGTGCATAAAATCTGATGGAATTTGACCTGACTGGTTCACCATTTCAGATGAAAACGTTTATATACCATAACCTGTTAGGCACCTTGTTAAGCAATTAACCCTGACAAGAACAATATATTCCTGCTTTTATTTGGTGCATAAAATCTGATGGAGATTGATTTGGTGCATAAATTATGATTATACCTTTGACAACAGGATCCTACTAGATCTTCATGGGGAAACTTAGGAACAAATGACAAGGAGGACATATCATCAACGCTTTCGGATCCGGGTCCAATTTGGGACGCGGAACCAAAATGGGACGCAGAACCCACCAATTGGGAAATGGAAAATCCGATTGAATTGCCAGGCCCACCAGAAGATGTTGAAAGTAGAGAAAGGATGGAAACCAGGGCTAGAATGGAAGAAAATTGGGTTGTTAAGAAAGGAAAGTTTCTTGGTATTTTGGTTTGCAACCATTCGTGCAAAACAGTTCAAAGTTTGAGTTCTCAGGTGGTGGCACCAAAAGCAGAGCATGATGATAACACTATGGACTTATTGTTGGTTCATGGAAGTGGACGACTAAGGCTGTTGAGATTCTTCTTGCTTCTGCAGATGGGCCGACACCTTTCTCTTCCTTACGTTGAATATGTAAAGGTATATCATCTCTATCACTTGCTTAAAATTTGGAATTATAGTGGCTTTATAGATAGTATGTAGAACTGTTTTTAGCTAATAAACAAAAGCTAGAGGTGGCAATTTCAACCCATTTACTTATTAATATTCAAGTTGGGTTGTGTTTTATATAAGTGAACTCAAATTTAGGAAAACAATTAGCTAAAAAGGAAATGTGGGTCAAACAAGGTTGAAAGTATATATTTAATGTGCACGACCTCCTAAATTGTTCTATTACGTGATTTGCAAATTGCAATTATAATTAAGTAATTAACCCATCCATAGTTCTTATAAGATCTTAAAAAATAAGACAAAAAGTGTGGTTGTAATGCATTAAAAGGGTAATTACCAAGGCAAAAGCAGCTTTCTTGTAAGCAAGTCTCCCTGCTGAAAATAGTCGAACGAAGAAACTTTGACCAATCATATGCATTCAACTCTTTCAATTAAAAAGTGGCAAAATGGGTCTGGCGGGTGATGAGTCAAAATGGGTAATTTTTTTAGTCCAAATTAAAATAGGCTGATCCGCAAACATTATTTGGCTTTTTGAACTTTACAAACAATTACTTGTTCTACAGGTCAAGTCTGTGAAGCTGAAACCAGGAAAAAGTACACACAACGGGTGTGGAATCGATGGTGAACTTTTTCGAGTCTCTGGTCAAGTCGTCTCATCTTTACTTCCAGATCAATGCAGGCTCATTGGACGCCCTTCAAACAGAAATGTGAAATGACCATTTTACCCCTCCAAGTGTGGATATGGACGATCTCCCTCCTTACCATATCACTGTTACATATCTGAGGTGGTTGTATAATTTGATCTTTTTCTCCATCTGCCTGATTTCTTGTTCTCCCCCCCTCTCCGTTCGTAGTATCCCTGATCATATATATATATATATATATATATATATATATATATATGCCTATTATACTTTGTATGTATTGATGCTTTGCATGCAATCTTGATATGGATGGAAACAATATTTTGGGGTTGATTTGAATTGGTTGATGTGTATTGTAAAGCATTCTGTAGAGTTGGACTCTGAACTTTAATATATTGTTGGATTGAGAAAATGTTTAATGTATAAATTAACTACATTATATCATGAACCTCATGATAAGATGCAAGGTTTGAAAATCAGACCAACAACCACACCTGTTAGGTTTCTATGGATGACATTTGAGTGAGCCGACAGGTTGTTTTGTTTTGTGGTTGAACCCCGATAACTTGAGTTTATTTGGTCGGACTAAGCTTCGGTTTAGGTTATGCAACCCCTTTGTTCATTTGCACTGTTCTTAGTTGACTGAGTCTGGAAGTGTTTAATGCCAGGTCAAGGTTATGCAACCCCTTTGTTCAAGTTTCTTACACCGACTCGAGTAGATGTAACGACCAGTTTGTATTAGATGGTACTTAGAGTGAAATACCCCTTTGTTCAAAAAGATTGTAGCAATGTGGCATGTCTAAAAGCGGCAAAATATGTTGGTACTTAGTGTGAAAAACCATAAACAAATATTAAAAAAAACCCGAAACACAACATTTTGGATGTGTATTTTGGTGTGCGATGAATCTATGAGATTGCTTTTAAAAACTTTCACGGGAAAACAGGATTGGGACTGGTATTGTATTAGATGGTATCCAGCCGATTACCTGAACAAGTTTACATGCATGAAAGCAAATTTTTTAAAGCAATATATAACTTTGGAGTACAATGTAGTTAGTATTTGATATTCAAGTTGGTTTGATATAAGTATAAGATGATTAGTATAAGATGAAGTTACTAGTAATAGGCATACAAATGAATAGGTTTTAAACACATAAGACCATAAATTGGTGTTCTCGATGTCTATGAATGAACCACGAACCTGATGGCTAACTTTTGCTTTTTTAGTACTTATTTTAATTGTTCTATTACGCCTCAACTCGCTTCTATAGCCTCCACTTACTAATAATCTAATTTCTTGAATGTAAATATGGTAAGATGTTTTTATTTTTATTATTTGATGGGTTTTCTTTTAGCTTTTTTTTATTGATACGTTGAAGAAAAAACACAACCTAAATCAACCCCGTTTAGAAGTAAATATGTTGAAACTACCACCTCTGTAGCTACTCATTTAATTCAGATTAATATCTTGTTACAAATTTATCATTTAATCTAGTTTACTATCTTGTTACAAACTTATAACTTGTATAATTGTTGGTTTCAGTTAAAAACGTGCTCGCCCATCCGTATCTAACTTTGCTGCATGACATTCGTGAGGAGCCTATGTGCATGACCCCCTTTAACTTTGAGCATCATGCCCCAACAGAAGAGCAGATGAAGGAAATAATATATCAGGAGGCCCTTGCATTTAACCCTAACATCTGTGAGATGTGCTATGTGTTTGTCGTGTTGTTTTATTAGTAGAGGGCCTCGTAAAATTTAGAGGCCTAAAACGGTTGTTTTAGTTGTTTGTACCGTAAAAACACCCCTAAACTCGATGACCCATACCTGTTTAGATGTCATAATATGATGTTCTATGATCGGTTAATTAAAATCTTGAACAAATGTGTGTACATGTAAAGCAGTTCCTGAATGACATGCTTTTCTTGTTATATGAGTGGTCTCAAAACTCTTCTCTTAGCACCAGGCGATTTGCCCACAACTAAAACTAAATTTTAACACTCAATTTAAGGAGGTTTAGAGAAGGCTGCCACATCAGCAAAGGCATGCGCTCAACTAAAGCCGCCAAGGTTAAGCATGTACAGTCAACATGTCAGTCAGGGAGGCGACAGGGCCGAACCTCAATGGTCTTTAATGACACCACACCCACCATGAGAAGGTTTGACTCAACCCCAGAAGTCAACCTCGAGTCTTAAATGGAACATCTGCTGGTAACACTCGAGTCTTAAATGGAACATCTGCTGGTAACCCTTGCATTTTCATCATGCAATAATACTTGGGTGGTGCTATAGCACCCGCCTTTGTACACAAATCAACCACTGCGGGTGCATGCCCATAAAAAGACCGACATTTGTCATCAAGAACTGCAGGATCTTGAGGTCTACGAAACCATACAATATTTGGAGGAACCAAATTATCGACCTGAGCTTTTGTCCAAAGATGGGTCCCACGCCAGCCCTCGTACTTAAACACACCACACATGCGAGCTTTATGCCCTGATGGCCCCACATGAACCTCTGAACAGTATTTACACACCTTAGCCGAATAAACCATTAACAGCTTCTGAACACCAGATCTAACCACCTCCCATGCCCTTAAAGTTCCCTCAGCTACTAACCTCATATCATCAATTGACAAAGATTCAGCACCTAAACATTCCAACTTGTTTGGAGACAATTCTTCTGCATTAAGATCTGCACCTGCTTGTAAAGATAGTTCTACAACCGCAGGTATACGATTGTAATCAAATCGTTCATCATGTTTTATAACATCTTGGAACATGTTCTTTAGATGAAAAGTGTCCACTGGGACGATTATGTCGTTTATGCCCCCTCTAATCCACTCATGAAGCTTATTTTTGGCGTGACGTTTGTAACCACGACAAGTCTTGATTGCGTGACCCTTCTCCCCAATATACACTTCTGGACAGAATCTGCAAATCGTTAAAATCAGACGTAGCAATTCTTGACAAAAACAAGAAACCAGGTTTTGAGTTGGCTAGTTTAACCCATATAATAAACGAACTATATGTTTGGTTAGTCTACTTAACCTGGTTATTAAACAGGTCGTCTTTGGGTTATAATATACTAAACATGTCGACCCGTCAATCCGTCAAAAGCTAGCACTAAAAGTTCAACCCGCCAACCAGTTTACAACCCGTTAAACTCATACACTTTATTACAACCCACTTAACATGTTTAAAACTTCAATACAATCCATTTACAACCAGCCAACCCATTTTCAAACCAGCTCATTTGACACATCTAGATAAACCAATGTTTTCAAAACCAGACCAGACAGTGAACTAGTCATCTTACTGGTCCACTGGTCGAAACAGTGAAACCGGATTTAAGCAATGAATGATGCATAAATAATTAAAAACATAAAGGTTTTATATATATCTAAACTAAAACAAAATATGAAAAATCCTATATGATTTGGTGTGGATTTGTATTTTTAATAAAATAATTAGATTTAAATAACTAAAAGAAGCATCATGGAATACAAAAACAATTTAAAAAAATGATATTTTGAAGGAAAAAAAAGTTAAATTCGGTCCACCATTGACACCCCAGGTTAAAAACTTAAAATCAATCTAACAAACTGATAATGGGAGTCAATTAGAACAAACACAAGTAAAAAAGAAAACTATAGAACACAAATAAAACAGTGATTGAGAGATAGTGAATACTTGCAAGACCAGATAGGTATTACTTGAAGAAGTGTTGATACACCCTGTATCAAAAGGGCTCTGGACCTAATAACATCATAAGCAACAGGAATCATGGCTTTCACCGGATAATCTTTCGTTCGATTCTCGATCCTCTTGAGAATCATAGGCCGTAACTTCTTCAAATCTACCTTCGGATTCGATCGATAGTGTCGAGAAATGACAGTAAACCCTAACCTTTGCATTACTATAGAGCTATACAATAGTCTGAGATTCTTCATATCTGACATACACACATGTACAAACCAAAATCATAAGCTTTTGCCAATGCATCTAATCATCCAAATCGATTTCAAATAACATCAATCACAATTATAACCCTAGAATACTTAACATAAACATAAATCATGTTCTCAATTATACAGATAATTCAAATCAGTAGACATACACATGCGATTTGTGTCAATTCAAAGTTTAGATTGAATTCAAGGTCAACATACAACATCAAGATTGAATGATTGATGAAACCGAAACAATTAAAGCAAGCATATATGAAAAGCTGAAATATGAATAAAAACCTTAAAAAGGAAATCGAATGAGCAGAATAATCAAGAGATCGATGTTGTTGCAGGTGTTCGAATCGATCGCTAGTATGAAGAAGAAGAAGATGAAGGCACCTAGGTGTTGTGATGAAATGAATTGCTTACGTTTGTTTGAATGGGCTTCAACTTTAGCCCAAAGCCCATTAGAGTATTTTGCTTTGGGCTTGGGTTTTGAGTGTGAATGGTCCATAATTGTTTCTGCTTGTGAATTGAGATGGAGTCCCAAGTATGTGTCATGGGTCTTGTTTAATATTTTTTTAATAACAGGCCACAAACCACCACCGGATGTTTTAACGGTTTACTGGTTGGACCTGATTAAAAAAACCAATGAGTAGATGACATCATAAATAATATAAAAATAGAATATATTTACATATAACGATAGAATATATTATTCTTTGTATGGATTTATATAAATATTAATGAAGTATAATAATAGATCTTTAAATGGTATTTAGAAGAAGATGAGTTCACTTTGACTACCTGGTCCAATTCCGGGTCCGAAAGATAGCTGGAAGGTTCAAATGAAAACGGATTTATCTACATACAACAAGACCTGTTATGTGTCTAGTTCCCAAGTCGAACCTGTCAATCGGTTCAGTTCTGTAAACACTAATCTTGTTTATATGGTACATGTGCATGTGTATTTCTGTAAACACTAATCTTGTTTATATGATACATGAGTATGTGCATTTGGCAAGGTGGGTGTATATTGTAAGAATCTTATTAAACAATTGTAACATGCATGTGTTTTTTTAATAGCGTGTTAAAACAATAATAACTGAGCATGTACACTACATAATACGAACCCACAACCACTTGGTTAGAAAATTCAAGGCAAATTCAAGCCAAGCTGGAATAAACATCCTTGATGTTCCTATTGGTAGCACTCTATTATTAACTTAGTTTGAGACTTGTAAAAAACACAACAAACCAAGCTAACTCACAGGAGTCATGAGCTTGCTCGAGTTGAACACAAACTCAATTTCACGCTCGGATTGTTATAAGCTCAAGCTTGATGTCAGCTCTCGAGCAACCCTAGCATTAGCTCACAGAAAAGTAACTTGAAAACTATAACATTTTGTTTCACTTTACAAAAGTAAAACCTGGAGTTTGGGGAATGCTAGCATTAACTTCTTGTGTATTCGTACATGAAGCTAGATCAGTGTAATAATATGTCCAACACACTGGTATACAAAAGACGCTTCTTCCAGCGTACATATATGTACAGGCACTATAACAATTTTTTTGTCACTCCTTTTCACATATGGCCACATAAAAAACGCCATTAGAACGCTTCAATGCCTACAATATAATGGTCGAATCTGGAGCCTCTACAACACCCAAATATTCAAAAATAATGTATGCTGATTCCAACTGATACCATGGTCTAGAGCTTGCTTAGAGTCGCTCAACATCTTCCAACCGACTCCCCAACTTCACTATGTCTTCCACAAGAATCTTCCCCTCTGTAAGCAAGCAACCAACTGACATTTTAGGCCTTGTATATATTGCTAGCTCTCGTGACTTAAAGCACGGTTGAGGTTGCAAAACAAACAGGTTGGGTGACGGGTCGAATATGACATTTTTATCTATTTTTGAGAACAATGATGACTGGTGACCTCGTTTTTTTTTTAATAAAGAGACTGCCATGTGTGTACTTTTTAACCGTTTGAAGCGCTAGAAATAAAAAATAACCAACTATTGTCACCTCTAGTTTGAAGTTGCAGTGCATGCAGATGCGCCCATGAAAGACTGAATTTAGAGGTTGTAAAATGGACGGGGTGGATAACGGGCCAGATCAGATTGGTCCAACCCGCAAAAAACTTTTTTACCGGTTTTTCTAAGTTTTAGAAATAACTACTACGCTAAACATGATTACAATAGTTATATGATTACAACAATTAATAACCTTTTCACTAATGCGATTTAGGAGATTTTATGCAATTTTTATACAATTTGAACGTTTTTTAAATCACTAAATCATTTTCCCACTTCCTTTTTAGTTAAAATCTTTTAGCTTAAACCATTTATAACATAACCAAAATCAAGCTATTTATATGTAAATGAGTTAAAACTGCCACCTAGGGGCTCATAAACCGTTGAAACTAACAGAACTGCCTAGACCTATGCAATTCATTGTTTGAAAAACTGGGTTTAACGGTTAGGAATTTGGAACCGGTCATTTACCTTTATTGTTTCAATGTTTCTTTTTAGGAATAGTAAAATAATCATGAATCATTTTTGTCATTTTAAAAAAACCAATACAAACCAACTATTTTTAAGTTTAACAAGAACAACCAGTTCAAATCGTCCCAACCCCAAACCCAACTGTTTTGGTCGGTACAGCTGACCCAACAAACCCAGCCGGTTTGGTTTATCATTTCTTGAAACCGTAGTTAGCAGTTCGGTCCAGAATTTTGTCAAAACTGGCCGAACCGGACCATGAACACCCTTAGCTACTATAGAGAAGACACGAGTGTTGCTAGTATTTGTAAGAGCAGATGACTAACCCTTATCTTTGGAAAGGTTGCTGATGAGCTCTAGAACCCCCTCCTTGCCTAAGGTATCCTTCAAGTAAATGGCTGCAGATGCCACTTCTTCAGGAGTAACTTTTCCATCATAATCTCTGCAGTTATAAAATCATATAACAGCTAAACACAACAGGGAAAATATAATGTTAATATGAGAGCATCCGAATAGTCAAATATCAATAGTTACTTCACCCCTTTCCAAGAAAAGAAACTATCACATATCCAGGAGGAACTAAAGAACCCATCTATCTGTGGTTAACAAAAACTCGACAAAATGACGGAACAAACAAATAAAAAGCTACCAACCGGTCAAGCACTCGCCAACGATCACCAATCTTTGCATCTACATCATCAATTTCTTTCTCAAGTTTTTGGAGCATAGCATCAACCTAAGCAAAAATCATACATGCATGTCGGTTAGTGGCCACGGTTAGAGACATTCAGTCATTTAAGGTCAAACCAATACAAACCAACAAACTTATAAAATAAATATGAATGTAATACAAATGCGAATAAGAAGCCATCTCTCCCGGTTATGCTCAAGAAATCCTAATTGGACGATAAATCACACATAGCAAGCTAATACCCTTAATCATGCATATACATGTTCCCGTAATTAAGGAAATAGCAAAATTGACATATTAGTAGGAAATTATAGCATATTTGAGGCCTAACACAACACAATCAAGAGAGTGAGTGCAGCTTATTGAGCATCTTACCCTATTTATGAGTGCTGAAGAGACCTTATCAGCTAAATGTTCATCTGAGGAATTATCGTTTTCCTCATGGGCAGCTTTATATGCCTTCACAATATCGGTTCCTTCTTTGTCCATCATGCTATGATACAAATTTATCTTCCCAAAAAAAAAATAATACATGGATTAGTATGATGTCTTGGCAGTTGGCTACACCGTGGCAGCACCATAATAACTACAGATTCCAATAAACTTTTCTGAAGCAATAAACCAACTTTTGAATATTAACCATTTAAGGGAACCAAAAAACTTATTTGTTTCAAAGACTATTGTCTAGAAAGAAACTTTTGTAACCGAAATGCCTAACATGGGGAAAAATTATGATGTGGACATAGAGTTGTGATTTCAACCCATTTCCTTATGAACGGACTGAGATGTAGATTTGACTAATTGGGTCGCGTTTTAACTTAACCGGGTCAAAAGACACTTAATGCATGACCTCCTAAATCACATCATTATAGTATAGTGTTTGCATTTTGCAATCATATTTAGCACGGATTAGGTCTACCAAACCGGTACAAAAAGGCACCCATTTTGACACGTTACCCAACCCGCCCATTTTGTGCATAGGTGATGCAGGTATACCTCCTTGTTGACAAGCCTCAAAAACTCTTCACGCTCCCTACTCACAGACTGCAACCAAAAGGCGAAAATAGATAAGTACTTTTCAGAAAAAACCAACAATTCACTAGGATATAAATGTTTGAAGCGACTCATAAGCAAGAACTTTTATGATCTAAATCCTTACAGAAGCAGAAGCTAAAACAGCCAAAGCTTCACTGACTTTACAAAGCTGCTCTTGTTTATCTAGTGCTCTTGCTCTAGCTTGTTCTTGCATATCTGAAGCTGTTGCACTAACCATTTCTTCTAGTGCCACATCCTTGTTGCTACTTATAGATTGTTTCATCTTAGCTTGCTCTTCTTCCTCTTTTTCTTCCTCCTCCTGTAATTATTTAAGATAATAACAGTGAAGCAAATTAGTGATGACGCTGTTCTACAACTTTACAAGCCGATTCTCGTGTAGCTCATGATATTAGTACTTTTACAACTCCATAAATAAGAGTTGGCAATATCCACCCATATAATTATGGATGAATCAATGTGGGTTGTGTTTTATCTTAAGTGGGTCAAATAAAAATATCACTTAAAGGGGAACAAGTCAAATGGTTTGAAAATCATCAAACCCTGTATTTGAAATTCAAAGATTTAGATTGTTATGGTAATCATAATTAACACATTAACTTTTTATTAAGAAAAATGAGAAAATTCATTTGGGGTCAACCCAACCTGACAACCCATCTTGCCACCTCTACTCTTAGATTATACATACTATAATGTTGAAAAACCAAAAAATAAATAAAACTGTTTGGAAGAGATTGGAACCTTGATGAGTTCCTCCTGCATTTCAAGGAACTCCAACTTTCTCCTCCTCTCTGAAACAGAATCCTCAGATGGCAAGGCAGTAACACCAACAGTGTCCACAACTTCATCTGGTAATGAAGACAAGGTGGCTCTTACAACCTCCTCAGGCCTTAACTTTCCAGACACGGTAAAGGCTCTGTAAAAATCATGAGATTTATTTTAATTTATTTTATTCTTTCAATATCAATTTTATCACTGTTATCATCATTTTTATTTATTTTTAGTCTATGTTGGGGGTGACTTTGTTTAGAGGATGATATTCTACAATTACCTGGAAAGAATCAAGAGGGAAGATGGCACAGAGTGATTAAGAGATAAATCCAGCCAATCACGGAGCTGCACAGAAGGTTAACTTGAATGAAAGATACAACTTTAGCTATAAAGCACAAAAGCTAGTAGAATTAAATTAAAATTTACATCTGCATCGTTGTTATTTAAGATGTGATGTGCACCAAGTCACATAGCCTCCTCAAACCCTAGGTGTATGAATTACAAAGAGTTCATAATAAAATCTATATTCTATACAGATATTTACACATGCATATAGGAACAACCACTAGAAGAGTAGAAGGGAAGGAAAGGTATAATTTAACTCAAGTACCGAATCTATTTATGTATCATCTGGTATATATAAAGCACCAACATTGAACAGTCCAATTAATCATTAATCAATTACTTACAGCTTATATAACACTATCTAACAACTAGGACCATTGGTTATCAATTAAAAGCATAATTAAGATAATAAATCAAAAACGTTTAAGCAAAACATCATTAACTAACATAAATGAAAATAAGCCTACAGACAAAGACACTAGATTAATGTAATATGCAGCAAGTTGTAGATTGTCACATATATGTTCCAACACGAGCAGTGTTAGGGATACAAGGTTATCTTTATTTTCGTATCTTAATCATGTCTTGCATTATTCATGCAATTTAATTTAGCATAGATAGCAATTAATTGTAGGTTTGATCCACTTAATATTGCCAAATAAAGTTGCGTTTGTGAATTAGAAAAACCTGCTGACGCATTTCCTCCACTGAGCGTAATCCAAGCATGCCTCGCTCTCTACAGTCTTCACGAAGTTCATCTTCAGATAGAGCATCCACACCACCCTCTGCTTGAATCATCTTATCATCGTTCTTTATCCTACAAAGATGACATGTAAGGACAACCAACATTCCAACAGTATTTAAAATGGTAGATAAGATACCATTGTAATCTTTTACGCAGCATGTATCGCAAGTAAGCATCTGTTCCAAAAGGTTGGATTCCCATATACTTGCACATATTCACTAAGCGAGGCCTTAACAGCACAATTTCAATAAGTTAGTAACCAACAATGATATTATATTCAAGTAATACTGCTGAACAAATGACTAAACTCCTCGACCTGCTGATATTATCCAGGGTAAGTTCGTCATTGAACAACTTCGCAAATCCCAAAATTTCCTCATTAGAAACAGAACCACCTGTTCTGACCTGTATATCAGTTTTGTAAATAGAAGCATAGTTTGAAAGGAAATTAAATATACAATATTGACTATCATCAAGCTTGCCTTGCTTAAAAAGTCATCAAGATCTTCTGCTGTTTTCTTGACTTCTCCACTCCTAGTATTTTGGACCTCTTTGGCCATCTCCTTAACTGTATCCTGAAGAAACTTTGCATATTCTATTCTTGCATTTAACTTCCTTTTCAGTGCTTCCTACAGTTAACCATAATCAGGAAACTTAAACATTATGATTACTCATTGAGGTGAATTGCTCAATTGAGGTAAGGACTTAATTACAGAGAAGTAACTTCATGCTTTGTGTTAAAGCTAGCATCTCCAAATCTAAGCTTCCCAAATGGTACGACTCTAAAATTTTAAGAAATGGAATTAACATAATGTTATAAACTAACGTTTATAATACTGTCTGAACTAGCACCTGTTCTTTCATCTTGTCCTGAAAGGTAGAAGGCAACATATTGGGGAAGAGTTTCAAGAATACAGGCAGCAAAAATTCCATGAAGGGGACAATAATGAAAACAGCAACAGGAACTAGCCGAAAGATATCTGCAGTGGTTCGTGTCAGTTGTTGTCTCTCTCTCCTAGAAAGACTCTTCCCTCCAGCAAGCTTAAGAAGCAATCTAGAACTGATTTTCACATCAACACCGAGGAGCTTAATACCCAACCAGTAATGCTTCAAGGTATCAACAAATTCATTTTTCCAGTGAACGAGTTTCTTAGCCCAATCTTCCCTAAAGTAAATTTGACACAAACATAATGGAAATTAGATGTTGGTTTGTTCAGGTTATAAATAACTTGAAATAGTATATCAAACCTGCTCATAGAAGCCACGGCTCTTAGAGCCGGACCAATCCCCAACAGCATCACCCAAGTTCTTTTCAAAATAGAATTAACAAGCTTTTGAGATTCAGTAACCTGTTTAGCTTTGACTTTAGCCTTTGCACTGGTCAAACCTTCAACAGCTTGATCACATTCCTCTGGAGACGCTTCCTTCCGCTTTTTAGCAACTTGTTCTTTATCCTCTTCCTCACCACCCAAATTCGGTTTAGGTGCTGCTGCCATTGAAGCAAAACTCGAAGACTGCGATACCAAATTAACCCTCATGTGCAACATATTTCCCAATGCCCCATGTCCTGTAATAGTCTGGAATTTCTGATCCCTAAAGAATCTCAATGCAGATAAGTTCTTAAAACCCTCATGCCTTATAAAGTATGCATCATCATCATATTTCCTGCTGCTCAAATCACTGAAAGTGTTATCCTGAATCGAGCTCGAATCACCTGACTCCGAGCATGTGGTACCGACCCCATGGCTCAGACCTCGTATACGACCAGAAACATGTAGGTAATCGGACAGAATCCTCCTACGCCTCAAAATTGCTCTAGAAGCCATCATCAAAAGTTCAAAACGCTCAAAGCAACAAATCAAAACCTGCAACTAGATATCCTCAAATCAAAACAGCAATTAACCCTAACCACCACACCATTGCATCACCAATTGAAAACAAAACATCTTAAGAAGAAAACGAACCACAATCTTCACTTAATAACTGAAACGAGTGTTTCGTTCAACTGATCACCGGCAACCTACAAATAACAACAACGGAATCAACAAATCAACATCGAAAACAAACACAGCATTACGCACAGGATTCAAGGATCATGATACTGAATCAGAAGTGAAATTAGGGGACGAAATTCAACAATTGATGTGAGGGAATACCTGTAAACATGATTATACAGTTATGTAAACAAATAAACAGTAGATTGTAGAAACCTAAAGTGGAAGAACACATCAAAAAGTGAAATGATCTTAAACAAACAGAAGGTTAATAAGTTAATTGACTTACAGTGTGGTTATGGAAGGTGAGGTAGAAAAAAAATGAAGAATGAAGGTTTATAGGGGTTTAGGATTGGGCAAGACACATAATAATATTATAATATTATATTAGATTGCCAAAATCTTTTTAAGAAAGGCAAATCACACAAACTACATTAATTTCTATTTTGACGGTGGCGTAACGGTTAGAGTGAAATTTCTATTGAGAAATACAGGGTTTGAATCTTTGTGTAATTTAAAAGTAAAAAAAAAATTAAAATTAAAATCATTATATGTATCAGAAATTAATGTAGTTTAAAAGTACGTGTAAAAAGATGTCTTTTGTATTTATAAAAAATAATAAACTTAGACAATCTTAGATTATGGGTGTAAAGATTTGAAGGCATGTTAAAAGAAATAAAAGTCTATAACTTGACAAAATCTGAATAATGATGTAAAGGTATATTGGTATATACTCTATCCAACAAAAGGATATTATCAAGAGAAGAATATTTAAAACGAGTTTATATCGGAGATACCTTTTCTTGGATATTTACATGTCATATGAAGGATACGTTATATAATTAGAAGTGGCTCCCAATTAGACGCTCAAAGTTGCTCCCAATTAGACACTAATCGTTAAAGTGGGATGTCCAAAGATAAAAAATTTCAGGTTTAAATCCGCAATATAGGTTGTAATTATGTGTTTTAAAAGTGGGCTTACGTATTTACTCATCTTAAAATC
This sequence comes from Flaveria robusta, assembly GCA_025506415.1. Classification (NCBI taxonomy): domain Eukaryota; kingdom Viridiplantae; phylum Streptophyta; class Magnoliopsida; order Asterales; family Asteraceae; genus Flaveria; species Flaveria robusta. The sequence goes on along the minus strand of CM046471.1, from coordinate 24,880,536 downwards.
ATCTTTCTACTCTAACAAAAAGATATTTATGGGGGACATTTGGCATAATCACATTCATTCTTATCATAATTTTCCCGCTTCTCTCTACTATTAAATATTTACATTAATTACTAATAATATTATTTAATTGATTTAGATTTAAATTAGGTTTATAAATAATTTAAGAAGTAGATATTTTTATTAGTGTTAAACCTAAGGAAACAAATTTTATAAAATAAGAAACCCAAAATGTTTAATTTATTTTTGGGAAAAAAACAAATAAAGGTTTAAAATAAAAGTTTAAAAATTTAATATAATTTTTTTATTAATTATAGTTCTTAACCATGTATTATATTAGAATATAGTTTTATAATTAATAAATTTTATTTTATAAAATATTTTATTTGATCAACTCGTGTAATATACGGGTTTACTAAAGTTAGTTAATTACATATTCACTCAAACCAAAAAATCAATTATATATTTTCTCTTTCTAAAACATATACATTTTACATATTTATCAAGTTTATTAAAATTACTTATTGAATAATTATTTTACTCGTATTTTTATTAATTTACTTTTACATATTGTCATTCCTAAGATCATTAATTACATATTTATTAAAGTTTGAGTTTTCTATATAAATAAAATTAACAAAACCACAACTCCAAATAAAAAAGATTAAAACTTCATTTGAAAACAAAAATCACTAATAATCAAAATTATATCTTCAAATACAAAATACAATTGTCAGAGTTTTAAACAATTATAATAACAAAATATCAATACATAAAAATATTTATTTGCCGGTGGCCATTTGGTTCATTGGCACTGGCTGGTATGGATAAGAGTTTTGTATCTTGAGTTCACAAGTTTAAATCCTATTTTAGCTAAAAATCTTGCAAACCAATAATAGGGGTTGCCAGTGAGCTCTTCAAGCATATGCAAGTTAGGAGGTTTTATGAGCTAGTCAGTTTCCTACTAAAACAAGCCGATGCCCTTTTAGCTTTCAAAGATTAGGACAAAGATATTATTCTATCATTTTATTACAACATAAAAAAATATTTTTGATCTTTTTTACTTAGTTTATCATATTCTGATGGTCTAAACAACATGTTGGCCTAAATGTAGTTTTCACTTTTATACATATTCATATCTCACACAAGAAAACATATTTTGTTGACAGCAATTAGTCTTTAGTTTACGACGACCCTGGACTTCTGCTAGAAGAGAACTACAAAAGAACCTGTGTTATGTCACGTGTAATATAACTTTCGATATATTACAACTTTCACATTATAGGATTCCAATTTAATAACTGAAGATTATACAACTTTCACAAAACAGGATTTGAATTTACTAACTCTAAAGATTATGCTTACGCTTGAATGTATACACATACGCAACTGTAGACCTGAGCGTAAAACTCCCGCCACATGATCCTCTTCACCAGCCGATGCTCAACATTAATAGGCTCTATGACCATAGTTACTTCCTGCAACAAGATTTCCAAATCTTAATTAACACAAAATAGTGATATATGTATCCAGCAAAATATGAACTCATAAGTTATAACTTGGTTTTAAGAAGTGTGAGGTGTTCTAAGAAGTTTAGGTCCCAAAATCCAAGGCGCAAGGCGGAGTGTCATGTGGAGTTGATCTATCTATAACCAAATAAGCTTTAAATTTAATTATAATTTATGTAAAATACATACCAACTTGCACATTTCGTCCTTAATCTTCATTAACTACACAGATTAACTTTTACGTTAAGGGTTTGCACATGTTACGCCGTTTAGTTAAACATGTGTTTATTTGGGGCGTTAAAAGCGATTTAGGAAGCTACAAGTTTCTCGCCTCTTTTACATGTTAGCCGGAAAACTATTGATAATCTCTTCATTCTTTTGGTTGTTTTTAAATATCTGCGTCCCAAAGGTTGATATTTTCTAAATTTTCTGGAGCTGCGGTCCTAATTTTGACCTACACGTGCAAGAAACGCCACCTCCGGACCCTGAGGCACTTTGGATGTGGCCTCCATCACCACACCCCTCAGGCACGCTTTTTAAAACCAAGATTTATAAAGTTTAAAGTAGTTCCAAACTAGAAACGTAGTATCATACCATGGGAGCTTAAATGTGTCTTTCCACCATCCTTGTTTGGAGCAATTCTTGACAATTTTGTCAAGTCGTATGATGATCTCGGAAAATTTTGGTCTTATAGCCAAATCCGGATACCAACACTCCTCGATTAATCTAGACAATAAACATAAAGACAGAAAAGAAGCATTCTTAGTTATTTTTAGAGGTGGAAAGTTCAAACTGTTTACTTATGAATGGGTAAATTCAAGGTGTTTTAACTTTAATGGGTAAAATAAAAATAGCTTAGAAGGAAATGAGTGGTCAAAAGCATCAAACAGCTCGAAAGTCTCCCAAAGTGTATTTAACACATATAACCTCCTAGATCATATTTATTCAAAAAATTATATTATTATTGAAACAAGATGTCCATCTTTATCATATTTGATGCCCTAACTATTTATAAAACTTTGGACAAAATGTTTTGGTTCAGACCAACCGAACATAATCGGCCCGGACAAGAATGTACCTGTTTGACCTGAACCTGTTGCCACCCATTTCAACCCGAACCCCTTACTGGACCCGAACCCATCCATATGCCACTGTTTTATACGAAGGTAACTCGCAATGATTGGAATACATGATTCCAGATGTTGTGTAAAGAACAAAGTGACTTACTCTTTTAGGTCTGGAGGGTAATATTTACATTTTATCTTAAATAGCGGTCTCTTTACATCTACGCACATCAGCTTAACGGCCTCATCAGGAGCCTTGGGATGAAATGGTTGGACACCCTCCATCATCTGATCCCATAGTAAACAAATCAAGATCCAACATTGAGATAAATATTGTAAGAAAATTGTTAACCACCAAGATACCAACAAAACAACTCATAAGAAATGACATGATGATCATGTATACACATATATGATATGACGTACTGCTTTAAATGATAGATGGAAAAATGAGCAGGTTAGGCCAGGACTACGACTATCCACAAACATTTTTTGTTTTGTATTTATTTAGTTTGGAATTTTAGGCCTCTCAATACACTTTGGGACTGTTTGACCCATTTGAAACTTAGCTAAAAAAATTACTTCCGCACATTTGACCCAAAGCGATAACCAAATCCTTTTACTCACTAAGGGTTAAAACTACCACTTATATTGTGTATATTAAATGATATAAAAGGCATAGTTCTATCTATATTTATTTGAGTTTAGGAGAAGTTACCTCGTAAAGAATAAGGCCAAAAGAGTATACATCCACACCTCTATCAAACAGTTCGTCATTATAAATCTCCGGTGCAATATATAAATCTACGATCAAAAGAAAAGATTCAGTTAATTGTTTGAGCGGTATTCAAAAATCGATCTTTATGTTGATAATGCACAAAATAAATGTTTCAATTTTCTGTTGTAATTATGTTACAAAATGTAAGATTTCATATATCTAAGCAAATAAAAGGAACTTTATGTATGTCTAGTACTTACTTGTTTGATCAATGGTAACGGGCTGTGCTAATCTTGCTTTATTTGGTGAAATTTTAGACAATCTGATTAAACCAAAACCTGCAACCTTCAATTGGCCCCCAATATCCAGAAAAATATTTCTGGCACCTTCCATAATTTCAGTTAATAGAGAAATCTCAAAACACAAACTCATAAATACCATATTACAGAATAGTCAAATTCTATTAGTTGCCTTACTTTGGCCTTAAATCACAGTGAATAATTGGGTCTGGTTTACATTCATGAAGATAATTCATTCCCCTGCAAAATCATATTTAATCAAGAAAAGAAAGTGTCGTATAAGAAGTATGCGCAATTGGAAAAATGGTGGTGCGTCAAAATGGGTGATATTTAGGGCGTTAAAATGGGTTGTGTTGAGTTGCCCCCCTCCCAACCCCCCTCAAAAAAAAATACCTTTTTTGGTCCCTTCATAATTTTATAGGTAAGAACAAATTAGATATGACTACATACGGTGATCCGACTTCTTCAATAAAGCAATTTAGGATGTGAAGAATTGAGTATACTCTAGGCATCTTTTAAACAGTTTGAATTTAGATTTACCCCATTAAACAACTATTAATCAAACATAACCGCAATTGACGTGCTTTTTTCTCATAAATGGAATGGAACGAATCAACAACCCCTTTTGAAGTACGTGAATTGAACTTACATAAAGAGAGTACTATTCTACTTGCCTGGCAATTTCAAGAGCAAATTGAAGAGCACTGGATAGCAACAAGCGCCCTTTGTTTTGAAGATAGGTTCTAAGATCACCCTGAAAATTCATCATGAATTCAAGCTTTTTTATATTAGATTTTAATCCTTTCTTATTTTTGTTGGTTTTGTTTTCTTTGACTTACGCCGGGGTGATGCTCGGAAACAATCATCATGGGTATTCTTTGGGTGACAGCTCCAACAAACTGGACCACGTTAGGATGTCGGACCTTTTCCAACAAAGTCAGCTCATATTTGAAAGCATTTCTGCATATATGAATAAATAAGAGTTCATTACTAGTTACAAGTGTGTTGTGAAGCCATGATACAGTGGTTCGGCAGGTCAAAAAACAGATTAAAATGGGCTCGGGTCAAAACCGGTGCCCTTAAATTAAGGGTCAAAACAGTATAAGAACCTTTTTCCAAGATTTTATTTTGAAGTAATTAATGTGTTTAACATGACCATATAAACTAAATTACCACAATAACAAACAGAACTTTAGATAAAGAAAATTATGGGTGATTTTTAACCTGCTGGACTTTTCAAGCCATTTGACCTATTAGCGGGTTCTAATTGCCACTTACAAATTCAATATTAAGAAGTCAAATACAATGACAGAAAATCAGATATTATATGGCTGATACCTGGCTGTATTTGTGCTATGATTATATTTTGCTATACATATAGCCAATTATCACTTTGCTACCTAAAAAATGACTCAACAAATCAAGCTTGTCTAGCACTAGTCTTTTCTCATATCTTAGATAATAACTATCAGATTATATTCTTGTATTTCAAAGAAATAGAAACAATAGGAATTAGGATGTGAGTAGAGGTGGGAATTTTGACTCACTTAATTCATATATTATTGGGCCAATCCCGATTATGTTAACTCAAATTGTTGGGCCACATCTTAAATCAAATATAACAGTTCGATTCGGGGTGTGGTATATCTCTATTCTCTAGCCGTCAAATTCAAAATAATAGCTTAAAAGAAAATCCATCAAAAGTTGGTCAAAGGGATCGAAAGGTGCCAAAAGTGTATTTCTTGTATAAAACCTTCTAAATCAGGTTCTGGTGTATCTCTATTCTCTAGCCGTCAAATTCAAAAGAATAGCTTAAAAGAAAATTCATCAAAAGTTGGTCAAACGGATCGAAAGGTGCCAAAAGTGTACTTCTTGTGTAAAACCTTCTAAATCATTTTATTAAAAATTATTTTTATTTAGATAATATAACTTTTGTAATCATATATAACACAACGATTGCTTATAGATATAAATTTGGGGGGAAAAAAATGTTCCATTCAACACAATCCATCGTATATAAAAAATTACTCGTTTTGACGCATTACCCAGCCCATCAATTTATCCACCTCTAGATATGAGTGTCTTGTGATTCCATCTCTATAGTATCATAACAAAATACATGTGTGTTATGGTTATAACTTATACACTCATGTATATAATCAACATTTCATCTACTTACGAAAATAACATTAACAAATGGAAAAAACAAGTCGAGCCACATACATGCTTTCAGGATCAGAAGAGCTATCTTTGTCTAGTATCTTCACAAAAACCTTTGTGCCATTCCATTTACCAACTTGATAAGTTCCCTGTCAAAATGTCTGAAAGTTGATGTACGCATTGAGACAGAATGAGAGAATTATATGAAGCATAGACCATAAAAAGCAGTATTAATTCAAAGCCACATTTGGATGTAACTATTACACTTAAGACTAAGCAAAAACGGTCAGGACCAACCAAACTGGTGGCCAAAAACTGGAACCGGTGTGATTCGGTTGGGCCAGCAGTTTGCATATATCCTTGCTCTGGTCTGAAACCGATGGAACCCAATAATAAACTGGATCCAAACTAGCCAAAGGTAGTAAATTGATCACCAGCAGCAACATCTTTGTCCATCATCATTAACTTCTTTAATTTCCCTCATCCCCATACATATCGATTGGTGTGCAGCATTTTCAACTTATCCAAGAACATATTATTTCATCCACACAAAGTGGTATGTTCAGTATGCATCAAGATAGGTATGCGAAGATTATTTTTTTAGCAAATGACAATTAGAGGTTAGAACATTACTATCTTTTATTGTTATGATGTTTGGGCTTGTTAGATTAATATTAAACTAAAGGTACTGTTGTATTTAGAGATGCGTGGGATCGAAAATATTAAATGTATAGCTGAGCATATGAGGTTGGATACCAAGACCATTGACCATGAAAGTGAATCACTCAGTTGGGAAATGTTGCTGTCAAGGGCAACTGGATCGGTGAAGCTAACGAGGAGCAAAACGACCCATAATTATGAACCACCGAAACCAAGACCCGCACGATACGTACTGGAGACTAGTGTTCCAGTTTTCAGTCTCCTTCTCAACTCAGTATCCGGTATATAAAGATAATTTGGTAACTTGTATAAACTGATCATGAATCAAGTCAGTAAACCATTAAACACTATACATAAAGTCAGATGATGCATAATATGTCAGCAATGTTCATAAGCTTTTTTAAACAACACAACAAAAGAAGTGCACAAGCTCAAACAAACAGAAAAGAAAGAAAAGTATTACAATCCTTTTATCTAAAATGAGTAAAATAATTACAAAAAACATTAGCTAAAAAGCCTAAAATGGGAACGGGTCAAGGCAGTTAAAGTCAGTCAAAGTCATCCTAATTCGTTTTATTAAAGAAGTTAACTTAGTCTCTTCATATCTAGTTTTTGTAACCATAATCAATGCATTAAAAATTAACTCAAAATGGAAAATTTAAGAGGGTGCACGGGCCAACAGTTTCAACATGAACCCGTTTGACCCGTTAGTCAACCCGTCCATCTTACCTCCTAACCTGTTATCCCAAACTAGAAACAACTTTATATTAAAAGGGAATCAGTCTTTTGAGGGTGTGCAGGCCAACAGTTTCAACATGAACCCCTTTTGACCCGTTAGTCAACCAGCTCGTCTAACCACCTCTCCTATTACCCCAAGCTAGAAACAAATTAAGTTAAAAGGGAGTCAGTCTTGCCTTTGAGACACGATCACCTTTCCGAATTTGAAGGTCATGAGGATTGAGCTCATACTCTGGAACTTGTCGGGGATTAGCAACAAACATAGGCGTCTTTCTCGTTTTCTAACAAAATTAAAACACATATTCATTACACTATTCCAAATTAGAAAGTATCAACACATTAAAAACACAATAACTGCATAATACCGGAACTTTGGCTCCACGAGCCTTCAGTATATCGTATGCATACATGTTTCCATAGCACTTAGCATCAGCAGCTGCCTATCATGATCAACATTGATAACAATAAACAGATTATCTAATCAAGAAACCAAAAAACAATTCCACCTCAAAATCAAATATCAATGAATATTATGATGAATCTAAACTAAGTTAAAGTCATCAAATAGTCTGATTCAATCGATTTCGATTGATTTATACCGTGCTGCCCCAACGATCACGGGCGTCGATGTTAGCCTTACGACTCAATAGAAGCTGAACAACATCAACATGCCCTTCACAAGCAGCAATATGCAAAGCAGTACGACCATCAAGATCGATACTATTAACATCAACACCATCATCAAGCAAATCTCTAACCCCCTGAACGTCTCCTTTGCTGGCAACAAACAGTAATTGCATAGTGGAATCTAGGGTTCCAGGGAGAGCAAGATCATCGTCCTTCGTGGGTGTCCGTTGAATCGGGTCAAGCGATGATTGCCGACCATAGGTGAATCGAAAGTTGTTAGGATAAGGATCCAGTGAATTCTGACGCTTGAAGCTCAATTTCGCGCTGAGGTTCATGGAACCCGTGGATGATTGACTCGAAATCCCTCGTTTCAGTTGAGCTGTTCTATCCATTGCGATCGTGAATTTGATTGTTTCGCCCCCAAATTCGATCGAATTAAGGGAATTAGAGCATGAATTGATGCGATAACGGTGGAATTGAAAGGGGGAAAGGGGTTGGATCGATCAAGAGGTTGATTTAGCTATTGAAGCTCTTGATTTTGATGAAATTGATGGAAGATTGGAAGTTGTTATGAATCCTTAAAAGGGTTTAATGATTGATGAATGATGAAATTGAGTGAAATATAGTTATCTACTTATCTTGATGAACAGATGTACGAGTGTGGAAGATGGAGACTCCGTTGAAAGTATGTCAATGTCTGACTCGTTTCAATGCCGCTCGGACGGCCAACGCATACATTTTTATAAAATGAAAAATTCTCACATCGTCTCTTTTGGTGAAAGTTTTCCATAAAATATCCTAACCTTCTTCTCTCACAAAATAAATATGTGGTGTTAGTATAATACGGACGGCCTTATAATAGAGGCGTTAGTCATATAATATACATAACAAAAAATAGAGGTAGATGATCGTAATGGAGTTCGGTAAAAAAATTAATTAGCAGATGAGAACGATCATATTGTAGAGGTTGATGGTCGTATATGCGGATGCACGTATAATAAATTAGCCAAACTTGTCAGGTGTAGTTTATGTTATTACATCTTCTTATATTTACATTCGCTTCTTATTGTATTTCATTATGGAATTGATTGAGGTCGGAAGTTCAATTGGTTTTATGTTTTTAGAGTATTTATAATGGATTTATCAACTTTATCCTTATCATCAAATTTTAAAGAAATAGTTAAAGATACTTCTCCATTAGATGCACCTTCATTAAACTCTATCATTATCATAAAGAATAAAAATAGTGCGAGTGTATAAAAAATATAGAGATAGGGAATAAGATTTGAGAGGTTTTGAAAAATAATATATAAATTTAATGGATTATGATGTTTTGTCAAATTACAGGGATAGTGATGGTGAACTCACTGTTAATGATTTTATCCGTATAATATGTTATCTATTTATTCTGTTAGTTACATAGTTATGCTTTTAAAGTTAATTTGCTTCATGAATCGTGTTTTTATTGTTATTATATCTTCTGGAAAATATATGTAAAAAGAGTGGCTGATTTGTTATTTATTTACATTGTATCTTAAATCTAGAGGTGGAAACTTCAACTTCATACTAATATTGGTAAACTGAAATAGCATAGTTTAACAAGAACATGTCAAAAATCAACCGATGTTTATTTGTAATGCGTATAATCGAATAAACCATTTTTATTCATCAAAGTAGGTTATTAATACAGTTTTATTCGTTAAGATTGACAAAATGTTAATTTCTATGTATGCCTACTTGACCTAACCCTCACCAAAATATCTTACTGTTTTGTTTCATGTATTGAGTTTAAAACTACAATTCATGTCCTAAAATTTTTGAATTTGGTTGTAGCTGAAGTTAAAACTAGTTTTTTTTATGTTTATAATGTTTACTCTTTTGCGTTTCGAGAAAAATATTCGGGGGCCCATAGCAAAACTCAAAAACACATGAAGGATTCTCGAAGAGTATGTGTGTTGGTCAACAAAAATGTGTTTAGCTCAATAAAAACCAAAGTTTTTCACTTTACTGTTCAAGTTAATTAAAACGAGTATGATTGAAGACGTGTTTTTAGTTGAGCATTGCTTTGTTACTCTACACCATATGTAGGCTCTCGTTAAGAAGTTCTTGTGACAATGGTAGAACGAATCTCTAGTATTGTTATGATGTTACCAACAATGTATTGGTTTTATACTCTTAACTTCACCCAGCATGTATTTAACCATTTCAGCTCATTCATTTTACCACCTCTAGCAGAGAATCCCAACAACTAGAAAGAAAACGAGACACCTAAATATCATGGATTGACATAAATCATAATAATAAATAATAAATATTTAAATAAACAAATAAAATTCGTGACCCTTGAAAGAAAATCCATGAATATAATGTTTGAAAGGTAATTAGGTACCCAACAAAATTTTATGTACATTTAAAATAGGGTTATATAACCCTCTTTAACAAACTATCTTAATTTCATCAAGAGTAACATATGAATTTGTATTTTCTTCACATCAAAGTGAGAAATTTAATTTTTTTGTTTATTGTTAAAGGTTTAAGATAGAGATGTTAAAATTAAGATATCCAAAATTTTCGAATAGTTGATTTCATTATCCGACTTCATATTCGGTTTTTTGAATTTTTGAAAGTTTAGATATGATTGAGATAACGAAACATATATCTAAAATAATATACAATAGATTATATATAATAATTTTTACATTATACATAATAACATTTAAAAGTGAACGTCTATAGTAACTTGATGTTATTAGTCAACGTGGCATTACTTTAATGGTTCATGTGTCTAGCATGTACTTTTATTCATTTTTTGACTTGTTTAATACATGTATCAAACAGTTACACCATCGTCTTTTACAAAGCCACTTTCGAATATATACACCACTACCTTCGTCGAAAAAACCTTACGATATGAGACCACTACCATCGCTGCAACCAAATAACTCGTCACCACCATAACTGTCTTTTTGCAAAGCCACTTCCATTAGATCCACCATCACCATCACCGGAATAACCTTAAAATATGAGGCCACCACCACGGCACCACCATTGCAACTCGCAAGTGGAAGTACAAGGGTCAGGGGGTCACTTCACCTTTCCCATGGGATATAGAGCTTAGTCGTTTTACTTTTACTCGGACCTTCAAGATATCTTTAATAGATTAGTTGATCTAATGAAAGAGAAAAGATGAAATAACTTGATCTGAAAGAGAAAATGAAGAAAAAGCTTGATCAGAGCTTTCTTTTCCGATGATAGAGAGTATGCGAGTGTTTTGTTAGTTGTTTATGTGAAGAAGGAACATGATAAATGATAATTTCTTACCTAATTTAAATTATTTTTCATTGAGGTGTATAGTTTATGCATAGTAAGAGATGGCAAGATCATACCACGTGCTACCTTAGACATTGGAAATGTGAGCTTCATGGTTAATTTAATTTATTGAACTAATTCATTTAATCTTACCATTAATAATAGTATTTATTGTATTATTTAAACTAAAAACAATATTATGTACAATTTGTATGTTTTTATATTAAATACACAAGAAATTTTATTCAGTAAGTTAATTAACATGTTTTCGCGTTCAATATGACTAAAAGAATACATTATCTATCTAGAGCTAATTATTTTGTAGAGCCTTTGTTTTTACGAAAGAAGGCCCGGGGTTCAATCCAAACACGATTTAATTTGGTATGATTTAATAGTAGGTATAAGTTACGTTTGCCATTCAAAATAAAGATCTCGCTGCAAAGCGCGAGTACACTCTTAGTTTAAAACAATTAAAAATATAATATTGGGATTGGATTAGGATTTTTCTAACCTTACTATCCGAATAGTTATGAATATCCAGATTTTCAGATAATTTGGGGTCAAAATTTCAAGTGATTTATTCGAATAATTTTACTTACTTCTGGTTTTATGGAGAAAATAAGTTTAACTGTGTTTTTAGAAACTAATAAATATTGTTTAATGTATTTGAATAATAAAGAATGCTACTAATATTGTATCATATTGCCAAAGTTTCTTGTGGCATTTAGTTTTTATAATTTGGTATTATTCACATTAATTCAAAAAAAAAAATTGCAACATAAGCAAAATCATATGAACACAAAACTAATATGCATTATTTTGATAACAATTGCAAAATAACTCACTAGGTGTTTTTAAAGTATACTTAAAAGATTGTTGGGCCAAATGAGACGATGTGTTATTTATACTAGTAACTTTTAATCTAGAAAATTCTATTCTAGATAATTATATACGATTCAGCAATTCTACATAGATGTGATTTCAGCAACTTCCAAAGAAATATCACACCTTTTCATACATCTTCATACTTTCCATATTATTCCAAGGATATTCCATGAATCCTGATTGATAATTAATAATCACGTATTAGTCATCAAAGTATTCGATATTTTAAGGCTAGAATGAAATTTTCTTGAATTCCCTAGTGTTTCGATCGTCTATATTACAAACGGAAGGTGATAACATGCTTGCTAATCTGCTTTAATAAGAGGTTTGAAACTATTTATTCTTAATAGATCCAAAATTACATCAAGAAAGAAATAAGATGGCTGTAGTTATTTGATTATTTAGCAAAAAATAAAACAAAATAAACTTAATATCTACTCAATTAGTACAATGTCATGCCAAATATGTTAATGAAATCGAATGAATACGTTATATCATTTTATACTAGGTCTCGTTCCACCGAATATTATCTTTTGTACGTTTTTTACTAATAATTATTTTAAAAAGTAATTAATTGTTACTTAAATTATTTATTAATACTACAATATTGAGATTTAATCTACTGGGTTTAATAAAATTTAATATAGCTTAAAAGACGTATACATTATTTGTTTTGAAAATCTCTACTCTAATAAAAAGGTAATGAGAGGTATACGTGACAGCATCACATTCTTTCTTACAAAAGTTATTCGACTCTCTCTCCTAATTAATAATTACTATAATTACTGATAATACAATTTAATTTATTTATAGACTAAAAATACTTTTAATAAATTAAATAAAAGTTCTTTCTATTAATGTTATTTATAAAATAAATAAATTTCTATAAAATAAAAATTTTAAAATATCAAAATATTTTAAAATTGGTACTTTTAAGTAAAATATTTGTAAATAAACAATAATTAAAATTGTGAGTTATGAAAATGAAACTTTTTTAAAACGATTTGTTTTGAAACAAAATATTTAGTTTTTTTAAACAAAAGAAGTTTAAAGAGTTAATATTACTTTTTTGTTACTTATATCCTATTAATACGTACTTTCAATTATATCTTATCTTAGAATATTGTTTTATAATTAATAAAATTTTATTTTATTTATTTAATACGTATAATACACGGGTTACTAAATCTAGTAGATAATAAAACTAGTAATTTGACTCTCGTCACATTAAAAAAGGAAGGGGAAAAAAGTAGTAAGCAACAACATCGAACCAAAGGCATCATCTTTAGAGGGGAATGGATTGTTTTTTTGTTTATAAACTGTAACATAAATTACTTAATCTAAAAGAACTTGGAGTGGAAAATAGTCTAAAACCTTATTGGACACCGAGGCTGGTTTTTAATTTACACTATAAATGAGAATTTGAATATTAATGAAAAACATGTTATATTATTAGATTTGAGGATTTTGTAAGACGTGAATCATTAAGTTTCACCTGTTTATGAAAAGAAAATGGTATGAAATTTTGTCACGTTATTTTTCTGTCTTTTATAAACAACACCACAACCATCAAACTCACAGCGCGATGAGTGGGTGTTTATCAGGTATGACTCAACGGCTATAATGCTGTTACCTTTAAATTTTTTTTGTTTATTTAAATACAAACTATTCAATCATTTCTTATTTTTCACAACCATATATAATTTCTCACAATATACACAAGTATGGATAGACAGAAAAGCAAAGTTGGTGGTAGCAAAAAAAATCTAGTAGCCGAGGATCCGGTTCGAACCCAAAGGGAGGTGGATCAAGTGCGAAACAAGGCGGTACGGGCACACAGATTCAAGGCTATACACCACAACCTCCACCGCAACAATTTTACTCTCAACCTACACAAAATTTTCAACCACAATTATTTACACACTCACATGGTCCTACTTTGGTCGCACCCCGTCGCTTCGAACCTCAATGGAAGCGCAAAACTCATCCCACTATAGGTTTCATTAAAAAAAAAAAAGTAAGTAAAAGAGGTCCAACGAGTAAAGTGTTGCCAATGATAAAGTGGTATAAGGGGAATTGAGGTGCATGTGAGAGCATTCACACTAGCTTCCCTAATCTTATTCCTATATTTACATTAAAAGCACTACTTTTTTACTATCTCTTTCAATTAAATAATACTTTTTAATATCGTTTTCATTACCTTTTCTCTCTACTTCACTCACAACAATTTTTAAAACTATTAAAAAATTTATGAGGATTGTACCGTGTTTCCCCAAATATGAGAAATTACGGTACAATCCCGATAAATATTCCCCCTACTTCACTCACAACCACTAACAATCATCCCCCAAAATATAAAGCACACACTCAAATAAAAAATAAAAAACCTATTATAAATGCGTTGATATGATAACACAGAATTAGAGCCTCCCACTCATTATGACTTATGAGTGGAGTACAACTTATACCCGTACCAAATCAAATTAAGATTCATAAATTACTACAAAACCAACTAAAATACCGGTTATAAGCCTCAAAAACATCGGAGAATGTGACACCACATTACAAAAAGAATTTGACTAGTCTTATCACTTATGTTCCAACAACATTTTGATTAGTATCATTCTTTGATAATGACAAAATTATTAACATGTGTATTATACTAATAATAACATTAATCAACTCTTATCGTTTAAAAGGAATTAAAAAATAATTGTTTCAAACTTGCAAATTATAGGTTACATGATATATCTAAAGTCCCTACGAGACGTTATAATGATAATGTGTCTCTTTATATCCTAAAGATTGAAATATTTATATCATGTAAGTTATAGATATATACGTATAATAAAAATAGATAAAGTTTACCATACAAAATAACATTTTCATATGAAATGTACGAAGTAATCATGCAAAAAGAAACATTACAAGTGAAATTATAACGTATGTGTTATAATTAACCATGTAGTGATGGAATTATCACGCAAATGTGAAATTATCACGTAAATATGAAATTATCACGCAGTAAGATACCTTGCGTGATAATTCAATTACTGGATAATTATCACGCAAGTGTAATCCTTCTTATGTAATTATTATTTGTTTTTGCGAGATAATCTTGTTCCAAAATTCGTACACTTTGCACGGAAAAATCAATCGGTATATTGACTTTCCCCAATAAAAATAAACTAAGTGCTAATTTATAAACAAGATATATCTAACAATAATAGCAAAAAAAGTATAGGAAAACTAAAAAGATCTATTTCAAATTTTAGTCTCATTAATTACAAATCATGGTATTATATATTTTTTACATTTTTTTAGAATGACTAATTATACACACAAATACTCTTACTTCTAAACTACAGCGGTACACAACACCTAGATAATCCAGGATAACTTGCACCTTAAAACTCAAACCTATAATTTGTAATTGAGGGGAAAACATTATTTATCACTACACCCAACACCAAATCGGTGAACACATATAAACCCCTAAAGTTAACTCATAAAACTAACCTATTTCACTCTTTATATACAATACTTAACCCGTATCAATTTGAAGAAGAAAACATCATGTGACAATAGAAACAAAAACCATTGACATATTATTATAAATATATGTGACAATTACTATTAATAATTTAATTTAAAAACAATACTTGAAATTTCTTGAAAAAAACTATATGACAAAAAATATAATTTGCTCTATTATATATAATCAAGACAAGTTCCACATTCACATGGTCCCTTAAACAAGGATCTACTTATGACCTCCTCATATGTATTCCTTTAAACTTAGTGTGTATATATATTTTATGTAAAATTAAATAGTATTATAAGAAATTAATCCATTAATTTTAAGTATAATTACTTCCTAATTAAAATAATAATAAATGCAGAAAGTAACTCTAAAATCTCCACCTTATATACACCCAACCCACCCCTTCAACCCCTCTCAATCAATGTTCATAATCATGTCGAAACATCTGATCATCCTCTCACTCGCCACCATCACCGCCACCGTCTTCTTCACCGGAACCACCGTCTCCGCCGCCACCGTTTACAACGTCAAAACCCTCGGAACAAAACCCGACGGCCGAACCGACTCAACCCACGCCTTCATGGCTGCATGGTCACATGCATGTGGCTCGAACCAGCCCACCACAGTATACGTTCCTAAAGGAACGTACATGGTGGGCGGGCTGCAGTCCACTGGCCCGTGCAAGAACCGTGACATTACGGTTGGTATCGATGGAGCCCTGATGGCCCCATCAAACTATTTTGTAATCGCGAAAGCGCGATACTGGCTGTGGTTACAACATGTAAAAGGGGTTAAGATCGTTGGTGGCACCATGGATGCACAAGGTGCGGGTTTGTGGGCTTGTAAGTCGTCACGTTTAGAAAAACTGTCCTGATGGGGCCACGGTATTGGTTTATTATTATTGATTATTTGATAATATAACTGTTTTGTTTGAGTGTTTGACGATAGAGATTAACATTGTTGAAGCATGCATTAAAACATAAATGTTATTATAGTATCTAATTCTTTTTAAACATATATAGAATATTATGTAGGTGTGTGAATTTTTGATACGAAAAAGTTAATTGGTTTGAGTCTCGTATAAACAGGTTTGGGTTGAACCTCGTGAACACATTTAGTTAAATAAGTCATATTTGTGTCGGATTAGGGCTAGGCTTTTATATACGCTTGTGCCTAATTAAATTTTGGGTTCATGTGGGTTGTAATCCTTTAACATATTTTCACTAGCTTTTTTTTAAACGTGTATTATATGTACATTAAATTGGATGGCTATTATAAGCCAAAATTTAAAACTTAAAAGACGAGACCTTTGAACGTGTATTATATAACTACAATGCAGTTGCGTTATATATACATTTGAGCTTTTTTTTTTTTTTTTTTTTGAAATTCTAATTTTAAATTATATATTAATATTGTAAAAAAATAAAAACAGGAAAAAATCATAACTTCAATGCAGTTGCGTTATATATACATTTGAACCATCTTTTTCTTTTTTTAAATTCTAATTTTAAATTATATATTAATACGTAAAAAAAATAGAAAAAAATCACAATAAATAGCTCTTGTGTCCACCCGTAAATACGCGTGTCATGTCGAAGTAAATATATCTACCACAAATTTCAAGTTTCTGCAACGTTCAATCTCTTGCAAATTTTCAAATTCATCCTGCAAAATGTAAATATATCATTTTATCACCCCTAATTCACATGTATTGTTAATTAAGCAGACTTTAGCAATTTTCAACTCGGAAGATGTTAAGGTGCATGGATTCACTTCAGTAAACAGTCAAATGTTTCACATCGTGGTGAACGGTTGCAATAATGTGAGAATGGAAGGGGTGAGGGTGAAGGCAGCGCGGAGCAGTCGTAACACCGATGGCATTCACGTTCAGTTGTCCACTGGAGTTACCATACTCAACTCCAAAATCAGCACTGGGGATGACTGTGTATCCATCGGTCCTGGTGCAACCGGTTTATGGATCGAAAATGTCGGGTGCGGACCCGGCCATGGCATCAGGTATCAACAACTTCATCAAACTAGAGTTGAGTTTGTAACATTATAATAACTTTATTCTATGTATGATTTTCCTAGGCATTTTATCTTTTTCTACATTTTGTTAGAAATATTAGGGTTTTATAGGGTCCGAATTATATCAAAATTTCTGACACATTTTTTATCATTAGAATAATTTATAAAAAGTTGACCACTTTTCTAGTAGTGACATTCAAATGTATGTTTACAGCATTGGAAGTTTGGGTAGGGACTTAAACGAACAAGGTGTACGGAACGTGACGGTGAAAAGGGTTAACTTTAAGAGCGCCGATAACGGTTTAAGGATCAAGTCATGGGCGCAACCGAGCAATGGGTTCGTACATGGTGTTTTGTTCCAGAATGTCATCATGAACAACGTCAAGAACCCGATTGTCATCGACCAAAATTACTGTCCGAGTCACAAGAACTGTCCCCATCAGGTTTGTTTTCCATCCTTTGCGCTTCATGTTTATGTAGTTTTCATTTAAAAAAAACAAGATAAACTTCCAAAAGATACATATAAAAAGTTAATCCTTTTCAAAATAAACATTGACTTTTTAAATTCTTAAAATAAACATGCACTCATAGTACCAAAATGCGAGCAACATAAAGAGATATTTGTGCGAAAACACACTCCATGTTAACAAGTGGGGTGCGTTTTCACTCAGGTACTACATGTCTATTTTATGATAGTTAAATAGTTTGACGAAATTAATATCTTACTCGTCTATTTTGATAATATTCCCTATAAAATAATTTTTTTTACGATTGCACGCAGGCGTCCGGCGTGAAAATAAGCAACGTGAAGTATCAAGACGTCCATGGGACATCGGCTACGAAAGTGGCCGTGAGGTTTGATTGCAGCAAAAAGCATCCATGTCGCGGTATCACGATGCAAGATGTGAACTTGAGCTTCAAGAACGTGGTTCCAGCGTCAGCTTATTGCGCTAACGCCGGAGGAAAAACGTCGGGCGTGATGAAACCCACAAGTTGTTTTTAGAGTGAGTTAGTCGCCGGAGTTGCAAGTGCCCGTGGCCGAAAATTATATGTGATCGCCTGGCTTTGCATTTGAGATTTTGATTATTTAGTGGTAGGATTAATCGGAGGTGATAATTGTCTCATTGGGATTTTTGTATGTTTTGTTAGTTAAATGTTTGAGTTAATTATACGGATGTTGAATATTCACACTACGTCCATGACTCTTTAACTTTGAGATATTACACCTTTAGTTTTTACTGTTTTACGAAATCATAACACGTGCTATTTTTTGAGTGGATGGTATATTATATTTTACCGATAGACTTGTTTAAACATTAAACTTACGAGTCTAACTAATATTACTTTTTAAAGTTCATACTTGTTTTTCAATGAGTTCATATATAATTTTGATATGAACTGGATTCAAACTTTTAATATACACTTTTAATTAATTTAATATAGGGTTATTGGATTTTAATAATCCAAAGTTTCATTTATTGGCCGGGATCAATCCCAACTCAGGAAATGTTTGCAGACACTCCTAACTTTGAACTTATTTTTCTTCAACGATCCCTCACTAACTGAGCGTTAACCTCCGTTAGTTTTTTTTTTGATGAAATGGGTCAACATTAAGCCATTTTTCAACTACGCCACCGTCTAGCCTCTATCAACTCTTTTTTTCGGTGTCTAGCCTTCAACGACAACTGAAATCCACCTCCAATGAGTTAAGTTGTTTAGATCAGAAGGTGAAGATTGACATGTTTTAGGGTGCAGAAGTATCAGATTGACGGACCAGATGCTTGATTTCAACATTCTGCTTAGTTTTTTGGGCATATAAATAGTCCATGTTATCGAAAAACTAACGGTGTTAACTTTCAGTTAATAAGGGATCGTTGAAGGAAAATAAGCTCAAAGTTGGGAGTGTTTGTAAATATTTTCTTAGTTGGGATTAATCCCGGCCAATAAATGAAAATTGAGATTAATAAAATCCAATAACCCTTTAATGTAAGACAAACCAAAAACAAAAGAACATATAAGGGAAAACATGAAATAAATTTATAATGTGAGGTATATTTATGCATACGATTACGTATCCTCTCATGTGAACCTTAATATCGATCATCATCACTAACAAACCCGATCAAGTATGATAATAGATCACGTGTACCAATTTCAAACACAATGTGTATACATACATATGTTAGCACAACTTGCTCGTTATAAACATTGACAACCTTCTATTGGTCCACTTACATGTGTAACACCCACATTTTGTAAACTCCTTTTATCTATTAACTATAATAAAAGAAGGTTTTAAAATGTCATTTGTCAACATATTATGTTTTTTAATTTTTATTTCCCGCCTCTCTCTCCTAATAAATGATAATAATATATATAGTAACTATATTATTTAAAATATTTCCACAAAAAATAGATATTATAGAAATTAAAAACTAGATTTTGTTTATTTAAAAACACACTATAGAAAATGCATAAGATACAAAAATATTATTAAAGAAAAATCTTTTTTAAAAATACGAACTATTTTAGAACTGTTTTTTGTAAGGAGGATTTTTTTTTAAATGAAATTTAGAAGAAAAACCAAAACGTTTTAAAAAAACAATTAAAATATATAATTTTATAAAATGAAAGTTTAAAATGATATTATTATTGTTTTTACTTTAAATATTTACTTATACGCAACTCAATCATATCTTATTTAAAAATAATATTTTTAAATTTTTATAACAAACTATTTAATATTATATTTACTCAACCCGTGTAATACACGAAATACTATACTAGTATTGATATATGGCACATTTAAGGAATCATCACGTGTTATATAAAAACTGTCATAACAATTTCACATATTCCTACTACCACCACCAATAATCCAATATTGACTCTTGTTTTGGCTTTATTATTCCATCTTTCAACAATTCAAATAAAACAATGAGATTAGGTGGGTTCAAGTGTTCAACCATTTTCTGACCAAGCGATAACAATTGTTTATCACAAAACATTTTTTTTTCATCCGATTTTATAATGGATTTAATAATCACCAATTTTACGTAATGTTCTCGAGTTTAATAAATAAATAAAAATGAAGTTAAAGAGAGAAAAAAAGAGAGATAAAGATATAACACAATTTCATGTTTAAGATTTCTAAGGAAAGAAAAGAGATCGTGATTAAAATTGGGGACGTACGCGATATGCTTTGAATAAATATGTGATTATGAAGGCTAAGTTATCTTTTTGTATCAAGTGAAATAATAAATTCAACAAATGATAAAACCTTTATTTTGTATTTAATTACTTTATTTTCAAATTCCTTACTTTAAATAGAAAAGTTAAAGGAGATGATTGATGCATGCATAAAGCCATAAAATGTGTATAATTTTGAATTTTTAGCACATAATACATTGTGGAACATGTTACTTTTGTTTAGTTTTATGTGCAGCAGAGTCTTTGGAGTCAACACACACTTATGGAATGTTGGAACTCAAATCGAGACATGTATACAAGAGATAGATAATAAGAACATCAAGAAATCAATAGACTAGGCCAGAGTGGGTGTAGACTACGACCATGGGCGTAGACTACGGCCACCACCACTTCATTTGGGTGTTTTGCACACCGCAGGGCAAAGGACCTTGGCTGTTTTCAATGTGACTCGCCGTAGTCTATGGCCATGGCCGTAGTCTACGACCACCTGACGATTTTCATCATTTTTGGCATAGTTTTTATTGGGGATTTCGGGATTTTTGATGATTCTACGAAGGAAGAAGTCTAGGAATGAAGGGGAATGAATAAATACAAGTGACAAGTGTATCTTTGATCATCAAAACCAAGATTGCTTCTTGAATTCATCATCCATTATCATCAAACATAAGCATGTGTGACTAGTTCACCCCTGATCATTTTCGGGTGCTTGTTTTGTGTAATCAACCTGAGTTTTATCATTGTTAGTCATAAATTATGTTTTGCATATTTGAATTGTTTGATGTCTAAGTGGTTTCATGTGTTTGATGTTGGTGTTTGTGGAACAATTTAAGGTGTATGGATTCAATGTAGCAATCAGCCATTTCTTGGTCTTGAATCATTAAAAAGCATGATGTAATGTTGGTATTTGTGACTTTGTTTTGGTAATAACATGTTAACATCCTAGTACGTGCCTTTCTTCAGTCTAGAATCGCTATGTAGCAACATATCAGATTTCTTAGTTTTGTGATTACCCTTTTATCATCTCGTTAAACTAAATTACGTCTATGTAATTTACTAGCATTGATAATTAACTCAGGTTATACATTAAGATTCTAAATCCAATCCGGGTGTGATCATCTTTTATTTAATTACAACCAAGTTAATACTTTAAAGTGTTTAGTTTTCAATCAACAAATCAAAAATCAAATCTTTTTTCTTAATGTTTATTCAAAGCAAACAATTCAAATTAAACATCATCCACTAACTTCTTGTGGTTCGACACTCTTGTTTGCCCTAGTTAATCTAAGGTAAATAAGACATATTCTCTTTATCTTTGATCGGTTCAATAACACCAGTCAATGATTAATAAAAAACTCTTATTTCTCTTCTTTTCATTTTCTTATATAAAAACCTCAAAAACAAAAATATTTTCTAGCATCTTTGTACTTCTTTATATTTTTCTCTTTAAACAAAACTTAAGAACACAACGAAAAAAAAAAAACTCGGGTACACAACATAAAAATAACAATACATATGCAAATGCGAGAAACATAAATTTAACTGGAGTGTTGTTGAATGTATCTCATTCTCACGCATTTAATGGGTCCTCCTCTATATATCTCAAAGTGCATATGAAAAAAAGTGTATCAAATGTATCTCTCTTCAAATCATTAAGAACTCAAGTTTTATAATAAGTGTAAATTCACTATGATGATAGAACTACTTTAAGTTTTTAGTGTTATTTTATGTATTATATTATCTTTATCTTTGCAGGCTACCATCCACCATTATCTTCTTTCTGGATGATCTTTAAAACAACTTTTGTTCAATTATAATGTTTTTTCTATTTGTTTTATTTGATCGAATGATGGCTGCTACCGATTAATCATATGCCAACTGCCAAGTGGTTCCCACATTAAGATTCCATCATTCTTCTCCGTCCATTCTTCGATGTTACATCTAATGGTGGTCACAGTGGCGAACCCAGAAAAAAATTTTATGGGGGCAAAAGTGAGACGATTACACAATTTTAGAGGGGCGTTCGGGATTTTCGTATACATATAACACTAAAAATTTTATTTTTACGGCAGTTGCCTCCCCACCATATACACTAGGTCCGCCCCTGGGTGGTCATATCTCCTTTTATCTGCCTAACTCAAAAAAAACTCTCTAGAATTAACAGTGAAATAATATTTTTTTCACCGATGTCGGTTTTTTTTTTGTTAACTATTTGAAATTTGTACTAGGGTCGGATAAGGTTAAATAAGTAATGATAACTTGTCGTTAGAACTATAAAAGTAAGAGCTAAATTTAAATTTTTGCATTGGGATGATTGTAATTAGGAAAAGGTGAATCATCTTTGATAACTATCTGAAAAAAACAACTAAGAGCATCTCCAATAGGGCGTTTTTAGCCCTTAAAAACTTCACATCATCCGTTTTTTAGACCAAGAACCATTGGGGGGTTTGTTTTTGAAGGTAGAAGTTCATGGAGATAAACACCAAAAAACATCTGACATTTTCAGAGGTGGGCCAGGGTTGGGTTTACGCGTTACTCACCCGTTCACCACTGGAAACACCACTTCCCGTCCGACTTGCACTAAAAAAAAGAAAATAATATATTTATATTAATAAAATATTTAGTTTTTCAATATTAATTTAAGTGTTGGGCGTTTCAAGTCAACCTCATACGCCTGAACAGTGCTCAAGTGCCTGAACAGTGCGCCGGAACAGTGCTCATGCGTCTGAACAGTGCTCATGGGCCTGAACAGTGCCCAAGTGCATGAAAAGTGCGCCGGAACAGTGCTCATGCGCCTACACAGTGTTCATGCGCCTGAACAGTGCTCATGTGCCTAAACAGTGCGCCTGAACAGTGCTCATGCGCCTGAACAGTGCTCATGTGCCTGAACAGTAAATTTAATTTTTAAAATTTAATTTTTAATTTTTTACAATAAATTATTATTTATTAAATTTCAAATTTTAAAATTTTAAAATTTTCCTCTAAAAAGTATTTAACTTTTATATTTTAAAATTTTAAAGTTTTAAAATTTTCATCCAACAAAAGACATATAAATATTTTATTTATATTTTATATTAATATATAAGATTATATTAAAAAATAAATGTAAAAGGTGATAATGATATGACAATGTTTTTAGGTGTTTTTAAGTTTTACCATTGGAGAGGTTTTTTGGGTTTTTGAAAAATAAGTGGTTTTTTAATGTGGCTGCTGACTAGGCATGTTTTTGAATGTTTTTTGATTTCACCATTGGTGATGGTCTAACATATTTAACCGAATTCGATAATCATTTTCATATTTCAACCGTAATATGCATAACTTATATTTCTTGGATAAATCTAAAAATCTCAAGAGTTGACATTGAAAAATCTCATGGGTCGATTAAAAGATATTAAAGAAAACATAATATCTTACTTTAATCGAAAGTTTTTATTATTTGTTTTTTTTAAGTTTAAAAATATTAATTTCAGTTCAAACATTATATTATTTTTTTTTAATATCAATCCAAAGTTTTTATGAGTTGATGATGAACTGTATTTAAATTGAAAAAAATAATTTTAATTTGAAATTAATGTTTTTATAGTCTATTTAAAAAAAGTGTGTGGATATTAGGACACCTCAAATTTATAAATTAACACTACAAATTTCCATACGAGTCATACAGCCTCATATGCGTCGTATAAGAGGGGTCGTATAGCCCTATACGGGGTGTATAACCCCTCTGACAGCCCCCTGAATTTTTCCTCATAGTCAACGTCGAAATTTGTCATACGCGTCGTATAGTCCTATATGTGTCGTATAGGGGGTCGTATAAGGCTATATGGGGCGTATAGCTCTCTGACAGCCCCTTGAATTTTCCTCGTTTTCAGTGTTTTTCGACCCTATACGCCACTTATGGTGCCATATGAGACGTATAGAATTATGTCGATTTATAACGTGAAGTGTCTATGTATTAGGACCCTAAAAAAATAAAGATATTTTTGTTACAAACCAAATTTAACTTTAAAAGTAAAATCTAACCAAATATAGGAGGTCGTTCCATAGATTCAGTTCTCAATTCATATAATATTGGCATTCATCAAAGTTCTTCCCTCTTGCAGTCCTCTTGATCCCATTCCACTTTTCATCAAGAATCTAGAGATTTCTACCTATTGGGACGTGGGAATCTAGTGTTTTCAAGCGTATTGATCACTAATTCATCAAAAGATTTGATATTTGGATCATGGGTCTTGATTGATTTGCAGTCTCTTGAATCTTGACCCCCTTTGACTTCCCATCAAGACTTACGGCTTTCTGCACACTGGAATATGAAAATCTGAAAATTTTCAGTGTTCTTGCTCACTAATTCATCAAAAGATTCTATCTTTGATTCTGGGGTTAGAATAATCTTGGGATTTCTGCACATTGGAACACTCAAATCTGATGTTTTTATAGTGTCTTGATGTCTGATTCTACAAAAGATTCAAACTTTGATTCTGGGTGAATCCATTTGCTGTTTTCTTGATTCTTGACCCCTTTTCACTTTCCATCAAGAATCTAAGGCTTTCTGCATACTGGAACATGAAAAATTGCTGTTTTACAATGTGTTTTTATTGGTGATTCATCAAAAAGATTCATTAAACAGTCTCTACACAAAGTGAATACAGTCTGTGCACAAAGCTGAAGCTAAGTTAAACACAGGATAGTCAGTTTTTTGGTTGTGTGTATTAACAGTTATGGAAAAACAGATTAGTTTCCGGTTAGGAAAGATGGAAAAACAGAAGAGTTTTCGTGTTTCGGCCATGGAAAAACAGAAGAGTTTCAGGTCAGCTATGGTGAGACAGATGAGCTTTGGTGTTGACAGAAGAAAAACTAAAGATTCACCTGGAAAACGAGGGGATTCTATGCTTCATTTGGCTTGTAGGGGAGGAAATCTCACGAAAGTCATCGAAAACCTTCAGAATCTTGGACTTGATGCACTATCTAAACAGAATCAAGAAGGGGAAACTCCTCTTTATGTTGCTGCAGAGAATGGACATTCTCATGTTGTAGCTCAGCTGTTGAAACATATTGATCTTCATACTGCCTCCATTGCTGCCAATAATGGTTATGACCCCTTTCATATTGCTGCCAAACAGGGACATATAGGTATGCTTTACCCATTGCTTATAGTTGAAAGTTAGTTATTAGCTTGTTAAGTTTCCATTTGCATTATGAAACTAAAACAAACAAACAAACGTACACATTAGTATCATGTTCATAAAAGTAGCATCTGTGGAGGAGGGTGAGATGAGGACAACCCTTACCTCTATTTCAGGAGATAAAAGAGATTGCTTCTAATAAGACCTCTGGCTTAATAAACCCCTTTTGCAATTGATAGCGTGATATTGAATACTCTGAATGCTTTGGGATATTGTAATAAATGGTCGAGTATTTGGCAGATGTCGATTATTCAAGAAATTAACGATAAAGGGATCAAAAGGGCCATTTGCTGGAAATCTGTAATGAGATTAATTTTTATGTTATCCTGGAATAACCCATTTTGGCAGAACCTGTTTTAACCTGAATCAAATTGATACTTTTTAAATGGCTAATTTTGACCTGACACACCCGTTTGCCAGGCTTAGGCTATAATGAAACTGTTATTTAACCCTGAATAATCAGATAATTTATATATTAGATACAAGTCCAAACACCCTCTAAATGGGTGTTCATGCAAATATTTAGGCTAAATTTCTTTATCTTGATTTTATAGTATCTGTTATCTTCCTTCTACCAAATTATTAGAATTTCTGTCTGCAACCAGAACCTGAAAATTAGGGGGCAAAAAAATGATTATTTTATAAATAATATTTTTCAAGTTGATTCACAACTTGCATTAATGCTTTTAACATATTCTAAGTATCTGATCTTGCAGAAGTTTTGAGGGAACTTCTGAATTCTTTCCAGAATCTGGTTATGACCACGGATTCTTCGAATTCAACTGCTTTACACACAGCAGCAGCTCAAGGTCACATTGATGTGGTCAACCTGCTTCTTGATGCTGATTCAAATCTTGCAAAAATAGCCAGAAACAACGGTAAAACAGTGCTTCATACCGCAGCAAGAATGGGTCATTTGGAAGTTGCAAAAGCTGTATTGATTAAGGATCCAAGTATCGGTTTTAGGATTGATAAGAAAGGCCAAACTGCTCTGCATATGGCGGTTAAGGGCCAAAATATGGATATGGTAGTTGAGTTGATTAAACCTGATCCATCTGTTTTGAGTTTGGAAGATAATAAAGGGAATACCGCTCTTCATATTGCAACGAAAAAGAGCCGTACTAAGGTTTTTCCTTCACCCTTGCAGCTTGCTTATCCGCACACTGCAGGCAGAGGTGGCAAGATGGGCGGGTCGGTTAACAGGTCAAAACGGGCTTGGGTTGAATCAAGTTATTTTTTAGTACATGTCGTAACTGGTCAGGTAGGGTTGGATGGTAGTCTAAATCTTTGGAAAAAAAATACAATTTTTGGAGGTTTTGGGCATATTTCAAACAGTAACCCTTTTAGCTGAATTTTTTGACTTCACCCATTTGACCCGTTTAAGATAAACACGACCAAATCAGCTCGTGCCTTATTAAATGCGTAGAAAATGACACCTCTAATTGTAGGGTTTACATGAACATACAAAGTTGTATGTTATTAATAATAATATATAATATATTGTTCTTGACTTCTTGTAACTGTCAGATTGTGAAATGCCTGCTATCATTTGAGGACATCAACGTCAATGCTGTCAACAAAGCTGGAGAGACGCCTCTTGACATCGCAGAAAGCTTGAAAAATACAGAAATGGTTGATATCTTAAAAGAAGCTGGGGCTGCTCACTCTAAAGACTTTGGAAAACCACCTAGTGCGGCTAAGCAACTCAAGCAAACAGTCAGTGACATCAAACATGATGTTCAATCCCAAATCAGACAGACCCGTCAAACGGGATTCAGGGTTCGCAAGATTGCAAAAAAGGTGAAAAAGCTCCACATCAATGGGCTAAACAATGCCATAAACTCAGCCACGGTGGTTGCGGTTCTTATAGCCACAGTGGCTTTTGCAGCCATATTCACTGTACCGGGCCAATATGTTGAGGAGAAAACAGAAGGTTTTACCCTTGGGCAGGCCAATATAGCCAAGAATGCTGCAATATTTTGTTCTTTTTGTTCGACAGTTTAGCCCTTTTCATCTCATTGGCGGTCGTGGTGGTTCAGACATCTATTGTGGTGATTGAAGAGAAGGCTAAGAGACAACTTGTATTTGTGATTAATAAACTTATGTGGTTGGCTTGTCTTTTTATATCGATCGCCTTTATTTCTCTGACCTATGTGGTTGTGGGAAGTCATGAAAGGTGGCTTGCCATTTATGCCACTGTGATTGGTGCTACAATCATGTTGACTACAATCGGGTCAATGTGCTATTGTGTTGTAAGGCATCGGCTTGAGGAGACTAAGTTGAGGAACATAAGACGTGCCGAGACTCATTCGCATTCTTTTTCAATGTCAATGGCGTCTGATTCTGAGATTTACAGTGAGAGATACAAGAGAGTGTATGCTGTCTAAAAGAAATTGAGTTCAGAGGTATATGGAATTATGAGTTCAATTGATAAGTGGATCGACATGGTTTTCCCAGCTTGCTCGAACCGGGACTTAAAAACAAACAAGGTCCAGAGGTCAGAAGAATAGTATATCAGTTGTCCTTCCTGTGAGTTTGTACAACTTTCTCTGTAATAAATTCTAATCATAAGACAAACAGCTGTGTTTGTATATAATTAATAATACAATTTCAATGAAGGAAAAGTTGTGCTCTTTGCTTTCACTTTTGATAAGTAATTCGTATGTCATGATCGACCAACAATGAAATTACAGGTGGCAAACTGTGCGGGGTAGGCGGGCGAGGTAATGGGTCAAAACAGGTCTAACACAGATTTTTTAAATTTGATTACTGTGTCAAAATATGATAACCAAAAATATATTATTTCAATAATAATTTAATTTTCTGAATAAAATGAGTTAGTAAGTTTATTTAGGCATCAAAAATACAATTTGACCTGTTTCCCTTTTAAAGCTATTTTTTATCATACTTTACCTGTTAAACCATTTTGAGACTAAACATAACCAGAATTGACCTACCTGTAAGTAAACGGGTCGAAATTGCTGACTTGATATGAAGTTATTATCACGTCTGGTGCAAGTCAGAATTCTTTTGTTGCATGATTGCACTAAATAATCATATAATTAGTTAAATAAACAATTACAATTTTACCTATCTATTGCACAAAAATTAACAGCAAAAGGATCTTGGGAATCTGGCACTGCATCAGCATGTTGTATTTACATCAAGAAGCCAAGTAGCAGCAGATTCTTGTCTATTTTCCCATTCTGTACTAGCTAGCTAGTTTAATTATTCAATGTTCATGTCTACTTCGATGATGATCATCAGACATATCATAGTGTTTAGCGGAAGATCGATGATGTGAACTTTGATGTTTTTTAGAACCGTGACCTTTTGTTGATGGTTCACGACGCACTATATCCTTGGGAGAATAACGGTGGTGTACATGACATTGGTAACTTCTTGTTGCAGTTGATTTGCTGCCTCTAATTACTACTGATAAGATAGCTACTCTGTCATGAGTGTCTTCTGAATGCCAATATTGTTGGGCCCCATCATCTTCTGAGGTAAGTGAGTCATCATGGTGTATTGAGATTTCTGCTGCGGTTCCTGGTTTTATTATGCCTACAGCAGGGGTCACCTACATCACAATATCAATCATTATACAAAAACGGGTCAATTCAACTTGTATTTGTTTTTTAATGGGTCAAATGGGTAGAAAACAAACAACCATACGCAGTAAATTAACACTCATACAGTAAGGTCTGGGGAGGGTGAGTTAAGAGCAAACCTTACCTTTATCCATGCAATAGAAAGGTTGCTCCCAGAGTGACCCCGGGTTCAATGGGTAAAATGGGTACAATGTTTAAAAGAAAGAAGGTAACTGGTCAAAACTCATCTCTCGTGTATTCAACTGCTTACAACTGTCGTAAATCATTTTATCTAGAAAAGGTTATACTTTTAATTACTTATAAAAATTCAAGCAATTGGGCAAAAAGTGTTGACAACCTGTTTTGACCCTTAACTGTATTTTGAACCAAGCCATTTGGGTTGGTTACACAACCCATCAGACATGCTGTTTTAACACCTCTACATTCAGTTCCCAAATCTTGAAAAAAGCCTAGAAAAACAAGAAAAGGCCAGCAGTTGCTTTAGATTACCTCAATCCACCTAGGAAAACCAAACGAGCCTCTGTGTCGATACTCTGTTTCGTCACCATCATTAATGGCAGACAGACCTTCACATAAAATTTGAAAAATGGCATCGTCTTTGTTGCTTCTGTTAGTGATTGTTAAAGAGCGCGTTTCTTGATTTTGAAGAATTATTTTGTCTGTACCGAGTGAAATTTCTGGAACACAACGTAATTCTTCACGTATGGATCTTATTTTTTCATTTGAAATGAATATTTTCCCAAATTCTTGTCTTCTCACTGATCTATCAACATGAGCAACTTGGACTTTAAATTTGCAGCGAACAGGTTTGTGATCACTCTCTACTACATCCATACAAGCTTCATACCTGTACATGTCATCACAAAGAAATATGATTTCATAAAATAAAATGTAGTGTAAAAAGCGGAAAATCCCCCAAAGAGACTTACAGCCAAACTGAAGCAACAACGGGGCATGCTAAACTGCATTCTGATGTTGGTGATGAACGATTGTCTCGATATAATATTCTATCACACCATGCGGGTATACGTTTTTTCTCCCCAGAATCATATCCTGAAAGAAAAAAAGATCAGCAAGGCAATTTTTCGTATGTTTTTCATAGGCTCATTAGAGGTGACAATTTTGACAAATTTACTTATGAATGAATCGATTCTGGTTAAGGTTTATCTTTCATGCTTGAAGGTCATCCAGATAGTTTTTAGTGCAAAAACACCTCCTAAATATTTCTATCCAAGAAAGGTGGATTGCTATTGAAGTGGTATTGTCTTCTTTTTACATGTTTGACTAGCTAATTAAATAAAAATTCAGACGAGTCGATTTTTGTTATTGCATCATGTGCTTCATTATTGGTGGCAATATCCACGAAATTACTTGTGAGTGAGCCAAGGGTTATGTTTTATCTTCAACAAGTCATCCAGGTAAAATAAAAAAATAGGTACGAAGAAAACAACACAACGGGTCAAATGAGTCGAGTCTAAAGTGTATATTAATCACCAAAACCTCTTAAATCATTCAAAAAAGTTATATTTTTATTGAAATAATATAGTTTCTTTAATCATATTTTATACTGTTATCGTTGAATAAATTTGGGCAAAATTAACTCAGGTCAATCCGAGCTGTTTTGACCCGTTACAATCTCACCCACCTGCCCATTTTTCCACTCCTAATTTTCATCAATATTACCTCCTAAACCTGCTTTCCCTCTTTCAAACTTGTAAGTTGGAGGGAATCTGAGTAAGGCTTCTCTCATTCCCTGGAAAACTCTACCGGCTTTCATTTCTGCCCTTAGCTGGTCCTTCTGTCTCAGCCAATCAAAACTCCTTTGCGAAACAAAGTCACGTGCTTCATCATAGGTTATTCCAAAAAGACGGTAATTGAAGTCTCCACAAAAGATAACCATATCAGCTTCTGCTAGATCTGGTTTCCCTTCATCCGGATTAATAGCCAAAGGCTGTTGAATAGAAAATAGTTTCATAACTTTTAAACACAAATAATTTACACATACATATGCAGACATTTAGATACATATAGTTTTGTTATATTCTTACAGTGGAGGGACGGAGCGTTTGGGCAGTAGAAGATACAGCAGCTGAAAGAATGAGGAACAACCATAGCAAGCCAAAGGATGAATAAAGCACCCAAAATAAATATGTAGAGAAGACAAGAGAGCAACAGAAAAACAGATATCGTGCCATACCAGATGCATTATTGATTGATCGCCCAAATGTGATATTTCTGTATATGTGGTTAAAGTCAGCATTTCGACGGTTGACTGCTTCCAAATGTGCAGCCAGGTGGCAGTTTACAAAGCACATTATTCTGTCATAAACTCTTATTCTCAACCCTACACCCCCCTGCTCAAAAGTCAATGGACCATGATCACTACTTGCAGCATCTGTTATACTCTATCCAAATGATATAAAGAAAATGTACAAAGAGCAAAGAAACATATTTCTAGTTGGGTATTATCATCATTTGTGACTACACTACTTCAGTTCATGCTAGAAAACTAAGATGAAAACTCATTATCACTTGATGAAAACTTGAAAAAATAGTAGGAACACAGTAGAACCACGTTATGTCAAGATTTTTGTACATGAAATATAGAGGTGGCAATATGGGTTGTTTATGCGTGTTCGATAAAGGGTCAAAATGAATTGGTGTTGTTCAAAACTCATTAGGTTGACCCGAAACACTTTATGTCCAAAATAGTTATTTTCTATAAATAATTAGTGCCATATATGACTACAAAATCTTTATTGTTACAATAATAATCTAGTTTTTTTAAGATGGCTTTAGTAGGTTTGATGCATTAAAGATACACTGGGCAATTTTCAACCAATTTGACCAAATTTCTTTAACTTTTTGCGCGTTTATAGAGAAACATAGCTAAAGCAACAACCTAGAATGAAAAGTAAGGCACTTTAGTGAATCAACATGATTACCTTGTTACCAAATGTGCGACCCAAGCCACATGCAACTGCTCCAACATCAAGATCCCCTACGTGTGTTCTAAGAGACTTTCTTACCCTAAAAATAGACATATTAGAATAATGTAACATATTACAAAAACTAAAGATATAACTATTTGGAGATCCTTTAGAAGAAAATACAAAATATAAACTTGGTCTCAAAGAATTTTGAATTTCACATCAGTTTGTATGAGTCTGTGTTTATGAAAATTATACCAAATGGCTATGAGCAGACCCGCAAGCTGCCTAGATCCTACACGTTCAAAAGTAGATCCTTCACCCGCAGCTTTCCCTATGGCATCTTGCCACCACTGTCCATTAGTACTCCCTTCAACACCTATCTGCACTTGACATGATAGCAATGAGTGCAAAATACAAACAAAAATCTACAAAATGATTCTAAAACATCAGAACACTATTGTTCTGAAAATAAAAGCAAAAGGAATCACACTTGTAGATAAAACACAGAATAAGAAAGATTATACTATATTGACTTCAAGAACAAATAGGTTGACCTCTGTGATCATATCACATAAGCTTCAATAGGGCATGCGATTTAACACTAAAATCACGAAAGTAGACCGTTTTAACACGCTATAGGAGTAATTGCATAAAAAGGTAGCATGGTTGGGTGATTTCTCTGTTGGTATCCCATCTTTGATTTCACCACGAAAGTTAACGAGCTTTTATAAATTCCAATGTAATCACTTTTCTAAATGCCATATGTAACCATGTACCTGTTATATGTCTTTATCATTTTGACCTCGTAACCACTATAAATTACCCGAATTTAAAATTTTTGAAACAATTTTATGGGTTTAAACAAAGTTTGGAACTTTATGGGCACTTTTGTGAGTGGAAATAAACATCGTTTATTACATTTTAATGCAATAACCCCATGCTAAAAGTCAAAAACTGTTAAGAGACTAAAAGATCTTACAGTTTCTTTAGCAGCAGACATTGCAAGAAATCCTGCCCCCATTTCGACCTCTTGCAAGCCGACAACCAAAATATCAACATCAGAAGCTTGTGATCCTACCCAAGAAATAAGTGCTTCTTGACATGGTTTTCCTTGGCCAACATTCCATGTACCAACCATAATCTTTACAGTTTCAAGTGTATTATACATATGTTCTCTTTTGGATAATTCTGGTCTTAAAATGTTATCAAGAGGTCCGGGAGATGAAATGTACCACCCGCGTATACCACCATGGGTAGCTAAACTAAAAACCGACCCGTTCCCAACTACCAATTTTATAACAGGACCATTATGTGCAATCCAGCCAGCAATCAAATTTCCCTCTAGATCAATCACTTGCACCATACCACTCACATACCCTACCCATATCCGTGGCCCGTAAGTACAAAAACTAAGAACCGCGCAATGATGGTGATGAAAATCATGCAAACGGTTTCCATTAGCATCCCATTGGACCAATACACCGTTTGAACACCCGGTCCAAATTGTTCCATCATATGCAAGCAAAAGGGCTTCGGTTTTTTTAGCATCTTCAGCTGCAAATGCACCTGTACCCTTTGTTGCCACTCGCCTAACTGCATCCGCAGCTCCTATTAAAGCATTGCGTGATCTTTGAAAAAAACCACCTCCTTGTTTTTCCTTTTTGGATTTTGAACCAACCTTTACACTACCTTCTTCTTCTACTGGTTGATCTTTCTCCGAAGATACATCAACTCGGTTCTCAATCTGTCCATCTACATTGTAAACTTTTAAAAGTTCCCTTGTACGAGCATCCCTGTTGTCACAATAATCAATTTTCAATATTTGGATAACCAGATTCTGCTTCTGCTTATCAGGTTAAATTATTGGTTTTAAATGATGATTCATACTAGCTGTAAAAAAAATTTCATCAAAGAGTAAAATGAAATCATCTAATTTTCACCTATTTTAGTAACCTATTTGAAAGACTTTAAGTCCATCTAACCTCACTTTGCAACAAAAGTGTCCTTTTTGGTTATTTGATGTATTAGTTTCTAAAACATAATTTGTCAAACACTCAAACAACTTGCTATCTTATTATTATTATTATTTGTTAAAATCATCAGCCTAAATCATATGTTGAAATAAATAACTTCTGTAAAGAGAGAGTCAAAAGAATATCATACCACAATGAGAAAGATAGAGAACCAGCTGCCCATATCTTAGACTTCACATTATCAGACAACAGAAACTTGACATCCGAAGAAGATATACTACAAACACCATTAGCTGTTGCTTGGCTTTTAAGGTCAATACCTGACCGTTCGATTAGCAAAGCAGCCATATGACGTTCTTCAGGTGATAAAGAGATTGATTTTTCAACTGAATCCCATGGCCACACCTTTATCACTCCATTCTCAGACCCAGTCCATATATCACCTGCAGAATCCAAACAAATGGTTTAAATGACTAACCCATATCTAAGCAATGAGGATCCAAACTCCCCTAACTATAATTTGAACTAGCTAGTTGAAGGCGCTAGGCATACTTAAGGCGCAAAGGTGAGCATGTCTCCTAGGCCTAAGGCACTTAAAAAGTAGGGCCTTTCGGCTATTTTTAAGGGTTTTAGACATGTTTTAGTCTGATTTCAGCACATTTTTAGATGTTTCAGAGCAGTTTTAGCTTTTTCACTATGTTGTCAATAGCCGACAAGGCGTGTGCGTACGCAACCCAGCTCAACTTTGGCACCTCGCTTCAAAAGCCCCACTGTCAGGGGCTCAAGTGCACTTTCAGACCAAGTTACAGGAAAAAATCATCTAAACATGTCCGAAACAATAAAAGTAGCCCTAAATATCCCAAACTAATCAAAACAAGCCTAACACATGTCTAAGACCTCTAAAATGGTATTCTTATATTATGCATTTCGCAAAAAAAACACCTCACTTTTTAAGCCTCTTGTGCCTAGGCCCAAGGCGCACCCTTTGCATTGAGTGTACCTTTGCGCCTTAGACAACTATGCTTTTTCGGATTTGTTTTTATTATGGTTTTTGCAAAGTTTGACCAATATCTTCGCCTAAACGCCTTGATGGACGTGAGGCCTAGGTGAGAGCCTTTTGCGCCTTTAACTAAATAAAATTCAATAACAAGAATCCAAACACTCCTAAATCATCAAGTACAGCTTGACTTCAAAGATCACTGAACATTGAAAGATTGAGTTACCATAAGAAGAAGTCACCATGGAAAGAACAGTCCCACGATGATACGCCTGAAACGAAAGACCTTCTTTAAACGGCGTATCATCTTTCGGCTGCAGGTCCATTCTCCACGATCTAACTTTCCCATCTTTATGCCCACTCCAAACCAATTTACTCGCGCAATCCACCATCAAACACGTGGTGGGCGGTGTATTCACAGACTCATAAAAAGGGGCTGCATCTTCATCCCCACGTCTAGCCCTACCCCCGATCCCCAACCCCGGTTCAAACGCATCAGAAAAGTTCCAAAACCTAACACCAGTCTCCTGACCCGCCCACAATTGCGTCTCGGTGCACGCAATCGTACGGATGAATCTCCCTACTTGTGTTTCCCTCAACGGATGAGGCCTAAGCTCCAGAGCCGTCGGCCGGCCTGGATGCACGGCGGATCGCGACGGCGCTTTAAAAAACCCCGATCCGCCACCGCCGGCGGAGAACTCCGGCAACGGATGCTGTTCGTCGCACGAGAACGACGCGTTATGACTCCGATTGCCGCTGTTGCTCCGATCGTAGAAGTAATACTGATTCGCGTCGTCGTCGGTGGTGGCGTAGGGGTAGAACTCACGATCTCCGTCGCCGTCGCCGTCGTCGGAGTAGGAGTAGGAGTACGACGGGTTGTGAAACCCGTCCATGGCGGCGGTGATGCTGGCCTCATCAAGGCTGTGCTTCCGTTGCTTGGGGTGGCGTTTGAAGTTCGTACCTGTGTTTGTTCGGAGCTGTTGGGAATGCGATTTCCGGTTGCCGGAGGTTGAGGGTGGCGGAGCGGTGGCCAGAGCGGACAAAGCATCGGCGTCGGCGTCATCTAACCCCCGGCGGCTCATTTTGGGCTAAAATGGATGTGAATTGGAGGAATTTTAGTCCATGAATTGTGATGGATCGAAATCGAGAAGGTGGTGGAGAAATGTGAGATCAAAATGAAGATTGAGAGGAAGACGAAGAATGTGGCTACACGTACGGACAAGGGTCGTTCGTTGCCATGCAAATATTATAACAGGGCGTGGTTTTCGGCCTCTTGGTCATTCAAATGTTTCGAATATTATTATCATTGTTAGGTTAGGATTCATTAATAATAGATAATAATCTATATCTAATATTAGATATAGTAAATTCACGTATTATATGAGTTGAATAAATAAATTATAAATAAAATAAAATTTATTAATTATAAAATGATATTTTAAAATAATATATTATTGAAATAATGCATAAGTAAGGAATATAAGTAATTAACAATGATATCAACTTTTTAAATTTTTGTTTTGTAAACTATTTTTGTTTCTTTCAAAAAAATTAAACATTTTGTTTTATTTTTGTAAAAGAGATTGATGTTTTGAGAAAAATATTATTTTATAAAAAACTGTTTCTTTAGAAATAACATTAATAAAAACATCTCTTTTTAATATATTAAAAACTATATTTAATCTAAAAAGAAATTAAATAATATTATTAATAATTAATGTAATTATTTAACTGGAGATATAAGTGAGAAAATTTTGATGAAGATGAAATACTAGTGTTGCATGTCCCCTTTAGTTATTTTTTTATTAAAATGGAAAGATTTATACAGATAATGTGAGCGGTTACAATGTTACTCTCATAACTTTTAGTTTTTTGTTATCAAAGATAATTTTACTCTAACGAATAAGTCATGTTGATGGCACTTGATTGTGATACACATTTACAGTCTTTAGTGTTCTGTTTTTGCTGATTGTTGTTCAACAAGGTCGCCTGGTAAGGATTGAACCAATTTAAGGGTGGAGCTCAGTATTCAGACGAGACGGGAGGAAGAATGAAATTAGGGTTTGGTTTATACTTATAATGAGTAACCTTCATTTGTCTTGTGACTTATGGGATCCAAGTAGATGTTAGAGTTGTAAAGAAATCTAGTAGATTTCACGTTATTAAAACATAATATGGCACATCATTACAACAAACGGTGTTACTTTCTCATTAGAGAGGGATTACCATTAGTAAATAAACTGAAAGTCATGAGCATCGACTATCAAGTTATTAGTATATATCCTTCACAGTTCGGTTCAAATTACGGTTTGAAACTTAAAACCGTTGTGTAAACCAAACCAGCTGTATAAATGTTATTATTTAGATTATTTTACTTTAAGTTTAAAAAGGTGTTGTATATATATTTATTATATTTATAAACAATCATATATTTTTAAAAATTTAATATGAAATACGTTTTTTTAACAATCCTTTGGTCTAAAACCGTAAATCGACCAGTAAACCGTAAAAACTGGCTGATTCAACTGAGCCAACCAATCTGGCTAATTTGGTTTGTATTATCCTAAAACCATAGTCACTAGTTTGGCCCAAATTATTTTACCAAAACTGTCCAAACCGAAACGTAAAACCCCTACGCAAGGGTGCGTATGGACAAGAAAAAATAGGTCGCACATAACCATACCCCAACACCTTTCAGGTTGTTTAAATTCTCTGAAAACAATAACAAATGAAGAATAATAACAATAATAACAACAAACAATCTTCTCTTTGAGTGATCAAATAGCAAAGGGGCTGACTTCTCTATAATGATTGCAAAGAAAAATCACCAGAAATGAGTAGTGTGGGGCATATGATGTATACACAAAAAAATTCCATGAATCAATCCAAGTAAAACAGGGTTACAATCTTCCTAAGATTCTTTGCTTCTTGGCATGTTTCCATTAGCAATCGGCTGTCGTGGAAAGCAAAGCATATCACCTGCTGCACTTGAGATATGATATCCATGTTACACAGCCTGCAACACGTAAAGAAGATTATCTCATAATGTAAATCAAACCCGAGATTTTAGTTGAACACAGTGGTGTTTAAACGATTTTAAGTGTGACCAATGATGAGATTCTTATATGTCGTGCTAAGGGGGAATTCGGGTGTGATTTTTCAAACTATTTTGAATAACTAGGATCAAGTGTTGATGGCCTCTTAGTCTAGTGACACCTAGTGTTCATCTTACCAAAGCGGTGCGGGTTCAAGTCTCACAAAGCGGACAATAGGTGGATTTAAGAGGAGATTGCAGGGGGTGTATGTGTCAGCCGCTCAAATAAATCTGGGATCGGATAATCAGCTATAATTAAAAAAAAAATAAAGAAAAAAAGAAAGGCTGTAAGTGATATGGTCTAGATGTGCTTTTGTTGTTTGAAGTTGTATCAGCTGTTTGAGTGTGACCAAATTTAAATATTATAAACTTCAATACACACAATGAGGCATTCTTGTGAATAAAGGAGACAGGTCTTGTGAGATGGGAGTAAAAACCTCTAGAAAGGGGCAATTTGGTAAATTTAGTTTTTTTAACCCCAAGAACTTGTTACCGTAAAACTCGGACCCCCACCAAACACAGCTTGCGCTGGGCTGATGGGTTAAAGGGGAAAAACAGTGGAAGTTGGATTCAAAGACACCTCTACTAGGGAGACTTAAACGCTTACCTAAGTTCTACCCCTTTTAAAATTAGTTTTGTAGTAACCACTATGGCCTTGATTCTTCAAAACTTATTATTTGACACCTCTCAATAAAATAGTCTTAAAAATAAGAAAATTGGTATCAACAAATCCACTCACACACTAGCTGTATTAAAAAGAACAAAATAAAGAAAAGAAAGTGGTTCATTTAAAGATATGACAAACCTGCTGGCTTCAATCAATGGGAGGTGATCGTTGTGAGGTTTTTCTATCACGTTTTTTACCTGCATATCCAAGAGGAGAAACTTTTCAGCCTCTAAATACTTTATGAGTAACTACGTAAACAGATACGAAATTTACTTTGCAAAGTGTCAGCATAACTTATACATCAATTATCATGCATTACGTATAATCATAACTCATACTTCAATTATCACGCATTACGTATAATCAGACATGCAAAAAGGGGCAATTGCATAAAAATGTAACCAAAGTCCAATTTCTATTTCAGGTAATTTGTTTTCACCATAAAAACCTTTAAACTTTCAAAAAAAAAATTTTTGTAAACCAAAAAAATGACTAATGTAGCGAAAATCAACAAAAAAAATGCACGCTACATGATAAAGAATGTATTCAAGTAAAAAGATACAACACTAAAATGCTGACATGGAGAATGGCCGTTTGGGCAAGTATTCAAAGAAGTTTACTCATTTTGACCCAAACCACAATTTACGCACTACCCAACCAACACACCTACTCCGTTTAACTTGGTGTTTAAAATAGAGTTCCACTTTAGAATAAAGCAAATATTTTTCTATGCAACAAATAAGGAACAATGGGAAAATAACTAATGTCTTACTTTTGAAAGTAACTCTTGGCTCTCAGGAGGCTGTTTTTTCAAACTTTGAGGCAATATAACAGTAAGTAATTCTGGCATCTCAGCTCGTAGTGCACCTCTAATTACAGCAGCATTAGTTCCAGAAGCTCCTGATGTAAAGATGTGATTTTTCTGCAACAAAAAACAAATATTATTCTCATGTCAACATAACCACATAAAACACAAGGAACCCGCTGCGTATCTGCTAAACTTTTACCTTAGTGTATCATATCATAAAATTCATCTAAAAAAGGAATGGCTAAATGGGTTGAAAGTCTATACAGACTATTATTCAACAATAATGTTTTTATAATGCAAATTAAAAACTTTACAGATCTGTGACTCAGCCCAACCCAGCCCAGCCAGACCCATCTTGACATTTGCTAAAAATTACTCGCTTAGATCTATTACCCAACTCGCACATCTTGCCACCTATAATCAATGTATAATGATAAAATCAGTTCCACATCTACATACCGTTATGACCATAGCATAACTAAGAATCTCAATGAGCTCTTGATGCATGAATCCCATATTTCGTGTCCCAAAAAAGCCAATATTTCGTGGCCCTTGTTGCTGAATCGCTAGTAACTCCTGAGAGGTAATTAGAATGATCAGAAAAATAAAATGCACTTAAATTTAAAAGTCAAATCTTAATATTCAACAATAACAGGTTTGGTAATTAGAATTTATATTGAACAAAAACAATATGGCAGCATGAGGCAAATAATAGGATCTTCACCTTTCATTTTAGAAAAATAAACCGTTGAACTAGTTTCAAAATTAATGTGGTATAAAAGTGGTCGTAAATCGATGAATCTCAACCCCTCGGCATACAAATGGGCCGTCTTGAGTTATGTTTATATCCAAAACAGGTCAAACAGATAAGATCAGAAAATTAGCCAAAAGCAAAACGGATTATAGTCATCTGAAGCATATTTTGAATGCAGAATACCTCCCAACTTATGGAATGGTATGTGTAATCAACTGTTCATTATAAAGGTTCTCGAGAAAATGTGTTTCAGATCAACCCAAGCCACCCAGTTTCAGCATGAAAAAAAGATTCTAACCCGTTACCCGACCCGCCTATTTTGCCACCTCAAGACTTATCCAGGTACAATTTCAGCTAACCATGCTAACAATAAACAAGGCACAAGATAAAACATACCTGTAGGTAATCAACATCAGGTGATGGTTTATATTCTGAGACAAGAACTGCACCTGAGCCTTCCGCAACGGTTTGAGCTTGGGTTGGAACTTGAGTTCCAAATTCATCATCAGAACCAAGCATATTCACTTCATTCCCATCTTCAGTTCTTAAGCAAACAATGCCTTGATGTCTTTTGCCACAAAGCCACTATAAAAACAGAGGGACCTGGTAGTAAATTATCAGTGAAAACCAACTGAGCATTCAAAACTCATTTATCAAGCTCAAGTTGACAATCAACTAGTATGACTTAGGGGGTGTTTGGATACAATTTGCTCTGCTTCATTACTAATTATTAATAGGTAAAAAAATCAGTTTTGGACAATAAGTTACAAAGTAACTGCAAAAAACAGATTATCTAAGGGTAAAAATAAACTCTCTAATCCATTTCACTAACGATCTATACTTCTTTCACAAAAATGTAAAGTTGATAACTCTAACAAATAACTTCTTGAGTAACCAGAATTTGATAAACACTTAAAAATATGATTATTTAATTATTACAACTTCAGACAGCAACAACACATCCTAAACAGTATTTCCCACAGCCCTTTTTATAACAGCTGCTATATTAAATTCTGATTATTGAATATCACATAATCACTTGCAAAATAAACATCCAGACACCCCTAAAACAGTAGTATAGATGGTCCAAACCCCAAACAATGTTGTTCAGAAAATATGCAGGTTAATTGATTAATGCGGATTTGAACACTCAAGCAACTTATATCATAACATAGGTGATGCGATAAAAAAGAAAGATGCAAATGCAATTAGGTTCTAGATATGTTCATTGAGCATGTTGGATTTATGCAGATTGCAGAATGGTAATGTCGCATGCACAATTACTAACGAATGAGCCTAACCAACACGAAGCATACTTCTATGATACAAAATACAATATATTGACAAGCAAAGTAGACTGCTTTTCACTGAAATTACTACCCAAATACATTTTCATTAGTACAGATGATAATTTCAGTTTAGTTTGCATCACGTAACTATGAAACAAGTGCAGTGGACATACAGATAGTTATTATATAAAGGACACTAAATCTAGAGTGAGTTCTACCTTGACGGCCACCTGCCCAGCGTAAGGTGCGTTCTACGTAATCCAATTCCATGAGTTTTCCAATAACAGGTTTCTCATGGTTACCAACATGAAGTCCAAGTAGTCATAACAAAATTTTCAAAAACTACAAAAAAAGGCATGCCTGCAAGCATGAAGAAACTGAAGCAGCAATCCCACATAACTAACACAAACTAATAAAAGATTCAATTCATACAAAGCCCTATCACACTATTAATACCAATGAACCTCCAGTCCTCCACAATGTGAGGAATACAATCTATAACAGAAATTAAGGGATCCAACTGAAATCTAATGAGAAGCACTACCAAAACAAATATAGAACAAACAAACATATGAAATCAAACAAATCAAACATTATTACACATAACCAACACATCAAACACACAATTTGCATCAGAATACAAAATCAAACAACCAGAAATGCTATCACACACACCAAACATACACCAAACGTGCACCAATCGATTCAATCAATCAAACACCAGCACACCCCTTTGCAATTAAGAACGATAAATCATAAACCGAAAGTGGGATTTACGTATACCTGCTTCCTGATGAACGGAATTCGTGAATCAGACACCTTGAAACAGAAAGAAGATGATGAATATGAATATGAATATGAAGAAGAAGAAGAAGAAGAAGAAGATAGACGTGAAGCAGCAGCGATAGAAGTAATAGCAGCAGTAGAGGAAGAAGGGGTTAAAAGAGGCCACAATAATAGCCTCTTAGATGTCATTCTTCTTCAATTGCTCCTTCACCGACGATTATCTTTGCCGGAGAGCCGCCGGAGAGCGAAAATTTTCCGATTACACCTGATTTTCCGGCGACGGTGAAGATATTTTGGTTTAGTTGATTATTATTGTTTATTATTATTATTATTATCTGTTTGGGTTCTGCTATTGTGCAGACACTGTGTGAAAGAGAAGACAGAGAGTGGTTTGGAATTTTGGGAGAAAAAAGGGGTCCTTTTTGTACCCTTTCTCATATATTTATCTTTCTCTTGGATAATTATTAAATTGATAAATTTGTAAGAGGAGACGGTCTCGTGACCGTGGCCGCGGGTGACAATACCGCTCTGAGGTCCTGCTGTGAAAATTAACCCTTTCGACCCGGTGAAAGTTTATTGGGATTTAGCAATTTATGTTGTTTGAACGTAACTTTTAGTATACCACCCAAAATGTACATTGGGGGAATGTGGGAAAATTAAAACGACACCATGTAAAACGAATAATAATGTAGAAGATAAATCTGATGTGATGCTGAAATGACAACCTGATGAATTGAAAAAATTTGAGACGACTCTCACATCTCTAATAACACAATATTGCTATAGATACACCATCCTCACCATCTATATGGATGGTGTAGCTTGTGTAAAAAGTTAATACGGTTTCGTATTGCGTTTGTAAGGGGTGTGTGCTATTACATTAGACACTATATGTAGCTTGTATAATTATGTCATCATCGTCTCTCATAAGGCCTGTATAACGGAATCTCCCTCGTATGGGTGAAAACACCTCATACAAGCAAAAAACACCTCATGTGGCCCAATTAGTCATATGACTCATATAACATGTTAGTAGTGTGCCGTTAGTTAAGAATTGAATGTGTATGGATCGGCCCTAAAAACATATAAAAGATATTATTTTATTCTAGTAATTATATTTAATACTAACCAGCTATTTTCCCTGTGTAATCCAAAAATAATAATAACGTTTGAATTTTTATTAATCCACTTAATATAACAAGATTAGTTTATGGAAAAATCAACAATATAAATACTATAAATATAACATATTCATAAATAGAAAGTATCCTAATGTCTATTTAAGCATGACAACACACTAACATTAAACGGTATAACAATTCCACAAAGAATTATAACATTCTTATAATTAAAATTATATGGTGTCTTTTACCTTTGATAGACATAACTCATAGGCTGGTAGATATGACTGCATGTACTTCGTCTATGTGTACATCATCTTATAAAACTCAAGAATAGAGAGTCGTGTCATGATCCGCAATCTACAGTGAAAAGATAAAGCTTTAGGTGTTAAAACAAACACCAATTAATGTAAATAGAAAACACTTTTAAAAAACTTAGAAATTTTTTCCCATATCGTGTAGTACAGATCGACCGCTTGGTGTGTCAAGATGACGCTCCCATACTGGGTATAATGACTATCCTTAGCAAGCGTTGCTTTCCAGATGTCAACGTCTCATACATTTTACAAAAAAATACTCATAAATACGTATAAAAAATA
Source organism: Flaveria robusta (assembly GCA_025506415.1). Taxonomy (NCBI): domain Eukaryota; kingdom Viridiplantae; phylum Streptophyta; class Magnoliopsida; order Asterales; family Asteraceae; genus Flaveria; species Flaveria robusta. The sequence goes on along the minus strand of CM046471.1, from coordinate 24,835,980 downwards.
CATGCATCTAATTAAAATTAAAATAATAATTAGGTATCTGATCAATCATATCACAAATCAATGGTGATATATTTGATGATGGGCATGGCATGATGATGTTATTGTTAGAATTAAAACCCCATTCATTGATGGTTTTCTACCATTGCCTTTCTCAAGGCAACTTTTCGTGCATCCCATTTATCATAGCATATGGTACGTTTTTTTTGTGTTATTGTTCAAAATGAAACTACTGAGTGAACTTTACTTGGTATCGGCCCATGTGACATTAGAATGTACTCTCTATCGGATTCTTCCATTTTGAATTCAAAATGTTATTGTACTTTGACGGTTCGACTCAATTCCACAAGTCTATGTTCATTTTATTGATCTTTATTCCAACAATATAGACCACTTCTCCCACGTCTTTTCTTGAGAAGCACAACCCACGCCATGAACTAACATTCATCAAGGCAATAATGTCATTTCAATTAAAAGTATCACATCAACATACACGACCAAAAAGGCCATCACGCTTCGACTCATTTTCCTGTAAACCAACATCTTGATCTTTCCATCAAAGCAAATACTACAGCCTAGATGCTTTCTACAACTCATAAATTAATCTATAAATCTTGCACACTTCACTATGATTTTTAGGATTCAAAACCTAATGGGTTGCGTCATATTCACATCATTGTTGGTTTTCATTTATAATATCATTTTTTTCATCTATTTTCATATCTCGTAGAGTCGTAGTCATTGTATGCAGCTATGATACAAGCATAACTGCACGAGTATGGCTGAAACCCTTCATAAAGAACCATGATTTGTAAGTATGAACTTGATTCATGTTGCTTTACTTCTTGAAAACCTTTCTATACTCGGTCTCATTATTGGGTGGATCAATAAAGTATCAAACTTATGCAAATAGAATATGACATGACTCATGAGATAGCCATGCTTGAAACCTTTTGCATCAAACCATGCTTTGTAAATATATTACCTTACCAGTTACCACCTTCTTTATGAAAACATTTATACAATCAATAGACTTGTTATTATTAGGTGGATCAATAAAGTTTCAAACTTTATTATAACACACGGGTGCCTGAAAAATCAATTTCTCGTCATAGTCCTTTTTGGTCGGTGCATTTGTTGTCATTGTCTTATTCAGACAAAACCAACTAAGATCCACCTTACATTTTCCGTAGTTTGTTATCCTCTGATCGATAAAGATACCAATGTTTAATATCTAACTGTATTTTCAAAGTATGTAACCCTACAATACATACAATCAATATATAATACCTTTACGGTTTAACTCGCACTATTGAAGATTATAACGTGTGTCAGACTGTCAGATATAAACACAACACGGTGCGGTTCAACTATCTTACAAAAAAAAAAAAGAGGCGACTTATGAAGTGAAAATTCATCATTATTTTCGTTCATACATTCGAGGACTTAAATGTCCAAAAACAATCTTTTTCATGTATGAAGTGTGAATGTCGGATGGATCGCTCATAGAATCCAAAAAACTAAGAGGCTCACACTTTCACTTCTATGAAATCATAACTTTGAAACTAACATTGTGACTGAAGAAGTTTTGCAGAGGCTCATGTTTTGACCCGACAATATTCAGCTAATCATACAATACTAGAAATCACTAAGGATCCACTATCATGGGGTCATCAGAAGATAATAACGGAAGAAGCCAGTTAAAAAAGCCAACTTGGGTTTCTTTCTTTGATCTCTGTGATGAGTATTCCACAATCATATTCCAAAGTTCACCCACACTCCATCTATGGGAGGTTATCCACTTTGTTACCTGCCCAAAACCCATAAAATTTTGTCATTGCTACAGAAAAAAGAGCGTATTTTTTCATAAAAAATGAGATTTGAAGTTGTCAAAACTTGAGTTAATGTGCATGAGGTTAGAGATGGTAAGATGAACGGGTTGGGTAATGGGTCAAAACAAGTTTAGGTCAGGATGTGTAGTTTTTCCCGTACAAGTATGGATGGGTTGGGTTGGGTTAATCTGCCAACAATATCTTGTTCCTATTCACCGAGCTTTATAAATAAGTACAATATTAGATATTAGGTAAATAAATATATAAAAGGTATTAATCTGATTTCTTTGAATAATCAGAGTTAAGATGTAAGCATTTAGATACACAGCGGGTCACTTTTGACCCGTTTGACTTGTTTCATCTTTAGCTAAATTCATAAAGGTTATTCAACTGGCCCATTAGATGTTTAATATTAACTCAGATTAACCAGTTTCCAAGTAAACGGGTCAAAATTCACACCTTGAATACACACCCTGTAACAGAGAAAGTAGCCATATTCATATCACACAATCATGTGTGGTATGCTTTAAAATGTTACATAGAAGGAATTACCTTGTCTAGTGTCTGTAATGCATCCAACCCAAATGTGTAATACACCATAAAAGGTCTTAATGCCTGGATATAATTGTATAGCACTATTAGTGCGTGCATTCCGTGCAAATATGAAAAAGAGGAAGTACTAACATGAACATACTCGATCAACGTAAATGCAATGATAAATAATCACAAAATTAATTCTTGGCATTATTCTTCAATTGAAAGATATAAAGCGTTAATATTAGATTGCTCATATTTGAAGGAGAGAGATATTACCTGAGAAGCAGCAAGCCATTGTATTATAGCCTTAAGTTCAGGGTCTCCCCCGAATGCACCACAACCCCAATTTCCAGTAACAATTCCTACTTCATCTTCAACGCTTGCAGGCTGACGAATTTCCTGTTCAGTGAAAAATCAGTTTTATTTTTAGTGTACCATCATAGTCTGGTTGATGATTACAAGAAGATTACAGATTTGTGTATTTACAGTATGATCAAAACATAAAAAAACCAGAAAAGCACTCATCATTTCCTTAAATGTCACGCGCACATTATGCCATATTGAATTTTAATGTTTTCTGTAATCAGAGAATGGTTACAGTGAAAAGTTTGGCTTAGTCTAATCAGGTTCAACTAAGTTTATTTATGTTTCCAAGTTCTAACCATTAGGACTATCAACTTAAACCTAAAGTTCCTATCCTGGTTCTCGACTTCTCCTTCCTTTCTTTCATTCTTCTAAGTTGATTTCTGCCCTTTTATGTTGGTACACAACTTATTTGTGGTCAATAAAATTTAGATGTAACAACTCATGAGTATTATGGCCGCTACAATTTATATATGACAAATGTAGATTAAATAACAGTTGCACTTACCTGACTTCATTGTTTCTGCAAGTGCTCTTATGTAATTATAATTTTATCATGGTCGATTCACTTTTAGTTTGCTTTAGATTAACAGATGTGTAATTGATAGATACCGGAATCGGCAAGCTTCGATTTCTAAAGAAACGATTACAAACAGGCTTGATTCGAGATGACCAAGATCTCCAAAAGAAAATCACACTTCAAAATAATCTCTCTCCATCCTAGACTAGAACAGAAAATCAGATACTTAGATGAATATTCAGTAGTTACTCCTAATATTCAGCCACTTCCCCGATACACTGCAGTTTCTACTTGAATAGGACACACTTGACTGGGTCATGGGTCTCCACGGGTCCAATTGGGTTTATTTGACCCATTGGATACGTATCAGTAATACTTCTAGATAAGTTTTTTGCTTTTAGTTTGCTTGAATCTGCCAGATATGTATTGATTATGTTTGATACTGCTAATGATATTAGGTTTTTATATTATATTTCTGGAATGGTATTAATCTTCTATGCCTTTTATGCGCCTCGCCGCCCTCGTGCCTAACAAGAAGCAAGCCCCTGCACCTTGCAATTTTGAAAATTCTCTTTACACTAAACTGTATTTACATGTATGATAATTAAAACTAGAGGTCACAGCCAACACAAGTAATTATTAAATGAAGAACGGAACAAGTTGTTTTGGGTCACAAACACATTTTTATAACTTTATAAAGAAACAATGTGAACTTACAAAAAATAATGTACCCTTTTTAACAAAGTGGTTTAGCAGTTTTTATGCATTTGAGTATAATACAGAGCGCCCATTTGACCCATTTCCATTTTAGTTGAATCCTTTAGCTTAACCCATTTGATTCCTTAGAGATGAATTATAACCCAAATCGACCCTTTTACAAGTAAATGGGCTGAAATAGCCACCTCCAATTAAAAATGTAGATATCATTTAAAGGTGGAAAGTTCTCACACCAAAATATTATCTGAATTGCTTTCGTGGCTTTTAAGATCAAGCTCAGCTTCTGAAAAGTGGTCATCTTTGAATAGTATCTGATATCGATGAGACTTGCAAGGGTCCGAAAAGCCACAGAATGCCTTGTTAACTTCCCTAGTTAATATACTTCACATTAATCTTTTAGCAGAGATGACAATTATACATAAAACAAACATTATAAAAACTATATCAATGTAACAAATTGGTCTAGTGTCTTGGTTTGTTACAGCCATGCCCTTGGTACATGGTTATTAAGTCTAAACATTGTTCAGTTAGTTGATCATAAATTCGAATGAACATCTATGGAGGTTCCAGCAATATTAAAATCAAGTATACCTCACAAGAAATTCATGTCTATATTGTCTCCTTCCAGGATTGACTAAAGCATCAATTGCAATTATTCTGGTTTTACGTCTTCCCATGATATCAGTATCTTTCTTATCCAAGAAGTCACCACAAAACCGAAAAGAAGAAGCATAACTAAACAAATATAAGCATCAATATACAGTCATGTGAAGCATATTAGTGCAGCCAAGAAACCATATAATAGAACAAGAAGCATTATCTGCAATTCTGAACTAAACCAACCAGATGATACTTACCCTGTATATTGAGAGAATCGTTCAGCACCAACAACTTCTATAGCCTCATTATCTGCCATACAAGGCAAGAAAAGCATTCCGGCTATTAATTCTGGATTGATCATGAAACGAATCTCTTCCTAAAAAATGTAGTTACAAGAATAAAAGGTTACAAAATATAAAAGCAAGTGATTTAAGGACCATAACTAGAATCAGCAACATGAAGATAAACTTGACAAAGTACCAATATGGTGGAAACAAGATTGTGTAGAAGGATGTCATCAAATATGACGCATATCAATACCTAAAGATGTTCAATGAAGGAACCAAGATCTAACTTTATATAAATAAAATCCACCTAAACATTTCACTATACATTACAATTAATCACCAATAACACTGATCAAAGAATGATACAGAATTCAAAAACTACTAGTACTCTAGAGTAGCATGCCTTCAAAAAATCATATCATGGATAAGAAATAAGCGAACCTGAACACAGCCTCTTGATAGAGCACCACCACCAAAGTACTTATTTGCAAAATCTACTTCAAGAGCTTCCTTGGAATGATCTTCTATTAGGCCTGAACTACAAACCTATAAGGATGAAAAAAATCCTATTAACTACCATCCCACCCATCTATTACAAATAGACCCAAAACAACAGAACATGCTAGTAATGCAGAATCCCAATATGGCAATATTATAAATAAAAACTACAAGTGAAATTTAATAATGAAATTGAAAACCACACCTATTTAAACAACACAGTGAAAAGACTTTTTGATTTTATGATCATCAACAGAAAAAGCAGCTCTGGGTTTGGTTCTAAGTCAAAAGGAGAAAGGTGCCAAGGATATACACAAAAGACATATATTTAAAAAGGAGTTGACTTCATTCACTTAAGTAGTTAAGTGAAACAGTATGACATGCATAATAAATCAAAATTTCTTGCCCCATCTAAACAAGAAAAGTAGAGGTATGTTTATATCACATTCACACTCATACAAGAAATGTTGTGCAACTAGATTCCGCCAAATGGGTGAAGACAGGTTCGTCTATAAACAAGTAAATTACATTATGTCCGGCTTGGCCGTGTGGGGTTGACCTAAAACACTTTTTGTCCCCTTGTTTACATTCTTTTATAAATAATTAGCGTTAAATATACTGATTGTAGAAGCTATATTATAATAATAATCTAAGATTCACAATAAAATCATTAAGAGGATTTATGCATCAAAATACAATAGGATTGGGTAATGAGTGAAGATGACCAGAAGGGTTGAAGCAAAACACTTTTTATCCCCACTTTTTACCTTTTTTAATAATAATCAGTCTCAAATATGACTGTAGAAGCTATACTTTTTCAATAATAATCTAATCTTTTGAATAAAATGATTTAAGAGGATGTATGTATTATAATACAACAGGACTACAGCAGCAATTTCAACCCATTTGACTTGTCTGCTTCTATAATAACTTTTTTTTAAATTTTACCTGTTAAAAAAAGCATTTGGGTTGTTCATAAGTAAATGGGTCAAATTTTCCACCAAAGAGTGTAGGAATCATAAAGTTTCTTTAAATCTTCTTGTCACATGCAGACTCTTTTGGACAAAAATTGTGTGCACTGTACACAGTTGGATCAGACTGATATGCCTATGCCCTAAAATAAACTAACAGATGGGTTTCATTTCCAGCCTACCCCATGAAATCTGGATAGAAGAAAGTTGTAAGTTAATCACTTTATGTAGCTGAGATGTTAGATTTGGATCATACCTCAAACAGGCATAGGGAGACCACAGATTTACTCCAAGATTCAGCCTTCAGGTGGGGAATGTAGTTAGGAGTTTGATCAACCACAAGCACTTTCCTCTCAAATGAGACATTGCCTACTGGTACACTTGAACAAATTCTCTCAAAATAATGAATGATGCATTTTATTTTGTTCTCCTGTTTTTCGTTGTAGTTGTCATATAGGCTCCTGATGACATGCAGATCAGACGTGTAATACAAAGTAACGAAATCATAAATGAGAAAGCATCAACAGATGCGGGGAAAACACAAAACCATCACACAAGTAAAAACATTTTTTTATTTTGATCTCATGCTTTTCATTGTATTCTGACAGGCAGATAGCTATACAGGATTTAGGTATATATAAGATTAAAATGGTTTAAGAGAAAATGATAAAAAGACATACGCAAATAAATGATCAAAGTTGATCGCTTGAAGATGGTTGGCACCTCTATTACTGTCTGGAAACAGGCAAAAGAAAGAGCATGCAAGAAGAGCCCCGATCAGTTCCTGATTCATACAATTACAAACTTTTAACTAAATAATAAAATACCACATGTAATTTTTAATTAGACAAAGGTTTTGATACTCAAAACATAAAACTAAAAGCATGAAAAGGGGAAAGCATTTTGCAGTATGCATCGATGATGTTGTATAATACAAAAACTACTTAATATAGGGATGGAACAAAAATTAATCAATCAAAAGGAGCCATCATTCTTATGTAGGTGATGGATAGAAAATTAAGGTAATTGGTACATGCATTTTCCATGAAAATCCTGATTGTCTTCGTATTTTAGCAATCAGTGACCTATTTTCCTGTCTAAACTTGAATGCAAAGAGGGCTGAATCCCAAAAGTTTATGCATTAAGCCTTTCATTTGTAATAACGGGCTCGAATGGCGTGCTTTCTTACTATTAGATTAGGTTATTATTAGTGAATAGTTTGGGGCTAATTATGTAATATTGTCCTCTATATAAAGGACTTTCTATTGTAACCCTAAACATACAATTACTCAAAACAATTACAATTACAAGGTTTAACTTGGTATCAGAGCCAGGAGGGCTCGATTATCGCAAAAACCCTAATCAGGGCGGCCGGCCGCCGCCGCCGCCCTGTCCAGCCATCCATCATTACTTCTTTTACAATAACCACAACTACCATCTTCACCTTTAATAGGCGAATACAAACCGCCGTTGTCTATGTCCTTTCACACTACCACAACCGCCGTTAAACCCTAGCCGCCGCTAAACCCTAACCCTAGCCGTCGCACACAACATACAATCGCCGCTGCTTCTTCTCTTCCATCTCACCCGTCATCGCATACAACGCGATGCTTCACCTTAATCGCTGCCGCTATACAACAGCAGCTCCGCCGCTATACAACAGCGGCTTCGCCATACAACGGCGGCGCACCTTCATGCAAAGGTTTCATGTAAGAAGAACAACCAGTGTTCACGTGCGGCGATTGCGGGCAGAAACATGGCTGTCAGTTAAACAACGGAGACAACTGGGTGCAAAACCCTTATTTTTTGAATGGACACGGTGCGATCAGATGGGGAGGTTTCCCGCACATGGATCGAATGGTAGTGTTAGGCCTTAGTGACCTGAATCAGCTTTTGAACAAGACCAATAATTTACTTTACTTATTTTCTTTATTTTTTTATTGTTATAGTTTTTTGGTTTTAGATTTCAAGCTAAATCTCTCCCGAGTTTAGCTGGCGGGGGAATATTAGATTAGGTTATTATTAGTGAATAGTTTGGGGTTAATTATGTAATATTGTCCTCTATATAAAGGACTTTCTATTGTAACCCTAAACATACAATTACTCAATACAATTACAATTACAAGGTTTAACTCTTACCTGGCTGAGTAAAACCACTCCAGCCTCTTGTGACTTCAACAAGCGAAGACCAGTTTTAAGTCCAACCCTGTCCCCCACACTGCTAATGGAGTCCGCACTCTTATAGTGAGCTTCTAGCATCAATGGAAGCCGCAACAGATAACCTGCCAAAGCTGGAAGTGTCTCTCCGAACCATTTATTCGCTTCAGCACGCGACATCAGCTGTTCAAAAGCACACACACTCTAAAATCTCAAACAATTCATTGATAAACAATACAAAAAGAACACCCCCTACAACAGTACAGCTTCCCCTCCAAACAGAATTTGAACAATCAATAATCCAATATGTATTCTTCTAAACTAATTGCCATTACGGGTGTTTAAAAAAACCAAACCGTATCCGTAACCAAAAACACCAAACCAAGTTGTGAATTCGATTTTCAGTTCAGTTAGACAGTTACTAACCCTTTCCGAATAGAAAAAGCTAGGTCATTTCGATTATCCGGATAAACCTAATAATAACTGGTTGGTTTAATAAGATAACCGAACCAAATAAACTGTTTAATCGCTTAAATTCGGTTCGGTTAGTCCTATTCCTAATTCGGTTCTGTTTCATAACAGAATAAACCATTAACGGAACCGTTAAACGCCCCCAACTGCCATAATTCATCAAACTTCAATGATTCGTTACAACAACTGCCAGTCGATTTAGGTCTACGACAACAAGCGGCAAAACACAATTGCTACAATAACAACCAAAGGTAAGAATTAGGTTTTGCGTGTACTGTTACTTACATCATCGAAATACAGTGAGAAACCATCGGCGGTTGAGAAGGCTAGGGTGTTATCGGATAAGCTGAGAGAGTGGCGGAGGTCGGAAATTGCAAGGAAGAGGACGTCGCCGGAGTGAACGTTACTATGTTCGGGGCCTTTAGAAAGTGCTTTCAGTGCTTCCACCACTTTCGCCGGCCAGAAGAGCGCCGGTGACCGGAAAACCACCGGCAAAAACTCTAAGATGGAGTTCAGATCGTCGCGATTTTCCATTCTCTCGCCCCAGCGTGTACCGTCGAAACTAGGAAATGCATGAATCGCCGATCGCGGAAGAATAGCTAAACTAAAAAAGAAGTTTTATTGTGTTTAAAGTATTCTCGCGTAATGGACGACTAATCAAATTTTGTCATGTTATAGTATTTCATATTACATCACACATTCATATTTATCGAGGTATTTATGTCACACCATGCCTACACCCAATCGTTAGCACAATGGTTGGATCTTTGGTGAGTTCCATGGCGAGAACTTGCTGAACACGCCATTTTTGGCGAGTTCCATGGTGTTTTTTCGATAGTGGCGGCGGTGGTGCCATGCGATGACGGGGAAAACCGCGAGGCATGGTGTGTGTGCCCCCATCACTGTTAAACTTTAAAAGGCTTGGTTTATTTACTTTTTGAAAACAATTCACGTTGAAACACTATTAAAAGTAAATTGCAAAAACAAATTTGAATTTTATAAAATATCATGTCTTAAATGTTGCAAGAGGAATAAACCATATAATAAGAAACGCTATAAGTAGTTTTAAAGACGTGTATGTTTATGTTTTGATTACTTGTATATTATCATACATAATTTAGTTTTTAATAAAATTTACATTAAAATATATATAAAATATGAATTGATATTATGAATAGCAACCCCTTGTGAGAGGGTCGTGTTGTTTCGGTATATATCTATTGTATCTAATAAAAAAGATTTTTTTACACTTGTCACTCTCTTTACTCATATTTTTGTTACGTGTCTTTTTTTTTAGACATCCTCACATCATTTTCTTTTTAAAAAAGTATTATAGTAATTTAAACACTTAAATTAATTTCTCTTTCTTATTTAAAAATTAAATTTATTAATTGATATATTTCTCTCTCTCTCTCTCTCTCTCTCATCTATATTTTTTAAATCAAGCTATCATTCTAAAAATATATTTTATGAAGGAAATTAAAAATCACATATTTTCTAAAACACTAAACCTTTTTTGAAATAAAATATTTTAAATCAATCATCTTTTTTAAAAATTATAGAAAAGGATGAAATTTTCTAAAATCAGTCTTAATAAAACAACCAGAATAATTACAAATCAATGTTTTTAATAAACAATAAATTTTTATAAAAAAATATTAAAACGAATGTTTAAAATGAAACTATTTAGATAAGAGAGTTAAAAATAGTATAGTTGTTTTATTTCTTGAACTATTACGTATATATAATTTTAATCACATATTATATTAAAATATCGTATTGTAACTTTTCGGATTACTAACTATAATTTATTTAATAAATGAGTTTCTAGCCTATATATCTCTTTTTCTACCCGTCTATAATAACAAAAAAAAAACTAAGATGAGACATGACACAATTGTAAGACTCATCATATTAACTTTCTTATTTCTATTTATTATTAATAATAATACTGGAATACTAATAATATTACTCATACCATTTTCAAATTAAAAACTGTATAATTTAATAAATTAAAAACTTATTTTTATTAAAAACACACTTTTAAAAAAAGGTTTTATAAAATACAGAATACAACAAATGTTTTTAAAAAAAAATCATTATTTCTTAAAACAAAATATTTAAAAACCAATATTTTTTATAAAACAAATGTTTAAGAAAAACACATTATTGTTTATTTACTTAAAATAGCTATTTACACATAATTATAATGATATTTTATTTTCAAACATGGTTTTATAATTCATAATTTTTTATTACTAATTATTTAATATTTTATTTATTTAAATCGTTTAATACAACTTGTACAGGAACCTTCATGCATGTTAACGTAATAGCATGTCCTTGAATGTCAACTGGGTCAGTACCTTGCAAGAGTATAAATTTTCAAATTAAAGACCGCCGGTGTCACATGTTTTAAAATATGTAACTTTGAAAGTGAGGAAGGCTAAAACTTGCAACTTTTTAAAAAACCACAAGGAGGATACACATAGTTTACTCACTAATTATAGTAAAACTATTATTACTGGAAAATCCCAAGAGGGTTGATACACATTTGCACTCAAAAGAAAGATACACACCAAAATTACAAGAATAAAATATATTAATAACAATAATGTACAATCCTTTGTAATCCTGCAATCACATTTCAAGATAAAAGAAAAGCAAATAAGAAACACACCATGATATAAGCAGGGTAACGAGTCATCTGCCTTCGCATGAACCTCGCATTAGCGTCAAATAAGATGCCAATGTTTGTTTCTACAACTCGGGTTTGACCTGCTTCATATGAGATGCCAATGTTATTTCTAAAACTCGGGTTTCATCTTTGCAAAATCTTGTCAATGTTTCATTTCTGCAACAAAAAACAAAACAGTATTTCAAACACAATGTCAATGTAGCTAGTTATTTGAAAGTCAGCATGTGCACAAATAATCAGGGTGTAAACAAGCTAAGTCGCTCTTAAGCTACTCAAGAGCTTGAATTGAATCAGGCTTAACGAGAGCAAGCCTAAGTTGGAGCTCAATTAATAAGCAAGCTCAAACTTGAACTTCATGCAATCATGTTACTTAGGGTCAGGGGGCATGAACGAGCTTATCACTTGTATAAATACAATGATAGTCATCTACGTATGAAAAAATATAGATAGTAAATGTATATTGCTTTTAATTATATATATAAAGTAATTATATATACACAATATATAATCACATAAATATAAGTAAAAAACGAGCCGAACTTAAGCTGTAGACATAGGCCTTGAAACAAGCAAGCTAGAGATACCTTAACTTAAACAACAGAAGATCAGGCTTTGGCTCAGCTCGTTGATACCCCTACATATAAATGTGTGTGGTGTGTTGGGGGGGAGGGGGTGAAGCTTTAAAAGACCATACCTCTTGTAGAATGTTTATCATTTGACCATCGTTATTACTAATCTCTTTTCGACCATCATTTTCTGCATCACTTTCACTAGCAGTTTCCCATTCAGAATCATCAGTCCCTTGCCCATAAACATCACCACCATCAGCCTCAAGATCGATTCCCCCGTGTTTAATAGCAGCTTCCCTAAACAACCAAGCAGCACGCATCTGTTTTTTAACCAATCGTTCTGCATAATCAGGCACTTTGTTCTGTCTAGAAGACAAATCAGGATCTGTTGATTGAGAGCACTCGTTTATAAATAAAATAGCATCCAACAGACTCTCTTTAGCCAAACCCAACATATCATACGCCTGTGCTCTTCTCCATAAGCTTTTAGCATGTCGGTTAACTGGATTATGAAGACTAAGTGCACGAGTAGCATCACTTATAGCACTCCATGGCTGTTGCAATAATAAATAACACTGGGCACGATTGCTGTACAGCACGACTCTTTCTTTTTTAGATCTTACCGGGCATAAGGCTAGTGCTTCTGAGTACTTTGATGCAGCACCAGAGATATTTCCTGATGAAAATAGGGAATTACCTTCTAGTTTTACTACCAATGCTGCAGCTTGTTTGATATGGAGATCCTCTTTTGGCAAACTTTTTTCCCATTTGAATCGCTCTCTTGAATGCAATATTTCTTCAACATCTTCTTTTATTCGGTTACTGACAGAATGTCGACCGGTTCCATGTGATTGAATGCATTCTTGTAGAATATTGAGAATGGAATCTCCAAGCTTTTTATGATCCCCAAGAGATGAGATCTCTGCTAGGTCCAAAACTGCAGGTGCTGCCTTCTCTATAACCTAAAAGAATATTGCGCTTTGCATAAGAATATTTATTATGGTGTTCATCACTTCATCCTAATGGTAATATTTATAAACCAACAGTAATGAAGATTAGGAGTGTTCATAAGGCGCTGAAACCTACCCAACCACCCAAACTGAAGCAAAGCTGCTGGTTCGAGATTTATATGCTTCACTTCATGGTTTACACTTTGAAAAAACAGGTTTAACAGTTCTTTTGTTATCATTCCCTCTCATTTGTTATCCTTCCCTTTCATTATCATTACTATTTTAGCAAGTAGTAAACCAGAATCATAAAACATTTGGCATGACTTGATAAGAGTTTTTGCATATTGAATGTAATCACTAGTGTACAACATTGTATACGGATATCAAAATCGAAGTTTGTCGGTATAGCTTTTTAGGGAAAAACCTGCCAACCATCTAACCTTTACCAAAATCTAGTGTGTTGAAAATAAAAAACAGAATTCATTTAGGGAGCATTTTTAGTATATTAGATATTACCTTATGAAAGGTATTAGGGTCTTGGAGCAACCACAGAAGACAATCAATCGCCATATATTGCCAATCATCTGATGACCGTGCAATATTACATAATGCCTCAATTACACTAGGGCAGCTGCTAACAGGTCCTCTTCCTAACTTATGATGACAGATTGTTCTTAATAAGCCAATACCCGCAGGTGAGTTTTCATTAACAAGTCCACCCCACAGGCCAGGAAGTTTTACAAGAAATTCTGGTTTGCATATTGTAGAAAGAAACTCAGGCTTGAATGCAAAACAGTTTATAAGTTGAAGAGACCAACATTGTAATTGACTAGCCCATTCCTCAGCTTTTCTTGATTCCATCTCCACACCACCCATGCCACGTGTAAGGAGATCACAGTGGTAACTAAGTCTTCTGTCCGCATATTGATAAAAGTGAGAGTACACAATCTCGAGGGAACTCATTGCTAATTGAATACAAAGCTCAAGAATCTCCCCATGATTTGCTACAGCAGGAAAAGTGCTTGCATAGGTACCTAAGTGTCCTAAAGCCCTTACAGCAACTCTCTGTTCGACCCAAGTCAACCTACCCCTTAGAAGTTCAACCAATGGTGGGATTACCCCAGCATTGACTGCAGTTTCAGCAAAATCTTCCATGTTCATGGTGTAGGATCCAATGATATGTGCAGCATAATAAGGTATGTAGATATTTTGATCATGAGATAACCAGCGGCGGTTCTTTAAGCCCTTCCAAATGAGTGCTGCCATGCATTCAAATATACCCAACTCAATGAACTCTGGATCATTAGGATGTGCCATTGCTGTATTCCAAAGCCCACTTATAGGGAGAACTTGACCATCATCGTCTTGTGAAGGCAACTCTCTGAAAAATTTCATGATGCTAGTTCTTCGCTTGTTTGGGTTCGCTTCTTTCATGACACAAAAGAAGCATCCAGGGTATGGGCAATCAGCAATCATTTTATCCATGATCTTAGATTTAATTTCTCAAAAATTTAGAACCATGAAACCAAATTTTCACAAATGACCAAACGTACCCTGCATTAGGGAAAGGTCAGAAAATACTGATTAACAGATTTACAATAACTCAATTTATGATTGCATGCATCAACTAACTCATCTATTCTACAAATAAATCACACTAACTCATCAAAAATTTACATCTAGAACACATATTCTTCAGCATTGTTGATGATAAGATAAATTAAAATCTTTCTTATCAAAACTCAATAATCAAACTTGAAGAGCTATAGCCCTCCAATCACATCCATATGGACATACATAGAGTACACTGAAATCATATAAAATGAGATTTTAAAGTTTAAACTGCCCCAATTATTTATAGCAAAGTAAGAACAAACCATCTAACCCTTGCAAACAAGATCAACCTCCCAATCTAGCATAACAACACACGTCTGCATAGGTTTAGATCTAGACAGCAAGCAAACTACTTTGAAAAGTTCAACAAGAAGATCAAATTTACAAATGGCATTTTTTTAACATAATCTCCCCAAACCATGCCTAAATCAAAGTTTCCAATTCGAATACAAAAAGCTACAAATCTAGACACAAGATAAACATTTTTAAACCTTAAACAGATGCTTGAATCGCCTATACACATGATCGACAACCTTAATAAATTAGGGCATAATTGAAGCAATTTCCGTCGAAGAAGGAGGTAATAATGCAAAAAGAGATCGAAAAGGATATCAGCATAGTAACAGTAGTACCGTCACTTGATGTTCACCGCATCGTATGAGTGTCGCACGGCGGTGGTCGGTGGTCGGTGGTCGCCGAGAGCCACGGATTCAGTAAGAGCGGAGGCTTCTTTCAAGAAGGCGACACTCAAATAATTTAAGACAATATTATTATTATTACTTTTTGTTTAAATCTATCCTGTTTGGAGACGACACATGATTTTTTGACAATTTATGTTTTTTTTTTTTTCGTAAATTACATGGATAGTTCATGTGCTATGTTTAAATTGCAGTTTTGGTATTTAGATTTGAAAAACATCAAGGTCAATTTTAAAATATGCATAAATATAACAGGATTGGTTCCTAACATGGATGGACAGTTAACTTTTTAATTAAATTGTATGAAATGATCAAAATATTCTTACTATTAAAAATAATTATATTAAAAATACCAAAATACCCTTACATTGATCACCACCACCACCAATCATCATCATCATTTGACCATCCTAGATTCACCATCCACCACCACCACCACCACCACCAATCTTTATCATCATCCTCTTGACCATCATAGATCAACCACCCACCATCACCATGATATCTTCTTCATAACTGTCGTTACTCACCACCATCATCTCCATAAGCTACATAAAGGGCGGCAATAGTTGCAGGCGGTGATTGGAGGCTTTCCGTCGATCGCATAATACATATTCCGGTGGTGATGGTGTTGGTATAAATTGGGGGAAGGAGATGTGTGTGTTTGTGTGAGAAAGAGAGAGAAAGAAAGAAAGAGAGAGAGAGAGAGAAAGAGAGAGAGAGAGAGAGAGAGAGAGAGAGAGAGAAAAGGGGAGCGAAAGGGATGGTTTCAGGTGGTGGTGGTCTGTAGGAAGCGGCGGTGATGGAGGTGTGGCCAGATCTTCTTAAATTAAGGGTATTTTAGTCATTTTATAAAAATTTAACAGAAAAGTTAACCTCCATACAAATTAGCGACTAAACATGTTATGTTTATGCATAACTTGGTGCTGAGCTTGTAGTTTCAAAAACTTAAGGACTAAAACCGTAATTTGAACATACCACAGGAACTGTTCGTGTAATATACTTTTTTTTCTCCTCACTCTTGTATTAAATGCCAGGGGTTGTAAGTAAATAAATTAAACTATATACCTAAAATATAAATTTTTTTATTTTAATAATTTATATGACTTATTAATAATAAGATTTCAATTATATCATATTTTAAAATATAAATTTGTAATGTTTAATCTTCATTATTAGTCACTCAAATTTCTTAAATATTTATTTATTTTCTTATTTTATCAATGGTTAATAACATTTAAAATACAATATTTTTATAAAAACGACAAGTTAGAATTATTTCACTCGTGTAAGACATGGGTTATAACCTAATGAATGTATAGAACCAGTATTAAATCACTCACGTTATGGTGGATACGTAAAATATTTGCATAAATGTTACCGCAAACCCATCCATTGAATAAAGCGTATACTAAATATATACGTCATGAATAACATTCGAAACATTTTACAAAATTGAAATCATTGTAGACTTGTGATCATGTTGATGTCCCATTTCTCATGTTCAGAACTTTGTATAAAAATATTAGAAATTCACGTCGAAACATTGATAAAAAAAAACAAGTATGCTGCGGCAGTAACAAATCAAATATTAAAAATTTGAATGTTGATAAAAATAAGAATGTACAAACAATAGATAAGTATAAGATATAAAATATAGATATAGTTAAACTTGAGAGAATCAAAATGCAACTTTCAGTGGTTTTCTCTAACTATGGACACTAATGCAGTGATGGTTGTAGATGATAGTATGAGATGCAATGAGGCGATAAAGTCCCAAGCCAATCCCTAAAGCGCTTGCGAAAAAAATGCATAAAGCATTTTTAAAGAACCCAAACTGATTGGTACACACATTAGTTGATGGTAGGGATACTGGATACTACATTTTAAGAGCATTCAGAGCATTCACAGCAGGCTCTATATAAATCTGTGAGTGTGTTCTTTATATTAAAGAGAATGATTATTAGTGGTTGTGAGTGGAGGATAGAGAACATGTTACTGTTCATCTCTATATTTGATAAAACACTATTCATCTCTATTAATTTTTTAATATTTGTTGAAAGTGGTTGTGAGTGTAGGAGAGAGAAAATATGATGATAAAAGTATAAAAAAATATTATTTTAATAAAAAAAGAAAGAAAAAGTAGTGATTTTTAATGTAATTATAGAGATGGAGATGGAGGGTGGGTTGTGAATGCTCTCATATTAGGTTCTTCATCTTTGTCCTTATAATTATACTAAAAATTATTTTTTTTTTTCTCTCTTTCTCAATTAAATAATATTTTTTTATACTTTTATAATTACATTTTCTCTTTCCTCTATTCATAATCATTTTTAAAAATATTAAAAATTATTTTATTTTCTATCTTTATCAATTAAATAATGTTTACATCTGGTCTTATATATGTCACTGCATAGCATATTGCAAATTACTTAAGTAATTTTGTGAGAATCACATTAGGTGAGCAAATTACTTAAGTAATTTTGTGAGAATCACATTAGGTGAGTTTCTTTTTAAATTATAATCAGTTGTCTACGTCTTAGACATGTTATAAAGCTTCAAACTTCACATGAGCCTAGGCATATCCATTAATTGAATCATAACCAAAATAAACGTAACTAAAAAGTTAACCAATGGTTGGGTTAAGTCATAACCAATTAACTAGAATTTATGGTTTGATTATGGTTTTGATGTGTGGTATAACAAAATTTAACAAACAGATTAGACATGTATATATTTAAAATGTATAATTTTTGTGAGGCTAATAGAATGTGATGAATTATAGATATGGCAAATTAGCTAATGTTTGATCTCAACTCCGACTTCACACGAGTTTGAACATTTCATTTTGTTTTGATAGATGTTTTATCTTTACTTGTATAGATTTTGTTGGGATTAACATAATGCATGTACTTTTGAATATAAACTATAAAAAATATGTCACTTATATTAGGAAACTAAATTAATTACCGTTGATAGTTGAAATATGGCGTGAAAGATGGAGGATATAACACCCTTGTTTTTTAAAAACAATGGATCATAAAACTTTATATTAGCAACGGATATTCCTAAACATGTGTAAAACCATAAGAAAGACCATTAAATATTTTTAAAGCTTGGTGTTACTTATCGCATCACAACAAAGTTATAAACGAATAATAATATCTATTATGCCATAAACATGATAAGCTAAATCGGTCAATTTTTGCTTTTACTCGTTCCTCACCAAAAGCATGTTTAAGCATCTTATCAACCCCGAAACGGTACATATAGGTTTTTAAAAGTAAATGTTGGGTATAAAAGTGGAGTAAGATAAAAGATTATAACTAAAGTATTCAACCATCTTATAGTAAAACTGTTTTTGAAAACATTCATTCAGCGGAAAGTCCACTATATCCATCGAAGTGATTAATTGAAGGAGCACAAAATCATTTCACCCTTGTTGTTTTAGTTTGGATAAAAGGAGTGTAAATGAGCTGAGCCGAACCTAAGGTTATTTAAGCACAACCTTAGTTCGTTAACTTTTACAAAACTCAAGTTTAAGCTTTGCTCGTTTCAAACTTTATTTCTAAAACTCGAGCCCTACCATAAATACATTTCGAAGCTTGAGTTATACTCTTTTCCGGCTTATTAACTAATTTATAATCATTTATAACCCATACATGAACTATTCCGACCGTAAAATTCTCACGAGAATGATCATTTTGTTTAGATTATATTTAAATTAACATAAAAAAAGATTAGCATTAAAATAATTTAATGTAATCAATTTATCAATTGTCTGGGTGGTGTAGTCGGTTATCACGCTAGTCTCACACACTAGAGGTCCCCGGTTCGAACCCGGGCTCAGACATTTTTGTAATTAGTTCCAACCCACTTTATATTGTCGGTCAAAGTAAAGCCATTTACGTTTTTGCTAATTAAAATGTAAAAGTTATTGGGAATTATTATTGAAGTTAAAATTATCGTTTTAAACTAATAAATAAAATTAATATATTTGTATTTTGCCTTTTAAGTACTCACGTATTCTGTTATTAGGCTCGGACGTAAAGTTTGGTGAAATAGATTTTAGTAATTGATGCATTGGTAATAATAATTTATAAGATAATTTCACAAATAACAATTCTGATTTTTATTTAAGTTGCTAAGGATGATTCTATTAACATAATTATCATAAAGTTACATTTAATTATGTATACGACTCATATGATCTCTATGTATTTATAATGGTCATTTTTATGTACTTAAAATTATATAAATGGACTTTAACATCCATTAAACTAGTCTAGTGGTAAAAATGTATCGTCTATCGGTCAAGATGTTTTAGGTTCAAGACCCACTTGAAGAATTTTTAAACATTTAAATTGCAGTAGAGTAGAAAATTAGATTAAGGTCATTTAAAATAAACATAAATGACGTTTACTTGTAAAATTTATAATCCAAATTCAAATAAGTTTATCTATTATATTTATAATTTTATTGATTTATTATCAAATTATTAGTATTGCTGTTATTCTAACATATCTTCTTTTTCTTTCTATCATTTTATGTGGTTTCAATATCACTTTGTATTCCATTAATTTTTTTTTTTGTATATTTGTTTCAAATGTGATTTTAGTTTCTATACAGTGTTTGTAAACAAGTTGAGCCGAATCAGAGTTTTTTTAAGCACGAGCTCAGTTTATTTAACTTTATAAAGATAAATTTAATTTGAGCTAGTATAAAGGTTTATTTAAAACTCGCGTTATGCTCGTAAGTATCTTTTTCAAACTTGAACTTGACCAATGTATATTAATTATTTTATTTCCATACCTACATAACCCATGCATGAACTATTTCGATTGTAATTCATCAAGAAAATGATATTTTGTTTGCATTACATTTTAATATTAACACTACTAAGAGACATACTGTATTAAAGGTATCAAAATGTCGACCACATCAAAGTGTCTGGGTGGTGTAGTCGGTTATCACGCTAGTCTCACACACTAGAGGTCCCCGGTTCGAACCCGGGCTCAGACAATTTTTTGAACCCGGTTCAAACCTACTTGATCCTATCAACATCTTTATTGAAGTTAAGATTATTACCGTAAATATTCATGATATCGCCTACTTTAGGGCTTAAATTGTATACTTTTAGTTTTCATAATTGTACCTTTGCTTATTAGTTATTGTACGCGATGATTTGACAAATAACACAGTAGTTGTCGTTTATTTACAATTTAGTCGATCACACAATCTGACACTTTATGTGCTAATAGCTTGTAAGATGTTGTTTGGACCCGTGCCTAAAAGTGATAGTATGATATCTCGCGATAGATGTGTTAATACGGTTTAAAGGTGAAATTACTAGATATTTAAACTTTTAAGATGTCTTCTAATTTGAGAAATTATATATGTAGCATAAAATAAATTATATATGTTTCGTGTCACCATATTTCAGCGATTGCATCGACTCCAGCTTATCGGAAAGAAGGTTTACTGCCACTATTTTCCTATGATCCCCATAGGAAGGCTATTGAACTAAACTCGAGCGGCCCAAGGTGGTGATAATGTTGCTGATCCTACGACTCTTTGGAAGAGAGCGTTTAGCTTTTGTTATACATATGATGGACATGATGCATTTGGATCTCAAGAGTCTGCCAAAGTGGCTGCATAAGGATGGGTCATGGGTGGTTGTGTGGTTATGTTTTCGATCCCCTCTTGTCGTTGCCACACTTTCGACATTCGTCTCGTCAACAGAGGGAGTTTCTTTCGAACTTGAAAATATGGTGTTTTTCATTTTTTTGAACAAAGTGGTCTCACGAATGATGCCAGGTATTGCAACAATGACATGTTAGTGCTTGGATGGTGCACATGTTCGGTTCAAGGACGGATACAAAGAACACTGTTAGCCTCGCCTTTAAACAAAGAACAACGCGGTGAAACTGAATAAAGCCGTTTGAGACAACAATTTAGCCTTTAAACTAGACATTAAGATTGATACACATTAGAGATTGTTAGAATATATATTCAGAATACATTTATTATTCAGAATATATTTAGCATTGAATGTGATAGAATATATATATTTAGAATATTGTTAGCATTGATTATGATAGGTATTTTCCTTTTATGTTTCTGCTCTATATATAGAGCCTTATTGTAATCTGTTATTCATTGAGAAACAATATTACAAGTTTAACTTGGTATCAGAGCCAAGTAAACAAAAATCCCAAAAACCCTAATCGCTGCCACAGTAACTCTCAACAGCCTTTTCCATCGACCAGTCTTCAATAGACCATGGCCACCATCACTGCCCTTACTACAGCAGAAAAGACTGCTCTCAACTCACACAAATTCGCCTTCACCCTCAACCCTTCTAATTATGGGTATTGGAAGGCAATGCTTGAACCATTCCTAATCTCCAACCACTTATTCGGCTATGTTGATGGTACCATCAAATGCCCACTGTCGATGACAGTAGCAACAACTGAAACTCCATCAGTTGACAACCCTGGATATCTTCATTGGATCTCCAATGATGCTCATGTTCGTATGCTCATCATCTCAACGATTTCTGAAGCATCTTTTCAACATGTTCAAGGTACAACTTCCAGAGATTTGTGGCTAGCATTGGAGCGTGCATACTCACCAAACACTTCCTCTCGTGAGTACACACTGAAAACTCAGCTGCTGAAAATTGAAATGAAGGGTGATGAAACTCCAGGAGCCTATCTAAGCCGAGCACAGGAATATGCCACTGCACTAGCCAATATTGGTGAACCTATGAAGGATAAAGACCTTGTTATGCTAATAAAGACTTTGTTATGCTTGCCATTTCAGGACTCCGAGATGAATACAATGGTCTAAAGTCAAACCTTCTTGCTCGGCACCCTCCCATCATCTTCAATGAACTCCATGGGCTGCTACATGATCATGACTACTTGATCAACAAGACCAATTCCACCCCTGCAGCAGTAACACCTCAAGCCTTCAACACCATCACTCAATCATCGATCCCAGATCTAAACAACATTCAATCTCAACTCAACAACCTGCAACTTATGGCTGCTCAAATAGGGTATCAATTGAACCCTATCACACCTCACAATAATCAACCGCAGGCTGCATTTGTTTCTCGGTCTACCAACAACAACCGAGGCAGTCGTCGTGGAAATTTTCGAGGTAACTCCCGAGGACCACTGCAGAACAGGAACAGGGACAACAATAGCACCCGTCAGTTTTCTTGGGCATCAACCCAAAACACTGTCTATGGTCATTGTAACCGATGCGGAATAGGCCATCTTCCTTCTCAATGTCCACAACAACCTGTCCACTCCTCTAGGCAGCAGACTCAAGCTAATTTGACAACTTTTTCGGATGCCGCATCAGCCTCGGGAATCACTTGGTTCCCAGACACAGGTGCTACCAACCATGCTACTCCAGACTTATCAAGCCTAGACAATTCTGAAGTCTATCAAGGTAAAGACTCACTCCATGTTGGCGACGGTAAGGCCCTTCCTATACTCCACATTGGTTCATCAAAAATCCACTCATCAAACAACACACTCAATCTTTCCAATGTTCTTCATGTTCCTGAAATTCAGAATACAAGGCAATTGCAGACACTGTAGCTGAACTTATCTGGTTGAAAGCTCTCCTTCTTGAACTCGGTGTCCCAACAACAACTCCCACTCTATGGTGTGACAATCTGGGAGCTACCTATCTAGCAGCTAACCCGGTGTTTCATGCTCGCACAAAACATGTCGAGGTTGACTATCATTTCGTTCGTGAACAGGTGGCTCAAGGTCAATTGGATGTCAAGTTTATTTCCACGAATGATCAAATTGCTGATGTCTTTACGAAGCCTCTGTCATCCCAAAAACATCTATTTTTAAGGTCCAAGTTGCAGGTCGTTCCCCGCCCTCAACTTGCGGGGGAATGTTAGAATATATATTCAGAATACATTTATTATTCAGAATATATTTAGCATTGAATGTGATAGAATATATATATTTAGAATATTGTTAGCATTGATTATGATAGGTATTTTCCTTTTATGTTTCTGCTCTATATATAGAGCCTTATTGTAATCTGTTATTCATTGAGAAACAATATTACAAGTTTAACTGAGATTGCTACTTTTAAAGCTTAGCCACGAATATCGAATTATAAACATCGGACGCGTTCATGAACTTTAGCATGAAGCCGATGTGTGTAACAAAACTCGGGCTCGTATATGGGGAAACCAGAAGATACAAAGAGGAATTTGATGTTCTTTCCCTTTCATAAGCACCTGTGGTAAAACCCATACAAAGAATAGATACAATGTACATGTGGTGCAGCATACTGTCACATAGGCATTGTGTCGCATATGTGACTATAACACCTCTTTTTCGAGTTTTAAAACCGCCATAAATGCTTCTTGAGGCACGTCAACTTTTCCGATCGCCTTCATTCTTTTCTTTCCAGCAGCCTAACAATAACCGCAAAGTAAAAGATATAAAACGTGTTACCGATATATATCTAATACGGGCAAACACACATACATGGTCTTCTAAAAAAGAAAGAAAAACAATTACCTGTTTCTTAAGCAATTTTTTCTTCCTCGAGATGTCACCACCTACAGGGATATTAAGAAAACATTATACCGAGAGAACAAATCAATCTGTAAAGATGGAAGTCTATTATCAGAAGGATATATGAGGTAGAAGATGAAGAAAAACGGGTCTATAAAGTTACTTGATCCTCTTGAAACATTCAGTAACGAATGTCGGGTAGAAATTCTTTAATGCAGACTTACCATAGCATTTGGCAAGGACGTCTTTCCTTATCGCTGACAAACTTTCACTAGCAATCACCTTCGAACCTATGCATGCCTGGTGGAACAAGTTTATAGCATGGAGCGTTAACAAGTACATGATAAACTTACTCAGAGGAGTATGTATTTAAGTTATGCGGGCCATGGTTAAGATGACAGGCAATGTAAAAAAACTGATGGGACAAGAAAGAACATATGCAGAAATCTAACTGTAAGGTAAGACAAAAATTAACAGCAATAAGCAATATCACAAACAAGATAACGACATGTCATCCAGAAATTGGCGAGTCTCCTAGACAATGGTTTAATAATGCTCAGGCATTTCACTTTTTTGATGATGAAAATAGACATAGTAAACCTCTTCTTAATCCTTCTTTTTAGAGACTTTATTGCGAAAAAATATATTTAGTTTTAATAATAATGAAACTCTAGATGCAATTTTACATGGTTTGAGGCCCACGAGGGGTCCTAACAACATCTTACATGAATATTGAGAATTGAGATGAACACCTTATAATCTTAACACCCCTCAAGTTGGAGCAAATATATTTATTTATGTAAAAAAATAAGTATATAAATTTCCAGTTCAAACAAACTTTACATGCTAAATACACACACATGAACTTACATACAGCAGACAAATGTTGATATATATAACCAGGAAAACTGTTTATCAATATCACTTTATAAATAAATAACTTTGAAAGAAAAAAGAAAAAAAAAAAAAGAAAAGGTAAAACATTGTCCACACTCCAAACATGCACTTAAACTAGAGAATTAACTTTTAAAGGCATTAAATTTATCGAATAGCCTTACTTGGATGGGCACTTTGAACATTTGCCTAGGTATAAGTTCCTTCAGCTTCTGAGTTAAAGCCCTTCCCACAGAATATGCCTATAAATAGAGAAAATAATTTGATAACATTATAACCTGTCAATGACCAAGGCAAAATGAAACAAAATTGTCAAGGTGCAGATTTTTATAACAATCATCCTCGACCATTTCATCATACTAACAGCTGGATTTTCAAAACCTGCAAGGTGGTGTAAATTCCATAAATTCACAAAATAACATGCAGATTGCTAGGTGGCGCTCACCCTTCATACATGATACTTTAAGGGATTATCAAGATTTTTTATAATTTAATTCATGATATCAAAAGAGATATTAGTGCAATTGCAGCTGTATCGTTTCTGTTGCAACATATGCAAGGATCTTTGTTTAAAACAAAAATTAATCATTTTCATGTTCAGGATCCAATTTGAAGGAAAATGAGTAAATTACCTTATCTTTGTGTACAATTGTAGACAAAGGCTCCACACCATCACCGTTTATTAACACATCTAGCTTTATCAAATCACTTTCCTTGTACCTGCAGTCACAATTAGAACACACATTGAACAACATTAGATGGACGTATATCATCCAAGACTCTAAGAGTCCAACAACAAATCCATAGCATAACTTTCTTAAGCGTGTGGTGCTACAAACTTAAAACACTTTTTCATAATTGAAATGATTTTCTAAAAGTAGCTCCTTGTTACAGGATGGATACGTATTAAATTTCATAAAACTGCATCTATTAAAAAATTAGATTAGTTCAAGTCATTAAAAAGATATCAAGTAAGCAATTAAACAGGACGGAAGTGTGATGCTAACAACTATATTATCCAACCTGACACAGGATCACTATGCATGCTATACGTGTAAGCCTGATTGCTTGCATATATCCGATTCAACATCTAGTGGCTTAAAGTGAGACATTTTGAATAATTAACTTACTCACGTGCACTTATAATTTCATTTGAATTAACAAAATAGCTTAGCCATCCTAAAGAGCATTTAAGGGCATGATGTGGTAATTAATATTTCAGAAAATCCACCTCATGACTGAATTAATAGACACAACTAGGAAACACATAATAGATAAGTGCATATATTAAAAACATAAATTGATTAACTGAATAACGGTATACCCAATAAAAGAATACTCCATACTAGCATAGCCTTTGCTCCTTGATTTTAGCTGATCAAAGAAATCCCCTACCATCTGGAAAAGCCAAAAAATACATCGCAGGTGTTTCGAAAGATAACTAATAAGGCAAGACGTAATAGACCTCAAAGTATATTACAAAATATTAAATATCTACATCTGATGGACAAGAGGGTCTTAAATTTATGTCATGGAACAACCTCAGCTAGTGGCATCTCATAGGTGAGTGAAGCTCTAGTCTCTGTAATAAATTTCATTCCTTTAAATTCTCCACGTCTGTCTTGAGAAAGTTCCATAAGTGAACCAATATAGTCTTTAGGGGTTAGCATTTCAATCTACAGAAAGTATATAAAGCAGCAAAATTATAAACAGACTATAAGTTGAGCAAGATATTATAATACCATAAGAAGGAAGATCAGAGTAGTGACAAACCTTCACCATGGGCTCTTCAATCGACTTCCTCTTACCTTGTTCAGGAAGTGCTGATGGGTTTGAACATTCAACCTACACAAGTGAGGTGAAAGATAGTTCATGTTAAATTTGTTAAAACATATTACCATAATAATGATGATGTATGCTGTTTAAAATATATCAAGCAGGTCACTTTAAGTCCATTTGCTCTATTTCAAATATAACTTTGTTCTTATCCCCTTCCTATATAAGCACAGTGTCCTTTTATAAGAAACATTTCTTTTGAACATACAAATATATCAGAATAGAGTGGAAAGAGAATGGAGAACATAATGGAGAAAGAAACAAGACATAATTTGAACTTACAGTTTCACCGTTGACACAGTGCACCCTGTATACAACACTTGGTGCAGTAGTTATTAGAGTTAGATTGTATTCCCGTTCAAGTCTTTCCTGTGCAATAAAAACTATCATATCCATGATGAAAAAAGTTATCATAATCTAGTAATGAAGATCATAGATAAAAGACATCACATACCTGAACAATTTCCATATGAAGAAGACCCAAAAACCCACATCTAAATCCAAAGCCCATAGCACTTGATGTCTCTGGCTCAAACTGAAAAGCATTGATTACAAAGAAACAAACCATTTCCATCATGAGTAATAAATGCAAACAGCACAGTATGTGTGTTAACTAATTATACAAAGATGAGGTGATGATAAACAACTCTGGTAAAAGTGAATGATAGATTCTGTCGGCTGACACTAAGGTTAGCCATAATTGATGGTTCGCATGTTACCAATCAACATGATCCAAAACAGAAATTAACAACGTAACATCAACAAATAAAAATTTGGGAAAAAAATGCGGAATTTGTAGTGATCTGCATTAAATAAACTGACAACATATTGATGTAAATGTTAAAATGTGATTTTGCAACGTAATAGTTCTAAGAAATCCCCAATACAGAACTGACACAGAATAGAAACACGATGATTCCACATCAACACTCAAATTACGGTTCCTGGTTGGCATTGTTCAGCCTAGGTGGTCATATGAGACTATGGCCATATGTTTAGATTCCTATTCTTTATTTGTAAAATTTTCCAGGATTTCCCTTTATCCAAAATTAAGAAACAAATAGATTTTGGAAAGACCCAAGATTGTGCTTTTACTGTTTTTCACATATTTCTTTTCTTTAGATAAAGGGCATAGCAGAGATTAAAGTTTCAAGGTGTAATTCTATAAATGCTCCAAAGAGCAATATACAGATAATACATCAGTCAGGAAACTGTTTCAGAAGATCCCTATAACTGTTAGATTCACTTCTACCAGAGATCTCTCTAATTGGATCCTAATCAATTTATAGATGTAATCTCTCTATCGTACAGCTGTCATTTTACCTAATTAATGCTACAAATTTCCACAAGATATAGTAATATGTCTTCAGCATCGCATTCAATGCAACAAATGAGCCAGATCAACGAGTCAAGAAACTTAACCTTTAATGCAGCATCATTAAGCTGTAGTTTCTCCAGTGCATCACGTAAATCAGGAAATCTGTAACAACCAATTATGCCAATTAGCACCACAAATGAAGGTGTGTAAAATAATTTAAAAAAAAAATATAACATGGTAATGTAAGAAAGAAAAGAGGTGTACTGGTCAGCATCTACAGGAAACAAGCCACAGAACACCATAGGAGTGGCCTCTTTATATCCAGGTAGAGATTGCTCTGCTTTTCTACTATAGTGGGTTATGGTGTCACCGACCCTAGCATCTGCTACTGACCTTATTGAAGCTGACATGTACCCCACCTGAAACAATAAACTTATTCTTATTCTTAACCAAAAAATAATAATAATAAAAAATAAAAAAAATTCCGGGCATTGCCCTTTTACCCAAAAAAATAATAGCACATCCAAACATAAGATAGCTTTTAAAAGAATACCCAAAGCTTCTAGGTAACTCAGTCTTGTTTGCACAACAAGTAAAGCTGACCAGTTTATATAATGCCACAATTATACCAGTGAAAAGTATTCTTACCTCACCAGCATATAGTTCATCAACCTGCTGCTGATTAGGAGAGAGAACTCCAATTTCATCAGCAAAATAATCCTGCATCATGCCATATGTCATATAAAGAAAGAAAAATTAAGCCTGAAAGACAACCTTTTAAGGTTCTCAGCTAAATTATGTCTTCTTTAAGAGTTAAGAGATATGAACTTGCAGGTTTCACCTAATTAGATAAAACAGCCTTAATGCGCATATCGTATTAAATATCAAACATAACAAATATATGAAATCAACAAGTTGAAGAATGTGGATCTACCTTCCCACTAGCCATAAAAAGAATCCTGTCACCTTTCTTTACAGTTCCATCAATAACACGAAAATATACAATAACACCCCTGTACGCATCATAATAACTGCAAAATTCATAGATATCAACAGTCACTCATACAATTCTTCCTGTTAATATGAAACCTGTGAAACTATGATAGTAGAAAAATATCATATCTTAAGAAAAATAATACACATCGACAGAAATAAAAATCTCTAGATTTATGTAAGAATATGCTGAAGGATTTCATACCTATCAAATATAAGAGCTCTCAAAGGTCTTCCAACAGAATCAGGTGGTGGAGGAATTTTTTGAACAATTGCATTCAGTATTTCATTTATACCAATTCCCTCCTGTAACGAATAGATGGTATTTATGTTTGTTATTAGAATCTCAGAATATTTCATAAAGCCTTAGTTTCAACATTATGATAATATATCAGTGAATGATTTCTTGTTAATTAAAACTCATGGGCTCAAGACTTTAAGTAGATGACTCGCAGGGATGTCAAAGGAGGACTTCTTTGAGAAAAAGAACTTATATAAACTTGTTTTCTTCACCTGATAAAAAGAGCACATTGTAGAGTATATTTAACTATTCTTAACTCAAAGATGTCACTGATTACATGGAATATATATACCAACTAACCTTTGCAGAGCAGTAAATAGCATTGCTGCAATCCAAACCGATAACCTATTAAAGTAATACATTGACTTAGAAAGTGAGGAGCAGAAGTAGCTTGAGTTAAAAGTACAACAATAACAACTCAAGGAAGGTGAAGCTCTAAAGTAAGATATACTCCAAAAGTTCCTCAGGACAACGGGAGCATCATAGTAAAATCACAATGAAGAAATCCAAGTAAATATAAGAATATAATCCAGAAGGATTATTGGAAGGAACTTAAAAAAATGCCGTTCCCTACTTTATGGATTAATTCCCCATGAAGTCGGTCTATCATTACTATTGCTGAAATAAGCAGCCATATATTTTTGAGGTCGCTTCTTCAAGGTTCTTTAAATACATTTTCTTTCTTCTTTTTATCATCCAACTAGTTTCATATAGAAAATCATTCACTTGTCCTTTGATTTTGCTCTTGTCACCCCTTTATAAAAAAAAACTGTTATTTTTTATCTCATCCAACCAACCTGGCATGTAAAGATGCCATATAATCATCAAAAGGAACTCGTCCAAACTCATCTTCACAAAGGATAGAAGGGCATGACAAAAGATTGCAACATTATTAAAGTCAAATATTTTAATACATGTTAGTTAGATATAGAAGGTCACATTATATGTTATAATGGAAAATAAATAACTAATGAATAAGCTACCCTAGAACAAAATTCACATCAACTACAAAAAAATCATAACCAACTCCTTCTAACAAACCTCTTCAATCTCTTGAGCAACACGGCTTGGTTCTGCACCTGGAAGATCAATTTTATTCAACACCTGAAAGCAGTAAAAGAAATGTCAGACAGACACATGATATGATGAATATCAGTATTAAAAGGCTGTTAAGACATCCATCCATAATTTAAGCACCATTTTATTTATATTGTTGTCTTTAATTATCCTATGAGGTGTACCGTAGACCCAAGGTTTTCCCCTCATGATGATATACTAGTAAGGACACTTGGTTCAGGAACAAGAATGCTATGGGATGGGATGGTGATGCTTGGTTGATAGTATGAATGGAAATGCTCCAACTTGAGGAGTGCTCGAAGATACATCCATGATTTAGGCTGTAACATTAGTATATATGATTTTATTTTGTTTCCTTTTATCCTCCCATCATGCATATATATATAATCAAGGCTATCCCCACATAACATGATACATATTTACAACCCTGATTAATTAACAGGCAATAGCAGGAAAATAAACACTAAAGAAAACCAGTGATAAGAAGGTGATTGTACACCATTTAACTTTCAGTGTTAGTGTTGTACCATGTGTTGTTATTGTTGCATATGATGTTGTGCAAAGTAAGTTTAGTAGTGTATAAATCCCTTCCCATAAATAAAAAATATACTACCAGACCAATTCTGGGGAAATAAAGTGACAAACAATCATCTTCAGTCCCACACATAGTGCAGATAAAATTAAAAATCATGGTATATTACATTGATAACAATTAGCTGCATCCAAAATAATAAACTTGCAGCACGCCTTAATGCAACTTCTTTATGATGACAAAATTGACAAACAAGCAATAAGTTCTTATCAACTTACGGGAATCACTTCAAGGTTATTTTCCAAGGCCAAATAAACATTAGCTAATGTCTGAGCTTCCACCCCCTACAATACAAGGTTGAATATCATTGAGTAACAGCTTCCAATCCTTTATCAAGATTTAGAAGGCAGAGAAAAAAAATGAACAAGTAAAGTTAACATATGTAACAAAACTCAAATGTGTTTTGAGAATGACGATGATAATGGATGTTGTGGCAAATCTTATGGTAGAACTTGAAATAGATAGACCAACATCCTTTGGCAATTAGTGTGTGCAAGGGGCTTGTCAAGACTCAAGGTCATATATGTTGTAATTATAGCAAATATTGATATCATATATAGATGTTTATTTTGATATTCTCAGAATTTTGTTCATGAATTCCATGATGGTTCTTGTTTTTATTTCTAGCTAACATGTTTCCTTTCCAGATCAGCAAGGATTTCGGGAGTAGGAAACGTCTATATACTGGTCTAGTGAAAAGATTAATTAAACAATGTTCTTGTGGTAGCTTCTCATATGTGCTTGTCGTCTACTTGTAGGTTATTTGACAAGGAGAAATAGACTTCATTATCAACAATAACAACGAGGAGAGCACTTTCGATGCAGATCATAATTACACAGGTAATACAGCTAAAAAAATTCCAGCTGTCCAAAAATTTCGAAAGACTTGCCTGTGAGGCATCTACAACAAGGAGAGCCCCTTCACATGCAGCAAGAGATCGTGAAACCTGCAGTCGGGAAAAACGGCAGACATAAAATGGAGAGACTCAATGAATAGTCATATACTAAACAATCATAAATTGTGGGCAATTTCATAACCAAGCAGAAATTCAACAAACAGAATGCCAGTCAACAACAGTGTGCCATAAGTATTTGTTCCCAAATTTGGGTAGGTATGGCTAACAAATCGCAAGGGTGCACTAGTGAGTCTGTATCGACTTTGACTTTTTAGGGTTTTACAATTACACAAGATATATATGTGTGTATGTGTGTGTGTTTGTATGTATATGTAACCAATGAAGCATGCCAAGATATACCTACAGGATCCTACCAAGGCGTTCACACCCTCAGCTTCTTGCGCATGCTAATTGAACCATAGGCTAACATGCAATCAGTTTAATCCAACAGTGTAACATGAAACATATCTAATTCCCTTACATTAAATGTGTTGTCATACCTCATACGTAAAATCAACATGTCCTGGAGTATCAATAAGATTAAGGCAATAAGGTTCACCCTCATGCACAAAACGCATTCTAGCAGCCTGAAAGAAAATAAGCAAAAAGTTGTTTAGTAGGAAATACTTGAATGTCAAAGAAGGGCAACAAATAAAAGAACTAGTATCATGGTGCTTCTGCTTTTACACATTGCACTCATGAATTATTATTATGATGTTTACATTAGGTAAAACATGGTGTCATGGTTCAACCCAAAACTCCAAACCACAATTAATTTACCAAATTTAGTTTTTCTTGATTATGACAAAAAAATGATGAAACTGATTTGTCGTATAGCAGTATTTACCAAAAGAAAATCACACCTTCAACCTATAAGTCTATAACCCTCCATCGCCTGCCAGCCTCGATGTTTATCATACCTCTATTAGCTCTGCTTCTTGTTTAATAGATGCATCAGTGGAATTATTGGCTTTAGGGTCTTACATTTACAGGCTTAGTTATGTAGTTTGTCTGAATCAACTAACTGAACTTACATAATCTACGACTAAAAAACGAAAGATGGTCATCTCAAATGACATTATGACATGTAGGTACATCAGCTACAGATAAACCTTAATTTGTTTCAATAACACAAGGAGTATCAACCTGCTCACAATGGTAACAAACCAAGTGGCATGTCCTAAGCAGAATACAGACACGGAACCTTATAAAACCTTATTCTTTTTCCATGTAGAAATGCGTAACATCTACAAGGGTATGACTTAAGAATATGCACCTGTAATTTGATAGTGATCCCCCTTTCCCTCTCAAGATCCATGTTATCCAAAAACTGCTCCTTCATTTCACGTGATTGCACCGTACCCGTGACTTGCAGCAACTTATCTGCTAATGTCGATTTTCCATGATCAATATGTGCTATGATAGAGAAATTCCTAATTTTTTCCGTGGGGACCTGCAATTCAATAAAGATCACACGTTCAAAAATCACTGCTAATCAGAATCCTACCCTTCCCCAAATTAGCCAGTGCAATGCTTCCACCCATTCACCCAAACAGGAAACTAGAAATGCTTAAATTTCCATCATTCATTATCACAGAAAGAATACCTGCGCGAATATTACTCAAACCAGGGCCATAAACATATAAACTGTTCTATTTGCATAACCTATACAAATTAAGCATCAAACTAGGGACCTGAAAGCTTTATTTAACTATGATAACCTAATTTTCACATATCAAGTCTGAAGGTGAAATAATGAAGCATAGAGCATGTGTATAAAGCAGAAGAGTGTTAATATAAAGGACATTAGTTTCTATACAAAACAGTTAAGAGGTCATATCAGTAGCCAATCGAGTGCCGTAGTAATACAATTCAATCCTCTAACAATTTACGACCACTTAATTATTCGTTAATAGAAGAAAATCGGTGATTTTATGAAACTCATAGCTAGCTTCAATTGGAATAATCATACCTTCAGAAGACGATCTCTGCCGGCGATAGCGGTTGCTTCGAAGTCAGAAGCGTCTTTAGATTGGAGGTCTACGGCCTTACTGTACACGCGATGCCTCCTCCGGCGACTTCTACTTTGATGATTATTATTGGAAGGGCGAAAAGCTTGTAGACTGTAAAATGTTCTGTTAGAAACCTGAATTGGAAGGTGTTGGTGGCTGAAGATTGTAGCTCCGGCGAAGCGGTGGTGGCGGTGGTGGTGGTCCGGTGGTGGTTGCGAGGATAAGAAGAGTTTGAGGTTGGTGGCCATAGTCACGGCGGTGGTCGTTGCTCTCGTTTGCTGTTTTTAAACCACAAATAGTCTATAACACTTGCCCGTTATCTTTTGCATTTCGTTAAGTCATGCCCTCGTCTCGTTTTATCGGGTTTTTCCGGTATTAATGTCATATCACATATTTTATTTCATCTCTTATAGTTTCTGTTTAAAGTGTTTTTTTTTTTTTTTGTCGTATATTTTTTCTGTGTGTTGTGTGTATAACTGGCAACCCATAAATTCATCCGGTGAGCTATGAATATCTATCGGCTCAGGATATACTTGGTTACCAGAATGAAGAATGGTGTTCCCAAGTGAGGCCTGGATTTCACCACCTCCTCTCGGGTTTCACTTTGTGCACCCTATAAAGCTTACCCGGTGTCTTTTTTTGCTCATGCTTTAAGTAGGGTTTGAAGAGAGACTGGATCATTTTACAATATGATATAATGGATTTTCATATAGTTTATGGTAGTCAAATTTATATATATATAATATAACAATAACAAAAATAAAGGACAAAAAAATTTATAATAAAAAAAAACTAAAAAACTTATCTATACCATCACTATCTCTAATGATGTAAAGGTGGTGTTGTGGTGGCAAATGGATGGCCGCGGTTCGTGTGTGCCGAGGCAGGGAGATGTATGTGTGTACACACACATATATATAGAAAGAGAGAGAGTAAGGGGAGAGAGAATAGATAGAGAGATGGCTTTGACTTTCGAAGTCAATATTTAATTTCATTGTTTAATTAAAAGAAAAACAAATCAAACGAAGTACAAATGATAAATTAACCTTCCACGTGACTAAACTTAAGTCCACAACTTAACTCTTATTAGTGTAACTTAACTCTCATTAGTGTAACTTAACCCTCATTACTGTAAAAGACAGTAAGTGTGAAATCTTTGCCCTTTTTCTTGATTACCCTAGACATATTTGTTCGTATTGTTGCTTCAAGAGCAAAGTAATGATCTTTCTAACGATTTCACGCTTATTTGACTGTTAATTGCTTCCGTCCTTCTTCGGTGCATGTGCAGCGAAGATGAATAATTGGTGTTGGGGGGGGGGGGGGGGGATCTCAATTAATATGCAACTCATTTAGGGATGTAGAATAATTGATGTAAATCTGTCACTTTTAACATGAAATAACCAATATGCACTCACGTTTGAAGATAGTTAATGTATAAAGTAGACAGTCATCTAAGTGAGAGACTAGCAATGTTACTCTTTAATGAACATTAAAGACCTGACTGTATTTTTTAAAGTTAGAAACCACAAGTGCAATATGATAATTCAGTGTCATCCATTTAATTAACTCTAAACTTAATTTGAAAACAATCTAATGTAATTATTTCCATACGCAACTTGCTGATGTATTTTTATTCCGGATTAGATGGGTGGGCTCATATCATAGATTAAAATGGATGGATAAATTCCTTTGATACTAGTTATTCGTTTAGTTTTGTTTGTATTCAGGAGTTTGCATCTAATCAAATTGTCAAGTGTTGTGAATAAGCTTTTAGTGTGAAATTAGGCTAATTTATTTACATGCAACATTTGTAAATTCATGATTCCTTATTTTGTGAAGGTTGATTTGATTTTAAATCACTCATCGCCAATATGAGTGGTGATAACTTAGTTAGAAATTAGTTGTTAGAATCTTTGAAAAGTATTTATATGAGTTTGATGGAATGTTGAATAGAATATTTGTAAAGTGGTTGTATGTTTTAATGATTGATTGAATGGTACACTGACCACCCCACTCATAACTGGGTTTCTTTTCCTTTTTCTTTTTTCGTGTAATGTTATTGCTCTTGTTGTAGGTGGATGTTACATGGCCTAAGTAATCGCCATTGCTAACGGTGATGGCTTGAGTAGTTGTCATAGCTAAAGGTAATGGCTTCTTGACTAAATTTCACATTGACACATTTGGCAGTTTTTTTTAAAGAAAACACAACTCATCGCCAATAGCAAAGAGATTACGTTATTTGTGAAAACTTATACTCTCCAGCCCTCCTTGTGAAGAAGTTTGTAAAACAAAACCTATTTAAAAAAATCATGATATTTTGAATATAGGTTGGATATATGATAATTTCATAAATTTAGAACAATACATATAAAATTCTCCTTTTATTACTTTTTTATCACAAAATTTGGTGAAGAGGTACATATGGATCCAAGTCTATGTTAGATTTTACCCTTATGTATGAGTGTATCTTGGTTCGATCGGCCAAGATCGTGCAGAGCAAAATGTACTTTGCTCACATGACAAACAGTGTGAAAAAACATGACATATGTCCACCAATCAAAATAGAGCGTTCTATTACACTCTGTTGCACTCTAGATGAGGGACCACCCCTTGATAGTGACATGTACTTATTCTAAGTACGTGTAACGAAAGATAACTCTCTCATGTTCTCTCCTCTTACACTCTCTTCTTTCTATATACAATTCATGTGCTTACTCTCACTCCAAAGGGTGGTCATAGAAAGGATTCCCTTCCCATGACGAGGCCAACAAGAGTTGGTCATACAGATTATTCTAACCGAAGATTTTAAGGTTCAATCTCTAAGAAGCGGATAAGTTGATCCATATAGATATGCGCAGAAGGAAGCATTTACATATTGCTTTAGTGAAACGGTTAACCAAACACGGTCCTTGTGGTAGGTTTCTCATATGTGCGAGTCATCTACTTGTAGGTTATTTGACAAGCAGATATAGACCTAAATCATCAACTATGACAACAGTGAGAGCATCTTTAATGCAGATCATAATCACAAAGGTAAATCAGCTAAAATCTCCAGTTGTACAAAAATTTGAAAGACTTACCTGGGAAGCATCTGCGACAAGGAGAGCCCCCTCACATGCAGCAAGAGATCGCGAAAAGACAAACAATGAAATACTAATCAAATTAGCATCAATCATGTACTAAACAATCATAAATTGCGTAGCAGACGATCAATCACACAACCCACACATTGAAGGCCTGAATAAATAGTACAAAAGTGCTCGTGCAAACTAAAAAATATAGCAAAGCAGACGACCAATCACACGACACAATATGAAATAATATCATAAAATCCACAAACTGTAATTCAAAAGTGTTTCATGACCTGCAATCTGTCTCATACAACCAAAAGCACTCTAATACAAGCATTATTTTGGATAAGTGAGATGATAATTCATCTCATGCTTGGTGTTACAATGATTAGAACAAAAAGTTGTTTATCATCGTTTCTTAAAACCATATTTTTTGCGTTCGTAAAACAGGTCGGTTTTAGCGCTTCCCAGATTAACGATCTTGGGGCACCCGTCCCTATCTTTCTCCTGTTGTGTGCACTCTTTGCAGTAATATGCATCAGAAATGCCCACACCTCCACATATGACACAGCGACCTTGGAAGGAGCCATAGTTGCACTCATCACAGACACGCACGAGTGTGCATGGACGCACATAAGAGTCACAAATTACACATTTGCCATCACATTTTTCACAAAGCCGGCCAATGGCAATTCCTGGCTGCTTCCTGCACATGATCAAATCAGGATGATGTTTTGCCATGATTTCCTCAGTTACCAGAAGCTAGTAACCTACAATCAACAATAATCCAATCTTATTAGAATGAATCTTGAAAAAAGAGGTAGGTAGTAATTGAAAGTGAAAGATCTCAAAAATCATTGAAGAATTTATTTATTTATTTATATCTCCATAAGGTCCATCATTTAAGATATAACAAAATTTTAGCAGTCACTG
Organism: Flaveria robusta; assembly: GCA_025506415.1. Lineage (NCBI taxonomy): Eukaryota > Viridiplantae > Streptophyta > Magnoliopsida > Asterales > Asteraceae > Flaveria > Flaveria robusta. The sequence continues at coordinate 24,798,017 of CM046471.1, read as the reverse complement.
AGAATGAGCCCCTGCAAGCATGCTCAAGCCTATGCATTTCTACTAGAGGTGATAATTCTAATACAATGACTTATAAATTAGTTGATTTGGACTGTGGACTATGGACTGTGATTCACCTAGGAACTGGTCAAACAAGTTGAATAAAATATCTTAACCAAAATAGGAACGGGTCAAATAAGTTGAATGTTGTACAAAGACTTAAAAATGCTTACAACCTGTTAACACCAAAGATTCAAAGTATTACTGTAATAAACTAATATATTATTTTTGTAATCACTAACGCATTAATTATTTACAGTTTTTTAAATAAATAGCCAACATAAGTGTTTGAGGGTAAACCCAACCCATCTCATACAACAAAAACCCATCCAATTTGATAATTTATAGTAGCAGCAGTGAGAACTCAATAAGATTTCCTGATCAGCTTGATAATTTACAGTTTTTCCCTTGTAGTTTTTATCAACATCAATTCGCCAATCTTTGCAGTCCATATCAATAATCAACAGACAGAATCCTTTGTGTAATTTGACTGACAAGCATTATATTAACACATTCTCAATCATTCCTTATATAGTTAACTGCAGTACTGCACCACAATATCATGTAGTCGTCACCTAGCCCTAAACAATCCTGGAATCAACCTAAAACAATGTTAACGAGCCCAAAACAAGCCTAAAACCTGTCTTACTATGTGTCTTGCTTAAAAGAAGCCCTAGCTTTTTTAGCACCTTGTGCCAAGGCCCAAGGCTCACCCTTTGCGCCTTCAACAACTATACTAATAGGTACAATAGTTGCAAGTGGTGAACTTAGTTTAAAAAAGGGCTCTGAGGCGTTGCTTAAAGCGCGAGGAACTAGAGGCGTTTGGCATAGCACTTTATTTCACCGAGGCGCCGGATGTACATGAAGCGCTCTGAAGCGCCGCTCAGTAAGAAGGCGTGAGGCGATGTGAAGCGGTGCTTCATGTATGTTTGGTTAATATCAGGCCTGGTCAAGTTTAGTTAAATGTTGGGCTTTTTATCAAGAATTCAAGATCAACTTCTGGCCCATCTCTCTACTTTAATCAATCGCAGGCCCAACCCACAACTCTATATCATCTAAACAAAATCCTTTAGATTAAAACCCTAAATGATCAATCAGTGTTCAGACTTCAGTGGTTACTCCAGCCCCATCGCCATTCACATCAGGTTCTTAATCCAGCCCTTCGGTTCTTACTCCAGCCCTTCGATTCTTACTCCAGCCCTTTGATCTTGAGGGAGATGAGGCTTGGGTTGTTGATGAATGATTGATTTGAGACACTTATTTATGTTTTAAAGATGTTTAATTATGTTTTAAACTTTAAATTCTAAGTATGTTTTGTGTTTATGATTATGAAGTAAAATGTGTCATGCATAATATTTTATTATTATTATTTTTAGTTATATCGCCTAGCATACGTGAAGCCCTCGCCTAGCGCTTGAGGCGTGGCTCCTCGAATTTTGGTACCTAAACGCTTCGGAGCGCCTCTCGCTTTTTTAAACCAAGGTGGTGAAGATAATCAAGTAATTTCAGTTGGAAGTTCCAACCGATCAAACACTTACCACCATCATCAGAGTCACCACCTCAATTGGAACACAACTCAATTCCTTAAACTCGCACAAATGTTAGGTATTTTTTCTAACTAATTATTGATTTGAGGTTCAAGGGGAAGAACTGGTGTCTAGTTGTAAAGATGAGGATGATGAAGATCAGAAATTTGGGAGTTGCACAGGGTGAACCAGAGTATGGAGAGTCGATTGAGTGGGAAGGTGGTATGTATTTGGGGGTTTCCATGGTTGGGAGTGGTAGCCACTAGCAACTAGCAAGAGGTTTCTCAAGGACCATTTATTCTTATTCGGGTCATCCGACTAAAATCATCATAAAAGATTTTTAAGTAACCAAGCTTAAAAATAATTAAAATCTGAATGCATTTAGGTAAGTTTAGATCTGTTCAGATAAAAACCAGTGCCACATCATCAACTAACCAGTTTCACATCATTAGAAACATAAAATGGTAACTTTTCGAAAGTTTTTTTAATCATAAGAGAACTTTTGAAGTTCACTACACACGACTTATGCTGCTATTTTCTATCATACCACATCCTTATTAAGTTCCTCCAATACATATTATTACAAAAAATACTATTTCAAACTATCAAGTCCAAACAGACACCTTGATTTATGATTCTTACATACACATTTCTCCCCATCAAGAAAACCTAACAACGATCTATCTATCTTAAGTCATGTAGCAAAGAGCCGATCAGCAGATCCTCCAAATTGAACAAAAAATGCCTATTAATCCAAACACCAGTCAACTAACATTTCTAAACACATCATCCCCATTCTAATTTCACAGAAGCACTAAAGCCTAGGGTTCATACTTCATACATCATACTTCATAGCTCATCAGTATACGCATCAAAATTAACAAGTTTCTAGGGTTACATCGCTAATTGCGACGATCTTCACCAAGCTTGAGCATAAGGAACACAAAATTCGACGGTCTGGTAAGCGTAACTATACAAGATTCAAAGAAAAACTCCACGAAAACACATGAATAAAGCAGATATACAGGTTTAAATGCATAGAGATGAATAAGAACAAGAGGGTTTTACAAAAATCTAACCTGATGAAGATCGAGACAATTGATAGAGCGAAAGAATGATGTTGAGTGAAGATGACGCAATAGCTTAAAAGCGAATACTCGAGCTTTCTGGGAGCTTGGAGAGATGGGTTTCACAATTTGGCCCTAATCCGGAAGATTTATATATATATATATATATATTAACTGTAGGAGCTAGGTCTGTGCTAGCACTGTGCTAGCAGCCGGAGATGAGCTCCGTACCGGTACCGTATCGAACCGGTATCGATTAGAAAATACCGATCCTGAAAATTAATAAAATTGGGTACCGGTACCGATCCTGAAAATGCTCTGTAAGGTACCGGTAGCGGTATGATATTTAAAAATCGTTAAAATACCGGTACCGTAAATACCGATCCCGAAATTACCAAAAAGTAGGTATGGAATTGGTACCGAAAATAATTTGGTACGGAAAATTCGATACCGGTACGGACTGGTTCGATTTCGATACTTGGTATCCATTTGCTCATTCAAACTCTAAAATACGTCTATAATTACTTATAAATCTACATCAATATTGTCACTTAGTCAGTTAGAAACAATTTTATTGCATAACTTAAAAAAATTATATCAATGTTTATCATAGGAACGAAACATTCATAATAGAATTGGTGTAATAATCGTATGTTTATATTTTGAGAAAAAATTTAAGATTTAAGTGAAAAAGTTCTTTATTTTATTTCTTAAATCATTTCTTTTTCTTTAAAATTACATTAAAACAAATAATAGAATCATGACTATATCGATTCATGTACATCTCATGTCCTTATTTCCCCAACTATTTCCCTCCCTCACCCACCTTTTCTCTCCCGTTGCTTATACACAACACAAAGATGATTTAAGTTGGAGTTAAGATTTGTTTGTTTTAATTTTTTTATATATCGATTATGTCTTACTTTTATGTTTTGATATGTTTGTAATTTCATTTTATATATTAAAACTTGGTTTTGTAAATTATATGGAGCATATGTAGTATTATTAAGCATTCACAGCCCGTTCCCTATATATACGTGAGTGGGTGCCCTATATTATGGGGATGGTAGTGAGTGATTGTAAGTGAAAGAGTCTATAAATTTATGAGGATTGTATCGTGTTTTTCAAAATATGAGGAAACACGGTATAACCCTCATAAATTTTTTAATATTTTTTAAAATGGTTGTGAGTGGATGATAAAGAAAATATAATGATAAAGGTATGAAAAAATATTATTGAAAATGAGAAAGAAAAAATAATGATATTTAATATAATTATATGGATGAGGATGGAGGATGGATTGTGAATGATCAATAACCCAAAACCCAAAAATAATATCAAGATCTTCTACAAAATTAATTAGAAATCAATTTTTAGAAATCAATTTTAAAAGAAATAAAAAAGATAAAATAGTTATTAGTTAAAATTGTAAGTGGAAGAAAAAGAAAAAAATTATAAAAAATGAATACGAAGATAAAGATAAAGAATATAATGCAAAAAGTTTATTAAAAATGATAAATAAATTTAAGAGATTGTTAATTTTAGTTAAATTGTAATAATGAAAATAAAAACTCTAGTATGTATGCTCTTAAAAACAATTTTTTTTACTAAAAAACTTAATACCACTAGACTATAACCCTTTGGTTTGTATATTCTAAAGCTGATTGCACAAATATTCATGTGGTAAGATCAAATTGCAAACTTAATCCTTAGGTATCATATATAATATGTTTGGTCACGTAGTTTGCAACAACGTAACACAATTGTCCTAGGGTTGGATGACGTTAAAAATTAATGTTAATTATGTGTAAGTGATTTTATAAATGATCTACCCTTATGTTAAAGAAACTAATAAACCTAAAATTGAACTAAAAGTAATAAATGACCATTTGATTTCTCATTCTTCATATGTCATACAACTACCATTTCATCTAAAGTTGGTTATCTTGCCTTCTTACTCATTAGGTTATTTCAAAAGCAACGAGATGCTTTTTGTTATTTGAATGTGAAGCATGGGGTCTACAACCTCCATCATGGGGCTCCGGGTGACCCTACCCAAGTCCAGCAAGTGCTGGCGCGCCCGCTGAAAACAATTTGTTTGTTGCTGTCAAACCAAATTCAGGTGGATTATAGAACAAAAATTCCAAACACTGAGTTTGAGTTTATGACTATTGAATTTCAGTTTATGACTATTAATTAATGATCTTCATTTGGATTAGCTAGATTACAAGAAGTTTAAGTTTTGTACAGATTTTTGCAAGTTTAATGCCATCTCAACATTTAGAAAATGTCAAAAAGTAAAATGACGATACAAATAAACAAATGTACCCAATATAATCTCACTTATAATATAACTATTTGCAAGATCTAGGGTGTGATAAGACAAATCTTATCTCTACCATAGAAGAGAGAAAAATAAACAAGAATACACAGGTTCCTTTTGCTAATACCAAAGTAGAATGATATAAAGATGTTAACAAATTAACTACTACAAATGAATCAATGCTTTTAGAGCATTCACATCAGGCTCTTCATAAATTTGTGAATGTATTCTCTATATTATAGAGAATGGTTATTAGTGGTTGTGAATGAATGATAGAGAACATGTTACTGTTCATCTCTATATTTGATAAAACACTGTTCGTCTCTATTAATTTTTTAATATTTGTTGAAAGTGGTTATGAGTGGAAGAGAGAGAAAATATAAAGATAAAAGTATAAAAAAATATTATCTTATTGAAAAGAAGAGAGAAAAAGTAGTGTTTTTTAGTGTAATTATAGAGATGGAGATGGAGATGGAGGGTGAGTTGTGAATGCTCTTACCGATCTCCACATTCCTCATCATCATAAATCAAATTAACAAATACCGTATCAATTTCATCATTTACATCAAAAACTATGCAACAAAAACTCCTCAATATAACTTCTTCAACCATTTGAAGCACTTTGGATTCATTCAGATGCCTTAATCAAAAACAAAATGCTGCTTTTATCAAAATTTTACTCATTCAAAAATGCAGACTTCAAAACCTCAAGATATATTCATGATCATCAAAAAGGCCATAGATGCAGTACTTCTCTTCCATATTAACAAAAAAGATACACATACGAAAATGATTTATAATGAGAGGATAACGATGATAATCGTACAACTTGAAAGCAGGAAAATCCACGAAAGATCTCCCGTCTTACTAGTCTTTTCTGATCTATGTTTACTATATAAAACGAACAAAACTTTATCCAGAAATAATCTGGCAATGGCTAGCAATCCAAATGTTAAGGAAACAAGAAATATAACAATCCCTTTATTCTCCATATGTACTTGATTCTCCCTCACCTTCGCCACCTCCGATCTGCATCCACATTCACACATATTCAGACATAAAACTAGAACATTTGTATGACAGCCAGACCAGAAAACAACATTACTGACATAAAACTAAAAGGAAAAAAACCAATTCTTTTATTTGTATACTTTATTGTTTTAGGTTGGGTCTAAAATATCATTGAAGAAGGATAAAAAAACATAAAATTTTAGTAATATCACATTCATAGCAGAGCTATTGGTAGGGTATGGGGAGGATCAGAGGATGGGATGAAGGCAATCTGTATCCCAGATTCTCAGGGGATAGAGAGGCTGCTCCAGCTCCCACTTTCAAAAACTTTTTTTACATGTACAATATCCAGTATACTATTGAAAAATGATGAAGTGAAGAAGTTAACCTGAGGAAAGCATTGCTCTTTGTGATATCGTCCAGCTGAACAGACACGATTGTTTTCCACGACTCTAGATCATCAACCCGTTTATTCTGCAATAGTAGTCAAGTGCATAAATATGACATCATTCTAGAAAATTATTCAGAACTTAAAACTTATAGCACCAGTGAAAATTTGTGAACCGAGAGACTACTGTCATTTATAAGATGGGAGAATATGGAGTAAATGTCACAATTCTTATGGGACACAAGTATAATAAGAATCCAATAATAATAATATGATAGTAATAACAATAAAAATACTTACCAAGGCCTCACTGCTTTCATGAAAACTTCTCAAGTCTCTTTTGACTTCTTCCATGATGGCATCTCTTTCTCCAATTTCTGAATCGATTTCTTGGAAAATATGTCCATATTTAGAGTTTAATTCATCAAGGTATCTCTCCAACAATGATAAATTTACATCTAAAAGTCTAACTTTTTGCATCAAAATCTTGATAACACTGTCACCAGGCGACCTTCCCGCTTGTTGTTGGAGTACTTCTGCAAGCGGGTCCGGCACGTCAATTGTTGCAATTGCACGCTTACCCTCAGATTCATCTAAACTTGGCTCGTGTTCAACATCATCAACAGAACTTTGATCAAATGGATCATGTTTTGTTTTAAAATCCTCTCGTTTTGGATCTTTTTCGACTTCTTTAGATGAAAACTTCTTATCTTGCACGGAGACCAAATCCTCTAGCATCATTTCAACAGCATCAACCCCATAAACTTGCACAAAACTTAATGTACAATAAAACCCAGTTCCATAATGACTTAAAAGATTCAGTTTTATATATTTAACCCATTTTGGCTCCTGAAGAACGAATCTTTGTTCATGTTTTACATTTCCAGCAGTAAAGTTTCCAAGTTTTACCCAACTTTCTGTAGGATAAACCAAACTCCCAAGAAGTTCAAAATCTTTAAGATTTGATGAGTGATGTTCAAAATTAGCAATTGTTATGGTGTCGACCAGGGTTTCTTCTGAAAGTTTTACAACCACAAACTTTTCTTCAGCTGAACAAGGGTTTCTTAGATACTTGTCTTTATCTATTGTTAAGATGTTAGAGGCACCTTTTGCTTCTTTATTACAAGCTAAAACCTTTGCACCTTTTGAAGCAGAAGCATAATTGTAATCTTCACCACCGGGCTCGAGTCTGTGAATTATACTTCCCACATTACCGTTTGAAAGTCTGGTTTTTGCATTAAATGCTTTGTTCTTGAATTCATCAAGACCCAAAGGCACAGATCTCGATTTTTCAGTTTTGAATGATCCCTTTGGTTCTGATTTAGCAGCTGAAAGAGGATTTGGTTCTTTTTGGTCAACTTCAAGTTGTTGACTGATAATCTCCTCCTTGTTTTCAACATGGTAGATTAAATTACTTTTAAGAAGGTTTTCAAATCCCCGCTCTACAGGACATTCATATGGAGACAACGAGCAATATGATCCTTTCTCCGACTCCAGTTTTAACTCATCCCAAGTTCTCAATCCATTTGGAAGATATTCAGGGCCATCTGTGAAACAAGATAACCAGCTTCATATGAGAAGATTTACATGCATAGTAACCTTCCCATGTTTGTAAGTAACAATAACATCACACATTTGATTAAATCTTAAAATTGTGTTCTTTTGTGGAATATTAAACATAAACTGTGGTTACAATTAGGGAATATGACCATTATAACTAGAGGTGGCAGGATGCATAAGTTAGTCACATTGTTTAGCGGGACAGCTTTTTGTACGAGTCTAGTGGTGTTGAGTTGACCCGCAAACACTCCTTGTCCATTTTTAAAACTTTATAAATAATTAGTGTGTTACATATGATTACAAAACAATAATCTTACAATATTAGTCTAGATGTTACATTGAAAAGATCTGGAAGGCAGTATGCACCTAAAGAAGTCTTTTGGTGACTTCCAACCTGCATGACCCATTCCACTCTTAGCTAATTTATTCGACCCATTTTACCCATTTGAGATCAAACACAATCATAACTGACCCATTCATAAGTAAATGGGTCGAAATCGCAACATGTAATCATAACAAACTTTGAGTACTAAACACGGATATAATCGGGTGATATTATCAAGCCTAGATCTGACAACCAAACAGGACGTAGATAAAGATAACTTGCATATGATTCAGCTACTTTTTGTCTCTTGTTACGTTTTAATTTTCCTCTTTTATAGGTAAACAGATGACGATTATATAAAATGTTTTTGCCCTCTCTGCACATGACCTATTCCATGTAAATAAGGTATTAAACATTTTACTCCATAAAAGATATTATCAGTAATGCTCTATCATGCATTTTCCTAGATATTATGTGCAAGGACTTCCTCAAGCTTCTGTAGTTTCTTCCACACAAGTTGAAATAAGGTGTATCAAAAACGATTAACAAAGGTATGATTTTAACTCACCTCTATAACCATCACCATGGCCGATCCATAAATTCAACAAGAACAGAAGTCCCCAAATAAAAACCACAAGTGACAGAGAAACCTTATAAAAGTTATTTATCCAAAGAGTAGGCTTTCCCAAAGCTCTTCTGGAAAGAAGAGCTTTACGTGATCTCTGCATTCTACATCAATTCGGGTTCACTATTAACCACAGCAGATGAACTCAAGCAAAAAGATTCAGAACAAGGAATCCTGCAAGAAAATAAGAACTTTTGTTAAAATCTATCCAAAATATAATCCAATTCACAACCACAACCAAATGACATACAACGTAGATTCCTAAAACGCTTTGAAACAATCTGATTATCAAACAGATACAACGTACAACACGCATAAACAATCACCTACATCGAATAACAGTCCACGAACACCAAATTCTTCAGCTTCACAGGGCATAAATAAAAATCGAAGAGCGGGAATAAACAAACACAAATCATAACAAACAACTTGAAATACAGTTTATACTTCTTCGCAATTCTGTTGCAAGTAATTCTCCATTACAAACTAACCCAATTGATGAAAACAGGCGTAAAGAATCTCATTGACGCATAACAACAAACACTTTGCGTACAAGAAACAACTATTAAAGCAAATATCATTGAGGGCTGTCCCTATCAACACATTCATCATTCTTTTTCAATTACAAGTTTGATAATTAGCAGACTCACGAAAGATCAAACACCCACATGAATTCCAACACAAATCACAAAATTCCCAAATCAAAATCTTCAAAAACTATACAAAATCGTCGAAAACAGAGAGCAAAGATCAATAATTGAAACTGGATACAGGGATCTATAAAGATTATGATAACATCAAAAGTAGTGTAAAACATTAAGCACATGGGGCGGGCATCCACTAAGATCTTAAACTTTAAAAATTCAATAGAAACACACAGGATTTTGACAGCACCTGTTTCTTGAAATTGGGGCTTAAATCAAAAGAAATTGAAGCCGATGATGATTCTTGAGATCATTAAACTGCTGATCGCCAGTACAAAAGCCTGAAGTTCAGCCGATCTTCCTGTTGATTAGAGTCTTGAATTGCTGATCCTTTTGCATCAATCGAAAGATCTCAATGAGTTGGGTAAATTTGCAGTGTTGGAGTTCAATCCCAAATGAAAATTTGGGTTTATTTAATATTTGTTTAATCGATCATGGGTGCTGCCGTTTTGCCACTATTGTGATTTCAAGAAATTTGGGTTCTCTCAATCTTTCTACTCAATTCTCAATTGGGTAATTACTAGAATTTGAAGTTATGATGATGGGTTTGTTTGTAATATAATGAGTTAAAAACGAAGTTTTCTTTTGAAACTAGATGTATAAAAACGTCGTGTTCAAATCATATAAATATAGATACTTTTCAAGAATTATAAGAATCATATAAACATATATATGTTTTTTTATCAGTTTATAAGAATCGTATAAACATTTATGCCTTTTATTTAAACATCAAAATTTTGTTCAAAAACAAAAAAACAAAAATTTTGAATAATTGATTTCAGTATATAAAGTTCGAATGCCCGAGATTTCGAGTACGGGCAGATAACTGAAACGGATATCTTAAATTCTAAAAAATATATAATAAGTATCATATTTTGGATATTCGATTCACATTTGTCTTTTTAATATAAATATGTATTTGTTGTATATCATAAAAGATTGTGGAAACGAAATTGAAAAGTGAAACCCTAGTATCATATATTTAATTTGTATTCGTCTTTTTAATATAAAAAGTTATAATAAATATATATTTTGCGTATCTGAATTTCTTGATAACTTGGATCCGGCATGTCAGGCATTTCATTCAAATGTTCGGATTCGGATTTTTTTTACACATCCAGTTCTATTTTCGTTAGTATATAAAACAAGATATGAAACTAAGCATATGTATCTCTTCGGGAAGACGGAACCATTATATTTTATTTAGTGATATAAGCCACCAACATGTATCTATATTTAAAATTAATTTTATGCTGATGTATTTTTTTTGGAATGCATTTTATGCTGATAATTTTTTTATGAATCGAGAAAAACGAGTATAAAAAAGGGTTAGAAAATAAAAACACATATATTATTCTCAAAATAAATTTATTTAATAAATATTGATGAACTTATCACTTGATGTTTCACAATTTGTTTTCCTGGAGTTATTGGTTAATTAATAAACAATTAAAAGCACTATTAATGTAAGTACCTTTAATGTGTATTGAATCAAAAAAAAAAAATTTAACGGCAAATCGGTGTATTGAATCAATTATTAAATTTTTTATTTGTTACCAAATACGAAAGAAAAGGTAATTAAAGAAGTTTAAAAATGGGAAAAGAGATGTTGGTGCCAGCACATATTTCCCAATAAAAATAGAACATGTGGCAGGACTCAAATCCCTATTCTGTCAGTGCTGAGCTGGAATTTGGAGGACTCGAGTCCCAATTTGTTATTCAAATTTTCAAACATTCAAAAAATAATATTCGCCGAATAAATTAATATAAAATAATATTACTTTGTATTAATTTAATTACTTTACTTCATGTATACTATGTTCTTGTTTAGTGTTAGATATATTATATTCTTAATATAATTAGTCGTATATTAAACTAATACTATATGTTTAAATATTTGAGTCGTAGATGAAAATTTTATTAAATTATCTTTTAAAATAGAATGTATTGCCTTTTCAAATAATTATTAAATTCCTTTAAAAAAATATTAAACTGAAATTAGTTCAACAACGGTATGTAAAGCCATCTAGAAAAATTAAGATAGTTGCAACGGTTATATTGAGGAAAAAGTTTGAATACCAAGAATAAGATCAAGAACATTCGATATAGATTTGAATATCAAGACATTTGAATCCCACTCTTTTGATTATGTCATGGCAACACATGTTATTAGCATGTGACAAATCAAACAAGAATGTCAAGGTTATCATGTGCTCACATTCAACGTAAAATGCAAGCAGTCCTAACAATAAGGGGTTATTAAAGATAAACATCAATAGATTTAGACTAAAGATACCAACTTTAACTTAAGTGTTATTTAATTATCTTATAGTCTTGATAAGAGATCTACTTGAAATCAAATGATGGAGTTAAAACATCAATGAACACAATACAACTGTCTACTTATCGGTGACATTGTTAATTGCCTCTTGATGCGGGCCAAAAGATTGAATAGCTATTATGAGTTTAAAAGTTAATGTTAAAAAAACTCAATACAACTAACCGTTTAATTTATTTTAAATTGTGTTTTTAATACGTCATGTAATACGTTATAAAAAACTAACGGAGTTAACGAATAGTTAGACTGAGATTGTTATTAGTAATAAATCTAAAAGTTGGGATTAATAATGTTCAAATTGTTAGTTGGATTGTTGAAATATAATATTGGCCAATAGTCAATAGTTTGAATTACTAAATCCAATTTTCCTTCTTAATAAACTTATGGTTTTTATTCAAGATCACCACTTACGAATTATCAAGATGCTTATTCTCATATACATCCCTTAACTTTTTTGATGGTTCAAGGATACTCTTTTATTATGTTTTGTTTGTTTTTTTGGTTTAGCAATGGTTTGTCCGAATTTAATCATTTATGAACAAGTAACCGTTAAATCATAGATTTCGATAGTGTGGCTCGTGTTGGATGTTACCTACCTTAGATTTTTCCTCTTATATCCACTCTGCAATCATTAAGGGGTGCCTGAGTTAAGATCAATCATAAGAATATACATACACATATGTATACATGTAATGTAGCTGAAACACATACGAATACATGTCTAAATCTTTTGTTATCATGAAGTGTTTGTGTTTATTGAACATACACACACATATCTAACTTAACATGAAACACATACGAATATGATTTACATGCATAAATTTTACATAAAAAGTACCTAAGACGTGTAAATATGATAAGGTTTTGGGTTCAAATCTCACTCTGAGCAAAAATGCTCAGAGCTGAATCAGAGTGTTTTTGCAATTATAGATTTCTTTATGGGGGTTGGGGATGTGATCCCGGGTGAAAAAAAATAAATAGGCCCGATTAAAATAATATTTATCCTCCGAAACATGTATGTATATTAATCATACAAAAAAAATATTACATAATTATGAAGACATGTGATATGAATGCCATATTGATGGGATTGAAAACAGCCTCCCTTCCTTTGCGTGAGCTTTAAATTATGAGGATTGTTTTCAACAAAAGAATGGGTTTACCATGTTATCCCTTTAAACAAAAAGATGAAGTGCCGACAACTAGCATGCCCAAGATTTTTAATGATTTTAATAATCTTCTCATGTTTTGTTTTGGGTCAATTGTATATTTGTATACTTTGAAAAAAAATTCATCAAAACTTCTTTTTTTTTTTTTCACTAATCGGTTAATAAATATACAATTATTGTGTACAAAATTTCATGGGATAAATGTAAATAGATTTCTATATTCACAAAAATATAAGGATCTGCATTCAAACTAGTAAATTGTAGGGTAGCATCTTTCGAGTTGTTAGCCATCTTGATTCTTTCGTTCTCTTGCATATCTCCACAGTAACATAAATTTGGATCTTTGGTGAGGATTGTACCATTTTAGGAACCTAAAGGGGTGAATAAGTTATTATGAAATTTTATTAGTCATTTCTAAGAGATTCTTTTTTGTTATCAAATATTTATTGTGAAGAAATTTAAAGTTGAAGACAATGTGTGAACAAGTTATATAGAAAATATCTAATAAATGAATAGAACATTTGTAGTGGCTTGGATGAGATTTAAGATAAAGCAAGGCTTAGCCTCAAGCTTAGAAGCTACTCGCGAGCGGTGCTCGAGCTTTAAAAATAGATCTCTAAAAGAATTGAGCTTGAGCTCGAGATCTCTTAAGTTCAAAAAACCAAACTCAAGCTTAAGCAAGGCTTAGGCTGGGCTGGGCTGGGCTCGGCTCATTAGCAGCCAAATATGCATACTTACATATCAATCCAAGCCCCACCTGCCTAGGTTAGAGAAAAGCTGAGACCAGCCGGGTCAAGAAGCCAGCTTGGTATGGACAATGGTGGTGGTGAAATATGCACAAAAGCATGTAATGCATATAATAGAGTCTTGGATAAGTTAATATTTTCGGATAAAACACAACATTCTTTAAAATCATGATGTTCCTGCGTCAACTAATAGTTAGCCAAGGATATGCTTGTAGCTGCCAGTGTGTCATTCGTTCCAAACTCTTTTCATGTCGGGCTCACTTATCAAGATTTGCGTCAACCACTTTGCTTTTCTTTTTTCATTAACTCCACAAAATGATCAAATACTGCAAATGGATATGAAGTATGTTAGGTGTTTAAAAAAATAAAACATACTGGACAAAATGCAAGAATATTACATTGGTTAGTTATTTGTCAATAAACAAGAACTTTAACGTTAGTTAAGAGTGACTGATAACTATTTGTCAACAATATTACATCGGTTCTGTCCCGAATCAAACCATGAACTGACAATATTCTTGGGCTTTTTGGTTACCGGTTTCTGCACACCACTAATCATGAGACAAGCAAAACTTGAGCTTAACTCACCTCAACGTATGCTTTCTACCAATTTATTTGAAAAGCATGAAATGATATGCATGTTATTTTAACTTGGAAAATATTTCTAAGAAGAATATGTTGTAGCTTCCTTAGGAAAACGTAAAAGGGGAATGTTGTATATGATGGAAATGGGAGTGCATCCTAGTGGTTAGTGTGTCAAGAATAATATGAGTTACTAGAATTATAAACAAAATAAAGATTTTAGGCGCACCGAGGTCTGAATCATGAGGTCCAGGAGACGCTTCAGGGTGGTACTGAAGAGACATGAGTTTTTGTTGAGGGAAGGCCAGACCAGCACAACTTCCATCATTGAGATTCACATGTGTTACTTCCACACCACTCGGAAGTGAGTCTGGGTCGACCGCATAATTGTGATTCTGCAACATAAGTTTTACATCAGAATGGAAGTTATAGAGAACTTACAATGACAAAGATTTGGGACAGGTATTTGAGTATGATACCAAGTACAAGTTAGTATTATAAAACTCCACGGACGTGGGATGAGTATAGCATTAGGTAATATTCAAACCCACATCAAAGCCAAATACATTATAAAATCTTTGAAAAACATAATAAATGGTATCTTAGAAACTTGAAACTATTGAAGTTATATAATTATTAAGTGTAGTTGAATATAGTATATTTCGAGCACATTTTTTTGAGAATTAAATATCAATGCAATTTTCAAAAACATAAGACCATTGGATTAGGACAATTTTTATAAATCAGGTATTGGGACTGGGATCACCGAAACTAACAAGAAAAACTTGGGTATGTGACAATTTTTATAATAGAGTATAGGATTAGGAATTACCAAACAAGTCCCATACCCATCCCATTATGGGTATGGTTTATAAATCAGGTATTGGGACTGGGATCTCCAAAACTTAACCCATTACAATACCTAAAGGGAGTGTGGACCAAGAAGTAGCACGAGGAACCAAGATAAATAAAAGTTATAGGTTTAGAAGACCTGTGCACTAATTTCAACACTTCCATTCCTAAGGTTGCGAACAGGATGATTTCCTCCATGATGACCAAACTTCATTTTATATGTTTTCCCGCCCAAGGCCTGACCAAGCAACTGATGTCCCATGCAAATTCCAAAAATAGGAACCTTGCCAATAAGCTCCTTCACAGTCTCAACAGCATAAGGAACTGCGGACGGGTCACCTGGCCCATTGCTGAAAAGAACTCCATCTGGTTTCATTTTAAGAGTCTCGCTAGCTGGCCATGTCGAGGGAACAACAGTAATTTTACACCCATAAGATGCCAATCGCCTTAATATATTGTGCTTGATACCAAAATCATAAGCCACCACCTTCATTCAAATTAAGAAAATAAAAACTTAAACTACAACAGTCTCATTCATGAAACTCAGCAAGTTTAATAGAAAAATACTAACATGGAAAGTCTCCTCGTGTCTTCGATTCGCGTTAAAATCCCATTCCAACCCGGTTTTTTCAACCCATTCATAAGGTTTCTTGCAGGAGACGCTAGAAATTAAATCCACACCTGCACAAATGTCAAATAAAACCTAGTTACCAACATTGTACCTGATCAGACTAATAGACAAGGCGATAATTACCAACAATATCCCATGTGCGGGACATCTCCAAAAGTTCCTCGTCTGTTTTGGACTGTTCTGTGCTCAAGACACCAATCAGGCTTCCATCTTCTCGTAACCGACGGGTAATTGCACGAGTGTCAACATCATCTGGTCCAACAGAATAACCATGAAAACAAATCCTAAAGTGGATTGGATTATATAATATGAGTCTATGACATGGAGAGCATACATATTCCCATGATGTTTCTCTTTGACAAATAGTCAGAAAGTGATTCTGTGCATCTATAGTTTGAAGTGCTGGAGAATATATGTCATCAACCAAAGTCAGTTTGAGTTGACCTTGGGGGTGATTAAACAAAACTATGAAGCAAAATCAGAAATCAAGACTGTAGCTTACCTGATACTCAAGCTTCTAATTATCAAACCAGCAAGGAAACACTGTATTGATTCTTCATCATCTGCAAACATATACTTGTTTCCATAATGACAAGAATTTTAGCACATCAAGTTAATATCTTACTTAGTACTTACCTATGTTAACCCCTGTATTGCCAATGTGTGGGTTTGTCATCAAGACAAATTGGCCTGCATAGCTAGGGTCTGTAAGAATTTCCTGATACCTGCGAGTGTTTACAAAAACCACAATTACATATACACATCATCAAGGAAAAAAAAAACACAACATATAATTGATCTCAGGAATCTTGAAAAGTGTAACTCCATCTCACCCTGTCAATGAAGTATTAAATACAACTTCACCAACTTGAGTACCAGAAGCACCAAATGACTTGGCTCTCCAAATGGATCCATCTTCAAGCACAAGTCGGGCATCTGCAAGCTTCCAGGGAGCTGCAGATTATAATGTTTAATGTGCAAGAGGTTATTGCTTAAGTGGCTGCAAGTAGAAATAATTACTAACTAAACTTATAAGACTTGCATATTAGATTGAACATGATGCATATTTGTTCATTTCCATCAAATTAAGACAACTTACACATATTTGTTCAAGTCTATGCAATCAAAATTCCAAGTGTTCCATGATTATCCATACAATACATTTAGTTACTGCTTAGCTAAATTTAGTCATTTTTATCTCTATGATGCTCAACTCTGTAGGATGAGTTCACGTTCTTATAATTTTCTTAATAATAGATAAATTAGAATAAAAATACTCGGAGTAAAGGTACTTTAATCTCTTATTTTTTCTAGAGATCTCGTTGTTTACCCCATTTGAATATTTATCATGTATTATCTATATAAAAAATGTGATCATTAGATTGTGGCTAAGGTAGTCAAGTAATAGAACTATATTCGACTAGAAAAGCTGGGTGCAGCAGTTAACCTTATGTGAGATGCTTTACATTGTCTTGTATGTGATGGTGAAGATATCTTGAGCTTTCTAACTTCTAATTAAAGAGGCTTATAATACTAGAACAAAACTAGAGTCTCAACTCAACTCCACCAACTAATTAGGAAATTAGGACTACATACCATAACCATAAAAATATCATCCAATACGTAATCGTTTAGTCGTGTACAATGACAAAATACAATTGGCATGCCTAAACACATTACTTAATATCGTTAAACAAGTGAAAAGGAACACGAATCGAGCAGAACAAAGCTTCAATGCATCACAGATAACCATAATCTTAAACATTAAACGAAACTTCAACTTCAACAAAAATAACTTCACACATTATCACGAAATCATATAGATAGAAAGACTACCAGCAACTGCAGCACCCGTGGAGGCCGAACCAGTGGAGCATCTCACGGTAAACGATCTTATTTGCAGCGGTTTAACAGCAGCCGGAGTCGAAACTAGAGGCCGATTAGTGACAGAAAGATACATCGCAGTGGTCGCCATCTGTTGCTACTTCATGAACAAAATTCATCAAAATGATCAATCAGTCTGTCACACACACCAAACAATGCCGAATCGAACGACTTACTGAAGATGAACGAGTTACTGAGTCGTGCAGAATCGGATTATTATGTCTCGACTATAATCGCAGAGATGTCGCACAGCGGATTTGTCGAAGGCTCGAGCAATGCTTGTGTGGTTGTGTAGGGTTTATGTAGAGATGATCTGTGGTGTAATGGGTTTGGGGCATTGGGCTAAAACTGCTAAAGTGTGTTTAAATGGGCTAGATTGTTGGGGCATTCGTATTGAATACATACATAAAGGATTAAAGGGTGCCCATGCGAACCGGTTCGTGAACGAAAATAGACAATCCGGACTGGTTTGGAGCCGGTACTATTTAAACCCGATATAAATGGACGTTTGGAGTGTGTTTATAATCCTCTCAATTAAAACCGGTTAAATTGAGTCGAACCAGACAAAAAACTACCAACAACTAATGAAAATATGCTTCTCCATTGAATTCGGTTAAACCGAACCGAATTATGAAGGGCTCATGGATTCTAAATTGGTCTCGTGGACCCTGATTGATGCATCTCATTTGGGTGAAAAAAAAAGACGCTTTAATGTTGGAAATTAAGAGCTCCGACATACCTCTGAAAAATAATACTAATTGCTGGTCTATTTTTTTTCATACATGTCCACTTCGACCTAATTTTGGTCCATCTAACCTGACACAGGCCCCGTTCCGAGCCCATGTCACTTAAGCCAAATATCATAAAATATTATACATTCTTGTAATATTTTACACAGACATTGATATAGTTCTATCTAACATAACTCGACATACACATATCTTTGTGAGGGGCTATCAAAAAAAAGTTTTGGGTTGAAATGATATGGATGTGAAAGAAGGCTTGAGTTAGGTGATAAGTTTGACCCGACTAAATATCATATCACATATGAGTCACACCGAACATGTATGAAAAAATATACCAGAGGCTATAATTGCTTCTTAAATTTATATTGTTTCTCTTAAATTTTAACATATTTTTAGGCTGTAAGTATCTTTTTGTTTAATCTCTAACGGTATAATTAAACTATTTTTCGTATGGTATTATGAAAATACATAAATAATGTAATTTTTTTTTTCTGGAACATGTAACGTTTAATTTAAAAGTAGTATGAAAAATAGCATCCAAAGAAATAAATGTGAATATGGGATGTTATTAATGTTGATAGATGAATCTTATCAATGTTGATTGAAGGAGTATGATGTGATCAATGGCATGTGAAGTAAGGAATCTTACGAGTCAATTTAGCAAAATGTTTTACCCTTTACTATCTCACATGGCAATGGGATGGCATTTCAAAGTCAACTATGATTTAAATTTTAAATTAGCATTCTTCATTGTTGTGGCATAAAAGAAACTCAACTTAACTTCTTTTATATAATTTAGAATCCCATTGTTCTCTTAAAACCGTATTTCAATTGTTTCAAAAGATAAAATGATCCAGACTTATGTTGTTAAAACATGTATATAGTTAAAATGAAAATCATAAAATTATGTTAAAGCTATTTTATCCATCTTTTAATACATGTATTCTATAGATAATACATTGTAATATTTTAATGATTTTATATATACTAGCCACCGATCGTAACATTGACAAAAAAAAATAATAATAATCATCAACCGTTATTTATTTTAACTTTTATCATTTCTAAAACGTTAATGACCCTTTTATAGTTAATATTTTAAAAAACCAGGCAACAAAGTTAATTAATTTTTCACTTTTAATATGAATACAATATTGTTATATTTTTTGAAAATAATTTAATTGTCGAATGGCGATATAGGATTTATATAACGGTGTGTTGAGATTTGTTGATGCAGTGTACGATCCATAAACATATTCAATGGTACCTCATTTTTTATCGTTGTCAAATTTTTAGGTCTCGTTGGACACATTTATCCACCCCTTGACACATCCAAATCCCTTCTCTTGCATCTCAAACTTGTAGGATCTAGAAGCACAACTCCAACTATCTAAATTATATCAACGAATAATTGACTCTCATCCATTTCTACCTAAAACTACCCAAGATGATAGAAACACAGCCAAAATGATCTAAATGACCCAAACTACCTACTTTCTCAATTCATTTCGGCTTCTGCCACCTGAAACCAGCTACCCTTGGCCTCTACCTAAACTGTCTCCGGCGAGTTGCCAAAATACCCAAACTACCTAAGGGCATTGCCAAGCCAGTTTACACATATACAATGGTTAATTAATATTTAAATTAATATTTTAAATCTTTCAAAAAATTAAGTTTTTAATTTTTTCTTTAATATGTCAAACTGTCATCTATTGTGTTTTTCCTTCCTCAACGGCCGGCGACTCCGCAGATCCAACTCTCACCACACACTCGTGTTCCCTAAAATGAAGTAATCAACAACCTGGATTAATAATTTAAATAATCTTCCAAATACTACCACCTTATTAAGTAGACTGTATTAGAAAAAGTATTTTCTAACAAACTATTTTAAACCCCTGCTCGATGATTAAATATTTTGATTCAATTTGAAGCTGAATCAAACATTTTTATTGGGCAAATTGGATTTTAATAATACAAACTATTAACTATTGGTCGATAATAATTCATACTATCAATTTGGCCGGTAACACTCCCAACTTTCACTTTTATTACCAACAACAGTCCCAATGATATAATTTTCAATTTTTTATGTTTGATTTGGACTCGTTTCGGTTCGCAACAATAATTATGAATAAAATGAAAAAACATACAAGCTAAATTGAGACTAAAATATATACAAATTATTGTTAAGTGTAAAAAATTGAAAATTATGTCACGGGGACTGTTGTTGGTTATAAAAGTGAAAGTTGAGAGTGTTGCCGGCCAAATTAATAGTATGGATTATTATCGGCCAATAGGTACTAGTTTAGATTATTAAAATCCAATTTGCCTTTTTATTGCAAGAATATACACTATGAAGTATGTTTTTGTCAATTACTAAAAAATCAATAAAAATAAATCAAACAAGTATCTATACTTGTTGACAACAACAACCCTTATTGTTTTACCTAACTGTTAAGAGTTAAGACACCCATACATATTTTAACTACTTATTAATTATTTTCGTCAATCACTAATGATTTTTAGCTTTAGTGGTTAAAGTGAGATATCCAAACATGTCAATCACTGAGGGGGTTGGGTTTCGGTCTCGACTAGGACACGAATAGACAGGCACGATTAAAATAACACATATCTTTTGAAACAAGTTCGTACATTTGCCGTTCAAAAGAAAAAAACCGTATTCAACCATTCAGAAATTTAAAACAAATACGTTAAAACTGAATAACTTAATTAATTATGCATACATTATATTATTATAGTAATAAAAGTGATTGTAGATAAGCATGTCTATCAAATAATTTCGTAACTTACAAACCATCACTAATTTTACACTTTACAAAACCACCCAAAAAAGTTAATTGTTTTGAACGTTGAAATAAAATACCATTTGACATTTAAAAATGCAAAGATTTAATTATTTAAAGATTGGAGTCATGGGAGTTCGTGGAAGTCCATGTGAGTTCCCATGCCGACCTCCATATACACAAGTCTCCTTAGCACGTGTTCGAGACCCCATCTTCATTAACACTTATGTGTGTATATATACACTCACTTTGCATCTATACACTTTCATATACATACACATTTTTGTATATACACAAAGTATCGGTGTAGAGGGTCATTAGAGCCCGTTGGAAGCTGATCCGTCGTCTCCATGGACAAGTATGAGGTGGTGAAGGATCTTGGGGCGGGTAACTTTGGTGTGGCGAGGCTCATGAGACATAAAGAGACTAAAGAACTTGTTGCTATGAAATACATCATGCGGGGTCAAAAGGTATGCGTGTTGATGTTGTATTGTGTGTGTTTACTGTAGTATTTTTTAAAGTTTTAACGTTTTGTGTGTGAAAATGATGAATGCAGATTGATGAAAATGTGGCAAGAGAAATTATTAACCATAGATCTCTACGTCATCCTAATATTATAAGGTTTAAGGAGGTATTATTATTCACTCATTCGTTGGCATCATCATGTTTTGGCGTTTTAGATGTTTATCAACTTGTGAAAATATTTTTACCTAATAAAATCATCAAATTTAATCAAAAGTCTAATAACAATGGATGCTTTAGGATCAATAAATACTCATGCTAAAAGCCTAAATCAACTTCAAAATCTCCTCCTCCCACACCCGTCTAGCTATTTCTTTTGGACTTATCGTGTCATTGGTTAAAAATATGGTGTTTAATTTACATAGTAACTGAAACTATTTTTTTTATATTTACATTACTCATGGTATAAAGTTCGTATTAGTGCGTTATTGACTAATTGATAGTTGAATATTAATAAAGGTCGTATTGACACCAACACATCTAGCAATAGTGATGGAGTATGCTGCCGGAGGAGAACTCTTTGATAGAATCTGCACCGCAGGCCGATTTAGTGAAGATGAGGTATAATTTTTCTTAGTTTATTGTGATTTAGAGAAATATGATATTTATTATTTAATGGAGAAATTTAATATATACTCTCATTGTCTGTAAAATATCATATGTTCTCCAAACTTAATTTTGTGTTGCATAACAAACTATGACTTAAGAAAACAAGATATTTTGCATGTTTGTGTCTACATGAAAGTATCCCTTTCTATCACAAGACATTTTATATATACTTCTCTAAACTTTTAAAATATCACATTGTATTTAAAACACGAGCTTTTTATACATATTCTATAATGTTCATAAAATATAATTTTAAAAAACATGATGTTTTATAAATTTAAAGGAAACATATATCATACTCTTTTATTTTCTATGTATCTATTAATATAGATATGTAAGTGAATTTGTTGAGTTATAATTTTTATTTGTAACATAATATTTCAGGCACGGTATTTCTTCCAACAATTGATCTCTGGGGTCTCCTTCTGCCATTCCATGGTACATTCATTTACTTTGCACTAATTTTACTTCTGGCATTTCATGGTAATCCAAAAGAATTAAATATATATATATATATATATATATATATATATATATATATATATATATATATACTGATGCACAAACTATAATAAGGTATTTTTCAAGATAAATTTCTATAGATAAAGTTATATTATTTATCTTTAAAAATAATTATTAATGTATATTTTAAAAACCTTTGAAGAAGAATTTTGAAGACAAGAAATGTTAGGCATTTGACTACTAATTGAAATTTTATCATCCCATAAAGACAAATAAAAGTGAATTTCGTACGTATCCCACCTACACTTATAAAATATCATATTTTTTTCTTAAGTAATGCTTTAGAACGTATAAAACTAAGTGTATTCAAGAGACTAGGATTTTGTGACATTCTCTTTATATATTAGCAAGTTTCCTTGTTTATGGTTTCGATCTTATTACGTGTAGCAAATATGTCATCGAGATTTGAAGTTGGAAAATACACTTCTAGATGGGAGTCGAGCACCTCGCCTCAAAATATGCGACTTTGGGTATTCAAAGGTTTGTTTCACGTTTTGTTGATTGTTATCAAATATCAAGCATGTACTTAATGTATATATATATGTTATACAGTCGTCGCTTTTACATTCAAGACCTAAATCAACTGTTGGCACTCCGGCTTATATTGCTCCAGAGGTTCTTTCTCGTCGAGAGTATGATGGCAAGGTAGAGATCATTGCATATGTGTTCACACAAAACACCTTAAGTTCTGTAAAGTAATTATTTATTTGTAGTTTCAATTTATTTTCATATGTATTGTAGTTGGCCGATGTGTGGTCATGTGGGGTGACATTATATGTTATGCTAGTCGGAGCATACCCTTTTGAAGATCCGTCTGATCCAAAAAACTTCAGAAAAACCATCACTGTAAGTACCAGTATTATTTATCAAATTTAGGTTTCATTTTATTTATTTAATTCACAATCTTGAAAATCATCTTATATTTGAAGTTAACAAATTATTACTATAATAATGTAATTATCTAACACAAATAAAAATAATAAAAAATTTCTAACATGCTATCCAACCTGAACCGTCTTGCAGCGTATTATGGCCGTTCAATACAAGATCCCAGACTATGTCCACATATCTCAAGAATGCAAACAACTACTCTCGCGCATATTCGTTGCGAATCCTATAAGGGTTAGAAAGATTTTTATATAATATTTTCTAAAAAACTGTTAACTTTGTGCTCAATGATTTATATTATAATGATCAAACAGAGGATTACAATCAAGGAAATCAAGAATCATCCATGGTTCTTGAAGAATTTACCAAAAGAGCTCATGGAATCAGCTCAAACCAACTATTATCAACGCGACAATGCGAGTTCTTCCCTACAAAGCGTGGATGAGATCATGAAGATTGTAGAGGAGGCGAGAAATCTTCCACCATCATCAAAATCGGTAGGGTATTTTGGCTGGGGAGCAGAGGATGACGATGAAAACGAAGAAGTTGATGAAGAAGATGTAGAAGAAGAAGATGAGTATGAAAAGAGGGTGAAAGAGGTTCATGCTAGTGGTGAGTTTAATGTTGTTTGAGCAGACTATTCATATGATGTATTGTATTATGAATTTTAACAATAGCTTTTATTCTTTTGTAAGTTTATCTAAAGTAATAAACTATGATGATTAACAATCAAACAATACACAAACTATGGTTTATCGGCATGATTGTACGCCTCGATTGTGCTTTGTGAGTCTGGCTCTTAGTGTTTTGTTGCAATGTGTTTGTTAGTTTTGAATGTTCAGTTCCATTTGATGAGGTGTGTTGATAGACCTTTAAACAGGTTACAACTGATCTAACTTTTACCTCAGGTCATTTTTTACCTGACACATACATTTTAATCAAGATACACCAGTACACCATTGTTTGGTACACCTTCAAAAATCTCGCTTGCAACGTAACACATATGGAAAATTCGTTTCAAATGAGTGATTACAACACTGAAGCACGGTGCTATTTTTTTCTTCGAAAGGATCCTAATTTAATCGTAAGCATAGGGCGTTAGGGACTATGAAAGAACTGCCATGACATCTGAAGCTCGAAGAGCAATATACTCTGAGCCATCAGCCCCTTTGAACTCGTTCCCTGCATATTTCGAGTAAAGAACAGTGTTTCCTGGAGACAGTGGCACTCCTGTTCTGTTTCCTTCTTCATTCAGAGGGCCCGGCCCGACTGCAATCACCTGCATTGGCCCGCAAACATGTAGTAAGCACAAGGAGTAATCAAACAATCAAACACTTGTGTTTTAAGCAAAATGTAACATTTATTGCCTATCAGAGGTGACAAGATGAACGAGTTGGGCTGGTTTGGTGACGGGTCAAACAGGTTCAGGCAAACGGTTCATTGTTTAGTATGAAACGGTCAGGCCGCCAACTTCCATTATTAACTAATACAATCTTTCAATGAAAAAGAATCAGGAGAATGTGTTTGGCAACTTTCAACCTGTTATACACATTGCGGGTTCCAACTCAGCTAAAGTTCTTATTTGACCCGTTTAAGATGAATCACAACAACCCAAACTGACCCAAATCAAACCATTCATAAGTAAAATGACTAAAATTGCAACCTCTATTACATATATACATTTATGATGCAACTATATGCACAAATAGCATCAACTCACCGTGCCAAATAAGGGTTTCTCCTTGCTCGCATGCGTTAGCAACAAGCCTCCAGCAGTTGTTTCCTCGGCCTCCTCAACCTGTTATCCAAATGTTAACCATAAGAAAATAGGCAAAACACTAATAGTGATGAACAGGTTTGTAATGGCACTCAAGATCCTATCAATTGCTCAATGTATGAGAGTAACTACCTTGATAAGAACGCGATCGTTAAGAGGCTTCAAATCCTTAACATCATCTGTTTCAAGAATACCAACAATGTCATCCTCCTTCAATATGAGGTGGTTTGACCCATTAAACTCAATCTCAGTCCCTGCATATTTGGAATACACAACTGGTGTGCCAGCCTTCAATATAATCATACAAACAGCAATCAGTTAGTTCACAACTTCACATCCAATGTAATCATCCAATACGCGCATTTAAACGTCAAATACTTCGAAACTAATCAAGTAGTTACCTTTACTCCAATTTCCACCTTCTTATCTCCAATTGTTCTACCTTCACCAACAGCAACAACCTCACCCCCTTGAGGTTTAGTCTGTGCTGTTGATGGCAACAGTATCCCACCAACAGTCTTCTCCTCTGCAGCTTTGATTTTAACCAACACTCTATCACCCAATGGTTTCAACGAAGTATACTGCACGATCAGATAACCACTCAGTTAACCAAAATCAACAGAAAACGAACAAAAAAAATCAGAAATTGATGCAACAATCAACCTTTGGAGCAACAGTGGTGGCAGATTTAACGACAAGAACACGATTTGATCGTAGTGTCAAGCTTCTAAAAGGCGTAGACACCGTAACCGATGACACTTTGGATGTTGAAGACCTTAGACCTTCAAACGACGGAAGAACACATGTTGAAGTCAACTGAGCAGAAGCCATATCCTACAGATATATCAACATACAAATCAACCATGAATTCAATCTTCTATTGATCGAAAAACACAAATAGCAAACAGAAATCGTTATCATCATGCAAATCGATGTGAATTGCAGAAGAACGCTAATATTGAATTGATGGGAGTTGATTTTGCATACCTTGAGGAGGTGATGATGGTGTTGCTGAGGTGGAATTGATTGAAAATGGCAATGGATAACGAAACCCTAGAGACGATTTGCAGCGGGGGTGGGTGGGTGAGGGGTAGTTTATAGCTATAGAAGAGACGTTTCCAGAAGCTTTGGTGTTAAACGGCGTCGTTGTGGGTGGTTTCTTCTTCTTTCTCAAACCTTCGAAAATGACGATATGTGTGGAGTACATGTATCAAAAAAAGTTACTTGCAGGTGTATTTTGTTAAATTACTCGAATAGACTGTTATTAAATCATGAATAATAATGGTAAGTTAAAGCATTTACACTGGCAACCTCATCCGTATTTTTATATTTACACTAAAAATACTATATTTTATTTTATTTTTTAATTAAATAATATTTTTTAATATTTTTATTATTACATTTTTTTCTTTCCTCTTCTCACAATTATTTTTAAAAGTATTAAAAAATTTATAAGTGTTGTACCGTGTTTTTTTTAATATGTGAAATCACGATACAATCCTCATATATTTTTTTTCTTGTTCACTCACAACCCCTATCAATCATCCCCGTAATATATGGCACACACTCACATCGAAAATGAGAAAACTACTTGCGATATGTTGTGTCTGATGAGATATATTTTCATTTTTTGGTTTTAGCCTTTTTCTTTTAAGTTAGAATGTGAGTTGAAATGCATATAAAATATGTTAAGAAAGAATCTTAGTAGTGTTACAAGCATTACATTTTCTAAACCTAACAGCTAAATCACTCTAAGAACATAAGCTTAGTTGCACTGTATTATATTTACAAGTATGAAATTTTTGATCAACATATTAATTCAAACCAAAGCATGTAGTGTTAAAAAATAATGACTTTAAGACTTGTATGATAAGCGGTTTTTCTTTTACGTTAAAAACATCTATAAAATATAGATCAGATTCACAACATTAGATTCACAACAATGTTCATTTGTACATCTCCTCGTACAATCTTACCTATTTGAAGATCTAAATTTTGATGATGAGTTTTACATTGAAAACACCAAAATATCCAATCTAGACAACTAAATGTATTTTTTATGGTTTTTTATTTTGTTTAATTTTTAAATATCAAATTGTTGTTTTATTTTTGTATGTTTAATATTAATTACTTTTAATTAAAATTAGTTTATTTAAAAAACTAGAGAGATGTGAAGATGAAGAAACTTACATTGCATGCATTTAAAGATAGGTAGAGAAATGATAAAAAAAAATAAAATACTAATATAAGGTTTAATTAAAACAAAAAGTTAATGTATGAAAGGATCGAACTCCTCCCATTATGTCACACATGCGCAAGAACATTACATCATAGGTGGTTTGAGTAATTATTTATTTTGGTATAAAATTATAAAGTATTGTAAAACAAACCTAATGTATAAGACTCTTATATACATAGATTCCAGGATGTCGGTCCACTTAAACCTTATATGCATATTTATCTATCGTAAAATTCTATAAAACACCGTTTTTACAACTCAGCACGTGATCTTCCTAATACATTGACAACAACATGTCAACATTATTGTTGTTTTAAGTTGAGGACAACTTTGTAAAATAGTAATCAAGTTATCAAGTTTTAAGATTGTTCTAATCAGGTCACTCATAAAGTTTTTTGTTCCAATCAGATTACTTATAAATTTTTTTATCCCAATCAGATCATTAAAATTTTAAAATTGTTCTAATTAGGTCATTTATAAGTTGCAAAAAGTTTTAAAAATTTTAAAATGTTTAAAAATATTAACAATATTTATAAAAAAACTAAATTATTTTAAAAATTTTGTAAATTATTTAAAAATTTATAAAAATATGAGTGACTTAATTGGAACACTTTTAAAATTACAATGACCTGATTGGAACAAATACAAATATTGGTGACCTAATTAAAACACTTTTAAAACTTTATTTACCAGATTGAAACAAATAAAAATATAAAAGACTTGATTAGAACATTAGTAAAACTTGTTTATTATTATGTGAAGTTTAAAAAAAAAAAAAAAATGCAAAAATCAACCATTCTAGCCCGGATTATTCAACCCGCCCGGATCGTGGTAGCCAAGTCACAATAGTGTCATGTGCGGCGTCAACTGATGGTGCTTTCTACTTCAATATAGAACCCTGAATGAAACCCTAGCAGACGCCCCATCACAACCACCACTACTATCAGCACCATTATCAAACGATCAGAATCTCTATAACGCATCAGCGATTCGGTGCTTCATCACCTCAAAGAGGTCAATTTTTGTTTGAATTTCGATTTACGATTCGTTGAACTTTATTTGTATTTGCACATCAAAATTTTCATCTTCATCGTGTTCACGGTGCGTATAGCGTCTGACACTTGCTATTTGACGCAGGTTGTGTGTTAATTTAGGGTTTCTAGCAAATATCTGATTTCAGTGAATATGGCTCGAAAAGGTCTAATGGAGCAGGATTTGAGCAAGCTGGATGTAGCAACGCTGCATCCGCTTTCGCCGGAGGTCATATCTCGACAGGCGACGATTAATATTGGTAAGTTGATCTGTCGATGTGATTTACTTGAAGTTTCGTTTGTTCGGTTTGTTAATGTATCAATGGCCTTTCTTTTATGCTCCTGAATCTTCAATTGTTCACGAACTTGCTGTTTTCCGTCTGTTTGAACAGGTACTATTGGTCATGTGGCTCATGGCAAATCAACAGTTGTAAAAGCAATATCTGGTGTGCAGGTAATTCTTCTTTCCTGTTTGCTGTTACTTAAAGTTAGAATCAAATTATCCGAGTGCTAGTTGTAGGAAGGAAAAACATCACCTTTTCACTTCACTATAGTCCTCTTTTGTAACATCTACACGTATCGTGATAACTGTGTTTATTCTCATCTTTTTGCCTCTGACTTTCGCTATCATAGAACATACCGAGAGAAATGCATTCGTTTTATGTGTATTATTTTTGCAAATAAGAAAGCACAAAAATTTATAACACAAGTTAACTAAGCTGAAACTGCGTATTGTACATGTCATGTTTTACTAGTGAATTTTATAATTGTTTTAGTGTTAAAGTAGTAAGTAGTATCCCTTTATAGTTATGTTGTTATTCTGGGACGTGGCACATGTTTTGCTGTTTGCCATGACTCATTATTTGTGTTTACACAATGTGTGTGAACCACACAACATCTGCGATTTGTAAATTGCTTGCATGGGTAACTGAATGATATATCTATCCATATTTCACAGTGATAAACAAGGCCAATGAATTTGTTTCTATTCAGTTTACCAATTTTCTTAAATCGTGTGCAATGCAGTCTTTTTGTAGAAATTTTCTCCATGTATGCGTAATTAGCATATGGTTCTGGAATTGTTTTTGTTATCAGTGCATGTATAATCATATTTTCTTTACTAACAACTCCGGTCACCTAATGTTAAGACATAAGTTCTCATACAGAAGTCTATGAACTTCGGGAATTGAGACTAATTTGTGTACCATGGTTTCCCCTGTAATATTAGTCATTACTCAGTTGAGATTTGTTCCAACTTGTAATATAGTTCTACCTTCAAAGTTCAAACTCCTGTTCTTGTTTTTTCTTTATCTTCCTTGCTCCCAAGTTGTATCTGTTATTGGACTTGAAAACCAAGTCCACTCATGACAGCCACCTTCGTATGCAAAAAGCTCAGGCAGGTTTAAATTGTTCATTAGATGGAGGAACATTTGCAAAGAGATAGTTTCTCACATATTTTAATTGCCTCCATAGTCATATATCATTAGAATAATGAGTGTAGACGTGTAGTTATTTAATTGAAAGTTGATGATACAAGGCTTCCATTTTATTTTTGTTACATTTTTTGTCGAGGATTTTTTTTTTTTATTAACATGGTTATCATTCATATCCAGACTGTTCGATTTAAAAACGAATTGGAACGTAACATTACTATTAAGCTTGGGTATGCCAATGCAAAGATATACAAATGTGAAGATGAAAGGTGCCCTCGACCCATGTGTTACAAGTAAGAGTGCAACTGTGCAAGTAATACAACATTATTATATCTTGGCTATTAGTATAATCTAGCATGCTAAAGATTTGTTTGAATTTTTGCAGGGCCTATGGAAGTGGGAAAGAAGATAACCCTCCTTGTGATGTGCCTGGATTTGAGAACAGCAAGATGAAATTGATGAGGCATGTGTCCTTTGTTGACTGCCCGGTAAGTATTCAACAGGATCAGAAATTATCGTTGAAAGTTGCTATAAATCTGATTAGAAAGTTGCTAATAAACATGATCAGATTTGTATTTTTCAAGACTGGTTACAACATAACTTTATTTTGTTTTACTCTAGAAATTAGCATTGACGAATTTCTAGCCTTTCGAATCATATTTGTTGAAACACGAGAAGCATTTGTAGTAGTTTATGCCTTTCTGATATGGGCTACAAACAGGTTTACAAAGTGATGCATAAGTCTATAGTAATATAGAACATTATAAAGTCATGCTAACAGGCTAGCAGCTAACATGTTCACTCAAACAATGAGGAACCGACTTTTAGTGTATTTAAAACAGCATCATGACTGTAGTTCCAATAAGTTAATTTAGAAAGTCCTATCACGAGTCTACAGCAGTCCCAATGAGTCTTTTGCACAGACGATTTGATTTACAGCATTTTTTCCTCACTATTAGTATATTTAAAACTTTTTATCTCTTCCTGCTGATGGACGACAGTTAATTTTTTTTTTCTATTTCTACAGGGACATGATATTCTCATGGCTACTATGCTTAATGGAGCTGCAATCATGGATGGAGCATTACTTCTCATAGCTGCTAATGAAAGTTGTCCCCAACCTCAGACTTCTGAACACTTGGCTGCTGTTGAAATTATGAGGCTTCAACATATTATAATTCTTCAAAATAAGGTTGATCTAATTCAGGAGAATGTAGCCATTAATCAACATGAGGCAATTCAGAAATTCATCCAGGTTATCTGCCATGGTCTTTTCCCACTTTTTGTTCATTACTGTGCCTTGGCGGGAATTTCAATCCATTTACTTATGAGGCGATTGGGTATTTTGTATCTTTAATGATTCAAACGATTGAAACAAAAAGCATCAACTCAATATGAAACATATCAAATGGGTAGAAATTTACCCATAGTGTATTTTTCATGCATCAGGCTCCTAAATCATTTTATTATAAATACATTGTTATTGAAATAATATAATTATCTGTATTAAGTTCAAAATTTTGGACAAAACTTGTTTCAGGTAGACCCCAATTGCCGGTGCCTATAAA
The DNA here is from genome assembly GCA_025506415.1 of Flaveria robusta. Classification (NCBI taxonomy): domain Eukaryota; kingdom Viridiplantae; phylum Streptophyta; class Magnoliopsida; order Asterales; family Asteraceae; genus Flaveria; species Flaveria robusta. The sequence goes on along the minus strand of CM046471.1, from coordinate 24,766,108 downwards.
AAATACACATTTGATACAAATTCATTGTAACATTTCTGTGTCACTATGTTCTCATTTTCAAATTTTCTTTGGATGATATCAGGGAACAGTTGCTGATGGTGCACCAGTCATCCCAGTATCTGCCCAGCTTAGGTATAATATTGATGTCGTTTGCGAATACATAATTAAGCGGATTCCCATTCCAGAGAGAAACTTCATTTCACCTCCAAATATGATAGTAATCCGTTCATTTGATGTTAACAAACCTGGATCTGAGGTTGATGAGATTAGAGGTGGTGTTGCTGGTGGAAGTATCCTTAAGGTTTGTTTTTCCTTCATTTTATTCATATTGGTTTCATCTGTTGTGTTGTAAACGTATCATATAGAAAAAAATGGAAATCTAACAGTCATTATTGCATCACTAATATAAGAATGTTTGTTTTATACAGGGTGTGTTGAAGGTCAACCAAAATATCGAGGTCCGTCCTGGGATTGTTGTTAAAGATGAGAGTGGCAACATCAAGTGCACCCCCATCTACTCTAGAATAGTGTCACTATATGCAGAACAGAATGAACTTCAATATGCTGTACCTGGAGGTCTTATTGGAGTTGGAACAACAATGGACCCTATGTTGACCCGTGCTGATCGTTTGGTGGGTCAGGTTCTTGGGGAAGTTGGGTCGCTTCCTGATGTTTATGTCGAACTAGAGGTAAGCAGTCAAGCTACAATCTTTCTTTAGTTTTCTTTTTGTGTGGTCGCATCTAGAAGTCACATTCTCTACTCATTTACAATTCTGATGTTTATGTCAAGCTAGAGGTAACATTTATTTTTGTTGGTCAACCGAATCATATCAGTTCCAATCCGAACTTCTCAATCCGAACTTGATTGTATCATTTTTGTTAACCAAACAGCCAACCTATCCATCTTGCCACCTCTAATATAACTACTTATCCTCTTAAATCACTTTATTAAAAGCAGGAGTGTACACAAGGTGAGTCCAAGCTCGAGCATCGCCGATTTTACTTTCTTGTTTAAAGCCTAAAGCTCAAACTTAGCTAGTAAGCAATATTTTCAAGCTTGAGCTAGGCTTATTTATTATTTAATTATTCTGTTTGTCCGTTTAAGCTTGGTTGGATTCGAGTTTTTAGCAAGTCAATCTTGTGTAGCTCACAAGTAGCTTGGCTCGATTACACTCCCAATTAAAAGTTAAATTAATATATCATAGTATAGTTTTTGTGACCATATTCAATGCACTAGTTATATGTAAAATTCATAAAAATGGGATACAAGATGTTCACAGGTCAACCAACTTTTTTTAACTTGTACTAAAAGTGACCACCATGCTAACTCAAACCCTTTAGTGCTCATTTTAATTTGTTATTTTTTCAGGTGAACTTTTTTCTTTTGCGTCGGCTGTTGGGTGTGAAAACAAAAGGAACAGAAAAGCAGGGGAAGGTATCAAAGTTGTCAAAGGCTGAAATACTGATGCTGAACATAGGTTCAATGTCGACTGGAGCTCGTGTATTGGCAGTTAAAAACGACTTAGCAAAACTGCAGCTGACATCACCCGTGTGCACTAGCAAAGGCGAGAAGATTGCTCTAAGCAGGAGAGTGGAGAAGCATTGGCGACTAATCGGTTGGGGACAGATTCAAGCAGGTTTAACTCTTGATATCCCACCCTGCCCTATTTAGACACCCATTTGAGTTCCAGTTTTGCCTTTCCCTAATTCTTATTGCTGTTTTAGCTTTCGATTTTCGTATTTGCATGGTGTTTGAAGAAATCAACATAAGGCATTGTACCTTTCACCTTTAATTGTTATTATTGGTTATTTCTCTTGTGATTGAGATCCAACAAGCTCGATTGGTCTCGTTGGGGTAAACATGGTGTTGAATTTTGATAACATGTAGTGTGCAACTGATACGATGAGATTCTGGGTTTTGATCTAGCAACTTGCTGGGTTCCCCTTCTATTTTATATTATCAACGCCACTGGTCAAAAAAAATTCTCTTATGATGAAAACCAGTTGCGCTTGTTTTCATACTTTTGCGTAAATGGATTGATTTAAATTATGTTTTATTATTGTGGGTGAAACTTGTATATCATTTGACGACTTAGACAATCATCAATACGAGATTAGAAAAAAGTAGTTTGATATAAAAAATATAGTTATGAAAGCACATGTAAAGTGTGATGGTGAAAATACAAGGATAACCGTGATAGATGTAGAATTGATTATGAAAGATTTAGTGTTGAAGGAAAAAATGAAATGTTTTTTTAATAATCGGTGGAGATCGAATGTAATACCTGATAAAAGACTTTGTAGTTGTTTCTGATTGTTATAATGTGGATGCTTTAAGAGCATTCACATAGATTATTTATCTTTATTCTTATAATTATATTAAAAATATTATTTTTTTTTCTACTCTACTCACAATTACTTTCAAAAATATTAAAAAATTTATAAGAGTTAAACAATGATTTTTTAAATATACAAATTAAATAGTATTATTTTTTTTTTATTTTTCACTCACAACCATTTACAACAATTACTTAAAATATAAAAAACACTTATATAAACATAAGAAATCTATTGTGAATGCTCTAATAGTTGTTAATAGTTCCCGGGGTTTTTCATTGTTGATCTTTAGCCTCCTTTCACCTTTATTTTTTCATATCAGGATCTCATAGTTCGTTTACTAATTATTTTATTAAAATAACTTAAATGTCATCTCATATCACCACCTAAAATTATGGTGTCTCTTTACACATACTTATGTATGTATCTTTATTTTATATGTTTTATAAACTTCCAGTATTTGTGGAGGTATAAATCAAGTTACTACATGCTCCAATAACACACTATTAATTATAAATTTTTTTTAATCCTAAATCACTCCATTTATCTCTATTTTCTGTAATTAAACCTCAAAATGCGATTTTATAAAACATTTTTGCAAACAAATGTAAATGTACAGCATAAAATGATTATACTTTCATTATAAAGACAAATATTGAATTTTAATTTGCTTAACTAGTATTTATAGAACATAGAAGCCAACATAAACATCTGGTGCACATCAGACCTAGGAACGACATGAGACGGAACCATTTAAGCATGTTTGAATTGGTTTCCGGCCGATCTTATTAGGAGATAAACTTGATTTTGGTTTTTACCAGGCTGGGTAAATACTTAAAGATGAAACATACTAGCATTAATAAATTTTATTTTAATTCTCGTCTAATCAAAAACCAATCCAACCAGAAACATTAAGATCGACTAGGGCTATAATTGAACCGAACAATTCAACATAGACTTGTTCATGTTCGTTTGTTAAGAACTCAACTTTTTCATAAGCGGTTCACGAAAACATACCAGAACGAAAATTATTGCTCATATTCGTTCATTAAAAATTGCACTTGTTCATAAACACATAATCGAACGGTTCATGAGCACATAACTGAACATTTTACTAATATAAACAAACATATACTATTTTGAAAAATAAAAATCAACATTTTAATCACAACTAGTTAATCATTGACATAATACCCATATTCATAAATCATAATCGAGCATAAATAAACCAATATGAATAAACATGAATGAATATAAATAAACCAACACATTAGCAAACGTTTACGAATATAACCAAACAAATAAGGATTCTGTTTATGTTTATTTATTTAACTAATAAAAAAGGAATTTTTTTATATGTTTATTTATTTAACTAATAAAAAAGGAATTTTTTTATATGTTCGTTTATTAAAACAAACATAAATAAACGAACTTTTATTATTGCTTTCGTCTCTCGTTGTACAAAAATCTCAGGTTCAAGTTCGCCGGATTGCACCCGTGTAAGCAGTCGTATGTACACATCATGACATCATCATCTTCTTAGTGACGTCACTACTCTACTCACAGAACATTAATCTTCTTCAATTAAACCCTAGTTCACAACAAATCCAACACCTAATCTGTCACTGAATTCACCAATGGCGGATCCCTCAATTGCACCAGCAGATAAACAACGACACGTGTTCGAATCCTTCTATCCGATCATCACACTTGTATTCATTCTAGTCGCCTGTGTTGAACTGGGTATTGGGTGCATAACTCTTCCTTTTGCATTCAATTTGGTTTGAAGCATTACTCTATTTGATCATAGTTTTATTGATCCTTTTGCTGTATACATTTGAGCCTACCCCAAGTCCCAACTAGTTAAGGATAAAAGGTTGTTCGTTGTTGTTAATTTAGTTCAATCTTTTAACTATTGTCACCATATGGCAGAATACATTGACCAGGGAAAGCCTTTAGGGGGTTTACTACTTCTACTTCCTCAATTTTTTCGTTCTGGGAATAGTCATACTGTTGGTGGACATGTTGATGATCGTGATAAGGAGAATATGAAAGAACTATTGGTCGGTTTAGAGCAGAAGCTAATACATTCTACTATTCAAGGGAGTGAAAGATATTGTGCATAACGACTATTTGTAATTTATATTTTTGCATATGCAAATGAATGTTTTTTTAACATAAAAGATGTTCGTCTGTGATTCTTAAAAATTCTAGTAACAGTTTTTGATTCTTCATAAGTCAGAAAATGGTGCTTGATGCCTTTTCGTGCCTCACTTGTTTTCTTGTTTAGTAATTCTGCTTTGATTTTACAGTATCCCGTGTATTTTGCTTTTGAGGATGAAAATTTAGATAAAGTGTTAGCCGATATCAAGAGAAATGATGCGGCTGGTCAGCCTGCAACAGCAACTACTGGCGGGTTAGTTTATATTCTATAAGCTGGTGATTTAATCATAGTATACCACAATCAGTAGAAGTTTTACATCACATTTACATTGTATTTTATGTTAGAAAGTTGTGCTCTTTTAACCTTTGGTTACTCTTACTTCACTTAAAGTTAAAAGGATAATATGAAATTGTTGACTTCATATGCAGCATCTTTCTCTTATCATCACAATCAAAACTTGTGCTATTTTCAACTTTGGTCTTTAGTAAGTTTTTATTATGTTCCATTCTGGTGATATCTGATTGTCCTTTTTGTGTTGTTCCCGTATTATCTTCCTAAACATATAACATGTAAAACGGATGTTCATATTCTATTCCCTTAAGTAAATTTATATTTTGTTATTTACACGCAAAGCTGTTTAATGGAACAAGCTGATCATGTAGATAAAACTCCATCATGTCTTACACACACATAGAACATGCATATACACACGTTGTCAGAACTGCGTGAGCTTACATGGATAACGGTGGTGATATTGGCTGTACTTCTTTTTATCACTACAGGTACAAGCTTATTGTCACATCACCATCTCCTAAAAAACTTGCATCTCCTACAATCACAAACATTCAGGTATTTTGTTTTATTTTATTTTATTTTTTATTTTTTTTGTAAATTGTTTTTGCAGATTTATACTTGTAGAAGTGGGTCTGCAACAGAATGAAACAACCGGAGTACCTAATGACTAAAGTTTTATGCACAGTTAGTAGCAGGAGTCCAAGATAACCCAATCGAAAATAATACATGAATTTTAACAAAAACTATGCTATTCACAATTAGTTAGGGTAGTCTATAAATAAACCCCAGTTCAAAATATATTCAGATGAAACCCAATAAAAACTATTCTTTATCCACAATTTGTTGGGTAGATTAAGGCAAACTTTAGTACAAATAGTTGAAACCGATCAAAAGGTTAAAAACTTAAAAACAATATGATAAATCAACTAGACGATACATAATGATTATGTGTGCACTCTGATGTTAAAATTAAGAAGCTATTTAATATTTCTCTTCAGAATTAAAATGTATTTTTGTCATCAGGGTTTAATAGGTTCTATAAAACATTCAAAGTCATGTGTCAAACGTGTTGTAAACATGTCTTGGCAACATTTACTTGATAGAGGAGGTTTATTAGTAAATAAAATGGGGTGATTTTCTAGTTGGTTTTCGTAGTTTAAAATGCACATGAATGAATATAAAGAAAGGTGAACAAAGGTAGAGGCGGAGGTGGCGATTTTGGCACCTTTACTTATGAGTGGTCAATTTGGTTATGCTCTATTTCAAACGGGTAAAATTAATCTAGCATTGTCCATTTTGGCCCTGTTAGCCTATCTGCTTATTTAGGCCCCTCATAAAGCAAAACAAACCTTGGCTGAGTTCTAGGTCACAAAAGCTTATCTAGGTTATATAGCCTTGCTCAAATAGCTTTCCAGATTATAGTTCATGGATGCACCCTCACCCAATGCACCTAGTGGCCTTTAAGGTTCTTTTTCTTTATGATCATATCAAAATGGATGTTTGATCTGTGACATTTATAGTCGATCAAGAACATTGTGTAATGGCAACTCTGTGTAGGCTTTACTGCGCAAGTCCTCTTGAAATGATTTTTGCTGACCTATTCTGATTCCACACTAACTATATATAGGGATGGTTGCCTGGATTCAAAGCTGATGGGAATTCAAACCAACTTCCAACTATTGCCATCATAGCATCATATGATACATTCGGTGCAGCTCCGGTAGTTTACTAGATAACCCTTTCATTTACTTCCTAATATTACATGACTTTTACTTGGTTGTGTCTTACTGTCTCCTATTGAATCTTATAGGCACTGTCAGTTGGAAGTGATAGCAACGGAAGTGGTGTAGTAGCACTTATTGAAATTGCTAGATTATTTTCTATATTGTATTCTAACCCAAACACAAGAGGAAGGTATAATATACTGTTTGGGGTGACATCTGGAGGACCTTATAACTACAATGGAACTCAAAAGGTAATTTTCTATTGTATCTTCCTTTCTAGGCATCCATTAGAGGGGGCAATTTTGACCCATTTATTTTCAAAATGTGTCGATTTGGGTACTTAACTTTTACGGTCTAAATGAGTTTGATAGATCAAATGGCTGAAAGTTGCCCCAATATAACTTCCATAATTCTTTTGTTTAGATATTTGGTTTTTTATTGATTAATTTAGTTTAATAAATAATGCATTAGTTATCTTTTAAAATGAGTGAGAAGTGTTTACAGGTCAAACTAACGTCAACCTGGGCTGTACTAAAAATCCCTTACCCAAACATCTGATGTCTTCCTACATTTACTTCTTGATATATTGACTTTCTTCTTCTTTTTCTAAATTCGGTCATTTAGGTTTTATTCCTTGCAGTGGCTTAGAAGTTTTGATCAGCGTCTAAGGGAAAGTATTGATTATGCTATCTGCCTGAATAGTCTGGGCTCAGCGGAAAATGGGTTATGGCTTCATGTTTCTAAACCTCCAGAGAATGCTTATGTTAAGCAAATTTTCGAGGTAAGCGGATAAAAAGAATTTTAGGAAACACCAGTGTTGGACTGGATAAAGTAGTGATACACATGCCTAAAAATCCACCTAAATATATGCCTAATGCTTTCAATATGCAACGCATGGCTTAGGCAAATTTTTAGGCATATCAATCTTTTCTTTAAATCTATTCCAAGCAGATTCCCGTCTAATTGGTCTTGTGTGCAGGGTTTATCCAAAGTAGCAGAGCAATTGAGTCTTAAAGTTGGGCTAAAGCACAAAAAAATAAATGTTTCCAATTCTCGAGTAAGTAAATTAAGACGAAACAAAGTTATAAATGAAAGGATTTTATAAATTTACAAATAGTACATTGCATGTTTAACACACTTTAAGAAAGCACTTGATTATATGCCAACTCCATGCAGGTAGCCTGGGAGCATGAACAGTTTTCAAGGTTAAGAGTTACTGCTGCCACACTCTCTGGACTTTCTGTTGCTCTGAATTTACTGGAAAATACTGGAGGTATTTCAGATTACAGGTGAATATTTGGGAACACCCTGCCATTTTTTTCCATTTAGATTTATCATATAACAAGGAGAAATCTTTTTGGTGATTTTTGTTTGCTTTATATTTAGGGAGTTCATCAGTGAAGCTGCAGTTGTTCAGAGTGTAAAAGTAGTCGCGGAGAGTCTGGCAGTAAGACTAAACAAATCATTATTTTTATTAACTTATATTCTGTTGATACATATATCTTATTTTGCTATTTTATATTAAAAATTAAATTATTTTACTTGTGGACAGCTTAATGCATGTTGCAACAAATAATATCCAATCAAAATTTGTACACTGTTATATGCAGAGACATATTTATGATCAGGAGGGAAAAAACATCAATATATTTGCAGATAACAGTAGTTTGGCAGTCAATCCTTCTTACATACGATCATGGCTTGACCTTTTGTCAAGAACACCGCGTGTGGCACCTTTTCTCTCAAAGGATGATGTGTTCATCACGGCATTGGAAAAGGTATTCTATTATTCTTCTTTTGGTTTTGCTAGAAAATAAAATATTATTGTTAAAATTACTTCTGTTTAGAAAATATCCTATTTGTAATTGCAGGAATTAGCAGATCATGTTGTAGAAGTAAATTTGCAGCATGACGTGATTGATGGGATGTTCACCTTTTATGATTCGACCGTTAATACACTGCAGATTTATCAGGTAAAGCTATCCTCTCTCATTGTGTTTGTTCCTTTTTAAAGGTAACAGGACAATCACCTCGACTTCTTTGCAGGTTGCGAGTGTAACATTTGACTTGCTCTTGCTACTTGTTCTTGGATCATACCTTATTACCCTTTTCAGTTTCCTCGTGATAACTACCAGGGTATAGTCCTCTCATTTGCTAAACCCTTCGATATAAGTGACCCGTTTACTTATGAATGGGTTGGCCTGAATTACGTTAAACTGGCAAACATATTGGTTTAAGAAAATATATAGATTAAAAGAAACAAGTCAAACGGGTTGAAAGTCACTAAAAGTGTATTTTTAGTATTTAATGCAGGATACATCTTTAAATCAATTTACTCACAAAATTTGACTATTACTGAAATAATATATTTTTCAATAATTACCCATTTTGATCAACCTCTCCGACTCTAGGGTACACGCCTCTGATTTTTATCACATTTCTGAAAGTATCTGCTCATGATATATCTTTCAACAGGGTCTAGATGATCTCATCAGTCTTTTCCGTCGTCCTCCAACACGCAAAGTCAAAGTAGTTTAATGACGAAGGATGATTCTGTTTTGCCACATAAATTCACGGTTTCTGCATAATGTGCTCATTCTGACTGTAGAGATTAGACGTGCTCCGAGTGATCCATGATGGTATCTTGTAGCTTTACGGAGGATTCATTTTTTGTTATAATTATAAATATGCAGAAATTTTCGTTTACGCAGAAATTTACATGTAACCTCTGTAATCTTTCTCGGCTATTTATAGTAAAATTACTCTTAGTATTTGATTTACACAATGTCTTGTTTTAAGGGATTGTGGCTAAAAATTGCAAAATGAGGCCTAGATGTTTAATCTTTTGCTATCATCATATTGATATTGCTGACTTGAAACTTTAATTAACTTGACCTCATTTTCCTATGTACTTAATATCCACATGACAATCTCCTTTTTGATCCTTCAAACTTAAAAAATAGGATGCCTTCGAGACATAATAAACTTTTGGTAAAATAAAATCTATTGCTTTTTCAAGGGTTATAATATAAGATTAACCACACCACCTATAGCGAGGAAATTTCATATTGGTTTATTGTTAAACGTTTTATTTGTTCTTGCTTTCTAAATAAACCAACATCCGATAACAAAGATTGTTTTTGTCACTGTGTTCATGTGCCTTTAAAAGATGTAATTGATTTGGTATCTCCATAATATCAGTTAATGATATCGTAGAGCAAATGTAGATATTTGTCACTTCAGAGGAGACGATTAGATGATCGGTAGATTCCGGAAAATCCCCACAATTGACGCAAGGATTTCTGACCATTTTTATCTCTCTATTTGATAGTGCTTATCTTGTCGGTATACAGTTTTTTGTAGTTTGGCATAAATTTTATGAAGCTTAATTTTGTTCTTTAAGTGTTCATAAGTTAATCTGGGTTAAAATCATAAAAATTTCATACTGACTATAGATATATGAATGTCAGTGCAAATAATACTTACAATAATAATTTAAATGGTATCTACAACATTTGTTCCAATAATAATTTTAACAAGGTTTTAATTTGTGCTCGACTTATTTTTATTATTGTTTAATAATTTATATATATTTTTATAATTTTTATAATATAATACCACCTACCAAATTGGAAAATTTCTAGAAATGAATTCTTTCTCTTAAAATAATGTATAGATTTTTCCTTCTTTTTTTTTTGTGCAGATATTTCATAAACTTAAAAATTACTAAATTACAACTTAGATCAGATTTATTTTATTTATTGAGATACCAGCTTTATTTGAAATCAAATATTTATAATTTGCCAAAAAGTCATATTTATATGATGTAATTAGTTGTAATATTTATTTGTTCCAAGCAAAGAAATTGGATTAGTTATCTCTTCTCTTGAGATCGAATTTTCAAATTTTATAAGATATAATTTTTAATGGTTAAATTAGAGCAATTTGGAGAAAAATTATAATATTCAATTTATTTGACCTATTTTACTTTATATATTTAGTTTTTTCCCTTATAACAACTTAGAGCATTTACGTTAGTTTTTTCATAATCATTCTCGTATTGCATTAAAAACATTATTTTTTTCTTTCTTTTTATTTGAATTAAATAAATATTATTATTATTTTTTTTTTCACTTACAATTACTTTTTTAATATTAAAATATTTATGAATGTAAAATTTCTCTCTCTTACGTACATCTAACTAGAGTAATACTAATGATTCTTAACCCAACTAGTTAGGTGAGATACTCATAACATATAAATATTGTAAGGTTATGAGTTCAAGTCTCACTTAGGGTTGAGTCAGTGGGTTTTTTTAACAATGGGTTTTCTCCTGAGAGGAAAACAAATATATGGGTCCGATTAAAATAACACATTTTTCGAAACAGAATCGCATATTTATCGTTAAAAAAAAATCTAACTAGAGCAATAATGGGATGATACAGAAAAATCATCACATTCAAAGATTCAAACCTACAACTTTGACAGATTGAAAACATCATTTACCAGTTACCACTGCTCTTAACACTTATTTAGTATTTAATTGATAGTTATCCAATTGAATTAACTATCTAATTTTACACATATTTTCAACGTTTATATATACCCCATCACCCCAAAATCTTCACTCTCTACTCTCCCCTTCATCTCTTTCATCATCAACCTTCTGCAAAATTCTTCACCCTCAGATCACCAATGTCCACCGACAATGGAGTCACCAACACCGACAACCGATTGATCGTCACCTTCGGCGAGATGCTGATCGACTTCGTCCCCACCGTCTCCGGCGTATCGCTCGCCGAAGCGCCGGGGTTCCTAAAAGCCCCCGGCGGTGCTCCGGCGAACGTCGCGATCGCCGTCTCAAGGCTTGGCGGAAGATCGGCCTTCGTCGGAAAGCTAGGCGACGATGAGTTCGGACACATGCTCGCCGGAATCCTGACGGAGAACGGCGTCTCCGGCGACGGAATCACGTTCGATAAAGGAGCACGAACGGCTCTGGCGTTTGTTACGCTGAAATCGGACGGTGATCGGGAGTTTATGTTCTACCGGAACCCTAGCGCCGATATGCTGTTGACGCCGGAGGAACTCAACGTTGAGCTCATTAGATCTGTGAGTTCTTCTTCTTCATTTTACTCTCTTGTTACTTATGCTACATCTGTACGTATAGATGATTCTGTATCTATGTATGTATGTGACGTCGTTTGGTGGTGATATGTGCACGCGTGTAAATATGTGATATGTTATGGGTTAAATCTCAAGCAATATGATCAGAGTTGAGCCGGATATTTTCACAGCAATAAGTTTTCTTTTGAGGGGGGTTGGGGGTGCGGTCCCGGCCTGGACATGAACAAATGAGCCCGATTAAAATAACACCTATCATTCGATGCAGGGTCGCACATTTGCCGTAAAAAACATGCACGCGTGTTGACTACACGCGCCTTGGTCTTTCTTACTTGCATTCACCGATTTTAGATTTTTTAAGTAAAATGATTAGTCAACAAAAAGGATAGATGGTTGAGACTATGAAAGTTGAGTCATTTTAGAAGAAAGACACAAATAAACGATAACTATAAGTGTAATGATATATTTTGAAAAAAATTCAAGTTGATATTTTTTGGAAACAACCCAGAAGATTTTATTAGTTGTTTATGAAACAAGGAGTGTATATTTAATCCTTGATAAATTAAATCAAGTTGCTAATTCATTTGTTAGTTTGGCCCTTTAAACTATTCAATTGGATTAAAAAAGTTCTCTATTGTTTTATTTTCAAATTATATAATTGATAAAAGGGGGATGAAATATTCTACCAGCAGGGGCGCTCAATAATTTCTTCTTAAACGTTTGCAAATTTTTTTAGATTATCAAAATTATATACTTTTATTATTCTTACGGTGAAAATAAATTGAGCTTTATGTTTCCAGATAATTTTTTCAAATGCCATTTCTAATATTCCGTAAATACTTCAAATATTCCCAATTTGAGATTGTAATGTTCTGATATTTGAATTTTTATAAAATATATAGCTCTTTGTTCCTTCTCTCATGCATTTTGTTATAATATTCTAAAACAGTTCATTTATGTTAGATTTTGGTAAAAGAAAACTTGTTTCTGTTTCACCACTTGTTAAGCTTAAAGTATAATTTGACACCTAAATGAATGTGTACAGAATCATCAGTTTTAATGATTTAATGTTGCTAATCAGTTGCATTAATCATATTAATTTGAGTTGTTCATGATTGTACATGAATTAGCCAAAAGTTACTTATCAGATATTTATGCTGGTTGATAATCATCTGTTTACAACTCAAAATAGTTGCCAAAATAATCAACTGGAAAAAGGAGGTGAACATATTGTTGCATAAAGTTCTCATACATGTGATAAACTGATAATCAAAAAATGGGAAAAATTGGCAAGTGAACTGTATGCATGTTAATATGCAGGCCAAAGTTTTCCATTACGGATCAATAAGCTTGATTGTGGAGCCATGTAGATCAGCACATCTTAAAGCGATGGAGGTGGCGAAGGATGCAGGGGCACTTCTGTCATATGACCCAAATCTCCGGCTGCCATTGTGGCCATCACCAGAGGAGGCGCGTGAGCAGATCATGAGCATATGGGAAAAGGCCCATGTGATCAAAGTGAGTGATAACGAGCTCGAATTTCTCACAGGACGCGATAAATGTGACGATGAGGCTGCAATGTCTTTGTGGCACCCTAATTTGAAGCTTCTATTGGTCACTCTTGGTGACAAGGGTTGCAATTACTACACCAAGGTATGCACCCAACAACCCATCCACACTCTTTATTACTACTAATTCGGTCTAAGAACTCAAAATCTCGAATCTGAAACAAGTTACAGCTTTTATTGCACATGGTATTATCGTATATAGTTTTAGATGCATAAAATGGTTAAAATCAAAATTGATTTTGGAAGTTACTGTTTTTTTATAAGCTGATATTATAATAATATTTTTATTCTGTTTTCTTTGTTCAAAGATGGTCACCTTAGTTATACAGCATTAAAAATGCCACAAAGTTATCTATTAAGGTGGCTGATTAGTACAGGAAAAGGGTCCATCTCCAGCTTTATGATCCCTACTTTACATTATAATATATTAGAATAAAGAGTCGTGCATCATGATGAACTAACACCTTTCACCCTAAGTGCTACATATATATTTGACTATTAATTTCTTGTGCTTTTCATGCCAAAATGCTTAGACATGAGTCTTGGATCTCTAAAAAAATTATAAAAACATTTATTCAAAAAATCTTGATGATCGAGTCTAAAAGGCTTAATATAAATTAAAATGTTTTTATTAGTGATAGCTTTGTAGTTACTTATCATTTTGATGATTGCAGCATTTTCATGGGACGGTAGGTGTATTCCCAGTGAAAGCGGTCGACACAACAGGTGCAGGCGATTCTTTTGTTGGTGCTCTCCTAACAAAGATTGTTGACGACCAATCTGTGCTAGAGGTAATATTGACGCCTTTATTTATGGACGTTGCATTTAGTTAATTTTGATTTTTAACACGCCAAGCAGGTAAAATCATTTAAATGAAATCATGTCAAAGAGGTTGAAGTTGGTCGAAAGTGTAATCTTGATGCATAAAACATCTTTATTCATTTTATTATAAAAATAGATTATTAGTGCCTTTTTTTCTAGACAGTTTAAAACCCTTATTATTGGGAAATTGGATTTTAATAATCCAAACTATTACCTATTGGCCGATAATAATCCATACTATCAATTTGGCTGGTAACACTTCCAACTTTCACTTTTATTACTAACAACAGTCCCAATGACATAATTTTCAATTTTTTATGTTTGATTTGGACTCGATTCGGTTCGCAACAATAATTATGAATGAAATGAAAAAACATACAAGCTAAATTAAGACTAAAATATATGCAAATTGAGCGTTAAAAATTGAAAATTTTGTCAATGGGACTGTTGTTGGTTGTAAAAGTGAAAGTTGGGAGTGTTACCGGCCAAATTAATAGTATGGTTATTATCGGTCAATAGTTAATAGTTTGGATTATTTAAATCCAATTTGCCCTTATTATTTATAAAACAAGGCTAATTTTTTTTGACAAAAATGTTTTGACTCTCAAAAATGTTTTGACTCTCTACCTAATTCCGTCATTTGACCATGATCTCATAATGACAATCAAGTTGGGTTGTCGGGTTGAAATTCATAAATCCAAACATGACCCGCATATTCTTTTAGGGGGCGTTTGGTTGGAAGGAATGGAATGGTATGGAATGGAATTGATAAACTAGTATAATTTTCAAGCAAAATTATGTTTAAGTGGGTAATGAAATGTAAAACCTAAGGGAATGTTTCACCTCAAATTCCTTTGATTGTGGGATTTCAAATTCCCTCTCTAGGTGGAAGGATTTTGAAATCTAACAACCAAAATAATTTGAGGTGAAATATTCCCTTGGGTTTACTTTTAATTGCTTACTCAAACATAATTTTACTTGAAAATTATACTAGTTTCTCAATTTCATTCCATTCCATTCCATTCCTTCCAACCAAACGCCTCCTTATGTCAAAAAATCAACTTCACCTCAAACACACTTAAAGCCATGTGACCTAAATACGATTTGTGTAACATGTTCATCTAAACAGGTTGAATGAGTAGTAACCAAGTTAAATGATTGTAAACTACTTGTAAATGGGTCGTAAACTTGTTAACGAGTTAACTTTGTAAATCATTTCATAAAAGATTACTCTAATTTCTAACTTTTGAATGTTAGTAACCTCAATTTGGCCTGTTTACCCAACGGGTCAGTTAGGTCTATTAACCCGAACACCACCAAACCAAAACCAGATTATTTTTGAGCCGGGTGAAAAATAATAAGATTGAAATGCAGGATGAAGGAAGGTTGAAAGAACTACTGAGATACTCATGTGCTTGTGGAGCCATCACAACCACCAAAAAGGGTGCAATTCCGGCCCTTCCTACCATGTCCGAGGTCGACACCTTCCTCAACGGCCATCAGTAGATGATGTTTTCATCGTCTCGTGTTCTTGTTCTTCAATCAAATAATCAAATTTCTTTGGAATGTTTTTGTATTTTTATCGATCAATGTTTAAAGAAATAGAATAGGTCAAAGGTTTCGAGTCATCGAAACACCATTGATTCAGCGCTTTTCAACAACCTGGTTCGTTTGTGTAGCAAGTGTTGTTTTGTTTTGTTTTTATTGTGAATTTTCAAATTTGTTGATGATTTAATGCAACTATATTATAAGCCATTTTTCTTTCTTAGAAGTAATTGTTATGAAGTTCAACAAATATTCTCTGTTTTGTTAAAGCAAGCTAGCATTAGAAGAAGAGGAGTGTATGGATCGAGAATATGAATTGATAAGTTGAAGTCAATGTCAATATTAACAATTCACGATTTATAAAATTTTGAAAAAAAAGGTTATATTGAGAGCATATGTATAACAGAAGTTTATACATATGTGTATGCATCGAGCTATACATGTATGCATAGAACAAGATACAAGTGTGTTAGTATCATAAAATACACCAACTACAAAATAAAAACGATGTATTCATATTTATATTAAAAAGTTATGCGTGACACAATTGAAAGACGGGCATTGTCCGTTTCTAACCCCTGGTCGAGGGTTAGGATTGACTTTTGACTATTGTCCTTACCATGATAGGAAACGGCTTTACCCCTTGGATTTATATTTATACGCATTGCATTTTGGCCCTATAACATCGATGTAATCTCATGGCAACACGCAGGCAGTAAAAACATTGTCACTGATATGAAATGACCATTTTACCATTCAGCTATAACGAGATACAACTATAAAAACTGAAATGGTGATGATTAACCTATGAGAACTCAGAAAACATTCTAAAATCAAGTTAAGAATAACAAGATGATTTAGCAATGGTCACAATGCAATTGCTTGCGGGTAAGTAGCACTAACCTCCATTTGCAACGACCCCCAAACGTGTTTACAACTTTCCCACCTAGCCTTCATGCAAGCCAAAAACGCCTCTGCCCACGCTTCATTCTGACCGTCAATGCTCAGTTCAAAAGGTACTGAGAAACTGTTTTCACCAATTCCATGTGTAAAAACCACCATTGTTCCAAATGACATTGTCATAAGCAGCCAGAAGAAACAAGAGGCAATGCATGCAGATATTTTTATTTTGACTCGTTTTAATTTGAAAACTTAGCTAAAAACAGAATGGGTCAAATAAGTTTGAGAGTCAAATGTATTCAGATGCATACAGCCTCCAAAATCACATTTATTCGACAAATGTTATATATCATACTTTTATTAACATATTATTATAATTTTATATTTAACTCGTTAAGTATTTATTGCTTTAGTAAAAAGATAAAAGGTGTTTATGGGTCAGTTGGACCGGACCAATTTTGAGTTTTTGACTTGTTAGAAAATTGCAGATTCACCAACCCACCTATTGACCTATTGTGCCACCACCAATTAGTATATATCTTATAAAACATATTTGACGTGTTTGTGAGTTCAACCGGAAACTTATTTGTTTAGTTTTACGATATTCTTATTCTTAAATACACACATGTAGTCCCAAACCAAAATTACATTGGGTGATTTATGATTTGGAGATGCTTGTGAGCTTGACTAATTAACCAACTTGACTATAGGCAAAGGGGTCTGATGAACAAACAGTTAACTCACGTTAAATAGATGGCCTATTTGGAATTGATATTAAGCTTGATGAATATAACATGAGCAAGAATAAACAAAAAAGAAGCAAAAAGAAAATGATATAGACCAAGGACATAGGAGTCTGACCTCATTAATTCTTCTTGTGGAGGTCTTTTACTGGAGGTACTATCCCTGCAGTTTTATGCACACCAAGTTAGAAGTAGATTATTACAGATATGCTATTCAAACTATATAATATAAGAGGCATGACAAGAACAGTAAGCGTAAACCTGCGTACAAAAATGTTGAAAAGATTTAGCGATTTGGTTGAAAGATTATATACAGCATCTTGTATGTGGTCCTTGCTAAAAATATACACCACAGGGTAACCTAGAAGCCACCTGTACAATTTACCTGTCTTTAGTAGCTATTTAAGAGATTAGCTTCCAAAGTTATACAGAAACACACACACGCTATAACACTTGCATGTTCATGGTAAATTACCCATTTAAAGTTGGCACAGTGACGGGTGTATCTTGCATAAAATGACTCAGATCGAGGAAGTCAGAAGGCTGATTGTTAACAGGATGCCGACTATTAGAAACATCATCGGTTCTTGCATCATCACAGAAGACTGAAAAAAACAGCTTCTGGAGTGAGATAAATTGTGCACCTATGGAAATCTTTTCGACCTCAGTTACCATCTAAATTAGTTGATGTAAGAAAGAAATTAGAAAAAAACCTAAAAAAAGGAACTAAAATGACTAAGGAGATATATTAACAGAGATCCGAATGATAATTGAAGTCTTAACCTTTGGTGGGTCATGTTCAAGATCAACAAAATGCAGCTCAAGTTCTTTGTTTATCGTTAATTTAATAAGTTCTTCAAGTCCTTTGACATGTATCAAATATATCATATCTTCAATAACCATGATCCGTAAGTTCTTAAAGATGGGAGACTCCTGAATTGCAAGAGCACAGGAAACAGGCTAAAACTAGCTTTAGGAAAATATTAATATTTTAAAATCAACAAAAGAGCAGCGTGTATATGAAGGTAATAATCAATGCAAACTATGATAAAAACAAAACAAGCTGGAGAATTCTAGTTGCATATAAGTTGGAACTGTACCTCTTGGCTAAACTTCAGAAATCCACATAGTCGGTCTCTTAGTTCGGGCATCTTTCCACCATAATCTATCATAATTACAGGTCTCATCCCCGTGCATAATGCCAGAATGTCTGTTAAAACATACACTAAACATTATGTCTAGATATCCTGGCTTCTATTCGTTAAACTACATAGAAATAATACATTGTATTTCATGAATCTTAAATTTACTCCATGCATTAGCAAGGATGGAGATAATCACATAAATATGTGAGATATTCTGAGGTCAAACCTAGTAGTTCTAAATAATATCAGTGCTCTTCTATTGATCGCACCAATTTTCATTTCTAGTACTTGCTATTGAATATAATGGATATGACGATTACAAAACATTTGAAATTAAAAATAACCAATTTGATATAAGTTTACCAGCGACACCATTCTACCATACATCCTGATGCCTAATGAAAATATCCATGGAACTGATTTCACTAGATTCAGAAACAAATATAATTCGTTTAGACAGAAGTCAAATATACCATTAAGCACAATCAAGTAGTATAAGCATGAAATCTAAATACTTAGTAAAGCAATATAACTTTTCAAACTCAGAAATGAAACAAGAATAACAGTTCTAATAATGCATCATAATTCCAATTGTCAAATGTAACGAGATGAATACCTAAAACCGTAATTGACGAATTAGGGTTCCGAAAACCAAAATCAGACAAATTAAGGGTGAAAATAGCACTGATGATTACAGATATATGCTCGAATTTGGAGGTGAACCTTAAAGGATTGAAAATCACCTGTCTGAAGACGAGACTTTGAAGAAGCTTTGAGACGCCAATTGGTTCGATAAAGTGAAGAATCGAGTATCCTCAGAGCTTCTGATGCATCAACAACCTCCATTGGAGAAAAAAAAATGTTTGTTTAATGATTTAATTAGCAGAATGATTGACGGATTATCATCTACTCGAAATCGACTCAAAATCTTGGCTCCATTGAAGTTGAGTGTTAGCTTTGGCACGAAATAAAAGACGGTTAATACTAATCTTGATTACCATTATTATTAGAATTTAAATACAGATGAGTTCTGGGGCGAAAAGGAGCCGAGCCCGAGCTTGTATAGACTTGAGCTCGATTAGTATTGGCTAAAGAGGGTTCGGGCTCGAGCTCAGCTCGTTTTAAGTTTTATTTTTAAAATTCGAACTCGGCTCGTCTAATACTTTTCAAGTTCGAGCTCGGCTCGTTTATTATTTAGTTATTATTTTTAAACTTTTTATATATAATTATATATATATTTTTATAATTACATATTTTATAACATTGTGCATATTATATAATTGTTTCTCTCATAATTTTATATGTAATAAAAAGTTATTTATATAAATATTTTTAATAAATTGAATAAAAAATATATAAGTAAAGAAGCTCGCTTATACTCGCGAGCGGCCAGAGCTCGATAGGTGAAGCTCGGGCTTGATTCGGGCTTGATAAAACTCAGTCCGTTCGATTTCGAGTAGCTCACAAGCAGCTTGGCTCTTGCACCTCTAGAGATGACGTAGTCCAATAAAACTCACTTGAAAATAGTATTAAATGAACTGTGGTTGATCTTGAAAATACATGTTTAGTGAGTATAATTTGGTCGATCCGAGAAACCCAATCCAAAAACCCAAAACTAGACCGACCCCGCCCGTGGTGTTTATATGTGGTCTAGTCCTCAGCCATAAGTTTTGAGCTATTTTGGTTTTGGTCTAGCAGGCCTAGTCTGTGTTTGGCCTAAAAATGAACATAACTAAGGCCGAATTAAGAAAACCTGACTCAAAATCTCAAGACCAGACCGACTCGACCTATTCTACATACATGTGATCCAATCTTAATTCCTAAGTTTTAAGCTATTTTGATCATCTGTTAAGTTAGTGCTGAGTTCAGCATATTGTATACCCTGATTTAGATTGACTACATCAACTCAACCCAACTCTATTATACTTGTATTGGTGACTTAAGAGTCTTTATTTATTTTGAAATTTGCACAATAAGAAGACACACAATCCCAAACTCCGTCTTAGATGTTGCCAAGTAAATAAATTTTATTCTATAAATTATAAAATTGTTCTTTTGAAAAAGTGCATGTTGTAGATTTGGTATTTATACTTAGTCTATATAGTAGTTTTGTTCTCTAGTAATGATGTAGTTATAGTTGAGTTACGGCGTTACACATGTAGCATTTGTTTACATCAATGAATTACATTTGTCTTCAGCTGTTTATCAATATATTTAAAAAGTAATTCTCTCGTAACTATTCATGGTTTTAGATCTAAATAAGGAGATATGATAGACTGAAAATCCATCTTAAATCTCGTTTGTTTGTGAGAATTAGAATTGTTTCCATTACAATTTGTTTTAACGTGCTAAAAATGGAAGTGGAGTTGGAAAACATTTCATCGAACATAGGAATTTACATTCCTTCGTGATTAATTTATTCTATTTCAATGAAATGTTTAAAAAAAAAGAAGAAAAGAAAGAAAACATTCAACGATCATCAGAAAAAGTTATTGTAGATCAGATTAACCATAACCAGAAGCGTACAAAACCCAATACCCAAAAAATTAAAAACGTCAAAGATTAATCATAACCAAAATCAAAAAACAAAAACAAAGTCATCAAACTACTATACTAACTATTAAAGATATTTCAACTAGATATATAAAACGTTACCACACTTGGGCTATTGCAATTTGCATATAAGCAACAGAATTTTTATGTTAAATTATACATCCTTCTATTTCACGATCCCCACATCATTACATCTTTCTCCAACGAAGGAATACAACGTACATCACTCGTATTTATATATATAAGCTCCTCATATCAATAAGATCATATATGTATAGGCACGTCCTTTGAATCTAACCAAGATCGGGGACGGTAAAGTGCTCATCCTCATCTTCTTCAATGTACGGTATTTCATATCTTGGTTTCTTGTTATGAGGGACGTATAGCTTGGTTTGTCGGTGTGAAACGGCGTTGATGGATTGTGATGCTGGAAGTTGAGGGACTTCGGCAGCTTCGTCACAAAACACACCATAGTCATTCAACCACTCGAGCTCTCCAAATTCAAGTTGTTCTTTCTGTACAAATAGAAGATGTTACAAGCGGCAGGTTCAACTCATTTATTTATAAAACATGTCAATTTATATATATATGTTTAAAATAATTAGGTAAAAACGAAATAATTCAGGGACATCAAAAGTATACCCTAGGAAATTGGTTTTATCAGACAATTCATATTAATAAAACAAAATGTTTAAAAGTCACATGATATTTTTTACATTGTCCACCTAGATTTCATTTAAGAATTGGTTACTAAAATAAAAATTAACCATTTAATGTTATATTAAATTATAATAATAATTATTTATATACTTTTCAAATTCTAAAACAATATTTTTGATAAATAAAAAAAATATTAAAAAAACATAATTTTTTAAAAACAAAATTTCATGAAATATGAAATTTTTTAATACATAGATCTTTTAGAAAATGACATTGTTTAACAAATAAGTATTTTTAAGAAAATTTGGAGTGTTTAAAAATAAATTTTTTTAAACAAAAGTTTTTAAAAACAAAAGTTTGGAAACATGTTATTATTAATCTAAAGTAGTTAATTTATACTCAATTTTAGTCATACTTTATCTCAAAATATTATTTATAATTTTCTAAATATTAACAAATAACTATGAATTTAATATTTTCATTCATTCCGTTTAGTAAATGGGTTTTTTAAACTAGTATGGTTATTATAATAATATTTTAATATATTAATTATTAAATGTTAAAGAAATTTTACGAGAAAAAAGTGGCTTTTGAATTTATAGTCAAAGATTTGGACCGGATATTGAACCATCAGCTGACCAGTTATACCAGATTTATAAACAGGATTGTGACGTAATTTATAAATATTATAAAAATATAAAACTACGTTTATTTTATTTTAAAACAAATATGAAAAGGTTTACTTTTTCAAACTATTCGTATAGGTTCAAGTTCCAAGTCAAAACTTGATCGAGTTCAATTTGGTTGTTGATATTTTTTAATCGTTTCTTTTATTTGAGGGTTTTTGTTCGGTTCTGGTTTCGAATTGATGTAGCTACTAAGGAGCATAACCGACACGGAACTTACAGTTTATATTAGTTCCAAACCGATTCATATAGAAACAGGTTTCTACAGTCCCTTTTCGGTTCCAGTTTGGATGTTTCACTGTGTTATTATACAGATCCAATAATTACCTTATCGGATGTTTCGAAATCAGGAAACTGTAGAAGTTCATCAACAGCCCATGACGGTGAAGTATATCCACTAATTTGTTGCCCCGATCCTTTCATCGGAACTGCCTGTGGCACCGTTGGAGCCTTAGCGGCCGATGGTGGTGGCTCTTGGTAGCTTTTCTCCGCCTCTTTGGCGGCACCAGAGCTAAGAGCCACCCGTATCCCGGTCGCTAAGAATCGCTGGTGGTTCGCCGCCAGGCTCCCCGCCGAATGAACCGGTTCATCACAGTCGCGACAAAACAACGCTCGATCCTCTACGCAGAATATAAACGCAGCTTTCTCCTGAAAAATCATCAACGACACGTTAGAATGCTTTAAATTTATGGACGGTTTAGAGGGGTTTTCTTTTTCATATTGAAATGGTATTATAGTGGTTTCGCTAAAACAATAAAGGGACTTTGATTTTTCTTAATTGTATATGTCATAGTGACGCAAGAAGCATGTCATGATTAGCATCCGTTAGCCGCTCAAGTGGAGTTGATGTCAAAAGCTAAAGTCTACTTGTTAACGTAGGGACTCTCCATAAATTATTATAAAATCATTAACAAACAAAAAACCACCAATCTAGGGGTGAAAACGTGACGAATCTGAGCTCATTTAAGCTTGAGCTTGGCTCTTCTTGATTTAAGAGAGCTCGAGCTCGGCTCGTTTTGAGGTTTTATTCCTAAAAGCTCGAGTTTGGTTTGTCAAAAACTTTTCAAACTCGAGCTCGGCTCGTTAATAATTTAATAATAATTATTATTATAATATTTAATCTTATAAAAGTGTAATTATATATTTTATAAATAACAAGATGCATATTATTTAATTGCTTTTATCATAATCTTATATATAAATATAATTATTCATATAAACATATTTAATAGTTTAATTAAAAAGTTTATATACATAGATAGCTCATTTAGCCTCGCGAATTTGATATGTGAAGCTCCAGTCAAGCTCGATCATTTAAAGAGTTTTTTTGATGCTCGATAGAGCTCAGTTCGTTTCGAGTTTTTTTATCAATCTGATCTCGAGTAGATTGCGATCAACTACTTTTACAAACTACGGATAGAGAATTTACTTGACAGATATCACATGGAGGAAGCTTGTTCGAGAGCGTTTGCAGCATCAGCCTCTGGTGCTTACTCGCGAGCTTATTCGCCGCATGAACTTCAACATCACATCGCGCACACAACGCCGCTTCATCGGCGCAACAGATCAGCGTCGCCGGAGCTTTCTCGCACACATCGCACTGAATCTTCATCTACTAATTAAACACACAAAACACCAAATCAGATCACAAATTACAAACCACAAATCAACATAATGAAGATGTAGAACAGATGTAGATCATACTCACGTGAATTGGATGATCTGATGGTGAATTTGGCGATGAATTTGGAGGTGATTGTGTGTAGAAGTAGAAGAAGAAGAAACCCTAGAGATGAAGATAAGGGGGAGATCAAATGCGAGATAGAAGTGAAGAGAAGGGGGGCCGTTTGGTGTGATTTTGCATGGCTAGAAATGAGTTTGATTGTATCAATTAATCAATTATTGTGGGGGTGCTTTTTATTTGTGGATATTAATTAGATGCATTTCCGTACATGTGGTTTTGGAGATTTTTTTTATTGTTTAGGAGGATGAAATTGACTTCAAGTTGTTAAAAGGTTGATTTTTGATTTTTGATTTTTGATATTTGGATTTGTTAGTTTAGTTATATTTTATTGATGCTGAGGTGAATGCACCTGAAAGCATCAAGTGATGGAGATTTTTTTCTAGTAGTATGAGAAGTAGATAATGTCAGTGATTTGTCAAGTTAAAAGAAGATTTAGTAATGCTTTTATATATGTCACTCTCGATTTATAAAATATTATCTTTTTAGAATCTCTATTAAAGGTATTTTATATTATGTTGTAAAAAAATAAGTATATAGAAAATATATTATTTTATAAGTCTAGATTCAGATATATGAATTTGATGGTAGATTTAAAAATACTATTACACATAATAAGTAATAAGAAAATATATTATTTTGTTGCTTCTTTTATTTACAGCATCTTATATGTACTATGGCAAATATATATCACAACATGCATTAGATTTAAATTAATTATTTAGTTATGAGTCATACCACATAATCAGTAGTATGTTCCCTTAACCACTTTTATAGGGTGTCACCAATATCTTTCTAGGAACTCGTCATATTCGATTAGGCTTCCTCACATAAACTTTTGAAATATTTACGCATCATGATGATCACTCACCTATAAATCCCTAATAATAACTCAATAACTCATACCAAACTTTCATGAAATTTTGATAAATAAAATTGTATAAGATTTTTAGAATGGTAACTACTTCTAACGTATGTATCATCAGTGGCGGAGCTTGAATCACACTGGAGCGGGGGCGGGGGCGAAAATAAACTATTTTAGAGGGGCAAACTCTATGATTATTAAAAAATTTCTACTACCGGACCCGGAAATTTACACATTTGAGCCGAAAATTAACATCAATTAACATTATTGACGGATGGGGGGGGGGGGGGGGGGGGGGGGCTAAGAAGCTTTGCCTTTGTCTCATCAAGTGATTAATCTTTAGTAAGTGACCAAGTAATATTCATAAATCATACCGATCTCATTTCTTCTCAATTCCAACAACTTCTGTACTTGCAAATATTACCAGCTTATCTATCTTTCCTTTCACAATATCTAAACCGATGGAAAAGTAGTAGTTGAAGGTGGTCTACGAACGTGTTGGTGATGTGAGGGGTTGCTGAAGATGGTGATTGTTGAATCGCCAAGCAAGATAAGGGTTGTTTACAACCGTTGTAAACAATAACAACGATAAAACTAATGATATAACCATTTTAATGGTAATACATATGTCCCATGCTTACAATCAGAAAGCAGTAAAATGCCCTCAAATAAGATTAGCACCTAGGCTTATGATAGATCTTCCGAGCAACTTACCGGTCATCATTAATCCATGTTGTTATGGTTAAAATATTTTTAAATAATGTCGATTTTTCTAAGTTGAATAATGTGAGAGGCCAAGCACAATCTGTCAATGTACAATAATTCATATAATTTAATAATTTCATGAAAGATATAATTCACTTCAAAGTTTTAGTGTCATCCTTGCGCAAAAGATTTAATTTTTAACTTTTTTCTGAAAGGTCACTTACGCACCCGCCTCACATAATGTAACAATACACTCCTTAATTTACACCAACATTTTACAGACGGTGTTCGAGTTTTGATATCAAAAAAGTTTTCATCTATCTAACTTCAAATAGCTTTGTCGCTTTCACAAAAGATTTAATTTTTTGAAAAGCATACACTAATACGAATATAAAAATAAGAAGTTTACAAAAAGTAAAGTTATGGTCAAACTATAAAAACAAGCTACAACCTTGATGATGTCTTCCCCCAACAACCGATCCATTTTCGAGTTTCTTCCTTAACTTCTTTTTTCCTACAATTTTAAATAAATACATAAAACGTGTTAGTCATTTACTTCGAAATGAAATTATTAAATGGCAAGTCAACAAAAGTACAACACTTCAAAACCATTTTCAACTATGTACAAACGCACAAAAAACTTATGTAAAATGTACCAAGGCACCAAGCCACGAGACGTAATTGAAATGGTAATTGACGGGAACAAGAAATTATATGTATCATGAACATAATTGTTTGAACAAAAATTAGCAATGTTTTTAGAACCGAACGTACAGTGAATCGGACGTCTTACTGGTCCGTTGGTCGAACATGTTCGACCGATCGAACTGGATATAAGAACCGGACCGGATTGGAGGCCCGTACTTGGTCCAACAGGTAGAACCGGCCGGTCTGGTTTTCAAAAGAATGAAAATTAGGAATCCCTCAAACACGTAAAAAACTGCTCACTTTGCTTGTAACTTTGTATGCCTCAAGGAAAAGGCTAAGGGGTATGATTATGTCATGTTTATATATATTTATATTTCTATTTTTAGAACCATTAACTCAAATACACTCTAATAATATCCCTAAATATAAACATTTTATCAATCATAGAAAAAAAAAACCAAAAGCTTTGTTTTTTTAAAACAACTTCTAATTTATTTATATTAATCACATATATCTGCATTTTACAAGATTTGAACTCTTGACTTATTAGACAGATGAAAGAAATCATACCACCATAAAGTTCCCTTAAGAACTAAGAAGAGAACATTTTCTATACACCTTGGTACGCAAGGCCACAAGTCTCTTGGTATGCCAAGTTCGTATAAAAATCTCTAAAATTTAAATTTATTTTATAATTGAAAAAATTAAATAAAAATGAAATAGAATAAGTTGGTCAAAAGATTCTAAACTAATCCAATAACGCCCAAATATTCAAAACCTATGTATTTAAAAATTATCATCTTACTAACGACTTCCAATAGTTTTTTTATTTGTTACTCGTTTTTGACAATTGTTTTTTGAAATGTACAAAATGGGTTGCAATATTAAAGTCATTTTATCTAAACCACGTTTACCACATTAACTAATTATTAGTTGAATTAGCATGGCCTATTTTCACTCTAACAAGTACCCAATTTATACTTCCAAATTTTAACACGCTACTAGACCATCATGTTCCACACACGTACGGTCCGATTTTCAAAAATTTGCGACCGCAATGTTCTCATGTGCAACGTTACAAGATTCGCGTCCTCAGGAATACGTGTCAATTATTTTATACCAAAAACGTTTAATCACGGTTACTTTAATTGCTTACGGGTTAAGGAAGATGAGGGTTTTAATTAAAAACTAAAACTGAAAGTAAATTACAAAAAGTAGAAAAATTCCAGTAGATTGGCACGGCCGTGTCAGAACGGTACGCGGCCGTGTTAAGGTTTTGCTGGAAAAGGGAAAATTGATATTTTTTTTGTATTTTTTTAATTTTGAAAAGTAATTAATAAAAACTCTAATTAAGTAGTGAAATAAATAAAAATATGAAAGCTAAATTCAACACTAAAGTAATTTCTTGATTCGATTTGGCTTACGATCATCAACGAATACGGTACAATGATTATTTTCTAGTTAATAATTTGTATCGATACTAGACATCACGCCGTTCGGATATCCACTCTATCTAATGTCTAATCAAGCGTAGTTCGTTGATTAGAGCCAATCCGCTACTCTAAGCTCACGCCGTTCGGATCTTAGCGTGCGGGTTGCAATGATAGAAGTATCAATTATAATTAAACACACACGCCGTTCGGTATGTTTAACTAGATTGCATGATTCTATAACGAGGATGGATTCATAGACATACCCAAACCGTTAATTGTTCCTTATATCAAAAATCAAAACTTGATTAGGGTTTTAAATCTTGAAGAACTTTATTAGAAAAATTAATAAAGTGACCAATTTTATTAACAATCTAATATATACACCGGATTAGATCCGGGTTTAAGACAAAGAATCAAACAAACAAACTATTAAAATAAAAACATCTCATAAACGTTTCACATAAGTTCAAACCAAATCAAAGAAAATTAAACCCTAATGTTGAAACTAAAAGTGTTCTAGCCGGATATGACGGCTAGATCAATCAAACAAAAAAAAAAAACTTACTAACTAAATAATTAATCCTTCTCCAAAAACCACAAGTCAATAAAATGAAAAGCAAAACTTCAATAATTGCTTTTTTTTTTTTTTTTCCTCTTCTCTTGGTTGACTGATTTGCTCCAAAAAGTCTCCCCTTCTTTTTGATTTTCAGCTCCTCTTTATTCTCTTTTTCTCCAACTAATTCCCCCTTTTTTTGTAGGGCTTCTTTTTAAGTTTATCTTTAAGGCTTTAATGATAAGCATTACATAAAATAAAAATCTCAAACTTTTAGGAATTTTTCTGCATCTTCAAAATTCAGGATTTCTTCAATAATACTTCCTTTAAGTCTTTTTCTTCTTTTTCAATTAACCTGCAAAACGAATCAAAACACACCAAAGTAGATTACATCTCACAAAAGCTGCAATTATTTGAAATAAATAAAAAATGCATGCAAGAAGTGCAAAATAAATACCAAAATATACTCTAAAATTATAATAATTAACGTCTAAAAATATAACTAAAAAATTTTAGACAAAATTACAGAAAACGTCCTTTAAGTTTATATAAAGTTGCAGATATCATCCTTTATTTTTAAAAAGTACACTAAACATCCTTTTTGTTAACATCTTGTAACAGATTTTGTCATTTAGACTAACTGTCGTTAAGTTTTTCAGTTAAGTCAAGGGTAATTTGGTCTTTTTACTTCTAAAGGACTATTAATGTAATTTTTCCAAACATAAAGGACGTTTTTTGTAACTTTTGTATCTTTTATTTAAATTTTGTATTTTTAGAATTATGTATATAGATATGATTTTATATATAAGATAATATATATTATTTAGTTATTTTCATCCACTTATTATGTTAAAATTAAAATTATATAAATAGTTAAATAATACTATGGTGTTTAGAGTTAATTAAATTAAATAATTTATATTCATAAATAATATATTGATAAAAATAAATATATATTATTGTTTTCATCCACGTATTATATATATATATATATAATATAAATAATTAAATATATAATTATTTACATTCAAATATTATATTTATATATGAACATTATATAATTACATATATTATTGTTTTCATTCGTGTATTTTAAATTATACAAAGTATATAAATAATTAAATAATATAATTTATATTCATATATAATACGTGAATGAAAATAATTAAATAATGTATATTATGTTATATAAAAAAATCCATATGTATATATATAACTGTAATAATACATAAATTAAGTAAAAAAATAAAAGTTGCAGAAAATATTTTTTTGTTTGTAAAAAGTTACATTAATAGTCCTTTATAGGGAAAAATACCAAATTACCCTTGACTTAACATAAAAACTTAACGGCAGTTAGTCTAAAGGACGATACCGGTTACAAAATGTTAACATAAAGGATGTTTAGAGTATTTTTTAAAGATAAAGGATGATAACTATAACTTTATATAAACTTAAAGGATGTTTTCTGTAATTTTTTCTTAATTTAATAACATAAAAAATATATTTTGAACTCTTTAATTTGTTCTCGTACGATTAGAAAGATAGATAACTAATTTTTAGAAACAAAAAATATAATAAATTAAAAACCTATAAATAAAAGTATATTTAAAAAAATTAAAGAAAATTAAGTAATAATATTTCAGATAAGTTTATTAAATAAAAGTGACTAAAAAGATAAAAAATAGTAACAGTTGCAGATTTCGTCATTTAAGGTGTAAGGGTAAAATAGTCAATTTACATAAAACTAACTGAAAAATTTAACTTTTGTTAGTAAAAATGACATAAAGCGTGATAAGTTTTCAAATAAAGAACGCTCAGTATACTTATCTAAGTTTAGGTCAAGATTCATAATTTTAAAATATACTTAAAAAACAAAATTTGTTATTTTCTTTATTACCTTTGTTAGCTATGGGTGACTCCAATAGGTTAAATGTTTAAACGAAAACATGAAACCTTTAAATATTAATTGAAATGTGTCTTGTAAGATTGATACCCTTAGCATTCTTGTTCTCTTTTAAAACCACCTTTATATAGGTATATATTAAACTTCTCAGATATATTAAGTTGTATCAAACTGATAAAGTTAAAAATGTATTTATTCGAATATATTTTTATCATTTTTAACAAAGGTCATTATTATTGAAATCAAAACCATACATATATTCCGTCAAACATCAAAGTAAGAGTATTATTCCATCACTTTATTATTATTGAAATCAAATCAAAAGCATACATATAAGTGTATTTAAAAGCTTAGTTGATACTTGGATCTTTTATCAGAAGAGAAAACCCCAAAATGCTTCTCTGTGTCCTTTCCAGTTTTAAGGTTTTCATCAAACATTGCAAACAAATATGTCTCGATGGACCTTCCAGGCCTCGCGGGCGTCCCGTTAGAACGTTTCACGTGCGCGATCAAGTTCCGATAGTAAGTTCTTGCGTTATCAATTGTCGCCACATCACTTGTCGCCGCATCTCCTCCGCCTGATGGCCATCCACTCTCCGACACGACAATCTCAATATTAGCTCCACCTAGACGCGATTGAGCTGCATAATGAGCATCATACATAGCGTCGAAAAGGTTAAAGTATCGTCGACCCTTATCGGTATACGCGGGTGTCGATCTCGTAAATAATGCAAATGAGAGATCAGGCAACTTAGGAGGACCAACATAAGCAAAGTAAGGGTAGATGTTAGCTAGCATAGGTGAACCATTTTGAGCTAGAAATGCGATGATTGGTCTAATAAAACTTATCACATTGTCATGAAACACACCATCACTCGGTGG
This sequence comes from Flaveria robusta, assembly GCA_025506415.1. Classification (NCBI taxonomy): domain Eukaryota; kingdom Viridiplantae; phylum Streptophyta; class Magnoliopsida; order Asterales; family Asteraceae; genus Flaveria; species Flaveria robusta. Next base: position 24,735,116 of record CM046471.1, on the reverse strand, counting down.
ATATGACCCTTTGAGCAAGCCCGTGTATGTCGCGGTCGAGACCTTGATTTGGTTATCGCGGCGCGCGACTCTAAGGGCGTTTTGAACGTTTTTCATTGCAGGAAGTACGAACCTGACGAACCGACTAGTATTCGGGTCTTTAGGATTGACTTCATTTCCAACAGCGATGTATCGGAATTTCACATTAGGGTAATTCAAGATGTTGTCATTAACCCATTTGGTTGCAGCATTTGGATCGTTTAGCGACTCGAGTGAACCATTGGGAACATCAAGAATGAGTTCGATGTTGGTTCCACCGAGGGCTCGAAGAGTGGCTGGATTCGGCCTGTAGATTCGCATCCTGGTTATGCCATTGGTTCGGTAAAGGTTTACCACATCTTGTTGGGAGGGCAAACGCTCTCCGTTTTCACCATAACACACACCTACTGATTGTGCATCTGTTTAATTTACATCAAAATCAAAATCATTAGTAACTGATAGAGGGGTGTCCGTTCGATGCGACAGGAAACACAACATTTAATTTCTTTTAAATTACAAAATATTATAACACGTACTCGAATTAAAAGAATAAAATACTTGTTGTTATGATTTCTTTAAAAAAGTATCAAAGTATGAAAAAGTTACAACAATTTAAAAATCATGAGAAGATTTGGGTTAAAAAACATCATACAATTGACATCAAATTCATCAAAGATCATTCTACCCACTTAAACTCTTTGAAGTCTAATCTGCAAAATCTATTCATTCAATTCCTCTGCAATGTATTATAATATGCTATAAATAAACAAGTAATTAGTTGTAATAAACGAGATGTCCCCTAATGAACATCAAGTGATAATGTGTATCTTATTTTTAACAGGTTGAGAGTATGAATTTTATAAGATACATATATAGATAATTAATAAGATTATATTTAAAAAAATAGCATTTAAAGAAAAAACAGAATATACAATATTAACATTGAATGTTTACAAAATAATTATTAAAGTATAGCAAACAATCTTATTAATATTAGAGATAAAAATAATAAAATAGAGATAATTATCTTAAGATAAATATGTGATAAGAACTTTAGAATATGCAGTGCAGAAGATACCCGTCGGAAGAATCGAATAATTAACGATTTAGAATATTAGAGGTATGAAAGAATGATTATTCCGTAATTAATAATTAAATTAAAATCTTAATCAATTTCACTATTCACAAATATCTCATCGTAATTACATACGACCTGAAAAACATAAAAATCAGATAATGATCACTTTTAATCTACATTTAGAAACAAATTTGTGTGGTTTGACAATCTTTCTACTCTAATAAAAGGTAAATGAGAATGTCACGTGTCAGCACCACATTCATTCCCATCAAGTTATGCATGTGTAGGTAACATAATTTAAACATGAATGGATGATATATAGCCGATGAGTGTGTAAGTAAATGAAAACAAAATTAAATATATATGTATAAGTAGTTGTACATAACCTATAACCTATAATGTGTATGCAAACGTATAAAATTTGAAAGATATGAAACAATTATAAATAAATAAAAAATCAAATGGTTGTGATTTGTTCTACGTGTTCAAGCAAAAATTTAGTGTTTTGTAATAATATTATTCCAACACATACACATATATACATACTAATGCATAGACTTAATGCAAATAGATATAAATGTACCCATGTTGTAATGCATAGACTTATACACATACATATATATACTAATGTTGTAATGCATAGACTTGCATATATATACATATACATACTAATGCATGCACATACACATACACACATGTACATATACATATGTATATATATTATAAGAGGGAGAGGGAGAGGGAGAGGGAGGATGGAATATATGGATAGAGAGAGACCTGTGAAAACCAAAAAGCTTATAAATATACTGAGCAATAGGAGATTTAATGCCATTAGGTTCAGTTTATGGAATTTGTGTTTTGAGATCTAACCATATATATAGTGTCGAGCTTGAGTGGTTAGGATATTTAAAAATTGTGCAAAATCATAAATTAATTATTTTTATTTTCTACAATTATTTTGTATATATATTCAACACGAAAATGACATAATTCATAATCAACAACCCCACTTGAGTATGGTTTTGTCTGTGGCTAATTTTCATGTCAATTTCTAAAAATAATAGCGGAATAGAAACCGGTGCTTCACAAATAATTCAAAATAGACATTATTGACAAATAAACATTTGTTATATGTTAAATAAATTTAGTATTTCTAAATGTATAAGCAGTATTGGTAATTCTATTTTCATTTTGTTACCATTAATACTCTGTCTGTATCAAACCACTTATGTAATCTATGATGTGATGGTGGTGTGATCAAATATCATACCACATCATCTTCATTTTATGCTTTAAGAGCATTTCACCGTTATTATTTTAGCTAATATGCGTATAGATTAGTCCTTGAAGTGTCATATGTATGTGTGTTAATTCTCATGGATGTTTCATGTGTGTTGTGCATGCTCACACCACATCTTCTTACATAGGGTTTTCAATCCTATATACATGCATGTTGGGTGTTTATTTTTAAATTCTTGATTTTGTTTTGTCATTCATATGCTAGTTAATATTTTTCTTTCTTGTTAAATATGATTCATATGAATAGTTATTTAGAAAATTATGAAAAGGTTTGAAATTTACTTGGATAACACAATTATAATGTTATTATTTTGAGTTTCATCATGTTTCAATTTGTATACGATGCCTAAGTTGTAACTACTTATGAAAGTATCATGTGACCTCATTACAACACTAATATCGTGACATCAACTGTAACATTGTGACTTACTTTATTTGAGTGGTCAGAGAAGCACATAGTCAATTAAAAATGTGATGTTTTAAGAATTGATTAGTCGACCCTATTTAATATTTTCACTTGACGAAATGATTGTTTAAGTACCACACCTTATCACATGCATTTGATCGAGTCTACAATTCTACATGCATAGATACAAGTTTGGTTATAAAAAGGATGTGATTATTTCTTGCCTCTTGGGTATATCTCCTTATACGTTGTTTGCTTACGTCAGATAGATTACTCTACATATAACTACTATTAGTGTTCTCTAAAATGCTCATTTTTATGTTTTTTTTTTCTTTTTGTATTTTAGCTTATGATATCTAGGGCCGGTGCTTAGGATTTAAGGGTCAGGGGCCAGCTACAAAAATGAGCCCCAAACGAAAAAAAAATATAATGGGTTTTAAGTTATTTATAAGTGATAAGCTAATTAAATAAGTTAAATGGATTAACCCAAATCATATTTTGGTAAACTGGCTTAATTTAAAGTGTGTTATAGGTTAATTCTATAATTTTTTATTTAATATATATATATATATATATATATATTATATGTATGTATATAATATACATAAATTTTAAAAAAATGTAAGCCGCTCAAGAGATTGGGTCTTGAGTTGTCGCTCCTCTCGCGGGACGCCTCTGACAATGTCAATGTACAACTCCCTCCAAAGTTTTATAAAAATAAATTATGTTTTTACAGCAAATTCTTTTAAGATTTCGAAGGGGGTATTTACAATATTCTTAGAACAAAAGCGGCAACATTTTGTAAAGTTCCTAGAAAATGCTTTGAGCAACTCAAGAATATATTTTTTTGACATCGGATGACTAAACATTTGGTTATTTATCATTATGGTTTGTGAAATGAAAGAAATTTATGTAGTAACCAATATTACGTTAAGAATCACATAAACAACATAAGCACGCTTTAAATATCGCTCTTATTATAATGATAAAATACAAAATCAAAAAGCTTATTTCTTTTTTTCATTATTTATATGATTATATCATCTCTCGTGAATATTTAAAAAGTTATAAAAAAATATATACATACTTATATGAATGTACATGTATAGTATATACATGTGGGTACTTAGACAAAATATCATCAATACCATATTAAAACAAATTCTTAAACGTCTATACTATATAATAAAAGAAGGTTTTTATGGACACGTGGCAACTTCTGGTGAAGTCTAAATTATTGTTTCCCGCATCTCTCTCTTATTAAATGAAAATATTTTTAATTAAGTAAACTAAATAATTAGATACCCAAAATATAAATCTTCTTAATCTAATAAATTATTAAAACATGCTAAATTAGTAGATTTTAATTATATCTTTATCTTAGAATATAATTTTATAATTCTTGATTTTTATTATTTGTTATTTATAATTTCTTAAATTTTCATTATTTGTTATTTTATTAATGACTAATGGCATGTAGCATATAATATATTATTGTCTAATGATTATGTTAACTTTTTTCTACCCATGTAATAAGTGGGTTTCTAATCTAGTATCGCAATATATACATGCATTCTAGATTCAATTTACGTAATAAGAGTATAAAATTTAAAACGCTTTTAATAGTTCTTAATGTATCATTGCTTTAAAATGAACGTGTCTGAGAAGGAATAATCAAATAAATAACTTTTGCGATATCACAATAATCACTTTTGTGAATTTCATTAATTTGATTCCTATTGTTATAACCTTTTCGATTATTTAAGATCAAACTAATTAGGCAATGAATGCTAGAAAACGAATTGTGGAATTATTTATAAAGCTATTCTAATATGTTTACGAAATGGGTTGGGTTATACAAACACCCATTTATGTTATTGAGACACCCTGTTGTCTCTATCTCTCTCCATGTATCTATATGTATGTATAGAAAAATATAAAAATGATAAAATAAATTTGATGTATCAATAACATACCCCTTACAAAATACCCTTTTCATAACTCAATAATTAATCTAATTTTTATTTGGTTTTTAGTGGCAAGAGTGCCCTGTCAAACAAGCAATGCGCTATTTCCACACTATAAATAACAAAAATCTATATCTATATTATATAATAAAAGAATGTTTTAGGGACACATGGCAACTTCTGGTGAAGTTTAAATTATTGTTTCCCGCCTCTATCTCTTATTAAATGAAAATATTTTTAATTAAGTAAACTAAATAATTAGATACCCAAAATATAAATCTTTTTGATCTAATAAATTATTAAAACATGCTAAATTAGTAGATTTTAATTATATCTTATCTTATAATATAATTTTATAATTCTTGATTTTTATTATTTGTTATTTATAATTTCTTAAATTTTCATTATTTGTTATTTTATTAATGACTAATGGCATGTAACATATAATATATTATTGTCTAATGATTATGTTAACTTTTTTCTACCCATGTAATACATGGGTTTCTAATCTAGTATCGCAATATATACATACATTCTAGATTCAATTTACGTAATAAGAGTATAAAATTTAAAACGCTTTTAATAGTTCTTAATGTATCATTGCTTTAAAATGAACGTGTCTGAGAAGGAATAATCAAATAAATAACTTTTGCGATATCACAATAATCACTTTTGTGAATTTCATTAATTTGATTCCTATTGTTATAACCTTTTCGATTATTTAAGATCAAACTAGGCAATGAATGCTAGAAAACGAATTGTGGAATTATTTATAAAGCTATTCTAATATGTTTACGAAATACCCTTTTCATAACTCAATAATTAATCTAAATTTTATTTGGTTTTTAGTGGCAAGAGTGCCCTGTCAAACAAGCAATGCGCTATTTCCACACTATAAATAACAAAAATATGTCCCACAAATTTATCTGCGGAGAAAACCGAGTCAAAGTCTTGGTCTTTAATAGTATCTTAATAATTAAATTTATTAAATATACAGTCGTCTAAGAAGTGATGGATGCTAATAAGTTGGCAACATGCACACATGACGTTTGTTTGTTTATGCACATGAGTTTATGTCACTGACGGCGGAGCTTGAACTATATCATAGCGGGGGCGGAGGCGAAATTAATTTTTTTAGGGGGGACGAACTTGATATTTATATAAAATTTATACTATCTGGCCAAAAATTTACACTATCTGACTAAAATTTAACACTACTGGCGAAAAAAACAGAGGGAGGGGGGGGCAGCGGCCCCCTCCGGCCCTAGTGAAGCTTCGCCTATGTATGTCACGCATAACTACATAATGCAAAAGGTTTTTCGTACCTTTCAAATTGAGATAATCATATCATGTAAATGGTATAATCGTAATGTTTTTTTTTTTTTTTTTTTTTTTTTTATAATTGTCATTCTTATAAGGAAATGTGATGATATACTTATATTGAACATAATGAATTACTTAATTTTTTGTGTTTTTTTAAGTAACAAAGCATAGAAAAGGTATGTGAACTAGGTAAAAAACTAATCAAACTTTTAGTGGGATATTTAATAATAATAGTTAGTGTAGTATGAAATTCCCCATTTTACCCTTTTTAGTTGTTGTTAACTTCCAACTATTACTGTAAATTGATATCAAAGCGAATGATCGAATCTTTAGTTCTAGTGCAAATCTTGGAATAAACAAACAATCTGATAGAATGTCAAGAGATGAACAAGAACAACTAAACGAATAGTAGACAATACTCAACAATATGCACAACATTTGTGGAGATTATGAACTAATAGAAAGACAAACGATCAAAATAGAATTATCGACAAGATGAATAGAGAATGAGAGCGATGAGATTGATGAGATATGCCCAGAGAATATTTTATCTATCAAACCCTAAGCGGAAGAGACCCTTGTATAGCTAGCAACTTTAGCACGTTGAGAAAAGCAGTCCTTCACCTTTGACTCAAATAAAGCGGAGACCCTCAAACATAAAACCTGCACAATCTTAACCCGAAAATAATAAAAAGGAAAAAAGAGTTTACCTTAGATTTAATACTTATCTTTTAACAATGTGAAATTATTAGTACATTAATCTTATCCATTAAATTTGTTTGATTAAAGACCCATATTGTTTCTACACATCTTAGGCGAAATCCATTTTTATATGTAATTTGTTTTCCAATCTTGTTAAGTGACATCTTTCTAGTGTCGCCTTAAATAGAAATCTCTACTACTATCTAATGCATAAACAATGGGTAGTGTGGTAATTTCACCACTATTGTAAGACGCGCCTGTTGCTTTCCCTACTAGCCGTTTTCGATTGTTCGCTGCCTCCCTCGCCGGAGGTCCTTCTTACCCCCACGTCCGTTGTCAAGCCCATGGCCTTTCCGCACCCACATTCAAAGTCCCTGTCCGTTTACCTTCTATGGTTGTGTTTACATATCACCGGCTTCCCCGATTCGCAGATCTGCCTCTCAATAAAATCGTAGTCTTCCGCCTCTCTGTCCAAATCTAAATTGCAGGTCAAAGCATTCGTTTCTCAATCTAAATCACTGGTTCAAATCCAACTTGGCAATCCGAACACGCCTTTGTTTTGTTTATCTCCTTCTCACCGGTCGCAACCGAGGTTAGATTACATTTTGTATTACTATATTTCATTATCTGTTTTCACAATATTCATCTTTCTGGTTTATGATTTTGCAAGTTAGGGTTCTATTATTTTGTTCTCACAAGCGGTTCAACCAATTCCTTTACACCAGGTTAGGGTTTTTTTATTATGTTTTAATTTTGATGGATGTTTCTTTTAATCTTCACGTCTAACAAAACCAATGACTCCAAATCATGTTTAGGGTTAGGAATAGAAGTTGCTACCTATTGATGTTGTGCCTCTTCGCATTTTCGGGTTATAAATTTTATAGTCGCTTTTGTAATTCGTTTCCCTTTATAGTCTTGCCTAATGTTGTTATGCGATTAACGCAAATCACAAATAGAACTTTGGCTTTTGCTATTCTTTCTTTTTCTGAATCACAGGTTACCTTCTTTGATGAATCATAGGTAATTTTTAATGGGTCATTGTTAATCTGTTTGATTTTTGCTCTGGTTCAAAGGTAGAGCTCTAATTTTTATTTTTCATTATTGATAATAACCATGTTGCTAATGTTATATCTTACATTTGATGTTAGTATCATCTACCATGGTGTTTAATTGTATTTATTGGTGAAATGGTTCTGATAATGTATCAGTTTGAGAGTTCAAAAACTATTGAACTTAGAAGGTCAAAGTTATGGTTTTTGGGGAATGATGGAGCATGAGGTAATCAACTTGTTTTTTTTCTACCAAATGTGGTTCTGAATTAGCATTTATGATTTCAATTAATTTATGAAATGGACTTATATTATTATGATCTAGCAAAGCTCTATTTATACATTTTGTTAGCTTATCGCGGTAGCATTATTTTTAATTAGTTGTGAAAACCAAGTTTAGTTATTGCTTAACATTAGAAAATGGAGTAAAAAAATAGATATTTGATTACTCTGTGTTGTTGTTCTCGTTTGTTGCGTTTAAATATGTTTTGACTGATTGTTTACGCTATTTCCAGGTTAGTTCCTATATCTTTGTGTAGTTACATTATGTATTCACTTTCTTGGAATAATTTTCATAACTATAAGAATATTGAATTAATAAGGTTTGATCGTGTAGTAATTCATGCTTTTCAAGATCATAACCATGGTTAAATCTATTTAATTTTATTTTAAGGTTTGTGTTCACTATCGTTGTTTTCTTCAAATATTAAGAAAATTTTGAATTATTCGCTAAAGATTAGGTAACTTAATTTTATTATTAAGAAAGTATCATCTTAGATTTATTTCTAGATTTGAATATCACATACTATCAAATGCAAAGAGAGGTAAGAAATATTGGCATACCTACCACAATTTTTTGGTAACAGATAAATCGATATGATGGTGTTTTGTTGTGAATGATGGTGTGTTTGGACACATGTCAAAATTTGGTTAAATCTGGTCAACTATCGGTGGAAATTGCAAAAGCCTATGAGAAAGGTGGAGCAGCATGCCTTAGTGTTCTAAAAGATGCTAAATCTTATTAGGTACAAGGTTTTACAACTTTTCTTTGATTATATCAATTTCAAACTTTGTAAGTTTTGGTGTTATCTTTTGATTTTGCTGTTTGCGAACTTATGGAAGCTTTGAACATCTAGAGGCTATATGGAATGATGGTGTCAAGGTACAAGTTTCTTGAATTTTTCTGTTCCCTATAATTTATGAATATTTTACCAACTGTATATTACCTTGATATATAAAGTCCTGCTAAACAGGCGGGTCACTGATTTGGGTCAAAATGGATTGTTTCGAAAGTATAATTGGGTTCGATTCAAAACGATTTTTGACCAAAAGGGGTTTAGGTTAAACCGGTGTTTTATAAAACAAAGGGTAAATGTGTTTTGTGGGTTGTGTTAGCCTATTTGGACATGTTCTAAGTTAGCTGGTTTCATAGAGGTGACCTATTCTATAATTTAAACAACCCAATCAACCCATTTAGCTAACAAATAAATACACAAATAAACCCATTTCCATAACAGAGTTTCATATTACCAAGTGTATTAAACAATTTGATGGAACCTTTCAACTGCAATGTCCTCTATCATGCAAAACTTCAAACGCATGGCAACTCTATTATGCTCGAGCGGCGCTGATGTTGTTTTGTTAATTGTTGCTATTTTACTGGATATAAAATATATGATCAAGATTTGTAAAGTGATTGGAATAACAACATTGGTGGAGGTTTGTACTCTTTTTTAGGTTTAACTATTTAATGAAATATCAACACAGGAATTAATCTTTATGTGTTAGTTTTGTTCGTAGGTGCATGATGAGAATAAGATGGATCATACTCATCAAATTGTTGGGATTCAGCTCATTGGCATCAGTAATTGTAACCTCGGTAAGCAAGTTTTAAGATTCATCAATCCTAAAACCCCTTTAAGACCGGGCTTTTGAAAAGAATAATTTTTATGGTTTTCAACATGTTTAATCCCATGAATGCAAAATCGTTGAGGTTGATAAATTAGTAATACAAAGAAGTTGCTTGAAGGTGATCGGGGCGAGAAGATTAGACAAAAACACATACTTGTAAGATGTGTCAATTATTTAGTTTAGCTTATTCCGGCAGCATATCAGTTTATATATTTGAGGGGAAGAAAGGCTAATAAGTGAAGGCCATGATTTTTCAGAAAAACTCAAGTTCATTCAAATAAGGTTTTAGCCAAACACCCCGCAAGGTAAGTGACTTCTCTTCTTGACTAACAACAAATAGGAAGTTTCAATCATGACATGTTGTGATAGATTGATAGTGATCAGTGCCCAAATAGTTAAGCACATTCCCTTGCATGTCATGTCGCCTACTGTATTAAATATTCAGAACCTATGTATTAAATAAAAATGAAATAGAATAAGTTGGTCAAAAGATTCTAAACTAATCCAATAACGCCCAAATATTCAGAACCTATGTATTTAAAAATTATCATCTTACTAACGACTTCCAATAGTTTTTTTATTTGTTACTCGTTTTGACAATTGTTCTTTGAAATGTACAAAATGGGTTGCAATATTAAAGTCATTTTATCTAAACCACGTTTACCACATTAACTAATTATTAGTTGAGTTAGCATGGCCTATTTTCACTCTAACAAGTACCCAATTTATACTTCCAAATTTTAACACGCTACTAGACCATCATGTTCCACACACGTACGGTCCGATTTTCAAAAATTTGCGACCGCAATGTTCTCATGTGCAACGTTACATGAATTCTTTGTTTTTGATGTAGCGAATTTCACAACACTTACTTGAAGCTGGGTTCATTTGAGATTTCACGTTGTCTATAACATTTCACGAGTGAAAATATAATATTAAATGCTGCGCCTCTTTAAAAAAATACACGAAACAACAGTTATGATAGATTAATAAACCTTACAGCCTCCCACATTCTTTTATTCGACACCCCAGATCAAAATTTTAATGGTATATATGAGTCATTTAATTACTTAGCTATTTTTAAAGTTCCATAAAGTATAAACGGGTCAACGTAGCTCATTTTATTATCAATATTAAGAGGAAAGTTTTGAACTGGCCATACAGAGTTTCACCCCTCTGCTCGAAACTGAAGCACAACACCATCGCTTGTGATGGCAACCGAGCAATAACAAGAAAGAAAAATAACACACGATATTTGAACTTTTTGTATTTAATAAAACCGGGACAATTTATAAAGACTCCTTGATCCCCTATATATACTAAACAAATACTAATACTAACCAAACTCAAACACTATCTAAATAAGATAAACAAACTAACTAACTAAAATCCTAATCTAATTCGAACTCATTTAGATAAACTAATAATTATCTACTCCTAAATGATAATTATTAATTAATTAACTAACATAATTATCTCTTACTCTTTTAACTTTTTTGTAATTACAAGATTAACCCAACAATCACCCCCCTAATCTTGTAATGTACTTCTCTTTCACATAAGAGTTGGTCCATCTTCATACCGGGTCAAGTTCACCTCGTCCTTTTTACGAGTAGGACAATCTGAAGCAAAATGTCCTAACTCATCACATCGGAAACATCTCAGCTTTGAACGGTCTTTCCTTTGCCTTTGTTCTCGTTCCTTGTCTCCATCTTGACCCACTGTTTTTCCCCGACCACGACTCCGACCTCTTTGGTTAGACTCGACAAAACCTTTGTCCCGATCGTACTCTTTTCTTTCCTTTTTCTTGGTTTCCCACTCATCATAAGTGAGGAGTAATTGATCACTTCTAACCGGTTGTTCTTTTTCTTCAAGGTTGATGCGTTCCTCATAAGCTATGAGTCGACCCACAACATCGTCATACCCAACAGTCTTCAAATCCACCATTTGCTCAATAGAAGCAACCATGTGGATATACTTCTTAGGCAATCCATTCAGAAACTTTTTGACTAGTTTCTCTCCTTCTATCACTGTTCCAAGAGAAGCAAACTTTGAGGCAATCCCTGAAATCTTTCCTGCGAAGTCAACGATTGTACTCGGTTATTTCATCTTCAAACCCTCAAATTCAGACATTAGGGTTTGAAGTCTTGCTTCCTTCACGCGTTCAGCACCTAGATTGCGAGACTTCACTGCTTCCCACATCTTCTTTGCTGAATCACAGTTACCGATCTGCAACACTAGCTCTTCGGGTAACCCTTGGAATAACAAAGCTACTGCAATGGAATCCTTGTGAGTATCAACATTACTTCCTGGGTCAATAGCATCCCATACCTTGTAAACCTTGAAGATAGCCTTCATCTTCATCGCCCACACAGCATAGTTCGTATCCGTAAGAATTAGACATGGAAGACTCGGCACTTGCTCCTTTGTAATAACAACTCGGTTTGCTTCTTCCCCCATGAAACTGGATTGTTTTCTTCTACCGTAAGTAAGCGTTGTCTCCGGTCTTGAATCAATCTTGAAAACACAAGATTGACTACCTCTTGGTCACGTTTATAGTCTTTTTTCAAACTTGGTTCCTTACCCTCCAATCTTTCTCTGTTTTTGGTTCTTGATTTCTTGAATTGAACTATTTGGCACGAATCTTGTTCAATCCTTCTCTACACCTTCAAGTCTGGTCTTCGTTTGATTAGAACAATCTTGATTACTGCACTCCTTTGATGCGTTCAAGCCCTTTAATCTTGATCAGAACCCGGCCTTCGGTATGTTCTTGATCTTGATCTCAACCAGGTTGTTCGATCACAGCAGCTTTATCAAACCTTCCCTTCGGTTCTGACCTTCTTGAATCCCCACAGACTTGCGCAACAATCTTCCCCAACACCACGATTGTGATCAACAATCTCTAGAACCCGTTGCAGGTCTCTCTCGATCGCTAGCCTTTGATGATCAAGACTTTCTGCCGGACTCTTTCTTATTGCTAATCGTAATCGCTGGTTCTTCCCGATCGAGCTCTAAAGCTCTGATACCAATTGATGGCAACCGAGCAATAACAAAAAAGAAAAATAACACAAGAAATTTGAACTTTTTGTATTTAATAAAACCAGGACAATTTATAAAGACTCCTTGATCCCCTATATATACTAAACAAATACTGATACTAACCAAACTCAAACACTATCTAAATAAGATAAACAAACTAACTAAAATCCTAATCTAATACGAACTCATTTAGATAAACTAATAATTATCTACTCCTAAATGATAATTATTAATTAATTAACTAACATAATTATCTCTTACTCTTTTAACTATTGTGTAATTACAAGATTAACCCAACAGCTTGAAGATGAAGACTTATTTTGTCATTATTTGTAAAACCAATATAATAAACTGATTAGTTTATAACTTCCTTAATTAAACTAATCGCTTACTAAAAGGTCAATCGTCCAGTTTTTGATCTTAATTTATGATTTTAACTTTTCCGTAGTTGATCATATATTCTTTAAATGGGGTACTTACATCACATACTCCTAAATTTACATCATTTTGCTACTTGGACTCTCACCATTTAGGAAGGACATCAATTCAACAGTTTGGCGTCATTAGGTTACAGGTCCTTTGATAATTAAAATGTTAAATTACATCTATCACCGATTACTACAAAACCCGTAGAATCTCCTCGTTTAAAAAAAAGTTAAGCGCTAAACGAAGAGGTTGTTATTAGAAGTTAAATGTGTTTTATGTTTAAGTTCAAACATGTTTAAAGATTACCCGACAACCTAGCTTTGTTAAACACTTGCTTTTGAGCTAGATACTAGAATTTATACGGGAAAAAAAGGGTCACAAATTAACACGCGAATGTCTAGATATTACAAACTTGTATGTAATGCTATAGCCTAAATTGACTAATAAATAAATATATGTCACAGAAATGAAGGAATTAAATATTAGTAAATAAAAGAAAGAATGCAACATGTATTAGTGTAGAATACAATAAGTGATATACGATCAAAGATGAAATCAATTATATCATAACAACTAAACACATAGAAGCATCAAAGTCAGTAGCAGAATCGTTCATTCTAGACAACAAAATTTTCAAACCTCAAACAAGAATTTTTAACAAATCTCGACTTGTCTTTGACTGTGTCCAGACTTGTTTGAAAAACAACACGTTGTTGAAAGGGTTAACACCATAAAAAGAAAACCAGTATACTTTTCATTTCTAAATGAAACAACAATAAACAAGCGCTACCAACACAATCAATACATATATGTAGATTATATAAGCAACTTCTTTTTTTGTTAATGTGAATGTCTTGTAGACGCTTTAAGAGATTCACAAGTACGTGAATTTAAGTGCAATTAAAACAAGTACAGGGCCTTTAATATACCAGAACTGGGTTGAGAAATTTTTTAATGCAAAATGAGCAAGTATGTTGTGTTTTTATGGTAGCAGCCCTTGTTTAAAAACCGACATGTTTTGACCCTTCAGATCCCCTAATACCAAAACTATTATGATTGAAATTGTTGCTTAAAGTGGTTACTAAACTATGATGTATGATGTATCTTACCCTTTTCCTAAATTTCTAGAGCAACTACTTCAGCAGGCATAGTGAAAACATATAAGCACAGTATGACAGAGCAGGAATAAGCTCTAAATGAACATTACCTAAATTATTTCCTATTATATCATATATATAGAGAAAATTAGGGTCAGTAATACCTTGACGAAAGAAGCCACCTTAGTGGTGGCCGTCTGTTTCTGTTTCTGACTGCTTCTGGTGTATCTGAAAGAGGAGGTTAGCAGCAAGTTCGAGCGTGGATTGGTACCGTTTATTCTTATCAGTATCAAACTCCAACTGTTGCTGACCTGGCACCACACTTTGTGATTCATAAACATTAGTATCGTATACTTGGCTTGATGATGTAACAACATTACCCGCAGTGTGCAAATCATGTGAGTGATCAACTTGGTATTGCTGAGTTCCCTGCACCTGAGGTGCAAATTCTACACCTTGTGAAGTTTGAAAACTGGAATTTGTCACAGATGCCACATCCTCATGGGGTGGCGGAATGAAAGAAGGATCTTGAATATAACTATTTCTGGTTACCGCGAAACTTGGGTCATTGACTTTATTTGACTGCATGAAATCACCGGTTAAATTGGATGTATCCTGTTCATATATCCGTCCCTGAAATTGTCTTTCATTCACCAGTGGTCCAGATACTGTATCACCTGATGGTTGTTGACCAATAGAATTGACTTTTGCTAAAGAAGCCAGAGATCCAACAAGTTCAGGTGTTAACGGAAGTCCAACTGGAGTGGCTGATGTGGCAGTAACCATTGGTACATGGTTCACATGTTGCTGGCTAATAGTGGGAGCGGATAAGTCGTCAGAGGTGTGTGTTGGGAACTTCAGAACGACCCCGTAGAGACGGGCAGGACCAGAAACTTTCAAAACCGTTTTTAAAAATTCAGATGGTGGCACCAAGAATAAGGTGGTCCCATCATCGAATTTAACAACACCTGCTCGGTTTCGATCACCCATGTACTGCAGAAATTCAGTATATGAAGCAAAATCGTCTTCACTATCAGGTAAAAAGAAGGCAATATCAAAACCAATAGCATCTGCATAATGTTTTGCCAGCATGTCCAATCCTGTTCTAGCCGAGCAATTTACAATTTCAGGCCTGCATATTGCCACATTCATAAATTTAGATGTTAAGATATTGAAACATTTGTAACAAGAGATGAAGGACAAGAATTACTCACATCTCATATCCAATCCAATCTCCAATAGGAACACAACGTGCACGACAAACAGGAGTTCCACCCTTAGCAAGGATACCTCGCCACATATGGTCCACATCAGCACGATCCATATTGGGACTCCCACTTCTGAGTCTAGTTTTTGAGGGAACACCACCGTTAACATGTGAAACACCTCTAAATACATGATCGTTTAATAAAACACTATTACCCATTTCTTTTATGGGCGTATGACCATCAGTTCTCAACCTCTTTGGTTCCCTTTGAATTTGGATTGCGTCAAAAACATCCCATGTCCTAGGAGTTGACTTGGTCAATGGATTCATACTTGATGGAGAAGAAAGCATCTGATTCGAAGGAGATGACCTCCAATTTAGGTCATCAATTGCAGGTACAAAACTAGGGTCGGGCCAACCAAAACGTGAATCCATAGGCGCAAAGGTCGCATAGAGCTAAAGGGTCCTCCAACACCATGAGGGATCAAATGCCCATGGAAGCTACTTGGGGCTATTGATTGAGCAATTACATCCAAATGAGGTGCATGAAATGGAATCTCGTGAACTAATGCACCAGGTCTTGGGCCTCTGATTCCTGTAAAATATTGGTTTGGTGCAGGCTTGTTTCTTGAGAATGTAATTGATATTCTAGGATCATTAAAAACTTTTCCCTGCAAACCAGTCTTGGCACGTAGAGCCTCTTCCATGCTTCTAAATTCAACAAATGAACAGCATCTTGAAGGAAAACATTTAATGTTTTCAATCTCACCAAATAAAATTAAGGCATTGTGCAACATTTGTTCATCAATGTAAACAGCAGGAGGATAAGATATGCACAAAATATTACTTGGAACTTCCTCATTCCATTTTGGACCTTCTGATGGCAGAGGATGCTGTTAAATAAACAAAGTGGATGACAAGATTATATTAATACTACTGATTTGTCTTTTATAGCCTATTTTGATAAGAAAAAAATAAATAAACAACTTACTCTTTTAGGAAGAAATCTGGAATAATCCACACGAATCATAGTTCCACCTTTTTCCTTCCCATGCATAGCTTTAAAAGCCTTAATTGCATCTTCTAGTTTGAAATAATCAATGATAGCAACATTTTTGTCCTGTTGGAATGTAAAATCCTCAATTTTGCCAAACTTATAAAATTCTTCTTCTAAATCTTCTTTTGAAATTGAAGTACTGATACAACTAACCCACAAACACTTGCAGGGTTTAGCCTGCCACAATTAAAAAAAAAGAATTTAAATAAACACTAGGAGAAGTTGGTTAAGCAGTTACAAAAATATATAAACCACATCCTTAACAACTGATCTGCAAGACATTTAGTCTAGATTTCATATTTGCAACAGTAAAGCATGCATAAGAAGTCCAGATCTATCAAAACCTATATTGATTACTCTATGAAATAAGCAATGAGGCATTTGAGAATCAACATCAGAGTTTGGACAGAACATGAAATGGTTTACAACTGAAAAAAGTATGCAACAAGAGATGTTAGTGCACTCCAGACATAGCCAACAAGTACGCACATCTAAGATTTGTCTATGTAAAACGAAAAAATGTCAAAAAAAAAGGGGAAAATATTTGTTTCTCACAAAACTTCAATTTATGTGCATTGGAACCATAAATTTAAACTGTTCTACCAGTGTCAACTTTGTTTGGTTTTGACTTTTGACATTGTGGTCAAGTGATAACCAACGCTCTGAAGTTTTATGATCCCAGCAAAGGAGGAAACAAAAGCATAAAAACCATCTATAGAACAACAACATACAACTAAACTAGTGCCAAAGAAACATTAAAGGTTAATTCTTATCTAGTGATTGGATGCTTCATTACTCTGAAGGATTAACTGTTATGAGTTTTCTAATGATTTTGGTATAAGTTCTACTTGAATCATGTTTTAAGTTTGTGTCTTCACACTCCACATGGCTTGTAATGAAACTTTTATATTAGTACATTTACCATAACGACTTGCTTCTTGTGCATCAGATATCATGATCTTGCACCAGTTCAGCATGTGAGAAAGGAGTAACAATTACCTTATATTTGAAATCGTAAAGCAAAAACCACCTGAGCAAGAGAGGCATCCTAGACTAACTTAGCAATTAATTTAAGTAAAAAAAAAAAAAAAAAGCTGTTTAAGTGTACAAAAAAAAAAAGGCTGTTTAAGTGTACAAAAAAAAAAAAGCTGTTTAAGTGGTCTTCAGTTCTCTTCCTGATCCAACTTTAAATGTAAAGAGCTCCTTGTAATGAAAGAATAATACCTCTCCAGGTGATGATATGAGTTTTGTTATATAATTCTAAATTCTTGACCTTTCTCATACTAAAGAAGAAATTGACATTATATGCAAAATCAAGAAGTGATGTAAACAAGCAGGCATGTTTTGCTCTAAAACTTTTTTCTAAAACGCACATGCACTGACTTGGTTTAGTAGTTTTGGGTTTAAGTTTCACTTTAAACAGTATTCCCATATCAACTGAACGGTTAATTCTCAAGGACTCAAGCAGCAAAGGATGGGACTAGCTCTTCTCTGAATTCTTCAACCAGACCTTCAACTAATGAGATTAATTTTCATCCTTTGATACATGAAAGTAATGACAAAGGCTGCTGCTTTACATAAGTTGAAACCAAAGGGCCTTTGGCCCCATTGGCAGACCTAGGTACAAAGGAGGGGGGGCAGCCACCCCCCGTTAATTTTTATTAGTGTTATATGTATGTGAAAATCCCGATCCCCCCCCCCCCCCCCCTCCTAAAGTTATGCAAATCACCTCACTTTTGCCCCCTTCGAAAATTTTCCTGGTTTCTTCGCTGTTTGGCCCAATGGTACAAGGTGTGTTAGATTGGTGTTAGGTTGAGGGTTAAGTCCCATAATGGGCGCATGGTGCGGATTTTGGGTACAATATGTGTTGGATTGGTGTCATGTTGAGCATTTAGTTGCACAGTGCACGCATGATGCGGATTTAAAAGAGAGTGGGTTTGCAGAAACATAAGTCATATGTTTGAAAAGGGGGCAACAATCGTTCGTACAAAATCAAACATCTAAAACCTCGAGAGGCCTACTCACTCAAAACTTTATGTATATCGTTTGCATAAATATAATCAAGTCACAGTCACAAAATTTGCTTCGAATATTGCATCAATTAGCCGTACTTCCATCGTTTACTTTGCTAGAAAACACTTCCCTTTGGAGGTTATTTGCAAGTTTTCAAACGGATTTTCTAAGTATTATTTTGCATCTCAGTTTTAAGTTCAAGAATTCAACAATCAACATCAAATGTTAACCGTTCAAAAGGGATTAGCATCGGTAGATTAAATAAAAACTCCAAAACCCTAACCGAAATCTCTAATATCTGGATCAAACTTTCCACATAAAAACTACTTAATTCCAGAAACTTTTGATTTTGAAAAACAATGATAGTTATGTTTTAAATGAATTAACCACATACTATCAACAATAATACAAATCATTAGATCAATAGATCCCAAAAACAACAATAAGAACAAATAACCACGTAAACCTAATAAGGTGGCACCAACCGGTTTCGCAAAGTCAATCTTCAGAGGATTCCCGTGTAGAACAACGCCTTGAAGATTATCCTTAGCCCTCCTAGCATCCTCCGCGTTCTTCAAGTAAACAAATGCGTAATTCCGTAACGGATGACACATTACAATGTCCACACCACCGTGTTTCTCAAAAACGTTCTTCAAATCTGAATCCGATACATCGGGGGCCAGATTTCCGACCCATAGATCGTTCGACATAGTTTCCGATGGCGATTCGCAAGCCTGTAAATCCTTATAGCTTCTGCAGTGCAGCTAACCTGATTAATTGCTTCGATTCAAAGTAACAAGAACTTGACGATCATCAAACAAACAAATGGATTGGTGTTTCAATTAGGGTTGAAATCGTGATTAGGGTTTGGGATCAAATGAGAAGAGGTAAATTGGGGAAATCGGTTTTCTTTTATATATGCGACGTCCGTTGCCAAAATCCTGTTATGACGTGTGGATATTGTGACGCTTAAATAAACCGTTTCTTAACCAAATAAATTATTATTTTCATTCCTCTAATTTTATACGTTTTGTTATTTTCATACAAATTTTTTTTTTTTACATACATGTTTTTGACATTCAAAAATCTTGTTATTATCATCCATTTTTATTAATCACATTTAATTTAATTGTTAAGTAATATTTAAGTAAAGGGTAATTATGTCTTTACACAAACGTTAAAATATAAATATTCTCTTTAAACAATTTGTGGTTTGTCGTTATCATCCATCTCTCTTTTAACTCTATAGATCACATAACCCTCTGCTTCAGTGAACTAAAATCAGCCACCGCTATCTGCTCCGATGAACACTACACCGGGAAGGGTAACACGGTTACTTGTGACATATGCAAGCAAAAATGACACAACAAAAGAACTTACAATAAGCAGGGACTCGGAACACAACTACTAGTCAACAATCAACTGCTATATAATAAGTAGTTTGAATATTTTGATAACTTTTGGTAACTCGATCTACTATTTTGGCGTGTGTTTGTATATTGGATCAGGATATTTGTTAACTTTTTAAAATTTAAAACTTTGGTCTACTATGTTGTTGCATTTAACCATTTGGACCATTTGGATTTAACCAAATTGGACACGACAATGGATATATATTAAACCAAAGTTTGACGCACTTACCATTTGAAATTAAACATTTGAACCAAACATTTAACCATTTGAACCACTTGGATTTTACCATTTGGACCTAATAGTTTATATAAATTAAAGTATTAAACCAAACTTGCTGCATTTAGCCATTTGAAAAAAGTATATTTTATAGGTTGCATTAAACCATTTGCAATTAATTAATTTATAGGCTCAAACCAGTGCCAAAATGGTGTAAATATTGGCTGCAAAATGACTGCAAAATGTGTATAAAATGGCTACAAAATATTGTACGTCTTTGGCTGTAAAGTAGTGACAAAATGGCTAATTTCACTACTAATGCAAACCATCAAAAACATTACATAAGAATAAAAGTAAGTTGATGCATTACATTCAACAGGACATAATTTCAATGACTATTACATAATGCAAATTAGTTGCAAAATGGTGAACATTTCATTCTACGGAACATCTAACACATAACATTGACATTGCTCAATGACAAAAAAAAAAATACACAATGATAAACAACCAAGTAAACCCTACTACTACTTTCAATCTCTTGTTCTCTCTTGCAATTGTTCTTCGACTTTCTTCATGCCTATTGAAAGCCTGGGTATGATTTCAACAGTTCTTTGACATATTGCAGGGTCAACCCAACCCACAAACGCATACCTCCCCTGTGATATCAAAGTACAAAATTATTAATGAATTACGATCTACAATCAAGCATAAGAAATAACCAAACTTATCTGTTTATCAAAACAATGGAATCATCGACTAGGGTTCATGGGGTTCCATGATGTGCGAATGATGGTTATTCGACCCACTAAAGTAGCTCACCGTGCAATGTTCATCGAAGCATGGGGTGGTGGTCGACTAGTGTTCATCGGAGCAGAGGGGTTATGTGATCTCTGTGGTTGAAAGAGGGATGTAAATGACAAAAGGTATCAAACCACATGTACGAAAATGACAATCTAATAAAAAATAAATCTAAAAGTACAGTTAATTTTAATTTTGTTCCGTAAGATTTAACAAAATTAATAATTTTCTTTCAAATGATTAAAAAATATTAATTTATCTTCAAAAGTTATATAAGTAGTTTAAGTTTTAGTAAAATTTTTTTTATTATTTTGGATTCAAATAAAAAAAATAATGATATATTTGAATTGAAATTGAAACAACTTATGAAATTTTAAAAGTAAAATTAATATTTTTTAATTTTTTGAAGAAAAAATGTTATTTTTATCATATCTTAGGGAGCAAACCGAACTTAACTATCTAAATAATAAATAAAATATTTATTTTTACTATAACTTTACTTTATATGTACACACATTCATATTGATATATTTACTAAAACAAATAAGCCCACTTCAATACCAACTTTCTTCTCTGTTTGTTTTAAACTATTATTATGACTTTTGCGCTCCAGCAACAGCTAAAATCGTGAAGAAAACAAATAGTGTGTCGCAAACCATCGCGTTGGAAAGGGTATGTAAAAACTGTGAAAAACTAATATTGAAACATCGTCGTGACTATGCTTTGAAGAAAACATTGATATCATACTTAACTATATATAAGAAAAATAAAACCTTAACATCGTAGATAGCATTCGAAAATTTAGATGAAACAAAAGAAAACCGTTGCAAACATGTGCGTTGCGACGGTGTTGTTGATAATATTCAAAAATTATATAAAAAAGTAACATTAAAGAATCGACGTCGAAACGTTGATATAAACAAGTGTCTCGAAACGACAAAAAGCTAAACCGTCGAACATATTAACGTTGAAAAAATAACCACATTGCAAAGACATATTTGGATTTTATAGAACATCACTAAACATGTCAAAACGATGTATAGCGTGAAGTCGAAGGCGTCATCACGGTATGCTTGTAGTATTACATAATATTATATAAAAAAGATATTATATTTAACTTGAGTCGATTAAGGAAAAAATTTACACCGGAGCGTAGATAAGAATAAACACGTCACAGCAATGTATTCGAAGATGAATAAAAAATATATTTTGAAGCTATAAAAGAAAATTAAAATATGACTAAAATCATTACAATATTCAAATTACAAATAATAAAATAAGCCATGTTACTGTTGGCGACTTATCTATACAAATAATAAAAAATAATAATTTCTCAAATTTTTGTGACAATTAGTTATATATATATGCTAATTACGTTGTACGTGAGTTGTATTATGTGTCTAGTGGGTGGTATTTATTTAGTTAATCTTTAATTTTTTTTACTTAATGCTTTTGTATCTTTTACAATATAGCTCCGTGCGTGTTAATACGCCGTAGCGTGCGTGTGTAGTTTAACATTTTTACGCTTATTTTTTCCCTTCGTTTAATGGGTCTGTCGCAACGTGCTGGTCCTATATTGACATACTTATTGTTTTATATATTTTACGTTTTGTATGCATGATTCAATATTTTTATGTCTACTTTCGTTCAGTTTTATCCTTTTTGTTTTTTATTTCTTTTTTAATGCGAACTTTTTTGGTGTTGATGGTAACTGACGGTAGTATGTCATTGGTGTTACTTGGTATGATTTTACGTCTACCGCTACAACACGTGTGATTTAATAAATACTACTAGTTTTTAACAAATTATAAATATAATTATCACTAAGTTATATCCCCGTGTATTACACGGGTAGAATGTGAGTAGCATTTGTTTTAAATAAATGTTCTTTTATAAAACTTTTATTTTATAAAAAAATTGAATTTAAATATTTTATAATTTAAAAAAGCTTTATTGTTTTAGAAAATCATAGTTTTAGAAAATTTTATTTTTGAAAAAATATATTTTTAATCAAAATACTTAGTTTTTATTTAATGAAAAAATATTTTAAAAATTATTAATTCAAGAACTTGAATTTATAATGAAGAGAGAGAAAAAGAAATATTTGGAAATTAGTTATTTGATTTTTAAAAGGTAAAATACTTAGTTTAGGTGGGAAAATAAATGAAAGATTGATTGCGGGAATGTCACGTGTCCTACATTGTAAATGATTATTAGTATAGACTAGCTTTAGTAAACCCGTGTATTACACGGGTTGAATAAATAAAATATTTAATATAATAAAATTTTAATAGTTATAAAACGATATTTTAAGATAAAATATGATTAAAATTATGTATAAGTAAGGACTATAAATAATAAAAATAACGATATAAACATTTTAATCTTTTGTTTTAAACATTTAACTTTTTTTTATAATAACTCCTAATTTTAGCTAATTTTTGTTTATAAAAATTTTACCTAAAACATCAATGTTAGAATATTTAAAATTTTTAAAAAAGTTTGATATTTTAAAAGTTTCTTAATTTATAAATATTTATTTCTTTAGAAACAATATTAATAATTAATAAAAAGATATATTTCTTAATTTATTGTTTGTAATTAATGTGATATTAATAGCAGAGAGAAACGGAAAAATTTTAATGAGATAAAATATGATGATGTCATGTGTATATTATAATTACTTTTTTATTAGAGTAGAAGATTGTTTACGTGGGCTAACAACATTTTAGCTTGTGCCTGGGGGTTGCAACTACTTTTTGTAGACAATGGGTTTCAGCTCAGTCCAAGAGTGCTAAAGCCACCTGTTCACTCGATTGCTCACGTAAAGTTTAAAGCCCATGGACAATTAAATTATTATTACTTTTACTATGGTCACTATTGGCCACGGCTTTCCTAAATCTACATCACTATATCTTTATAATATATTAAAATTTTATTTAAAAAAATTCTATCTCTTATATTTGCATTTTATTTTCTAAAAAGTCTTTGCATCTCATTTTTTATATTTATTTTATTTAACTAAATAACATTTTCAATAATTTTTACTATTTTTCTATCTTTTTCACTCACAAAATAACTATAAAAAATAAATAATGAGTTGGTAAATATAAAAAACCACTATTCAAACCATATTTGTTGTTAAATATTAAAGATATGAAATGATTTAAGTAATGTGTGATACAAGTGATTGATTATTTTTCTTTGACTTTTTCTTAAATATGAAAATAAGAAGCATTTACCACCTCTATCGTGAATGCTCTTAAATGGCAAATTCATATGAGTAAGAAAAAGTACTTTAGTTTACTATTTTAGCTAGACCCATTTAAATAAATATTAATTTTCATCTATCACCAAACCCGTCATTTTAACAACTACAGTGTTTGATGCCCATGAAGTCTATTCATGCGTAGTAAATTTGTGTTTCTACGCTGTAAAACCGAACCTATATCTTTAAACAAAACGTAAATTGTGTAGAGCCCTTTTTTAACATTAATAAAATTCATAGATAGTGAAGATAAATTTTAGAAATAATAAGTTTATAGATTATATACATGACATGCCATTGTACAAAGTTCTAGATATTACATTATGAAATTGTAGACTTTCCAAATGTCTATGAAAAAAATATATTTATTAGTATCTAAATTTGATAGCATTTGATGGAAGTTTATGTTTATAATGAAGGAAATCGTTAGTGGCACATATTCTATTAATGTTATAGATTTTACAGTGTTTTTTATTTCACTTTGTAATATTTTTCACTAATTTAGAAATAATTATCTTTAAAAATTAATAAAATAGTGCATCTAGAAGTCATGCCATAATAAAATTATATAACCATAGTTATACTAAGGGAAAATTTCACAAAATAGTAAGCAAGTTTTAGTAGTGTTCCAATTTGGTTACTTATATTTTTATTTGTTCAAATCAGGTCACTAAAGTTTTAAGAGTGTTTCAATTAGGTCACTAATATTTTTATTTGTCTCAATCAGGTCACTAAAGTTTTAAAAGTGTCCAATTACGTCATTCATATTTTTTAAAGTTTCTTTGAATAATTCTCAAATGTTTAAAGTAATTTAGTTTTTTATAAATCTTTTTAGTTTTTTAAATATTTAAATTTTTTAAAAATCTTTTTGTAATTTGTAAATGACCTAATAAAAACAATTCTGAAACTTTAGTGATCTGATTGGGATAAAAGAATTTATGAGTGGCCTAATTAGAACAATCTTGAAACTTGATTACTATTTTACAAAGTTACCCCTTATATTAATGCCGGTAAAGTTTAGCCCCACGATGGCAATCATATACTAGGGAAATTCATAAGTTATAATGTTATGTTTATATAAATGGCAAAGTCTATGTAATGTAATATACTTTACTTTATTATTAAACATGTCATAATCAGAGAAGATGTGAAACGAGACAAAAAGGGTTGTTCTAGTTCAATAATGCTACAAATATATATGGAAAAAATACTAACCTTCGAGGAATTTGTAGATGCGACCATAATAAGTACAAAACAACTCTTTAAGCCTTGAGTTTCAAGGATAATGATCCCTAAGTAGGTCAAGTTTCTTTGACTATCTTCTTAATGTGTATTGTATATTAAGAGTTAGGAAAAAACTTTACAGAATAATAAACAAGTTTTAAAAGTGTTTAAATTAGATCACTTATATTTTTATTTGTTTCAATCTGATTACCATTATTTTTATTTGTTTCAATCAGATCACTACTATTTTTATTTGTTCCAATCAGATCATTAAACTTTTAGGAGTGTTTCAATTTGCTCGCTTATATTTTTCAAAATTTTCAAATAATTCACAAAATTTTAAAATAATGCGATTCTTTATAAATATTGTTAATCTTTTTAATATTTTATTTTTTTAATATTTTTACAATTTATGAGTAAAATAATTAAAACAATCCTAAACCTTTAGTGACTTGATTGGGACAAAAAATTTTTATGAGTGAACTGCTTGAGACAAAACAATTTTATGAATGACCTGATTGAAATAAATAAATTTATAAGTGACCTAATTAAAATAATCATAAAACTTAATTACTACTTTACGAAGTTATCCCTAAATATATTTGAATAATCTTTGTACATCAACGGTGAAACTATATCTAGGAAATATCAACAAAGTTAAATGAAAAAATAAATAATAAAAAGGTTTAAGGTCTAGAACAATACCAAAAAAAAATCAATTTCTTAATACAAACAAGTGGCAGAACTAAACATTCAAGTTTTAGTATTTTCAAGTAGACCACCCAAATAAACGACTATATTTAAATGTCATTTGCAATAATCCAAACAGGCAAACATTATCAATTTTATTTAAATAATGTTCAAATGAATATTTTAAGAAGAATATGGCGACTTGTACATGTAAAGACTATTCTTGTGTTAACGATCTAGCACCTCATGCATTTTTTTTCCTTCAAAACTGATTAATATAATGAGGCTGCTAAATTTTGGTGAACAGATCACGAGGGTTCAAAGCAATACAATAAACTATCAATAATCACATTGGCAAAGTTTCATATTACCAAATTTTATTCTTTAAATATATTTAAAATTATGAATTTTTTTCTTAAACTTTGATAAGTACATTTAATATCATTTATTTGAAAACTTATCATGCTTTCTTTTCTTTCTACTAATAAAAATTATCTTTTCAGTTAGTTTTATATAAAATACCATTTTACCCTTATACTGAAATGATAAAATCTGTAATTTTTATTAATATTTTATTTGTTTTCCTTTTTGTTTTTTTTTTTACTTTACTTTTATTTATTTTTTCTCTTTAATAATCACTTTTATTTTTATAAACTTATTTTTTTTAATGATCACTTTTATCTTAACCCCTAAAATGATAAAATGTGTTATTATTAATTTTTTAAATTTCTTTCTATATGTTTTTTTATTTTATTTTGTTCACTTTTATTTATTTTTAGCCATTTTAGTTTAAAAAAGTTATCAAAAATATTAGTAACAATTTAGTTTGAATTTTTTCATAAAATGTAACTTAAAATGACAAAATTTGTTATTATTAATCTTTATTTTTTTATTTATGTTTTTTTTATTTTACTTTATTTACTTTTATTTATTTTTAGCCACTTCAGTTTAAAAAAGTTATTATATATATTAGTAATAATTTAGTTTTAATTTTTTGATAAAATGTAATTTAAAATGACGAAATGTGTTATTATTAATCTTTTATTTTCTTTCTTTATGTTTTATTTTATTTTATTTTCTTTTCTTTTCTTTACTTTTATTTGTTTTTAGCCACTTTCGTTCAAAAAACTAATCATAAATATTAGTAATGGTATAGTTTTAATTTTTTTTTATAAAATGTAGGTTTATTTTTAGATTTTTGTTTTCTTATAAATTTATTTTTATTTCTTAACGTTGTTCATTACCTTTCTAATAAAACTAGACAACTCGACTTTTAACTTTTTTGGTACAAGATTTTTTAGTCATTTCAAATTATTTGGTTTGGGGTGTATATTTGAAACTAGTTGGAGAAAGGTAGATTTTGGTTTATGATATGAATTTTTAATTTTTTATTTTCAATCAAATGGTTTGTTTTTAAATATTAATATAGTGTGATAGCTTGTAACTTTAACTTAAAATAAAATATACTAAAAGGTTTCTAAACAACTACTCGGGAGTTTTTAAATAAATAAATCATTCAAATTTTCTTTTGTTAGATATATTTTTTTCAGTGTTTTATTTATACTGTTAATAATGATTTTTTATCAATGTAAATCAAAATCAAACCACTTAAAATTAAAACGAAACCGGACCAAACAAATTATAAAAGGTTTTGTTTTGGTTTAGTTTTACAATTAAGTTTATTGAACCTTTTACAGTAAAAATACTTAAATACTCCATATATTAATCAAAGCTTAATTGAAAATTATAACTAAGTAAAATATAAAAAGTCACATCCCAAAATCATACAGTATCTAATAGGTTTATAATATAAACCGTAAGTCAAACTGTTTAACATAGTTGAAAATTCTTATACCAAAATGATAATAAAAAAGCAACGATGAAATAATACCGATAACTAGTTTAAATTTTGTTGGGTGTCGAATCCAGCAAATAAAATATATAAATGTGAACCTACCGTCACACACACTAAAAATAGTATGAGCGGAAGTAAGATTCGCGTCCTCAGGAATACGTGTCAATTATTTTATACCAAAAACGTTTAATCACGGTTACTTTAATTGCTTACGGGTTAAGGAAGATGAGGGTTTTAATTAAAAACTAAAACTGAAAGTAAATTGCAAAAAGTAGAAAAATTCCAGTAGATTGACACGGTCGTGTCAGAACGGTACGCGGCCGTGTTAAGGTTTTGCCGGAAAAGCGAAAATTGATATTTTTTTTGTATTTTTTTAAGTTTGAAAAGTAATTAATAAGAACTCTAATTAAGTAGTGAAATAAATAAAAATATGAAAGCTAATTTCAACACTAAAGTAATTTCTTGATTCGATTTGGCTTACGATCATCAACGAATACGGTACAATGATTATTTTCTAGTTAATGATTTGTATCGATACTAGACATCACGCCGTTCGGATATCCACTCTATCTAATGTCTAATCAAGCGTAGTTCGTTGATTAGAGCCAATCCGCTACTCTAAGCTCACGCCGTTCGGATCTTAGCGTGCGGGTTGCAATGATAGAAGTATCAATTATAATTAAACACACACGCCGTTTGGTATGTTTAACTAGATTGCATGATTCTATAACGAGGATGGATTCATAGACAAACCCAAACCGTTAATTGTTCCTTATATCAAAAATCAAAACTTGATTAGGGTTTTAAATCTTGAAGAACTTTATTAGAAAAATTAATAAAGTGACCAATTTTATTAACAATCTAATATATACCCGGATTAGATCCGGGTTTAAGACCAAGAATCAAACAAACAAACCATTAAAATAAAAACATCTCATAAACGTTTCACATAAGTTCAAACCAAATCAAAGAAAATTAAACCCTAATGTTGAAACTAAAAGTGTTATAGCCGGACATGACGGCTAGATTAATCAAACCAAAAATAAAAAAAAAAACTTACTAACTAAATAATTAATCCTTCTCCAAAAACCACAAGTCAATAAAATGAAAAGCAAAACTTCAATAATTGCTTTTTCTTTTTTTTTTCCTCTTCTCTTGGTTGACTGATTTGCTCCAAAAAGTCTCCCCTTCTTTTTGATTTACAGCTCCTCTTTATTCTCTTTTTCTCCAACTAATTCCCCCCTTTTTTATAGGGCTTCTTTTTAAGTTTATCTTTAAGGCTTTAATGATAAGCATTACATAAAATAAAAATCTCAAACTTTTAGGAATTTTTCTGCATCTTCAAAATTCAGGATTTCTTCAATAATACTTCCTTTAAGCCTTTTTCTTCTTTTTCAATTAACCTACAAAACCAATCAAAACACACCAAAGTAGATTACATCTCACAAAAGCTGCAATTATTTTAAATAAATAAAAAATGCATGCAAGAAGTGCAAAATAAATACCAAAATATACTCTAAAATTATAATAATTAACGTCTAAAAATATAACTAAAAAATTTTAGACAAAATTACAGAAAACGTCCTTTAAGTTTATATAAAGTCGCAGATATCATCATTTGTCTTTAAAAAGTACACTAAACATCCTTTTTGTTAACATCTTGTAACAGATTTTGTCATTTAGACTAACTATCGTTAAGTTTTTCAGTTAAGTCAAGGGTAATTTGGTCTTTTTACTTCTAAAGGACTATTAATGTAATTTTTCCAAACATAAAGGACGTTTTTTGTAACTTTTGTATCTTTTATTTAAATTTTGTATTTTTAGAATTATATATATAGATATGATTTTATATATAAGATAATATATATTATTTAGTTATTTTCATCCACTTATTATGTTAAAATTAAAATTATATAAATAGTTAAATAATACTATGGTGTTTAGAGTTAATTAAATTAAATAATTTATATTCATAAATAATATATTGATAAAAATAAATATATATTATTGTTTTCATCCACGTATTATATATATATATATAATATAAATAATTAAATATATAATTATTTACATTCAAATATTATATTTATATATGAACATTATATAATTACATATATTATTGTTTTCATTCGTGTATTTTAAATTATACAAAGTATATAAATAATTAAATAATATAATTTATATTCATATATAATACGTGAATGAAAATAATTAAATAATGTATATTATGTTATATAAAAAAACCATATGTATATGTATAACTGTAATAATACATAAATTAAGTAAAAAAATAAAAAGTTGCAGAAAATATTTTTTTGTTTGTAAAAAGTTACATTAATAGTCCTTTATAGGGAAAAATACCAAATTACCCTTGACTTAACATAAAAACTTAACGGCAGTTAGTCTAAAGGACGAAACCGGTTACAAAATGTTAACATAAAGGATGTTTAGAGTATTTTTTAAAGATAAAGGATGATAACTATAACTTTATATAAACTTAAAGGATGTTTTCTGTAATTTTTTCTTAATTTTATAACATAAAAAAAATATTTTGAACTCTTTAATTTGTTCTCGTACGATTAGAAAGATAGATAACTAATTTTTAGAAACAAAAAATATAATAAATTAAAAACCTATAAATAAAAGTATATTTAAAAAAATTAAAAAAAATTAAGTAATAATATTTCAGATAAGTTTATTAAATAAAAGTGACTAAAAAGATAAAAAAAATAGTAACAGTTGCAGATTTCGTCATTTAAGGTGTAAGGGTAAAATAGTCCATTTACATAAAACTAACTGAAAAATTTAACTTTTGTTAGTAAAAATGACATAAAGCGTGATAAGTTTTCAAATAAAGAACGCTCAGTATACTTATCTAAGTTTAGGTCAAGATTCATAATTTTAAAATATACTTAAAGAACAAAATTTGTTATTTTCTTTATTACCTTTGTTAGCTATGGGTGACTCCAATAGGTTAAATGTTTAAACGAAAACATGAAACCTTTAAATATTAATTGAAATGTGTCTTGTAAGATTGATACCCTTAGCATTCTTGTTCTCTTTTAAAACCACCTTTATATAGGTATATATTAAACTTCTCAGATATATTAAGTTGTATCAAACTGATAAAGTTAAAAATGTATTTATTCGAATATATTTTTATCATTTTTAACAAAGGTCATTATTATTGAAATCAAAACCATACATATATTCCGTCAAACATCAAAGTAAGAGTATTATTCCATCACTTTATTATTATTGAAATCAAATCAAAAGCATACATATAAGTGTATTTAAAAGCTTAGTTGATACTTGGATCTTTTATCAGAAGAGAATACCCCAAAATGCTTCTCTGTGTCCTTTCCATTTTTAAGGTTTTCATCAAACATTGCAAACAAATATGTCTCGATGGACCTTCCAGGCCTCGCGGGCGTCCCGTTAGAACGTTTCACGTGCGCGATCAAGTTCCGATAGTAAGTTCTTGCGTTATCAATTGTCGCCACATCACTTGTCGCCGCATCTCCTCCGCCTGATGGCCATCCACTCTCCGACACGACAATCTCAATATTAGCTCCACCTAGACGCGATTGAGCTGCATAATGAGCATCATACATAGCATCGAAAAGGTTAAAGTATTGTCGACCCTTATCGGTATACGCGGGTGTCGATCTCGTAAATAATGCAAATGAGAGATCAGGCAACTTAGGAGGACCAACATAAGCAAAGTAAGGGTAGATGTTAGCTAGCATAGGTGAACCATTTTGAGCTAGAAATGCGATGATTGGTCTAATAAAACGTATCACGTTGTCATCAAACACACCATCACTCGGTGGATATGACCCTTTGAGCAGGCCCGTGTATGTCGCGGTCGAGACCTTGATTTGGTTATCGCGGCGCGCGACTCTAAGGGCGTTTTGAACGTTTTTCATTGCAGGAAGTACGAACCCGGCGAACCGACTAGTATTCGGGTCGTTAGGATTGACTTCGTTTCCAACAACGATGTATCGGAATTTCACATTAGGGTAATTCAAGATGTTGTCATTAACCCATTTGGTTGCAGCATTTGGATCGTTTAGCGACTCGAGTGAACCATTGGGAACATCAAGAATGAGTTCGATGTTGGTTCCACCGAGGGCTCGAAGAGTGGCTGGATTCGGCCCGTAGATTCGCATCCTGGTTATGCCATTGGTTCGGTAAAGGTTTACCACATCTTGTTGGGAGGGCAAACGCTCTCCGTTTTCACCATAACACACACCTACTGATTGTGCATCTGTTTAATTTACATCAAAATCAAAATCATTAGTAACTGATAGAGGGGTGTCCGTTCGATGCGACAGGAAACACAACATTTAATTTCTTTTAAATTACAAAATATTATAACACGTACTCGAATTAAAAGAATAAAATACTTGTTGTTATGATTTCTTTAAAAAAGTATCAAAGTATGAAAAAGTTACAACAATTTAAAAATCATGAGAAGATTTGGGTTAAAAAACATCATACAATTGACATCAAATTCATCAAAGATCATTCTACCCACTTAAACTCTTTGAAGTCTAATCTGCAAAATCTATTCATTCAATTCCTCTGCAATGTATTATAATATGCTATAAATAAACAAGTAATTAGTTGTAATAAACGAGATGTCCCCTAATGAACATCAAGTGATAATGTGTATCTTATTTTTAACAGGTTGAGGGTATGAATTTTATAAGATACATATATAGATAATTAATAAGATTATATTTAAAAAAATAGCATTTAAAGAAAAAACAGAATATACAATATTAACATTGAATGTTTACAAAATAATTATTAAAGTATAGCAAACAATCTTATTAATATAAGAGATAAAAATAATAAAATAGAGATAATTATCTTAAGATAAATATGTGATAAGAACTTTAGAATATGCAGTGCAGAAGATACCCGTCGGAAGAATCGAATAATTAACGATTTAGAATATTAGAGGTATGAAAGAATGATTATTCCGTAATTAATAATTAAATTAAAATCTTAATCAATTTCACTATTCACAAATATCTCATCGTAATTACATACGACCTGAAAAACATAAAAATCAGATAATGATCACTTTTAATCTACATTTAGAAACAAATTTGTGTGGTTTGACAATCTTTCTACTCTAATAAAAGTTAAATGAGAATGTCACGTGTCAGCACCACATTCATTCCCATCAAGTTATGCATGTGTAGGTAACATAATTTAAACATGAATGGATGATATATAGCCGATGAGTGTGTAAGTAAATGAAAACAAAATTAAATATATATGTATAAGTAGTTGTACATAACCTATAACCTATAATGTGTATGCAAACGTATAAAATTTGAAAGATATGAAACAATTATAAATAAATAAAAAATCAAATGGTTGTGATTTGTTCTACGTGTTCAAGCAAAAATTTAGTGTTTTGTAATAATATTATTCCAACACATACACATATATACATACTAATGCATAGACTTAATGCATATAGATATAAATGTACCCATGTTGTAATGCATAGACTTATACACATACATATATATACTAATGTTGTAATGCATAGACTTGCATATATATACATATACATACTAATGCATGCACATACACATACACACATGTACATATACATATGTATATATATTATAAGAGGGAGAGGGAGAGGGAGAGGGAGGATGGAATATATGGATAGAGAGAGACCTGTGAAAACCAAAAAGCTTATAAATATACTGAGCAATAGGAGATTTAATGCCATTAGGTTCAGTTTATGGAATTTGTGTTTTGAGATCTAACCATATATATAGTGTCGAGCTTGAGTGGTTAGGATATTTAAAAATTGTGCAAAATCATAAATTAATTATTTTTATTTTCTACAATTATTTTGTATATATATTCAACACGAAAATGACATAATTCATAATCAACAACCCCACTTGAGTATGGTTTTGTCTGTGGCTAATTTTCATGTCCATTTCTAAAAATAATAGCGAATAGAAACCGGTGCTTCACAAATAATTCAAAATAGACATTATTGACAAATAAACATTTGTTATATGTTAACTAAATTTAGTATTTCTAAATGTATAAGCAGTATTGGTAATTCTATATATTTTTTGCGATATCACAATAATCACTTTTGTGATATCACAATAAATAACTTTTGCGATAAATAACTTTTGCGATATCACAATAATCACTTTTGTGAATTTCATTAATTTGATTCCTATATATATTTATAACTTTTTTCATTATTTAAGATCAAACTAATCAGGTAATGAATGCTAGAAAACGAATTGTGGAATTATTTATAAAGCTATTCTAATATGTTTACGAAATACCCCTTTCATAACTCAATAATTAATCTAATTTTTATTTGGTTTTTAGTGGCAAGAGTGCCCAGTAAAACAAGAAATGCGCTATTTCCACTCTGTAAATAACAAAAATATGTCCCACAAATTTATCTACGGAGAAAACCGAGTCAAAGTCTTGGTCTTTAATAGTATCTTAATAATTAAATTTATTAAATATACCGTCGTCTAAGAAGCGATGGATGCTAATAAGTTGGCAACTTGCGCACATGACGTTTGTTTGTTTATGTACATGAGTTTATGTCACGCATAACTACATAATGCAAAAAAAATTTCGTACCGTTCAAATTGAGATAATCATATCATGTAAATAGTATAATCGTAATGTTTTTTTTTATAATTGTCATTTTTATAAGGAAATGTGACGATATACTTATATTGAACATAATGAAATACCTAATTTTTTGTGTGTTTTTTTAAGTAATAAAGCATGGAAAAAGTATATGAAGTAGGTAAAAAACTGATCAAACTTTTAGTCTGGTATTTAATAATAATAGTTAGCGTTAGGGTGAAATTCCCCATTTTACCCTTTTTAGTTGTTAACTTCCAACTATTACCGTAAACTTCTATTAAAGCGAATGAATGAATCTTTAGTTCTAGTGCAAATCTTGGAATAAACAAACAATCTAATAGAATGTCAAGAGATGAACAAAAAATCAACTAAACGAATACAAGACAACGCTTAACAATCTACACAAAGGTTTCAAGATGAAACTCCAATCGATAAATCAACACTAGAATTGCCTTGAATCAATGCCAGATTGCCAAGATCACAATATATAGGGTTTTAAGAATGGAAACCCTAAAACATCATCGCATCAGAAGAAAGCTTAAGAAATATCAATAGACTTTAATAATCAAGATCTAGGGTTTTAGACATGAGAAACAAACCCTAGAAATTCTAAATCTGAGAGACTATCACGGATTATAGCAGCGGACAATCAAGAATACCATATCCAAAAGCTCTGAAACCATGTAAACTGCGAATGGATGAAACTTTATTTCTAGTGCAAATCTTAGAATAAACAAAACAATCTGATAGAATGTCAAGAGATGAACAAGAACAACTAAATGAATAATAGACAATACTCAACTATATGCACAACGGCTGTGCAAATTATGAACTAATAGAAAGACAAACGATCAAAATAGAATTATCGGCAAGATGAATAGAGAATGAAAGCGATGAGAGTGATGAGAAATGGCGAGAGAATATTTTATCTACTCAAACCCTAATCGAAAGAGACCCTTGTATAGCTAGCAACTTTAGCACATTGACAAAAGCAATCCTTCACCTTTGACCCTTAAACATAAAACCTGCACAATCTTAATCCGGAAATAATAAAAAGGATAAAAAAGAGTTTACCTTAGATTTGATAATTATATTTAAACAAATGTGAAATTATTAGTACATTAATCTTATCCATTAAATTTGTTTGATGAAAGGCCCATATTATTTCTACACTTCTTAGGCGAAATCTATTTTTATGTGTAATTTGTTTTCCAGTCTTGTTAAGTGACATCTTTCAAGTGTCGCCCTTAAATAGAAATGATTGCATGTATTACTAAGGTAACTTTAAAAATATCATATATCTTTAATACATAAGTTATAATGTATAATATACAATGCTTTTAAGCATGATTAAAAAAAATATATGATAGATTAAAAATATAAAGAATGACATATATATAGAACTAGCTTAATAACCCGTGTATTACACGGGTTGAATACATAAAATATTAAATAAAATAAAATTTTGTTAATTATAAAATGATATTTTAAGATAAAATACGGTTGAAATTATGTGTAAGGACTATAGGTAACAAAATAATGATATCAAGTTTTTAAACTTTTTTTATTTAAAAAAACTAAATATTTTGTTTCAAACAAAAGGTTTTATAAAATTTATTATAATTATTTTTTATTTATAAAAATTTTACATTTTAAAAATATTTTATATTTTTAAAAAATTTTGATGTTTTTGAAAAGAAGATTACTTTATAAAATTTTATTTCTTTATAAATAATATTGATTAAAAGATTTCTTTCTTAATTTATCAAAAAATATTTTTAGTCTATAAATAAATTAAATAATATTATTAGTAATTATAGTAACTATTAAGTAGGAGAGAGAGGCGGAAAAATTATGATGAGGATGAATGTGATGCTGCCACGTGTTCTCATTAGTTACTCTTTTATTATAATATAAAGATAAAGATTGCCACTTTTAAATATGCCGTCGACAAGTGCAAGATAAATAAACTATTAATGTGATCATGTGAACAAACCAATATTGTCTTACCAAAAATTCAATTAACAATTTACATTGCATTCAATGTTGTCTTATAAAGAAATCTTCATTACAATAAGTGTATTTTTAATCGTTTTTTTTTTTTTCAAATCTCTAATTCTCGGTTAACAAATTTGGTTCTAGATTAAATGAACTTGATGGAAGGTTATGAATAGAAGTAGCTCGATAATACTTGAAATACGTGTTTTGATTCAGTGATTAATACCCAAATTCTTAAAAGTGAATTACAAAAGCTTGAGTAATTGAAAAAGATGGAAAAGAAAACACAGAGTACGAGGTGAGAAGAGAATAACAACTTCTCACAGGGGTCACTATCCTTCACCCTGCTCCTCTATTCCTCATAAAAACAATTTGTTATTTCCCTGCTGACGTGGATGGCAACATATAATCTTTTAATTTGATGGGTCTTTGTTTGGGCCTTGTGCTTGGTTGCCTCTGAGGTTCTTTGGCTATTGAGCCATTTACAACATTACCCCCCTGTTTGAGATTCACCTTGTCCTCGAGGTGCAAATTTGGAAATTGTTTCAGCAAGGTTGTTGTATCTTCCCAGGTAGCGGATTCTATTGGCAAGCCTTCCCAATGAACTAGGCATTGAGTAATTGTGTCTCCGGAGTTAGTGATGTGTCGGACATCCAGTATGTCGCATGGTTGTAGAATCAACCTAGTAGTTGAGTCCACTAAGTTTAAAGGAGTAATTTGTTGATCTGGTTGACCAACACACTTTCTTAATAGGGAAACATGAAACACGGGGTGGATCGTTGCCGAATC
The DNA here is from genome assembly GCA_025506415.1 of Flaveria robusta. Taxonomy (NCBI): domain Eukaryota; kingdom Viridiplantae; phylum Streptophyta; class Magnoliopsida; order Asterales; family Asteraceae; genus Flaveria; species Flaveria robusta. The sequence continues at coordinate 24,697,604 of CM046471.1, read as the reverse complement.
TGGTAGGTCTAGTTTGTATGCAACAGTACCCACTTTTGCAATGATTTGATAAGGCCCAAAATATCGACTACCGAGTTTATGATGGCGGTTTAAGCGAATGGATCCCTGCCGGTATGGCTGCAGTTTAATATAAACCCAATCTCCAGGTGCAAAGGTAACATCTTTTCGCTTTTTGTTGGCATATAGTTTCATTGTGGTTTGAGCTTGTTGGAGGTTGGTTTTTAAGATCTTAAGCAGTGCATCCCTCTCCAGTAGATGGGCTTCCAGCAGAGGGTTACCCGAGGTATCTTTGACATACCGTGGAATTGTAGGTGGTTGACGCCCATAAAGAGCCTCGAAGGGGGTCATTTTAATGGAACGCTGGAAGGACGTATTGTACCAATATTCTGCCCAGGACAACAAGCGCATCCAATCTTTTGGATAGTCCGCCACATAGCACCGAAGATACATTTCCAAACACTTGTTAAGAGCTTCAGTTTGTCCATCCGATTGGGGATGGTAGGCTGTGCTAAAAGATAAAGTGGTACCTTGCAAGCGATGTAGTTCTTGCCAGAAAGTAGTCATAAAGCGCGGGTCGCGATCCGTGACTATATCCACAGGAATGCCGTGTAATCGAATGATCTCCTGAACAAATACAGCTGCAACTGAACTGCTACTAAAAGAAGTTGGTAATCCAATAAAATGTCCATATTTGGACAGGCGATCTACCACAACCATTATAACAGTCTTGCCTTGCGAATGGGGTAAGCCGGTAATAAAATCCATGGAAATATTTTCAAATACTTGTTGAGGAATTGATAACGGTTGCAGTAACCCACTAGGCGGTAAAAACGAGGCTTTCATTTGTTGACAAGTGGGGCAGGAGGCCACAAAGTGCTTTACATCACTACGCATCGACGACCAATAAAAATTAGAGGCTAAACGATGAAATGTACGGTTGATCCCAGCATGGCCACCAGTAATAGAGGCATGGAATTCCTGAAGGAGTTGTTGACAAAGAGGTGAACCAGCTGGAACAAAGAGGCGGTGTTTGTAAAATAAGAGTCCATCCTTGAATGTGTAATTAGGATATTCAGCAGGAAACTTGGTACATTTGGATTGTAAGTCCAACAATTGAGTGTTGTCTTTGTTGGCAGATCGCAAGATATCCAGAATATTAGGGGTGGAACTTGATAATGGAAGAAGAGCAGCAGTTGAACGGGAAAGGGCGTCTACGGCCCCATTTTGTCGACCCGGGCGATACTGGATATCAAAATCATATCCCAAGAGTTTACCCAGCCAACGATGTTGATCCGGTGTTTGAATCACCTGATCCTGAAGGTTTTTAAGTGATTGTTGATCGGTTATAATGGTAAACCTTCGGCCAAGAAGGTATTGACGCCATTTGGCAATAGCTTGAGTTATAGCGAACATTTCACGTTGATATGCGGAGGCCTGTTGCATGCGGTTGCATAATTTTTGACTAAAAAAAGCAATTGGGTGCTTATCTTGAGAAAGAATGGCACCGATGCCAATCCCCGAAGCATCCGTCTCCAAAACAAATGGCTTGGAGAAATCCGGGAGCCTTAGGATTGTTGTAGAGCTTAAGAGATGCTTAAGCGAATCAAAAGCATTTTGAGCCGGTGGAGTCCATATAAAGTTCTCGGATTTCTTGAGTAGGTCAGTGAGAGGAGCTGCAATGGTTGCGTATCCTTTGATGAACCGACGGTAATATCCGGCGAGTCCTAAAAAACTTCAGACATCCTTAATGGAACCCGGCGTAGGCCAACTTTGAATAGTAGCAATCTTGGAAGGGTCGACAGCCACTCCGTGAATTGAGATTATATGGCCCAAATAACTCACAGATGTTTGGCCAAACACACATTTGGTGAGTTTTGCTACTAGTTTGTGTTGTGCTAACAGTTGTAACACGGATCGAACATGGGATAGGTGATCCTTCCAAGAAGCACTATAAATTAATATATCATCAAAGAAGACCAAGACAAATTTTCGAAGAAATGGGCGAAAGACGTCGTTCATAAGACACTGGAAGGTAGAAGGGGCGTTAGTGAGGCCGAAGGGCATAACGAGAAATTCATAATGGCCGTCATGTGTGCGAAAGGCAGTCTTATGTTCATCACCCTCCCGAATACGGATTTGATGGTATCCCGCCAACAAATCCAGTTTAGAGAAGAATTGAGCACCATGTAACTCGTCAAATAGTTCATCAATAGAAGGAATAGGAAACCGATCACGAACCGTGATGGCGTTCAAGGCGCGATAATCAACACAGAATCGCCAAGTTCCATCTTTCTTCCGAACCAAAAGCACAGGTGATGAAAATGGACTCGTGCTTGGGCGAATCAACCCCTGTTGTAGCATTTCAGCCACCAAACGTTCTATTTCTTGTTTCTGAAAATGGGGATAACGATACGGTCGAACCGAAATAGGGTAATGATTTGGAAGTAAGGGTATACCATGATCGTGGGAGCAGGTGGGAGGACGCTCTGTGGGTGGGCGGAAAACCGAAGGATAGTCAGTGAGTATGGCTGATATATCTGCCGGGCAGTGCACTTGATTGAGTTCTTCATGAGAAGAGTATTGAAGTTGAAAATAGAGACCAATTGCATCCTTAAAGATAAGATGTCGTAAGCTATTGAGTTGAATTGGTTGGAGGAGGGTCGATTGGTCACCTTGCCAAATGACCTTCTTGCCATTGGACTGAAATTCAAAAGTTGCTGTGTCATAATTGGTTACAACTGGACCTAATGTGGCTAGCCATGATACTCCCAAGACAATATCCCAACCTTGGAGGGGAATAACATAGAGGTCAAGAGTGACAGTGTGACCATGAATACGTAATGCCACTTGCCGAGCGAGATCGGTACACGGTAATTTATCCCCACTACCCACTAAGACAGAAAACGAGGGTACCTGCTCGACTATCAGGTTAAGAAAGGAGGCAACTCTGGATTGCACAAAGCAATGAGTGCTACCCCCATCCAGAAGAACTTGAACTTCTTTGCCATTGATAATTCCCTGAAATCGAAGGGTAGTAGAAGAACATCCCCCTGCTAAGGCATTATAGGATATAGAGGATAAGTTTTTAACATCCTCAATTTGAAATTCCTCAGCCAAATGAGCATCCTTAGTAGTATCTGTTGTGATCGTGTTATCAACAACCGAAGTGTCTGTTTCATCATCAAAGAATAAAAGTTGAGGAGAGGCTTTACACTTGTGGTCTCATGAATATTTCTCGTCACAACGGAAGCAAAGGCCCTGAGCCTTTTTTTGTGATAGTTCCGACGGGGTTAAACGGCGAAACCCGGAAGAAGACAAGGTGGAAGGAGTAGGTTTGGGTGTGGGAACAAAGGTTGTCGGTAAAATCGGAGTAGAAGAAGGTGTCGGCAATATGGGCTTTCCCGAGCCCAATGAGACCCGGCCCAACCCTTTTTCCAATTGAATTCGCTGTTCATGAAGATAAGCAAGGTTCATGGCATCTTCTAGGGTAGATGGGCGGTGGATGAGCACGGAGTGTTTGATGTCGTTCCGAAGACCTGAGACGAAGCAACTAATAAGAAAGGCCACCGGTAATAACATCGAACGGTTGGAGATCGCCTCAAATCGAGCACGATACTCCTCCACCGTAGATGTCTGCTGGAGTTTGGCCAAAATTCCCTCCGGCTCCTCTATTTCTCTGGTCCGAAAACGTTGAGTGAGGGCTGTAGTGAATGATTGCCACCCAGAAAGTTTGAAGTTCCGATGCATCCAATCAAACCAGTCGGAAGCGGCATCATCCATATAGAACGATGCAATTGTTAAACGCTCTGATTTAGAGATATTGTAGAAATCAAAATACCTGGAAGCTTGAATCAGCCAACGTTCGGGGTTGTCGCCGGAGAAACGGGGAAGTGTGATTGGCGCCGGTTTGTGCCGTCCGAGAATGCTCGTGCCATCGGAGGAACCCGAGCTCCCGGAATTCAAACCCCCACTGGAATCAGGACTGTCGAACGAGGTTTGTTTAGAGTGTGGTTGTAGGTGAGCAACCAGTTCCTTGAGAAGAAGCTCTTGCTTGGTCATCGAAGCTTTCTGTTCATTCATGGACACGGTTAGGGCATCGACATCTTTCCGTAGCTGATTGTGAGAATCCTGTACGTTCTTCAAACCTTCATCCAATAACTTGAAACGTGTACCTTCTGCCATGAAAGAAGGGTCAATGAAAGCACCAATGGAAGGTTATGAATAGAAGTAGCTCGATAATACTTGAAATACGTGTTTTGATTCAGTGATTAATACCCAAATTCTTAAAAGTGAATTACAAAAGCTTGAGTAATTGAAAAAGATGGAAAAGAAAACACAGAGTACGAGGTGAGAAGAGAATAACAACTTCTGACAGGGGTCACTATCCTTCACCCTGCTCCTCTATTCCTCATAAAGACAATTTGTTATTTCTCTGCTGACGTGGATGGCAACATATAATCTTTTAATTTGGTGGGTCTTTGTTTGGGCCTTGTGCTTGGTTGCCTCTGAGGTTCTTTGGCTATTGAGCCATTTACAACACTTGATCAAAGAATGAAGAATAGAGAAGTGAGAATGCATTATTAGGGGCTAGAAGTACTGAAGAGTAGGTGAGAGTTCAAAAGAAGCTTCATGAACATTGAAAAACAAAGTATCGAACTTTAAATGTCTTGCCATTTTGTTTAATCAACCTCTTCAAATTATTTTTTTATCAACAAACACACTTTACTAGTTTACTCTACATTTATTCTACTTTTAAAACTATATTACCTACACTTCAAGAGATATAAACTTATAATTATTGGTTAATATCTTAATAGGGTAATTTTGTAAAATAGTAATTAAGTTTCAAAATTATTATAATTAGATCACTCATAAACTTTTTTGTTTTAATCATGTGACAAAAGTTTATTTTAATGTTTCAATCCTGTGTATTTAACCTGAATAGTAGGTAAAAAACTTAAAAAGGTTTAAAAAATTAAAAATATATATAAATAATTAATAAAAAAACAAATCTTTAGAAAAATTGCAAAAAGTGTTTAAAAATTCATAAAGTTTTTTTAAATTGCTAAAAAATATAGATGGGACGGTTTTGGTGAGGCGACTGCGGTGATGGTGGGTCGGCGGCGGTGATGGTGGGGCGAAGACGATGATTGTGTATCGAAGAGTGGAGAACTAGAGATGGGTGGTCGATGTGCAGGGAGAGGGAATGGGAGGGACGATGGACAATTAGGGTCTGTTTGGTATAAGGTAATGGAATGGACGAATGAATGGAATAAATGAGAGAATGGAATGGATGAGAGAATGAAATGAATCATTACATTCCATTATCCTGTTTAGTTACCCAAATGAATGAATCATTACTTTGTATTGTTTGTTAGGTATGAAAAAACAAAGGAATAAAATATAAAATTAGTTATGGTGGTGATGGCGGGTGGTGGTGGCGGCCTGCGGTGGTTTCCAGTGGCGGTGGTGGCCGGCGGTGGTGGCCGGCGGTGGTGGTGGTCGGTGGTGGTTTCCGGTGGTGACTAATGATGAAAGAATGGATGGAATGAAAAAAAAGAAGGGATGATGGATGGAATGAATTTGAGGGAATGGAATCAACTATGTAATGGTTCATTCTATTATCTTGACCAACCAAATATATCTTTATTCGTTCACCCTTAATGGTTCATTCCATTTCGTACCTCATTCCTGCGTACCAAACGCTACCTTAGGGTTTTTTTATATTTGTTTTTTATATTTAAATTTAATTTTTTTGATTTGTTTTATTAATTTTAAATATAAAAAACAATTACCTGCTAATCAGGTTAATTACATAGAATTAAAACAACAAACTAAAATTAAATGACCTAATTAAAACAATTAAAAAATAAATAATCTAATTGAAACACTACTAAAATTTAGTTATTATTTTGTGAGAGTTAACATTGTGAAGGGCATCTTCCTTTTCTTCCATGTCTTTTTCCAATTAAGCCAATTTAGCTCTCCTTCCTAGAAGCTCATAACTATTTTTTATTTGTTTTCATATTTAGTTTCTCATGTTTTGAAATTTCTCTGTCAAACCAACTTGGACCTTCCGAAGTCCATAACTATTTTTTACATGTTTTCTTTAATTCTCGTGATTTAAATATTAACCACTTTCAATTAATATGTATTACCTGCAAACGGCATTAAGTTATAATCAAATTATAGGCGGATTATGTAAAACAATTAAAAGTTATGTCATATATTCTCTAATATCATTCTATCTCATACGCAAGTTCTTCATATACTCTCTCTTTATTATCTTTTTGTACCAGTTTTGATTAAATAAAAAAAATGCTTTCTTATTGTTTGTGCCATGTACAAATTATACAAACTAATCAGAATTTTATTATTTACAATTAATAAGTACATGTATATAAGCATAAAAATACATTTCAAAATTACTTATTATCTATAATATTTGAGTTCTACATTAAAACATAAATTTTATACAAAATCAAGTCAGACGAATATAATATATTTCAAATTCTTTTTTATTTTCAAACTAGGTTAGAATGTCATGTATTACAAGGATCAAATAAATAAAATATTAAATAGTTATTATAAAATAATATTTTGAGATAAAATATGATTAAGTTACGTATTTTTTACTCGACACCAAATATCAAAATGTAACCAAGAGAACCGGGAAAAGAATCTTGGGCTCATAGTACTGTGACATGTGACGCACCCGATTCCTTTTTATTAAAAATATGAAATGAGAAATGTTTAACTTTCGTGTACCTTAACCCTCATTTTCACAATAATGCAAAACTTTCTTAAATTTCAAATATATTTTTGCGACATGTTCTCCTCTTATCTACGTTTGGATATTGATCAAAGCCGAGCCGCCACAACAAATGATCGATTCCTAGTGGTTATGACAAATATTTTTGTAAAATTATCCTATATGTTAAATTAGCAAGGCGATGAACAGTACGCGATGGTATTTTCGGAATAAAGGAAGATATAGACAGCCTTTTGGTTAGAGTGAGAGGAAGGAGGCAGACATTTACGACGGTTGACTCTGAGGTGGAGATGGAAGCGGTGCCACACGCCGGCGGGAGATGAAAGTGCCAGCCATGTCTTTCGACCAGAAGCTCTCCGTTGAAGACGAAAGAGAAAGCTCAATCAGTATAGTCAATCGTCTACGATCATCGATGGTAGGGAATCAAGCAATCGTCGGGATTGACAGCGGTTTTGGGAGTGCCGGCGGAGGTTGTCTGAGGTCCGATGATGTTGCCTTAAGTGGAAATCACTTTGAAAGCTCGACTGAGCATTGCATGTCATGATCTATGGCATGCGTGGTGAACTCCTACTATCTGCTTACTCATGTTCTTACTCTTTCATGGTTCTGCAGAATCAAGGGGCTACGAAAAATTAGGGGTTTTCATTTTTCAACAAATTTCATCCTAATAGATTTTGGTTTAGAGTTTCTAATAAAACCATAAATTTTTATAAGATTCTTTGTTGCTTTCAATTTAAATTATGTTTGGTCAATCCAGCTACTGGTAAGCTCTTATTACATCATCTAAGATGTTTGCTTGAAGATTTATTTTATGGGTATAAGGTGATTCATATGAAGGATTTTGGTCTCTTATTGTTATGTTCTTTTTATGAACCAAATTTGGTCATTGTACAAACTAAAACTAATATGAAAATGTGGGCAAAGACAAGGATGAATCAGCTGGGTTTGGGGAATTGTTTATATTTGCAAGTAGCTTATGTTCTTTTTCAAATGTCGTTCTTCCATTATCGTCATTTTAAAACTATTTTCCTGCCTCCCCAACTTGATTACTTTGTAAGCCCCATGTAAATAATTCAATTCTTATTCAGCTTGAGATCGTTTCTAAAATTAAGCTATTATTTAAAGTTGATCAGTTTTTCTTATTAATTTTTTTTGTGTGATTGCAATAAGTTCTAATTGATGATTCAACCAATAAAACTGAAGAGGGGGTAACCATTTACATTCTTTTAGCATTGTGTTCATTTTCTTATTTGTTTAGTGATATTCTATATCATTTTTGCATCATAAGTTGCATGATTGAAGTGTTTTCTGTGATATTATAATCTTTTTTGAGCTCTAGAATGAACAAACAATATTAAACAAAAATTTAAATGAATCAGTTTTCAAAACAACTTGCTAATTATGTATATGATTATACCAAATTTTATTTGGTCTGTATGTTATCCTACAGATAAGTTTTTTGTAACTTAAGTTTTAGAGTTACTGCGTATTTCTGCTTTAACTTTGATGGCATGTTTAGTTGTGTGAGATGCAGAAACAAATGGACATTCTTTGTTGTTATTGATCAAAACTGATATTCTACTTTATAAGGTTTATCAAGCCTACTATTTTATTTTCTCACATTTGATGGTATGTCATAGATATATTCTCAATGACTTAATCATTATTGATAAAATTTGTTGTCTGATGTTTTCTTTATCTGCAGTTGTCTGGCAAGGAATAGGGGCGAATTCTCGAGGTTGGTCTCTGTGGAAATTCCCTTAGTATGATTATTTTTGTGATTATTTTAAGTGATGCTCATTAATTTTTTTTGATGCTATTTTATGCATTAAGAAATGCATCATAGATTATCAATTCTTTTATTATATTATTATTATTATGGTTAACAAGAAATAGACCCATAGATGCAGTTTTGTTATAACTTAGAAATAACGTATTTCCTTCTTTAACTGTTAAGCTAAGAATTCATTTTAGAAAGTAGGAGACTTGACCTCAGTTTTAAAGTTAGCTTACAATATTTGACTGCTTAGTTGGGGGCTACGTAGATGCAAATGAGCAATTATTAGAAGAAGTTCATGATTCTTTCTTAAATTTAAAAGTAGAGAAACTACGGTTCCAATTCGTGTGTGCAAATATATAATGTATATTACAGGAAGCTTATAGTTTGCATTTAATATGCCTATATGTCCTGCAAAAGGTGTACCATAATAATTTACCTCATATGGTTTATGAACCTTGGAATTGATTCAGTTATTATAATAATTTAATTTTATGTTTTTTGCTTTTTCTATGGGTAAACACGAGTATATTTTGAAATAATTTAATAGAAGTAGGGAAGTTAAATTTTTCGAAGATATATTTTGTTGAGATTGATTTACCTAAACATCTGCTTGGTTATTCACGGTAGTTTGGTATTGATTTAACTTTATTGTTTACCCGTGGCTTATGTTTGTACAAGCAGGTTTAATAATATGCTTCTCTATGTTGCGCAAAGGAAGGAATCAAACAATAAGCCATAGAGTATGTTTTTATTGCTTGCTTTGTTTGTATTTTGTCTAACTTGAAAATGCATATGCTTGTCTGCTTAGGTTACCGCTAAAATCGACTATGAAGGCTTTGTATCTGCTATTTGTTACTCTATTAAACACGATTACTACACATTCGACGTCAAATATAGATAGTATATTAAGCAATCTTCCTGTAGCAGCATTTAGCCTCTAGAGCATATCACGAGCTGAATTGATAACTATCACCTGTTAGCAAAAAATAATTGCTACATTGTTATTGAGATTTAGTTACTATAAGTCTGATTTTTTTACGACTTTAAAAACCCACCGCAACGCGTGGGCAGTCTTTACTAGTTAAGTTAATTAACTAACTTAGTGATTTTCCATAAACAAAGATGTGGGGCGGCTTTTAATAGTTAGATTGTGAAATAGGATACTCGTATTTGCAGAATAACTTTTGAGCCTTAAAAATAAGAGAATATACAGTACTAGCTTTAGTAAACCCGTGTATTACACGGGTTGAATAAAAAATATTAAATAGAATATAAATTTATTAATTATAAATCGATATTCTAAAATAAGATATGATTGAAATATTTCTTATAGTAAATAAAATAAAATTTTTATTTCAAAACAAATGTTTTAAAAAATATCATACTTAAAACTTTTTTCTTATAACTCTTAATAATTATTTTTTGTTTATAAAAATTTTATTTATTAAAACACCACATAATATTTTGTATTTTTTAAAAAGTTTGATGTTCTAAAAGTTTTTTAATTTTATGAATAATTATTTCCTTAGAAATAACATTAGTAAAAATATTTTTTACTTAATTTATTAAACTATTTTAATCTAAAAAAATAAATAATATTATTAGTAATTAATGTGATTATTAAATAGGAGAGAGAAATGGAAAAAAATTATTGAGAAGTAATATGATATTGACATGTGTCCCTCCTAGATATCGTTTTATTAGAGTAGTGAGATATATAAGTTGTTTAAACCTTGACATAAGTAGATAATTATATACCTAATCGGCTGATCTGGCAATTAACCTCTTAATTGTATAATTATTTGAATTTAAAATAGGTAGAAACCGAGTCTAATAATCTAGCTACTCATTTAAACATCCAGAACTTAATTATTGAACTTAAGTATAACTTCACAAGTGTAATAGCAACTCTAATACTTTTTCCTTTTAATCAAAATCAATAAAGTTAAAATATAAAACCTTGCCTTTTATCAATATGGGTTTCATCTAATATTGCTTCATGCAAAAAAAAAATTAACAAGAGATGATTTTCAAAAGGACACGAGTGAACAAGCCAACCAACCATGAGGCTAAGTTTAGGTTGTTTCAAGTTGTTTCCGCCGGGTTAAGGTTGGTTAGCCATGTTTTAGTTGGTTCAAGCTAGTCTGGTACAGGCGATCCCACAAGACTACGAGTCGCACACTTTAAGTTGCCTTAAATGCTTTTTAGCATATCATCATGTTAAGTGGACTTTTAGTGGGCTGGTGTTGTATTCTATTAGACTTTCATTTTTACATCATAACTTCTCACTTATAAGACCGTCTCCAACATAAGTGAGGCATGGGCACCTTCACGCGGCCTTGCCCACTGGATCAAGAAGCTTCTTCCACAGGTGGTTTTCTTCACCTTGTATACATCTTCTTTGTCTTCTCTTTTGTTCTTCTTTCTCCTCTCCCTTGTGTTTACTACTTAAGGATTCCAATGTCTTAGTTTTTGCTACTTTCTTGCTTAAGATACTTTCAGTCATTATTGTACTTTTTTTATGTTCGTTTATATAAATTTAACTTCTTGGTGGTTCTAATATGCAGTCTTATAGCTTGTATTATGTATATTGTTCTTTTTGTTGGGATTTCAAAGCAACTTATGGATATAAAATTTGAGTATAATGTTTGGTGGTGAAGCCAACGTCTTGGGGGAGGGGGGCATAGACTAAAAAAAATGAATAATTTGTAGTGTACAAAATTTATAAATTTGTTAATTTTTAATCTAATTTTGATCAACATGTGGGCACTTTGACTAGAAAGAGGGCTTTATTTAACAAGTTGAGTGCGCATTTTATTTGAATTTCAAATCAAAATGTTAACTCTTTCTTTTTGCCCTCCCCGTGCCAGAAATTTTGACTCCGTCACTGATAACGTGTGTAGCTTTCCCAAGATTTAGTATGAGAGAATTTTTATGATTGCTTATTTGATTTTATAATTCTATATTATGTTGATAAAGTTGGTAGTATACTAGAATTCAAGATTAGATGGTATTACTTGATCATGTTCATATATGATTGTTTATCTGATTTCATACTGCTTTAGGTTTTTTTTTTTTTTTTTTTGTATGGCAAATCTATCCTACTCCTAAATTACTTCATATTACACCGGTCCTGGGTTTACTGCCTGAGTTTGAACCCAGGACCTCCCATCTAAGAGGCAAAGCCTCTATCAAGTGGGCTAGCCCCACATTGGCTATGTTTAAGTAATAGAAAAAATAGAAAATGTCATGTATGATTAATTTATCCGTTTTTTAAGAATATCTGAAGTCTCATTAATGTGAAGCTTGCACCTTCATCTCAGTTTCTCAAGCCCTGGGTGTCTTACAACTTTAAACTAAGCATACATGTGTGTGTGAGGGATTGCGTGCCTACATATGTGTGGTTGTATACATACTACATACATTTATATTTTATGCTATGTGTAATTTAATTACATTGTAGCCCATTGCCTATAGAGAGATTTTCATATTCTCAATCGAGAGTTATTTTTAACTGTCATACTTTATTTGTTGGTGTGGAGGTTGTTTTCTATCAGCTAAACAACTTAAAACGGACGGATGTCTCTAATAGGGGTTTTAGTGCAATCAATTTTGTTAAACCCATAAATGAACCATTCGTATGTAATTATAATCACCGTCTCAAGATTTATTAAGGACTCGTATTTGCGGTCGTAGGCAAAAGCCAGCTTAGGAACCATGTATATCCACTGTCCTTTATTCTGCTTTTTATAATCTATTTATGTGTGTGTTTCTTTTTTTTGCCACAAGTACCCTTCATAAACCATAATCTTCACCTCCAATTAGCGATCACTGATCAGTCCAACCGTTACAATAATATATGGTTGATATTTTCATAAGACTGTTGTAAGGTATCATATCTACTATGACAGAAAGGTACCATATCTACTAGACAGGAACTATTTGGCCAAAACAGTTACTCGAGATCTTGCCTTTATGGTCACTCAGATATCCACCCAACATAATCTTTTCATAAAGTTTCTTGCCTTGGTCTCACTAAAAATATCCCCCAATCCATCCCTCAAGTAAATAGTCTTTAATGATACTATTTAGCTATGCTATCTTTGTGAGGGTAAAATATTTGCTTAATAAGTTTCTCACCCAACAAAAACCTTGAAACTGTCACAAGATTTGTTCCTAACCACTTTATATAAATATTTTCATGCAGTTGATGGTTTATAATAACGATGGTAGTGGTGTATGGCAACAGGGTGGTAACGACTGGTATAATTTCTAGTTCCTTTATGATTGTTTTGTCACTCAATCTATTACGTTCAAAATCATTTAATAGATTCCGGCTACTATCCATCATACTAACCAAGTATAATGAGTAGAAGATAATTAGACCAATTATCATCCATAAACCACTTAAAACGCATCCGGGTTAAAGCACTTTAGCTAATCTTACACTAAAATAACATTCATCTGATGTGTGGTATGATAAGGTTTTTTTGACACATGATTCGATATTCATGTGGTTTTTCTAACATATGATCATGTAAAGTGTCCACAATGTATGAAGCCATAACCCTTATGTTATTATGAATTAAAAACGTATTAAACAATTAATCTGTTTCTCAAAGTAATGCTTATAATCATGCTAAATGATATCTGTTTACCCCTTAGTTATTTATATGTACTTTAAATTACTAGTCTAACTATTTCAATAAATTTATATTGAATAAGTTTTTGAAATTTAGATTTTTATTACAAACTTATTAAACACCTAAATATATCTATCACCCCATGAAGCAAAACATCACATATGTCATATGTGTTTTGACTACTGTTCCGGTGATATATAAATTTGCAGAAGACACAATTTTGACTAGATTCAGAAGTCGTAACCCTACCTCCATCAACTTCACTTTCAGTCGATCTATATTTCAATTTGGGGAAATCGTCGATTCGATCCAATGGATGAAGAGTATGATGTCGTCGTCCTCGGAACTGGTCTCAAGGAATGCATCCTCAGTGGTCTTCTCTCCGTCAATGGTCTCAAGGTACCATTTCTGCATCATCTTACTTCAATCCGACACCTGTGATCTTGTTTCCTGCTGATTTGTAGTTAGATTCATAGTTACGACTCTGTTGTACTCAAATCGTTGTTGTTTTACGTGAGTGATGTTGCTTGGTTCGTTGATTAGGTCAACATTAGCCCCGATTATTAGTAAGTCCGGATGATCTGATCTGAAATGATCAATAGATGCACGAAATGTTTTGCTATTGATTGGGAGAAATAGGATAGGTTACGGTGTATGTTTTACTGTTTCTGTGTGAATAGGTTCGGTGTTGAGAGTGTATGTTATTTTTTGAAGTCGGTAGGTTGCGTATGATAGCAATCTATGGGCTCTAATGCCATTAGAGTACTGCATTCTATGAAAGTATTTGTGTGGATTCATACTGCTTTGCAACTGGATTGCTTTGCTGATTGTGGTTTTGTGCTACTAAATCGTATGCTCATACCAAAGTTGTCAGAGAATGAAATTCGTTAAATCCGCATGGATTTAGATCTGAACCGTCAATTAATAAGCTGTAACATGTAGTTCATTTGTTTAAAGCATGTGATAATTTTGTGATCAATCTCAATGGGGATCAAGTCTATTAGAGTTGTTGGTCTAATGAAACATTGAAGTTTAATCCGCATTCATTCACGGCTTCACTCAATAAGACACGTTATTAATATTGGATTTGTTATGTATTTTTAAATCTGAAACTTTTATACAAGTAGAACAATAACAATTTTAGTTGATTTTCTACTCGTTTAAAGATGGTATAAATTATGAAGTAAATTGGATAATTGAAAACTGAAAAGTAAGAGTTTAATTTTTGGGATTTGTTTCTCTTAGTTCTTAACAGAGCTTAATTGTCAATTATGGATCTGGACACCCTAATTAAGGTAGGAATAGGTTCACTGATGGTTACTAAGTAAGTATTATAGTTGATACTTGATAATTGGTTTGCTGGTTGAATAACGTTTTTGGCTAATCTTGTCAAGGACTAATAGTTGGAGGGCCGTTTAGTGGTATTTAAGTTTGTTTGTTTTGGTAGTGTTTTCTTAATCGCTATTATTTAGATGATAAGGTTTTATTGGGTTGATTTAGTTTCCATAAAATAGGTTTGAGGTGTCTAGTTTCTTATGGTATAGATTATCAATAAATAAGGTTTATGGTTGTAGGGTTTATTTTGACTTCCTCGTTTTTTAATAAAAAAAAGACGATCATATTGTCTTGATCAACACATGCAGCTTTTTTTTTTTTCTTGTTCCGAATCCGAGTTCTATATCTTTAAGTTTTTACTCATTAGCATTTTTCTTGAAGTGAATAATAGTAATATTCGTACAACTTATATAGTTATATAGAAGACGGTATTAGAAAGAAATATCTTTGTGTGTCTTTATTAAGATAAAAAAGTTATAAACAAACAAACAAACAAATATACCTAGTAATATCCCACGCTGCCACTCATAAAGTAGGGTATGGGGAGGGTGAGGTGAGGGCAAACATTACCTCTATTCTTGGGGATAGAGGGGCTGCTTTGAATGAGACAAATTTATTAAAACATTAGTACATGAAAATTTCATGTAAACTTTACGTACTCAATTTTAAATCTGGAATGTGTATGTTTTTAAGTGCTGAGTGCAAATATTGCTAATAAATTATCAGGATGCTCTAATCATCACAATCCTTATATAATAATTCCTCTACAAAAATCTGTATAAATTTTTATACATATATATGAATAGTATTGTTTGGAATGTATGGTGTGCTATTTTATCCTCTACCATCTCTTAACTTGGTAAATTGGGCTCTGTTTTTATTTAAATTGTTTTTATCCTAGGTTTTTGTATGTCTTGTAATGTTTGTAGGCTGAACAATGGAATATTGGTACAATTTTGGTTAAATTTGATTTTATATATTATGATTTTCGTTTTTGGAAAATCTGTTTATTATCTAGCGAGACATAACTAACACATATACCCTCTACACTTATTAAGGTGTTAGCTTCTACATTATTTATCAAATCTAAGATTAAGACGAAGAAAAAGAAAAAGATACGGCAACCTACTTCTTTAGTTTGAGGTTGCATACCTCTTGTTCTCTTAATCATCCACACACAAAAGTTAAAAGAGTAAAGACTTCTTGTTTGCCAAATGATCTTGCAAAAGCATATTAGTGCTATTGACATGATCTAAAACTTTGGTATTGGGAAATATCATTGCTCTTATATTTATCTATCATTAATGGGCTATCTTATAGACCTTACTATATGAATTCCAAGGAAGATACTCTAGATTGAAATCGTGTATTTTTTTTTAAATAAATGTATAATTCAATCATTGTCAGTTGACATGAATTTGATGGACACAATGGCTGTGTTGAACATATTAAAGAATCTTTTGGTGTAGTGCATCTGTTTGTGATAAATATAATTTCTTTTTAACACAAATTTACCGTTTATTTCATTGGCCATATAAATTTATGGTATCTTATTCTTTGTAATTCAGGTTTTGCACATGGACAGGAATGATTATTACGGGGGAGAATCAACCTCGCTCAACCTTATTCAGGTTTTGTTTTTATTAAACACTTTATCCTAATATGAGGTATACTGTATACATTACAGTTTATGTAGATTTTAGTAACAGAAACATTTAAATAATCTACAGCTCTGGAAGAAATTTAGAGGAAGTGATAAGCCTCCAGCTCACCTAGGTTCTAGTAGAGATTACAATGTGGACATGATCCCTAAGGTATCTATCTTGTTAATCTTTCTTCTCTTGTGATTCTATTTTCTGACATTTATTTATTATCTTCATTATTGTTCAACATGATATCTTTTGTATTGCAAGTTTATAATGGCAAATGGTGCTCTTGTACGTGTCCTCATTCACACTGATGTCACAAAATATCTGTACTTTAAAGCAGTGGATGGCAGCTTCGTCTATAATAAAGGAAAGGTATATTGATTTTATCAAATAAGTGCAACTTTTCTCCTGCCTTTTTAACAACTGTTGAATTTTTTTTCATAACTTCTGAAGTCTCATGCTATTTTGAGCAATTTTAACTGCATAGGTGCACAAAGTTCCTGCTACTGACATGGAGGCCCTCAAGTCTCCTCTCATGGGCATTTTTGAGAAACGTCGTGCTCGCAAGTTCTTCATTTATGTTCAGGACTATGATGAGAATGATCCAAAAACACATGAGGGATTGGATCTGACACGAGTAACAACCAAAGAGCTTATTGCGTATGCTTCTCGTCTTCTTGTTGTTTAACATAAATATATTTATGTTTTTTGTGAAATCTTTTTGCACCCTCACTACGTAATGTTCGATTAGTTGTATCAAATGTTGTTTTCGGACAGGCACAAGAAAGTAAGAAACATAGAATATCTATAGATCTTCTGGATTTAAAAAAAATAAGTCGAAGTAACAAACAAATAACGATAAAAAAGCTCAATAAGATATTTAAGAACCCAGAAAGTATCAACTGATGGAATAAATTATTACCAAAACTAGGTATTCTAGCATTGTAAGGAACGCGAATATGTTGTCTAACTGAAGATAACGGCTTTTTATTTGTAATAGACACATTTCTTATGTTGTGGCTGATCTGAGTAGTGGACATAAACAAACCAATAGCTGATCTAACAGAATTTGAAAGAAGAATTAGCAGGAGATAAAATTTCTAATTGTGGTTAGAAATTTTGAAATATAGGAAACAATTAATATAGAAAGTAAATAAGTAAACAGGGCATACAAATTTTACTATGCTACCCAAAATATATGTTTTATAGTGTCTAAAACATAGTATTTGCCACCCAACATAGCATAAAGTTATGGGAAATGATTTTCTGCTAAATTTGGCCCAAACATGAAAAAACTGCACAGCCATTTCCTGAAACCTTGCATTTTATGGTTGACAGTTGGCTTAGTACACAGCTTGGGATTGACATGTTCTTTAGTGTGGCATAATTCACATATGTGTATTAGATTAATAAAATCATTTATTCTTATTAGGGAAACACATGGCTGTTGGTGTTAACTATCTAAACACAAAAGAATTCATACGTTTGACCAATTAGCTGTTGTAATTGTATTAAGATCTAACAACTTTCTCCTAAAATACTACTAATAGTATCTTATTTTCTCAGTAAATACGGTCTTGATGACAACACCGTGGACTTCATTGGCCATGCCTTAGCTTTGCACAGAGATGATCGTTACTTAAATGAACCTGCTCTGGATACAGTGAAAAGAATGAAGGTGTAAACATTCTGTAAATTTCTGTCATTTGTCTTCTTTTCACTTACTAAAGTTAATAAGTGCTAACTATTTGTCTATTTTTTTAAATTACATTTCTATAATAGCTTTATGCCGAGTCACTTGCACGTTTTCAAGGAGGATCGCCATACATTTATCCTTTGTACGGACTAGGCGAGCTTCCTCAGGTACAACTTCTAGATGCCTTTGTTCCATTTATTTATGCCATCACGTTGCTTTCTTTATTACAAAACAAAATTGTTTTACATCAAGTCACTCACATTACAAGTACAGTATGCCATGGAGGTTTAATGTTTTAATCCAACATATTTTGTAGGCCTTTGCTCGGCTCAGTGCTGTTTATGGTGGCACCTATATGTTGAATAAACCTGAGTGCAAGGTATTCCATATCATACTGTTCCTTGTGTTTTGTTTATCTAAACCTTGATAATTCAATAATTCAATAATTCACTAGGTTATAAACATCATTAAATTTACAAAAAAATTCTAGGTTGAGTTTGACGAAGAAGGCAAGGTCTGTGGTGTTACTTCAGAGGGTGAAACAGCCAAGTGCAAGAAAGTTGTTTGTGATCCTTCCTATTTGCCTAACAAGGTACGATTCTTCTGGCTTTCTTGTATTATTAAATAATAACGATCTATTTTTTTTCTTGGTCAATTGTCATTTTAAGTGGGCTGCAATTTTGTTAGCATTTGCCTGAGTTGTCTACCATGCATCCGTAACAATATTACTCACAGTAAATAAGAAAGTAAGAATTTGGGTTGCTGTGTGATGTGGGTAACACTAATATGAAATCATTGTTGTTGTTTATTTAAACCGTAGTTCAAAATTATTTAAGCATATTCCCTGGCAGGTGAGGAAGGTGGGCAAGGTGGCCAGAGCAATTTGCATCATGAGCCATCCCATTCCAAATACCAATGACTCACACTCAGTGCAGGTTATTCTTCCACAGAAGCAGTTGGGTCGCAAATCCGACATGTGAGTTTAACATAGTATCTGAATATTTAAATGTTTGTATATACCTGTTTCGATTTGAAAGGCTATGGTTAAAATACGGTTGTCCATGCTATTTGACTTACATGCACCATAATGACTTACATTCTGCAGGTATCTCTTTTGCTGTTCATACTCCCACAATGTTGCTCCAAAAGGGAAATTTATTGCATTTGTATCTACAGAGGCAGAAAGTGATCAACCTGAAATTGAATTAAAGCCAGGGCTTGATCTTTTGGGTCCAGTTGATGAAATCTTTTATGATGTTTATGATAGATATGAACCAGTCAATGAGCCGTCTTTGGATAATTGCTTTATATCCACTGTGAGTTTATTATTATTTTTATAACAAATCATATATCACTACTTGTTTTATTTGAAATAATACAATGATGTAATTCTATCCTATTTTGAACAGAGCTATGATGCCACAACTCACTTCGAGTCCACTGTAATCGATGTGCTCAACATGTATTCTATGATAACAGGAAAGGTATGTAAATAATTCGTCCTTTCCTAACTATTTGTTTCTTTTCGGGCTTCTCTAATTTCACCTCAGGGTCCTCTCTTTTCAAAATTCTTCTCATTGCCTGCTTAGCGTTACAATCGTAGGTGGCAAAACGGGTCAGATTGGGTTGACCTACTTGCTTCCGTCTCTTTTTTGAATTTTTATAAATATTTAATATACTACCAAACTATTATCAAACCAAGCTTCAACTTCTTTTTTGATTTAAACAGTATAGAAGGTTGTAGACACTTGGTTGTAGCCATGAGCTACTTAAATGACGCATTTCCTTTTAACTAAGTTCTTTTAAATTTTACTTGTTTGATCCGTTACAACTAAAAATAAAACCCAAATTTGTCTGTTGTTTCATAAACAACCGCTTTACCTAACTAATTTGCTTCTTCTTGGATATATTCTTCACTGGCTTATCTAACTTCGCCGTAGGGCCCTCCCTCTTTTCAAATTTCTTCTGGTCCCTGCTAAGTGTTTTAAACAATTGGCCAAACAGGCCGGATTGGGTTGATGTGCTTACTTCTGTATCTTTTTTGAATTTTTATGAATAGTTAATACACCATAAAACTATTATTAAAATAAAGTGCTTTTTTTTTAATCAAACAATTTAGAAAGTTGTAAACACTTGGTAATGTTTTACATTAACGGGCTGAAGTTGACACTTCTAAGAGGTCGTTGCTAACACGCCTTTTCGTGTAGGTTCTTGATCTGAACGTAGACCTAAGTGCTGCAAGTGCTGCTGAAGAATAGAAACTTGGGAAGTATGTTGTTTTCTTATACTTTTTAAGCTCTGGTGGATAAAACTTTACTTGAAGTTTAAGAGGTTTTGTATGTACTTTGGTGTAAAAATACGACATGGTTGTTTTACTGTGTGCGCATCATTTTCTTTTTATTTTAACCGCATAGACCCTAACTGAACTGTTTGGGTCTTACGATCGAAATTACTTGAAGGAACAAATTTAACAAGTTTGGATATGTGGTCACCAACTTGCAAGGTTAAGTTATTTCCAAAATTGATTTTATCATGTTAATAAAGTTGAAACACTTAACGCAAATTCTTAACATACTTAACTGAGGTAGCGTTTGGTATACAGGAATGAGGGGCGGAATGAAATGAACCATTGAGGGTGAATGAAAAAATACTTGTTTGGTTGGTGAAGATGAACCATTACATAGTTAATTTCATTTTCTCAAATTCATTTTATCCACCCTTTTTTTTTTTTCATTCTTTTACTTCTTACATCATTAGTCACCAACACCACTCACTCACCACTCACTCACCCATCACAACCACCACCACCGGCTGCCGCTGCCGCCAAACACCGGCCCCCGCCGCCGTAGTCAAACAACGGACCCCGCCGCCGCCACAAACCAACGGCCACCGTCGCCGCCGCCGCCGCCGCCGCCTTCCACCAACAACCGTCCACCGTCGCCTCTACCAACCATCGGCTACTGTCCCCGTCGTCGCCGCCAACCACCGGCCACAGAGACGCCGCCTACCACCGACCACTCGTTGCACCGCGCGCCAACTAACGACCCCCACTGCCACCAACTAGTAGCACAGCTGACGCCATCGTAGTTGCTACCAACCACCAGCCGCCGCCGCCGCCAACCACCGGCCACCCGCGGCACCGCCAACCCCGCCTCCGAGAACCATCACCACCGTAACCACTTTTACATTTCATTCTTTCGTCTTTTTCTTTCTAACAAGCAACACAAAGTAATGATTCATTCAATTTGTAAAGTGTAACCAAACACGATAATGAAATGTAATGATTTATTTTATTCTCTCATTCATTTCATTCCTTCATTGATTCTATTACTTCGTCAATTTCATTACACCGTACCAAATAGACTCGTGAAAGTTTAAACCACTGGAATTGTTTGATGTATTTTTCAATGCTTAAGCTTCCTAAAAAGTATGGGGGTCGTGTTGTTGGTGACTATTTGTCTCGGATTTCTCTGTCTACAACATGATATCATATCATCAAAGTAACATCATAAATACCTATTAGAGATTCATTGAAGTTATTCTTGAAATTCATCCGGACACTAAAAACACAATTATTTGCCTCTTGAATAGTTGAATCTATTGGAGAGATCAATAGTTACAGCGAAAACAAGGGCAAACGGGTTAATACTCGTGCTTAGCTTCGACCTTTTGATCTGCAAAAACCGCAAACATTGTCCTAAGTGGCATAGGCGTTCTTAATCTTCATGTTTACGCTACAATAGATCAAGCATTTGGCAGAGATAAAACGGTGAGCTATTCTTGAATGGCTACAAGCCTACAACTGAAGAATCCAAGCCCAAATCTCTATATTTTCAATATTCTTGCAGGCGTGATTAACAATATGGTTATCAATGTCAAATCTGCACATGTAATAATTTTTTGACAACAAACTCACACATACATTAGATGCACTTCTCATTTACAGTGTTTTTTTACGACAGAATTCAAACACTTACAAAATGGACGTCATAACACCTTGATACCATTAGGCCATATGTCCTTTTACAACACATCGAAGGCAGTTTCACTAGCTCAAGAGCATGAAACAAAAGCTCTTAAGCTTTTCAACGAGATGAAAACAAAGGTTGTTGTTATTTTGATTATTATGTTTCTATTCAAATCTGGTCGGGTCTAAGGTTGTTTTTTTCCGATCATTACAGGTTAGTCGGGAATTCACCCTCATCTTCGCAAGCCCTGTGATTTCACGGGCTTCCTTGGTGGCAATTTTAGGGTTTTAATAACCATAGATATTGTCGGAGTCCTACCGTGACCGCTTCTAGGCCCCAATCCATAATTCTCTTTCTTTACGGTGTTGAGGTTCGGGTTACAGAGATAACGAAGAAATGGTTGTCGATGGTTGTCTTATGTTTACTCCTAGGCGAAGTCCAAGTCGGCTTTTCTTACTAAAATTTTTGCGTTGGTCAATGATGTTGAGCGCGGGTTCGTGTAAGGCTATTTCGGTTGATGATGTTAAACATTGGTTTATCTGAGACCGTTTATTGATATCGATGTCGGGTCATTGGATCTCCTTCGGGTCAATGATGTTGAACTTGGGTTCATTTAAGACAATTGGGTTTTGTGATAACTTAGGTTTTCTGATTTAGGTTGATTCGTTTACGACATTGCTCTTAGTTTTCCTGTCATTGTTGTTGTTAGTTTTTTTAAAATCCCTAAATTGATCGCGATGCGTCAAAAATCACCTGAACAATTGTATGTTTCTATGCCGCGATTCGCCCCGGGTACAATTACTACTTTTTACACAAACCATTATAAATTTGAAATCAAAAACTGATAATATAAAAATAAACAATTTGAATCATAAACTAAAAGTATACGCCTTCTTTACACCTCTTTAAAACTCAAAACTACCAAAACTAATATAACATCATCATCTAATCTTATCAAACCTAAACAATAACATCATTCATTCAAACCACCGTTTTCCGACGAACATTAGACGCCGGAGAAGACGACATACACGCAAACACCATAAGAACACCCAATATAAAAATCGGCAGCAGCAGCAGCATCGGCGGCGGCGGCGGCGGCAGCGGCGGCAGCACCACCGGAAGTATCAGCAGCGACGCCGCCAGCCCCACCATCACCACCACCGATTCGATTCTAAAACAATCGCCTCTATTCTTCGATTTCGACACCTTGATCCTCCGGTTACCAGCGTAGCTTTCATAAGTATTCATCTTCATCATATTCATGTTGGAATTGATTCTTGTGACGTCCATTGTGATCAATGATGGTGTTGGATTTGAAGGCGATTAATAATATAGGTGTAGGTGTGGGTGTGGGTGTGGGTGTGGGTGGATTGAATTTGGGGATGAAAAGAGGGGGTGAATTTGGAAGATCAAGTGGGTCGGTGGGGGCTGCAAGAAGGTTGTGGTGGTGGTTTTTAAGAGCGGTGGGTTCGTTGTTTTTAGACAACAATTTGGCGACCCAAACACGTTTTTTCCTTTTTTTGACCCATCACGCTTCCTAGTTGCTACTCGCAATGCTAGACATTATTCAAACATGAAATTTCTAAAATCTTTTTTTTTTTTTTCTAATTTTATTTTTCTCTTAAAATGTATCCGATTGAGGGATGTCTGTATCCATGAGTAGGGCATGGGTTTTCATGTGATAATGATGTCATAGAGGCGGCGACACCTGCTTAGAACAAGTACAGGCGACGACGTCTTGTCTAGAATTACATTTTGTGGGATATTTGTTTGGATGAGATATTTTAAAGAAAAACAAGGGAAAATAAACATTTTGGGATTTTTTATTCGAGATATAGAATTTGAATATAAAATTAGTTAGTTGAAGAGTATATCATATTAAGAGTCAGAATTTTCTCTTGGGATGTAAAAATTAAGCATAAAGTTATTTGGTTGAAGAGCATATTATTTTGTGATCAGAATTCTCTTTTGATACATTGAATTTGAGTATGAAATTTGGTTGAAAAGTAAATTTTTTTATGATCAGAATTTTTCTTGAGACAATTCAATCATGAAATGATAAAATTATTGATGTTTTAATAATTAAGATTATTAGAAGTTAAAAAGACAATTCCATTACGAAACGAAGGTATTATTGATGTTTTTATAATTAAGATGATTAGAAATTACTATAGGTGTTCAGAAACGGTTATAATTGATTACGTTAAAGACATTGAAATTAATGTAAGTAGATTAGTTTGAGATTTGAAAGGTTTGTTTATGATTTGAAAAATCACAATTGACAATGAGGTGAAACTTTATTTAAAAATGTTTTATCATATGATTCTTAGCTCCATTAGGTTATTCTAGGGTTTTTAAAAGCCAAGTCAATTTAGGGCGAGTTTGAATTCAGCTTAGCCCAGTATTATAAGAAATTACCTTGGCTTGATTTCGAGTCGGTTTGACATGGTTTAGTAAAACTTAGAAAAAAGACAAGGTCTTGATGTAAACTAGATCAAATATAGATGAAAATTTATGTTTAAAAAACTAAATGTCTTTTACATGGATTATGAATTGTTAAAGGTTGAGGATACTTTAAATGAGCAAAACTTGGTTCGATCTTGGCTTCTTTACAAACCTATCTAATTCCAAACGAGTTTTTCTTAAGTTTTCCTTAAACGAGGTATCTGGAGAATTCTAAGTTATTTTTTATCGTGCGATTAGTTAGATTTTGCTATAATGATTTTTGGGATTTTATTTTTTAAGTCAAAGATATAAATTTTGTTTCTGTTTAAGTCACAAATTCATGAGTTCATGTATAAATAAATTTATTTAGTTATCATTAAATTTATCATATGGTTTATTTCTTCCTAATAATTATGCTGATCACTTAAAATTTTATAAAAGATACTTTATATAAGAAAACCAAAAATACTTTTTTTAATCTTCTGTGGCCATAAACGAAATCTAGCTTTAGTCATCTCACCAAATTTATGAAAATGAAAAATTAAAAAGTATATAGACAATAGTTTACCTAAAATGTGGAAAACGTTGCAGAAGGAACCGCCTAATTTGAAGTCTAACCTTTTTGCTTTTTACCCTTTTATTTGTCAACAATAAGCACATAGGTCTTGAACTTATAATTAATTGTTTTGAACTTTAGTGGTGACATTATGTTGTAATTACTTGTTTGGAGCTTTGTTAATTAGCTCTATTTGTTTGTATATTTGCTCTTTTTGTTTAGCATATACCTAAATGTGAGAGTTTTTCATTTACACTCCGTGATGGTTCCGTAATGGTGTGATTAGCATAAGTCGTTTTTATATATACGCTCAGAGCACATATATTATCATTTAAGAGGATACATAAATATGTAGACTGATTAATATTTTAGAGTGGATGGCGTTATAATAGATCAGAGAAGACAGAGATGATCTAGAAGGTTGGTCACGGGCGATAGAGCGGAAACACCGCCCCATGCCTTTGTAGCAATGAGACGATAGGGTCAGAAAATGACTAGGTCATTCATGGGGCAACCTTAAATTTTATTTGATCTTTTTAGATTTCTTTTACTAATACTTCATTTAATAAACAATTTAATTTTTTTAACAAATTTTAATATTTAATTGATTATAAAAACGCAAAATACACCATTTTGTTAGCAATTTTTCTTGATGTCCTGACATAAATTTTTATTGAAAACCGAGTTGTTTAAAAAAAAAAACTTTTGGTGTTTCAAACATCCAAACGTCTTTTGCTCGTCCTTGGATTTATTGCAACATATTTTTTAGTGTTGTAAACCCATTTCGCAATTCTTTTTATTATCTTGCCACGACTCTTATATGATCGTTTTGATTCAAATACAAAAACAATGCCTTCTAAATATAAATGTTGACGCTAACATACCGGTAGTAGAAATTTATACTACTTCATATAAAGTCCATAGTTCGTCAAATATTTTTAAAGTTTCTTGACAACACCTAACTACAGAGAAGAACTTGAAGAAAGAAATCGGATGCAGAATATGAAAGAAAGAAATCTGATTCATTCAAAAAACTTGTGATATTCTTTATCAATCTTAGATTTTTCCTGTAAATTCATTAGGAAGGGTCAAGCTTATTTAGACTGATTCTTTATCACTAATATCATAAAGAAGATGTACGAATTCATGATTCATTATATTTTTGAATTTGTTAAGGTTTATGTCTAAACCATAACAGTGCCATCAAAGGGTCAAATGAATATATTCCAAGATTGGAAGAAGGTGAGTTGAATGAAATCAGCTAATTAACAAGAAACACCAATCCACTTATAAGAATCTGATAGAGGCCGTGGTAGGTTAACGGGACAGCCCTGGCTTCCGACATTGGCAATGGTTCTTACAGACATTATATGCGACTCGAATGCTAAAAATATGCACTATGATATGCTTGCTATATAAAGCTTGGGCTCTGTTAATTTCAAGTTTTAACTGAGAAGCGAGCTAATCTTAAGTGCTTTAATGGCGGCTTGACTTACTTACACCACTAGCGGACACAAGTCCATATGAAAAAGTGAAGGACCGAGTTAATGATGTAATAAACACTTACTATTCTACCCAGTTGATATCCAAATCTTTAAGTTTCACCATCCACTTTTCTGTGTCCTGTGAAACATCAGGTTTGGATGGTGCTTTCTCTCCATCATTCGTGTTGTTTCTCGTTCTGTTTGGGTGTCTGACCTTAAGTGACAAAAGACGTGAAACTTCATGCAGGCCGCCCCATTTCTCCAAAGCTCGTGCTATGTCATACCGGCCTACATGAAACATACCATTTAACATTATAATGATTTCAATGCATTAACAGATCTTATGAACATTTAACTCTAGCAAAAGAAAATAGATTCCATATATATTTGTGCCATTGTTTAATCTTATTTGTACCAATTCTGAACGTTTTGGGTTATGTTTTATTTTGACGGGTAAAATCGGTAAAATAAATAAAAAATTGCAGAAATGAATCCGGTCGAAGTCACCCAACTTAAGTTTAGTCAATACGACTTTTAAGTTACTGTATTAAGAATAAAATAAAAACTTAGGGGGCGTTTGGTTGGAAGGAATGGAATGGAATTGAAAAACTAGTATAATTTTCAAGTAAAATTATGTTTGAGTTGGTAATGAAATGTAAAACCTAAAGGAATGTTTCACCTCAAATTCCTTTGGTTGTGGGATTTCAAATTCCCTTTCTAGGTGGAAGGATTTTGAAATCCCACAACCAAAGGAATTTGAGATGAAACATTCCCTTGGGTTTTACATTTCATTACCCACTCAAACATAATTTTACTTGAAAATTATACTAGTTTCTCAATTCCATTCCATTCCTTCCAACCAAACGCCTCCTTAAACTACTAATGTGATAATATAGTTTCTCCAATCATATTTCACACACTAAATGTCTATTAAAAGACTAGACAAAAAGTGTTTTGGGTCAAAATACCTAATGGGAACTCATTTCGACCCGTACCAAAAACTTACACTTCAGCACATACCCAGCTCGCCTGACCCGCCCATTTCGTCACCTTAGTTCACAATGCGCCATGATAACACATTTATGTGAAGGGACAACATATTTCTAGGAGGAGAGCTGGGTTGATGAACTTGTAAAACTAGAAATTTCAAAATAAACAAAGCAATAAGAAATGCAAATTATGGATGTTGCGAGAGGGCGAGATGGAAAAGACGTTGAAATACCTCCACGTTCAAATGATTTTCTGCTGGGCATAAAGGCTGGATCCATCCCCCAACTCTTCTGGAAACGACTAATCTGTTTGGGTGAAAAATAAGAAAATAGTGAGCTTACTGAAAAGAAATCAACATAAAAACTACGGTTAGAAACTAGTGTGGAAGTGAACCGTTCTTCATGCCGCATTTAGTGATTATAATTAACAGTATTTTAACCGTGAACCGGAAACCATGCAGTTTCAACATAGCCATTAAGATCTGTGTAGGAAAAACTGAAAAATATTTTATGCCATAGGAAAATGTAGTTAGTAGAGGTGGAAATATTGACTCATTGCTTTATGAATGGGTCGATTTGGGTTATGTTTGATTTGGCTAAATGGGAAATACTAAAATAACTGAAGAGGATCAAGTGGGTAGAACATGTCAAACCAAAGTGTAGTTTTAACATTTAAAACCTCTTAAATCGTTCTCTTCAAATGTTAAGACTATAATAAAAAAAAAATATATCTTTGTAATCATCTTTAACACACCATCTACAAGGAAATTAAACATTTTGGATAGCAATTCTTTCAGGTCAACCCAAGATGACCCGTTGTGACATGTACTAAAAATTATCTGTTTTGACCCATACCCAATTTAACACGTCCCCTGGCACAACCATTTTGCCGCTTTTAACTAGACTAAACCATGATTTTCTCAAAGTTTAAGATGATCATCTATTCATAAACTGGTGTTAGGACTGTAATAACTAATTGTCATTGTTCAGATTTTATCATTCACTTAAATGGAGAAAGTGGTAAAAGTACACAAACTGACCTCTTCTTTTAAATTCTCAAGCTGATCCCAGTACCCTTTTGGTTTGGGGTCCTTGTAAGCAAGGGAAAGATTCATCAATGAAGCAATTTTTCTGAAGCCCCCCCTTCGCGAGATCGCCTTCTCCATATCAAATCTTC
Organism: Flaveria robusta; assembly: GCA_025506415.1. Classification (NCBI taxonomy): domain Eukaryota; kingdom Viridiplantae; phylum Streptophyta; class Magnoliopsida; order Asterales; family Asteraceae; genus Flaveria; species Flaveria robusta. The sequence continues at coordinate 24,669,107 of CM046471.1, read as the reverse complement.
CATGCTTCCTTAATTGGCTTCTCATTGGCATAAACCCTTCTTGCCCATGTTCTGAAATGAATTTCAGGAGCTCAGTTTTAAGTACTTCAATATCCTTATGCAACCCAACAACCCGGTGTCTTCTTCTAGAAGGATTTTCATCCTTCCCTTTTAATGATTGTCTTGATGAACCCTCATTCCCAACATCACTAGTATGCCTGAGATTGGATCTAATATCATTATTTCTTGTGTGCAATGCATCATTACATGCTTCAACATACGTTTTTGCTTCCTTTTTCTCGATATAATCACGAATTGCACACAAGTTTGAAGGAAGGTCTTCATAAATGACCTAATTTTATACAATGGAATCAAGATTAAAAACAATGAATAGAAATGGAATCAGAATTTTAACGGATATAGAAAACACATGTTCCTGAGTTACTTGACATAAGCTAATTTCAGTGAAAGCCAGCCACAACTAGAAGCAATGATTCAATTAACCATAAAGAGATTTACTTACATACTACAATATTTAGGATCTAATATGAATTCTAACATATTATTCTCCACGAATGACACAAAGGCTTAGGGCAGGGCAAGTTACCACTTACCACTAGAAGTGGCGGTTTCAGCCCATTTTCATTTGAATCAGTAGATTTGAGGTTTAGGTTGGTCAAATAAAAAAAGCTATTTCGGAAAAGAGTTCTCAAGGCTGACATTAACCCCAAACCTATTTCTGATGCTTACAACCTCCTAAATTGTAATTAGCACCCTAATCATTTATAGACAATTAAAAAATTGACTAAAAAGTGTTGGCTTGTCAGACCGCTTGAAGTTTAGCTAAAATATGTCCAGCTTCAACCCGTTGATTGACCCACTCGTGTTGCCACTCCTAGTTACACTACACTGAACCAAAGAAGCTTCAACAAAACAAGATAGCTCACCTCTTCCATGATGGCCTCAGAGAGCAACGCACCTGGATGCATCTTTGACTCCACACTGTATTTCAATAGTGTATGGTGATTCCCAAGTTGTTCAAGTAGCCATCTCCCCTTAAAGGAATCAAAATCGCCTTCAACTTGCTCGAAGGTTATTTCTTGCTCAAGGTATTCACACAAATCTAGGACAACACGTGCATGAAGTACCATGTACAGTAATCCCTTGCATCCTTCCTGCATGATGCAAAATTGAAGCAATAAATTTTTTTTTTTATCTGTGCTTCAGAATTTGTCTACCATTTTATCATAAAAACTTTCTGATTGAATCAGCTTAAGTAAACAACACACGATCCAACGGGTGCACCTAATATACATAAGAACATTGTCAACATATACGTGACCTATAAAGGAAAACCAAAAATACCTGCAGAATCCGAACTTTGTTGTTATCTCGTGCTAAAACCTTGCTAATAGCTAAATTTGGAACTATCCTGCCAAATAGTTTGCCCCGAACAGACATCAGGATGACAAACATAGTATTTTAAGAAACAACAACCATATAACAATTCTAAGTGCATAAACTTAACAAAAACTCTAGCATTATATCTCTTAGCCACAGTAAAGATGGTGTCTCTGTTTTCTCTTCCATCTACCAGAAAAGTACCCATTTCCCAACTGAATATTTTAACTGATTGTCATCTAGATCAGCATGATGTCTATAAAGTAATAAGCTTCCTATCTAGTGAAAACACCCATTCACAATACAAAATAGAAAGAAAAAGCAGTGGCTGTGATGGTGAACTGCAAAAGTATAGTGATTTCAACACGGATAGTAAAAACCAACACATATAGCAAAATGTACACATACAGAAACTTGTAGAAGTGAAAGATATGCTACTTACTCTGGAAGGGTCTCATATGAAGTCAAAGCGTTCCACACTTCACGAACAGGAGCTTTCACAGTTATGCTAGCAAAAACACATCGGTGAACGCCTCCATTTTCCTTCAATGTAAAGTTATTACTAAAGATAGCAACATACTAACTTCTCCAACCTCAGAAAGACGGAGCACAATATACAACTTAATAAAGTGGTGCCGTGGTGGTAATTTCAACCCATGTATTTAAGAATGGGTAGATAGGGTAAAGTTTATCTCTAACAAGTCAAATTGATAAAATATGAAAATAACTAGATAGAAGACGAGTCAAACATATAAAAAGTCACTCAAAGTGTAGTTTTAATACTCTTAAATCATTCTAAAAGGATATAGAATATTCCTGAAAAGTATATATTTTCTAATCATATCACTCATAAACAATTTAACATTTTCGGATAGAAAGTGTTTCAGGTCAATCCAACAAGACCCAACTGCTTTACCTGTTTCAACCCTAACCAAACTATTACCCATTTGGACTATTACCCAACCCCATACGTTTTTCCATATCTACTAATAATAGCTAGTCATTTACCAAAAGGCCATCAAATCTTCGAAGATGAATTTCATCCACCTTGCAAGGGCTATCAATCTGGCAAGTTTTGCCAAACACTCCCCATTTATTGTTTACTTCAATAGTATGTTTGGAAGCTATAGCAGGGATATTCTTATCTATGGTGGTGGAAGCTACAGATCGTGTAGTCGAATTAACTTCTGTACTTGTATTCTCATTTCCTTCAAAGTTTTTCTCGGACATGCGTGCTATAGCTTGAAGATTCACAGGGAGGTCAGATCGAATAATTCTCTCCATGAATATTGCGGGAATGTTGAAGTTTGGTATTACATTAACTTCATAAGACAGAATTGCTGTTGAAGGCCTGCAACCAACAGAATTGCTTATTTAATGACTTTACTGCTAGTAGAAAGACCTTAATATACAGACATAGTACACGAGGTTATACAATTTGGTGATAGGTTTTCTTTCCGTTTCATTAATATCTGATCAAACATTGATTATATTAGAAAGATTTTAAGTTGTTAGTTTGGTTTAAAAATGTTAGCTTTAGCCCACACATGTATTGATTTTTAATCATGATCACACAAGGTATATGACTTTCTCTGTTAAAGTGGCAAAAAAATTAAATCAAAACAGAACTTCCTAGAAGCAAAGATCAAGCAGAGTTTTCAAAACTATAAAAAAGAAAGATATATATGTTTGCTGTGTACAGACTACATATATGTCAAAACTAATAGTTTCCAACTTTCCATCATTTTATTCACTTAATAAAGTTTTCAGAGAAGTATGAAAAGACATCAATTACATGAGATCTCAATTATAATAATATATCTTCAGCAGAAAATAGCAGCTTAAGTGCTTAAGCTAGAAGTCAGTTTCAGTCCAATAGTCAGGCACGAAAACTGTACTAGCTAAACACACAGCATAAAAGCAAAATACAACCTAATTTAGCTAGGAAACGGTGTCTTAACAGTTTGCAATATTTGTTTTAGGCATAACTAGAATATGAATTTACCTTCTCCCTGATTTGACAGACCATTTGCCTTCAAATTTCTTAAAATCTCCATCAACCATAGAGAAGTGGAGTTCACGACCATTAGCCTGAACTATGAGAAATTTTGCAGTTAGCATTTGCATCAGATGGATGCCTGTATCATTATGTAGTCTCCAGATATCAATCTGATTGGTGCATATTTTAAAATACAGTAATTTATAAACCAACATCTTAGCAACAATTCGCTTGACACTCCATTGTACATTACCTATCAGGTGCATATACTTGATTTTAGTCACATGTCAAACCAAAAGGAAACCGAAAGATTAAGAGTCAGGTACTTCTATTGTGTCCATCCACAGGTAATACTTTTGTAGATTGTTCATAGTTACAGAAAATGTTATAACTGATACTTGGAATGATGAAGTCCATAAAGAGCCAGGCTAACGAAAGCAATCTGCTGACAGTATATCTCTACTGATCTTATAGCCTGATGATATTACTACTTATACTCACTGTCCACTGAACCTGTATCCATGTATGTTGTTTAATGGGGTGCATATCTGCACAATACAAAGCTTGAGTATCCTTCAGAGTTTCTTATTGTCTCATTGACCTTCAAATTGATAAATCAAAGGTTGAGCATACTCTTTTTCTAAATTAAAATGTACTTCTGTTATCCAAATATCCAATACACTTCATCTTTTTAAGTCAGCCATTCTTACAGTTATCTATTAAAATCAAATGACACTTACTGAGTTTGGAAATTCTTGGAGATCTAAAACAACACGAGCTTCAATATGCCAATATAGTGCCCTCTGCAAGCCTCTCTGTTCCAACCATATTCGCCCTGGATGAGCGCAAGGAATTCTTGCACTAACCAAAACAACACCATGTATCAGTATATAATTTCAAAATTAACACTGAGAATTTCCGCATCAACAACTTCGATTCTATAATTATCAAGATACAGTTTCAAAATCAGCATTAACGGCTTCTGGCTAACTTAATAGTTAATACAGTTAATTCAATTTTCAAAGACAATAACATTTCAATTCGAAACAATTGAAAATCGCAAGGAGTAAGAGTAAAGTGATGCAATACCTAAAAATTAGATTGGGGATGAAATCAGCAAGCCTCTCATAATCCGTAAGAACCTTCCACACGTAATCAACATCCGCATCCACTTCAACCTCCGATTTCACACGACGCTCTCTCCACGATATCACCTCCACTTCACATTTCACCTTCCTCTTTCTCCCACCTTCTTCATACAACACCACTTCCTCAGCACTTATCCCGTTAATAGCCCCATTCATCGCATTCTTACACACGAATTTACCGGAATTACAACCTCCAATCGAATTGAAATTCTCATTCGAAAATTTGAACGAACGTCGTGTACTATTAGTAGTAGTAATTGCTGTTGTACAGTGAATGTTGTTTCTCCGACTCGTTTTCCGGCGAATTTTGCAGGATGAAGAGTGTTGTGGCTTGCCGGAACTATTTCCGACGCCGTGGATGTCGACGGAGAGACGGTGGTGACGGTGGCCGGAGTATAGAGCTTGATCGGAGACGATCATTGTGTGTGTGTGTGTGTGTGTGTGAGATTGAAGATGAGAAAATGAGCGGGTGAAAGCTTCTCGTGATTACGGTTGTGGATAAATATTTCTATTTTGGCCCCTTAACTATATATGAATTGTCATTTTAAGGTTTTTACATTCTTTTGATATTGGAAAATTGTCTTTTGGCCACTTAACTATATATAAATTGTCATTTTAAGGTTTTTACATTCTATAGATATTGAAAAAGGGTTAGGCTATACATACCCCTCTCTATTACTTGTCATACTCTTCCATCAAAAACAAATTTCAAAACTTGTCATATTTTACCCTAAAATTTTTGTTTAGTTTAGAAATAAGTTTTTTTCCCCTAAAAAGAGTTCCAAAAACACTTTTTATATAATGATATAAAAACATATTTAAAAGTAAAAAAAATATATTTTAGAATTAGAAAAAAATAAATATAAACATTTCTGAAGTTAGAAAAAAACTTTCAATAAAAGTTAAAAAATATATTTTAGAATTAGAAATAGTCATAAATGAACCGAATTCAACCAACTAAACCGATTTATTTGGTTTGGTTATCCAATTTAACCTATTAAACCCTTTTATTATTTGATTTATACAGATAACTGAACCGAAAAAGCAGAATTTTGGGTAATCGTTAACCGAAACAAAAACCGAATACATGATTTTATTCGATTTTTTCAGTTACACATACGGTTCAGTTTTCAGTTATTATCAATGTTTGGCTTTTTTGAACATTCATAATTACTACAATTAAAAATAATAAAAAACAAAAAATAATAAATGAATAAATAAATAAAACTTAAAATTTTTTAGTTTAACATATTTAAGGGGTGATATCATAAATAAAAAAACATATAACTAAAAGTTAACTATTTTAAAAAGTTAAAAGGATGGGATATAACAAGTAAAAATAGTTTAGAGTGGGGTATGTATAGCACCACCCATTGAAAAATTGCGGTCTCCACTGGATTGGATTAAATATTTTTTTACTCCAATGAAATAATAATTAGAGTGGACATATGTTAATATTATATTTCTTTTCATTAATTTTTTTTAATTTTCTTTTATATTAATTACTAATAATATTATTTAACTTTTTAAGATTAAAAATATTTTTTAAATAAAATAAAAATATTTTTTAATGTTATTCCTAAATAAATATTTTTTTCTAAAACAAATTTTTTTTCTAAAACATCAAACTTATTTTAAAATCCGAAATATTTTAAAAATGTTGTTTTTATAAAGTAATTTTTTATAAATAAAAATAATTAAAATTGAGAGGTATAATAAAAAAAACTTAAAAAACAATTTTAAAATGGTTTATTTTGAAACAAAATATTTAATTTTTTAAAAAAAATAAAAGAAGTTGAAAAACAAAAGTTTAAAAACTTTATATTATTGTTTCATTATTTAATGTCCTTACAAATACATAATTTTAATTATATTTTATCTTACAATATCATTTAATAACTATTTAATTTATAGTATATTTTATATTACATTTATTTAACCGTGTTATACACGAGTTCATTAAAACTAGTTTAATAATAAATAGGTAATAAGTACAAATAATTTCTTTTTTTTACTTTAAGTTAATTACTAGATATAACGTTCTAGGCATGCATATATAAGCAGTTAAAGAAGCGTAAAATTAAAAAAAATATGTAACTATAAAGCTTACACATAAACGTACAAAATATTAAAAGATCTAGGGATGAGCAGGTATTGGGCCAATCCTAGAAATACGACCACAAAACTAGACTTGTCCGCCCGACCCGAGTTTACCAACGACTTGTGTGGTCCTCGATCCTAATTTGGAGAGAAATTGATCACGCTCTGGCCAGTGAAAATCTTGTTAAAATCTGACTAACCTGACCCAACCTGAGTTTGATTAAAAAAACCTAAAATATTAAGTGTACGTGGAAAACAAACAGCATATTTCTTTTTTATCAGTTTCAACATAGTTCCTCGACATCTCAAGGTTCGAAAAACATCATCTTGAGCATCGGCTTTGTTATCGTTAATTCATTCAAGAGTTATTCGTCTTCATCCATTGTTGGGTTCATCGTCGATGCAATAATTTTTTTATGCCGAAAGTATATGTGTATATATGACAGAATGTATATGTATTATGTGTGTAATATAATCGTCTTCGTATTTGTAATTTGTATGTATGTGTAGAAAGTTTGTATTTATGTGTGCGTATATAAGGAAGAAAGTTTGTATTTATAGTCCTACGGTTTGCTTTTGATGCGGTTGTAGTTCTGGGCTACTTTGGTTCAACCCATTGCTCACTCCTATTTTAAAGAAATACAAATTGTCAAGAAAATAGTCTTATAAATATATTAGATTAGAAACTCAAGTATTATATAAGTTGAATAGACCTAACCTGTTAAAATCATTATTTTTTCTTGAAACTTTTATAATTCCTTTCTTGAGTTTTATTTTTTGTTTAAAAATTTGTTTAACATTAAATTATTATATATACAGAGAAACTAGTTTTTAGAATATAAAAATTAAAAATCATAATAAATTATATTCTTATTTTGAAAAAATCTCAACTATAATAGGTCATGTTTCTAGATAGTAAATCAAACTAATTGATCAATTACAGATACAAATTTTATAAAAAAAATGGAAGTTTATAGTAATACTGATAAAATGTTTAGTATGAATTATTATCAATCAATAAATAATAGTTTAAATTATTAGAATTTTGTATTTTTAGCCAAATTTGTATTTTTCATGTTTTACTTGATTACAAGTAAACACAAATTATGTATGAACATGATATTATGACCACACAACTACATAGTTGTCAATTGATAAAAGTTTAACTTAAAATTGGTTCAAACCATCAAGCCTGTAATGAAAAACCATATTGGTTGGTTCATCCAGTTCAACCAATTAAGCCGGTCCGATTTGTGTTTTTCCATCCAACCAAACCATTTTGGTTCAACCAATTAACCCATGGGTAGTTAGTCTAAACTCTATTAGAGGATAGTGTGTTGTGGTGGTGTTATACGGAAGCTATTTATGTTCTATTATATTGTCATGCGAATTAAGTAAAGTGATTCTGATCTTGTAAAGCAATAAAATATATCAAGAATTATACATGTTTTAAATAATATTTTGATTCTTGTCATATTTGTGTTTCCATAGTTCATGTGAGCCTATTTGATTGTTAATTCTATAGCCTTTTAGGCTTTGGGGTGCTCAATTGTTGCGTGTTCTAGATTTTTGAAAGTGATATCATAGTAGAGGTGTTAAATAGACCGTGCTTACAGGTTGACAAATACAACCTAATATGAACTTAAAAATTTATCACAAAATCAAAAATCATGCAGGATACATAACCCGAAAATGACATGAATATTCACAGGTTGAGACGAACATCGCTCGTTTAACCCTAATTTATTAAAAATTAGTTTTAAGTTATAAAATCTTATTTCAGTTTATAATTTAAAATCGACATAGAAAAAACACCAATTTAAAATTGCATTAAAAAAAATTCATCATTTTAGTTTAGGAGATACAACATATACTTCTTAAAAAGATAAAAAAGATTAAATAAATAAATAGGTTAAACATGTGCATTTACGGGTTCGACCAGAAACTGATCATTCTTTTTTAAGTTCCAAGTAGAATGTATAATACGCGAATTTTGAATGACACCAATCTTTTTTTACGACTTTACACCATTGTTTTTTGGGAAAAAAAAATCTGATCCCAATTGCCTATTGATTTTAAATAAACCTGTAAGTTAAAAAAAGTAATTAATAAGTTATATAAAAGCTTAGATATATACTTTTGTGTTAGTTGTGTAGATTGTTTGGAAAACCTTTTCTAAAAGAAAGTGATCATTCTAATTATTTATAAATTATTTATAAATTGGTTATGATAATTACGACCAATGGTGGTTGCCGGTGGTGATAGTGGTTGCCGTTGGTGGTGGTGGCTGGTGGCTGGTGGTTGGCATCAGTAATGGTGGGTGGTGGTGGTGGTGGTTATGGTGCTAGGGCAGCTGGTCGTAATTGGTGGTGGTGGTCGCTGGTGGTTGCCGATGACGGTGGTTGGCGATGGTGGTGGCCGGTGGTTGGTAGCGATGGTGGTGGTGGCCGGCGGTGGTTGTCGGTGGTGGTGGTGGTTACCAGTCGTGATGGTGGTCGTGGTGGTTGTCGGTGGTGGTGTCTAGTGGTGATGGTTGCGGTGGCGACCGATCTTTGTGGCCAGGTGGTGGTGTTCGGTGGTGATGGTGGCGGTGGTGGTGGTCGGTGGCGACCAATCTTGGCGGCCGATGGTGATGGTGGTGGTGGCTGTGGCGGTCGGTGGTGGTCGTGTCTAGTGGTGGTGATCGCTGACGATCGATCTTGGTGACCCAGTGGTGGTTGTTGTGATGTGTGGGTGGTGTTGGTGATTAAGTATGAAAGAATAAATGAAATGGAAAAAAAAAAAAGATGAAAGGAATGAATTTGAAAGAATGAAATCAACTTTGTAATACTTCATTCCATTAACTTCAACAACCAAACATGATTTTTTTTTTTTATGCTCAATAATTAATTCCATTACGCCCCTGTAATAGAAGTTCATTCCTTAAATACCTTCCTAATCAGTAATTTGATGTATCAAACACTACCCTAGTTATTTAGATCGCATTTTGCAATTTATATCAAGTCAACATAGGGATAAGTTTGTTTGTAATTTAGCATAAACACACACATGTATACATTTTAAAATGAGTGGATAAATTATACATATATATATATATATATATATATATATATATATATTATCTTTTGGATTGTTAAGATTCGGATGAACGAAATAAAAAAACCCGAGTTATTCAAACCATGCATATTTTGGCAATTTAAGTCAACATAGGCATACGTTTGTTTGTAATTTAGAGTAAACACACATATATATACATGCTAAAATGAGTGGATGAATTAAAAAAATGTATTTTACCTTTTGGGTTGTTAAGATTCGTAATGACATAAAGAAAACCCAAGTTATTCAAAACGTGTTTGGCAATTTATATCAAGTCAACATAGGTATACGTTTGTTTATAATTTAGAGTACACACATAGACACATACACACATATATACATGTTATAATTCGTGGATAAATAAAAAAAATGTATGTTATATCATAAGAACCTATTACTTGTTGACTTACATAAAATATTGATACGGTATTAACCAACAAGATCATTTAAATCACAACTTGTAGCGAACATATGGTTTTCAAGAGATTATAGGAGGAAAAAAAATATGGTTTACTCTAGTGCAAGAGAAGTCGGGACCGATGTATCTAACCATTTAAAAATGGATAACCACATCTTTTTTGTAACTTTACATCCACCAATAATATGAGCCACCGATTCAATCTTGTCATCACAAACAGGACACAACACTGAAGGAACATCGATATCCCTATCCATCAAAATTGATTTAACTGGTATAATTCATATTAAAACTAGTTATGCAATGAATTTAAAAAGAAATAAAGTTTAAATATAAATTGGAATAATAAAATTGAACTTATAAAGTTTTGGATTAGTATTTATGTTGAAAATTTCAACTTAACACATGTGCATCTTTACTCCGTTAGGATATTTGTTCTCTACTTTAATTTAGTAAAAGCAACTAGTTTCTACTTAATTAGTTCATTAATTCCCACGCAAGGATCGAGGAGGTGTTTTTAATGTAAAAAAGTTCAAAATGGCAAGATATTTGAATCCAAATCCTTGGGTTATATTTTTTCAGTAACAATCTAATTTAAATATTTTTTTTGAACGGTAAATGTACGATCTTGCTTTGGAGGATAGGTGTTATCTTAATCGGGCATACCTATCCGCTGGGACCACGCCTCCAACCCCCTCAGTAGGAAACTCAATGCTGGAAAAATCATTTGCTCAACTCTGAACATATTGCTCAAAATGATACTTGAACCCATAACATTTTTCATATTTACATGTCATGAGTATTTCAGTTTAATTAGTTGGGCTAAGGATCATTGGTATCTAATTTACACCTATGACTACATTATTGTCTACTACACAACTTAAACCATTTAATTCTAAAGAAGGAACATTATTTTATACATCAAGATATCATCAAACTAAAGTACTTTTACACAATTTTACACATCATGGGTTTACACGATCGTTATATTGTTAGGTTAACACATCTTATTTATATTTGTTTTTATCTATACGGGTTTAGTAATCAATAGCACTACATATTTAATTATAAATTTGTTACATATAAATAATCTAAATTACAAGAAAATGTTTATATATAGATTTGTTTATAAACCTGATTTTAATTCTTTTTCCTAAACTTTAACATGATACGCACAAACAGTTTAAATTATGACATACAACAAACTTTTTAAAAAAATTACAAGATACATGGATTAAAAATCCAACCAATGAACCGGTTAGGTTGAAGCTGGCCTGACACGTTCAGCTAAACGTGTTCACAGGTTAGACCTAAAACTGGCCTGACCTGTTAAAACAAACCCAAACCTAAACTCAAAATTCTTATGTTAGACTGGCTTCATGTTTTCATGTCGTGCACGATGTTGAGAAATTGTAAACCAAAAGGTTTCATGCTTGATGGTTTGGTTTTAACACTTTAAACTGACCACTATGAATTTTTCATAACCGCTACTTAGTATTATCTTTTTCTTTTAAAAAAAATTGACAAAGTACTACACATAAATATTGTTAAATCAGTTTATGACACTCAAAAATAAATAGTCTTTCTCCCTCCCTCAATCTAACCATTTCCATTGTGTGCATCCTTTGTTTTTCTCACTAACTCATTCTCCATGGCTTCATCATGTTTATTGAAATCCAACAAATTCATCATGCAAAGTCTCAAATCAAACAAGTATATCATGTTAAACATTATCAATCACACTTCTTACGATAGCAATTCGCGGTTTTCTCATCGTCTTCTTCATTGGATTTCGTCTCCACCACTACCAAACCGCACGAGTTGTTTCGCATCGGTGTGTGGTGAAAGACGGTTGCATACTGCTACCATTCAGGTGGGTACTTGATAATATCTTGATCATTGCAGTTTGCAATATATGAATGTGTTTGTGTATACTTGATCAACTTGAATTGTATTTGCATGGTTTAAGATTAAAATGTTAACTTTGAAAGGTTTGAATCCGGCCAGTTTCTATGAAGCGTTTAGTTACACGCGCAACCTGTGTTTTACCTGGTATGTCTAAATATAGACCAAAGTGAAAGGTTTGAATCCAGCCTTTGTGAAGCCTTTAACTCCACTTGTATGGCGCAAGCTGTGTTTTACTTGGTATATGGCCAACTAAAATGTTAACCATAAAAAGGTGTGAATCCATAATCTCTTTAACAACATTTTCAGAATCGAATCTGACAGTAAACTAGTAAGACACCAGTGAACTGATCGGAATAGATATAAAAACCATATGATGTTAAATATAATATAAAATTATTTATATTATATATCCAATAGAAAATGAAATATGATAATACTATATGTTTTAACGTGCATTTGTACTTTTAACAAAATATGAACACTTAAATAACTAAAGTATGAATTAGTGAATGCTATATGAAATAAAAAGTAAGATTTTGGAGGAAAATAATAAAAACTAATTTAAATCCGATCCGACCAGTAAAAGGGTGTTTCAAATGGAAACAATCCAAATAGGCTTAACTAGACCGGTTCCGGGTCCAACCACCGAGCGAGTTCTAAAAGTACCACCCTTGAAGACCACTTGTTTGGCGCAAGTTGTATGTCTTACCCGGTCCAATTGGTTAGCAGGTTACTGACAGGTTATGAATTCTCACGTTCTCACGGTTGTAAAGAAAGGCTGAAAATATTGGCCATTATTATGTTGTTTAAATGCACATATTAGTCCTTAATGATACATCCATCTTTATGCAGTTGACTACTGAAGTACCTTCACAACAAGAACTAGATTTTCCAGGTGGAAAAGTTAAGTTCACCCCGAAACGGATATTCACATCGGGTTCTAACGAAGAAAGGGCTCATTGTTATCGAGTTCTTGACGAAGACGGCCTGCTAATCATAGATAGTGACTCAATCGCGGTAAGTGGGACTTCTTCCTCTTCTTGTTTTTTTATTAAGTTTATAAAGTAATTACGCGCGAAATGATCTTGTGGATTTTGAATATAAAGATGAGCAAAGAACTTGCTGTCAAGATGTATACAAACATGGTAACACTACAAGTTATGGATACTATTTTCTACGAAGCACAAAGACAAGGAAGAATATCTTTCTATATGAGCACAATAGGTGAGGAAGCAATCAACATAGCATCAGCAGCGGCTCTTAGTAACAACGATTTTGTCTTTCCTCAGGTTACTTTAATTTTCTATAAGATGTGTGCTCTTTTTCCTTATTTTTATAAGTTTAGAATTGTTAAGACTTTTATTTTATGCGATATGAAAGTATTTAAGTATTGGGTTGTACCGTCTAAAATGTATTGCGACTGGGTTGGCTTGTTTAAAAGTGTGTTTTTTAAATAAAAAATCTAGTTTTCAATTTTTATAATATTTTTTTAATTTGGAAATGCTTTAATAATATAATTACTATATATATATATATATATATACACATTATTTTTATTTATTATAAGAAAGAGGCGGGAAAACAAAAATAAAAAAACCTAATATGTTGACATGTGTCATATCAAAATCTTATTTTATTATAGATACTAGCTTTAGTAAACCCGTGTATTACACGGGTTGAATGAATTAAATATAATAAAAATTATTAATTATAAAACGATATTTTAAGATAAAATATGATTACGTATAACTAAGGACTATAAATAATAAAACAACTATATCAACTTTTTAAACTTGTTTTAATTTATTTTAATAAAAAATAAACATTTTGTTTAAAACCAAATTGCTTTAAAATGTCATTTTTAAGAGTTTTCTTATTATAACTCCCAATTTTTATTATTTTTTGTTTATAAAATAGTTAATTTTTAGAAGCACCCAGTTTCAAATATTCTGCATTTTTATTAAGTTTGATGTTTTAGAAAAATTCTTTTTAAAAAAAATTGTTTCCTTATAAAATACATTAATAAAAAGATCTATTTATTAATTTTTTCAAAAACTATTTTTAATCTAAAAGATAGTTAATTAATATTATTAGTAATTAATATAATTATTAAATAGGAGAGAGAAGCGGGAAAATTTTTATGAGGATGAATGTGATGATGTCACATGTCATTTTTATTTACTTTGTTATTAGAATAGGTAGATTAGATAATAGATAATAGATTGGGTCCCAATAGTTTAACTCATTTATTAGTACCTATGTACAACCATTTATGACTCATTTAACATATTTACAACCTGATTACAACATGTCAATCTGTTGAACTCGTCTAGATAAAAAGGTTACATGAGTCATGCTTAGTTACTTGATTTTAAATGTATTCGTGAAGAACAAGGTATACATAGAATAGGAGCCAACAAAAGAGAACCAACAAACATAACAAATATGCTTTAATGGTTCAGGTTAGGTCATGTCTTGGACACAAAACAATATACAAGTCATGTTCAGGTTCATGAATTTAACCTCCCAAGTCAATCCGATTAACACCCCTAACTATTTCTTGATTTGTTAGAAGTTAGTTTTATATTTCTTGTTTATTCTTGAATGAGCCTTTCTTAACACTTGATACAAAATCTTTCAACTAAACTTAAAGCTTTGATTAATATACAAAATGTGATTCTAAAAAACAGTACCGCGAGCCTGGAGTTCTACTATGGAGAGGATTCACTTTACAAGAATTTGCAAATCAATTATTCGGAAACAAATATGACTATGGAAAAGGAAGGCAGATGCCCGTTCATTACGGGTCTAAAATGCACAATTACGTTACAATCTCATCACCTCTCGCGTACGTCATCACCTTTACTTGCCATATGCTAGTTTTCAACAATTATATGACATATTTTCGGTTTGATGTACCCCAGAACACAAATTCCACAAGCAGTTGGTGCTGCATATTACATGAAGATAGAACAACAAGATTTATGCACGATCACTTATTTTGGTGACGGGAGCAGTAGTATGGTAGATATGATTATATGAACATTTTTTTTTAAATTTACATCATGCCATTATTACAGTTGAAATTTGATTATTCAAATTTTGTTACACCAACTGATGACAGGGAGATTGTCATGCTGGTTTGAACTTTTCTGCGGTTATGAAGGTCCCGATGATTTTTTTTTGCAGAAACAATGGATGGGCCATTAGTACTCCCATTAGTGATCAGTTTGCAAGTATATATGTGTTTTCTTCATGTCCTTTGACTTTTTCTGCTTGTGTATTCATTCTTGAATTGTTGACTTTTGCTGCATTTGGTCAACTATAGGTGATGGTATTGTTGTTCGAGGGAATGCGTATGGCATTCCTAGCATTCGAGTAGATGGTAATGACGTTCTTGCTGTCTATTCTGCCATGTATGAGGCACGTAAAATGGCTATTGAAAAACAAACACCTGTTTTGATTGAGGTTTGATCACTTTAATGTATTAATGTTCTTTTCGTTTGCTTTTTCCTTAACATAGTTTTCCTTTACTTTCACTTTGACTTTAAATTTGATGTTGACTTTGAATTTGACTTTGGTAGGCGCTCACATACAGAGTAGGACACCATTCCACATCAGATGACTCTACCAAGTATCGTGCAGTTGATGAAATTGATTGGTGGAGACATGATCAAAACCCTGTCAAGAGGTTTAGAAATTGGATAGAAAACAATGGCTGGTGGAGCGATGAGGCTGAATCACAACATCGAAACACCATAAGGAAGCAGGTAAAACCTTTATGTTTGACATGATAGGGTTTGTATCATTACAAAACCACTTTTGATTACAAAATCAATAGAATATTGATTTACATAAATATCAATTAAGAATCATTAATATACATAAATGTAAAGCAACGCTTGTGATAGAACCATGAATTTACATAAATGTAAATTACAAACTATTGATTTATTTAAATTTAAAGCAAGACTGGTGAAATTTAGTTATTTCATATAATTTACTTACTATTTATGTCTAACATATACACATATGTAAAACAACTTAATTGTCAACAGACTTAATTTACATTTATATAAATAAATGGTTCTCATGATTTTTGAGATAAAAAGTGATATGTAATGATCTTCTCCGGACATGATAATACACTTATATTTTTAGTAATATTATCGTTGAAGTCACACATGACACACCCAAACATTACTAAATCTAACATCATTCTCCCAATATTTCAAAATAAATATGCACACTGACTTTGATGTCAACTCATTTGCTTTTCGATTTGGAAATATGTTTTAAATTACATTAACAAGCTTCCTGTTTTATACGCTCAAAAGTCAAACATTGACTTCTCTTTGACTAATATATTTGACTTGTATTTATCTAACTTGTGTAACCAATGATGCTCTTAGCTAGCCCAAGCAATTCAAGTTGCAGAGCGGTTAGAAAAGCCTCCAGTCGCAGACATTTTCAACGATATATATGATGTCCCCCCAAAAAACCTAAACGAGCAGGAAGCTTCTTTGCGAAAAGAAATCAAGAAACGCGCACATGAATATCCCTCTGACGTTCCACTTTAAGCAATCTACACATCGTGTATGCATCACATTAGTATGTGACCCATTTATGGGTTTAAATCATTGTCATTTTTTAATAATTTTAACCTTCTAGCTAAGGTCATTAATAATTTGAATCTTACACGATGATTAGTTCGTGTTAAATGTTTTCGATGGAAGGTGTTTGAAGTAAATGCATGGCTCTTTCTTCACTTGCTTGCATAAAAATGTTGAGATTTATTTTGAAAATGTTTGAAGTAATTATCACCCAAGGATGTTTGAAAAGCTGTGTTGATACAATGTGTGAATATAAGGGTGTGTCTAGTGTGCCGAATTCAATGGTAATAGAATTTGAATTCAATTTCTTAATATATCTTGTTCATATAATTTGTTAGAATTAAAATTAAAATTTCATTCTTAATATGCTTCGTTTGTAGAATTTGTTGGAATTAAAATTTGAATTTTATTCTTAACGTTTTTGTTAAAAATTAATAAAATTGAAGTTGAATTTTATTCACTTGAATTTGTAAAAGCACTTAACATCCTAAATTACCTAAATTGCGAAGAAATTCAAAGGAATCGAAATCTTCAACCACTTACTTAGGTTAGGTCCAGTACCCCTTTCATTGCCTCCACCCTATTGCCGCCTTAACCGTCACTTGCCACCTCCACCACCCCCTACTATTGCCAGTTGTTTTAATTTTTGGTACGGTAATGTAAATTTTTTAACATATATAGAGTTCGCCCCCTTAAAATATACTTTCCCCCCGCCCCCTATGATGTGGTTCAAGCTCTGCCACTGATCAAATACCACCATTGCAAAAGCATTATTTCATCAAATCAAATGGAAAAGAGCGTCATCACAAAATGCAAAGACTATGCTCATGGGAAATTGTTTGTTTGTTTCCTAAATGGCCACTTCGCCTTATAGATAAAGTGCTACCTTTTGTTGAATTTACAGTTTATAACACCTTCATACGAAGATTCTTTTTTACATATATTTCATAGGTTATAAAACTTGAATTGTTTTATAAAAGTGTTACGTAAATCTATATAAGATGAATATTTTTGTGAATTACTTTTAGAGTAATCCTATGTTTTTTTCAACACAATTCAATTACCCTTTTTTAAATCAAGTCCTGAAGACGTATGAACCAAGTATGCATATTGTTTACTTTTCTTTTATTTAACATATATTTTTTTTAATTTTTAATTTGACAAATGTACAATTCTGTTTCGAAAAATATGTGTTATCTTAATCGGACCTATCTATACATTTTTCAGTCGGGACTGCACCCCCAACTTAGAGCATTTTTACTTTAAGAAGTGTTTATTTTCTAAAGTGTACTTATAGACTAATATTATGTTATCTCTTCTCTATCACACTTTATATTCTTCAAATATAGACATTTCTAAAAACATTCATACTAGCTTTCTCATCTCTATCTCTTATAATTAATAAAAAAATCATCATCTCGTTAAAATTTTATTTATTTTCTGAAAGTCTCCCATAACAACTTCCACATATCTATTCTTGTTTAATTAACACTTAATTATTTATTTTTTATTATTTTTTCTTTTTTTTCTACTAATAATCACTTATAAAAATAATAAAATAATAGATTTGAAGGATGGTATGATGACCTCAAATAGAGGGGTGATTGTTGTTTCCCTTAAATTTATAAGGAATGGACATAAAATTATTACTTATTTTTTATGTTTTTTTATAATTTAAAAATAAAGATATAAATAAGGATGATGATGTGAATGCTCTAAGACAACGTAGTGAAGGTTCAGGTTGTTACTTTCGTCCTACTCGTTTCACCCTAGCAATGGCGTTACTAATGGCTACCGTTTATGTTTCTTTGATATTGTATTCTTGTGTTGTTTACTTTTGTTTTTCTATTTGCCACCTAGTCACCACATAGGATGGTTTATTTGTTTTGTAGTAATAAGAATATATGTTCTTGTATCAGGATGTTTCTAAAAATTTGTTTTAACAATCTTTTCAGTAAATGCTTTTGATTAAGATATTTATCCAAAATTATCAAGTAGTCATTCACTCATTCATGTAAAGTATCAACTATCAAGTTTAATATTAGGCGTTTCTTTTTTTTTTTTTTCTTTTTTGCGCGCACACGTTACTACGTGTGTGTAAAATAGCAAGTTTAATATTAGGTGTTTTTAGTTATATAAACAAATGTAATCCGCTAGTTATTTAAAAAGGTCACTGAACTACTTAAGGAATGAATTACCTAACTCAACTAATTTTTTTTTATATTTTATCATGTAGTACTCCACTACTCCCACATGCTACCACCTTTTTAATAATTATTTTCAAAACCTTTTTTAAATGAAAGTGATCATTCCAATTTGTATATTATTTGGTATATTTTGGGTTCTTAAGATGCATATTAAATTAAATGAATGAAATAGAAACCCGAAATACTTAAACAGTGTTTGGCAATTTATATCTAGTCAACATAGGCATACGTTTGTTTGTAATTTAGAATAAACACACACATACTCACACATATATACATGTTGAATGACAGGATAAATTAAAAAAAATGTTTTTTACCATGGAAACTTATCATTAGTCTTAGGGGTTGTTTGGTACCCTTTTAGTAGTAATTAAAAGAATATATAATAATAGTTCATAGCCTTTTAATGATTAAAAGATAACTTTAAGAGCCTATATCTTAATGACTCATAGTTTTTTAAAGGTTAAGAGGTAACATTAATGTTGAATGGTTAATATGTATTATTAAGATGTTATCTTTTAACCATTTAGCATTAAAATTAACTCTTAACCATTTAACATTAAAGTTACCTCTTAATCGTTAATATACTATCAAACAGCCCGTAAGTTTGAATGGTTAGAAGGCTATATCTGAATGTTATCTCTTAACCATTCAGACTTAAGATTACCTTTTAATTATTAAAAGGCTATAAACTATTAAAAGATACTTTTTTAATGTCTATTAATAAACTACTAAACAGCCTCTAAATCACAATAATTATTGGTAACCTACTAACCAACGGGATGATATAAATAACTGCTTACTATAGACGTATTGTTTTCAAAATGTTTTATAAGAGGAAAAAGGAGTTATCTAGTTACTATAGAGATAGTAATTTGAGTGGTGTTGTATTTGATTCCTGTATTCTCCCGTCAAATAGGCATCTAAAAGAAATTAATAATTGCTCGTTTAACCTATCAATTTTAATTTACAATTACTTTTTTCATGTTATTATTAGGGACTAGTTAAGTCATATTAAAGACTAGTCATGTCATACTAGTTAAGTTAATTCAAATGATTTGTAGTCCATATTAATTAAGTTAATTTACAGTTACTTTTTTCATGTAATTATCAGGGACTAGTTCTGTCATATTAAGTTATCTCATATTAGTTAAGTTAATTCAAATGATTTGTAGTCCATACTTTAAAATCGGTTTGTTAAAAAGTAAAATTTTTCTAAACGAAAATATGAAGTTATAATAAGAAAATTTTTATAAATAATATTTTTTAAAACGGTTTGTTTTATAAAATGTTTAATTTTTTTGAAGAAAAAATAAAAAGTTGCTATCTCATCTTAAAATATTATTTTATAATTAATAAATTGTTATTCTATTTAATATTTTATTTATTCAACCCTTGTAATACACTATTACTAAAGCTAGTTATATGATAAATTTAAAAATAAATAATTTAAACGTAATAGGAATAACGAGTAACTTATAAAAATGTGGTTATATAGTAAATTAGATTATTATAAGTTAAGATTGTAGGGTATATAGCTGTTAACGTTGGAAAATTCATGATTGTAACCATGTGCATCACTTAGTCCGTTAGGATATTTGTTCTTTACTTTTATTATATAATCAACTACTTTGTAGTTAATTAGTTCATTAATTCCCACGCAAGGATCATGGAGTGTAAAAAAGTTTAAAATGGCAAGATATTTAAATCGAAATGTTGGGTTATATTTTTTCAATAACAATCTAATTAACATTTAATATTGTATCATTGTATGTTGTAAAACCTAAACCTTTAAGCTCAAAAGAATAAACATTATTTTATAAATCAAGATATCGTCATACCAAAGTTCCTTTATGCCGTTCAAAAAAAAAAAAAAAAAAAAAACCAAAGTTCCTTTATATATGCATGCATTATTCATGAGTTTACACGATCCATGTTTATATTATTGGATAAACACATCTTATTTACATTTGTTTTTATCTATCCAGGTTTAGTAATCAATAGCACTATTAGACGAGTTGCGTATTCATGGGTTGTCAGATATACGAAACATTTGATTTTAAATTCTTTAAACATTAATAATCTAAAGTAGAAGAAAATGCTTATATATGTGTATATATATATAACTATTACATTTATAATCATGTTAACAATACTTTTTTTCTAAATTTTAACATAATACACAGAAAAAACTTAAATTTTGACATGCAACAAGCTTTAAAAAAAATTTACAAAATAAATGAATTAAGCAGCCAACTTATGAACCCGTTAGGTTGACTCGAACATGACAGTCAGATACGTTCATCTAACAACGTTCAGCTAACATCGGCCAGCCGACCACTTTAAACCTACCCAAACCCGCGATTCTCATATTAGGTTGCTAACTTGTTGTCGTGTTTTCGTGTGATGCCTGAAATCTACACTAACCCCACAGTTAGGATTGTCAGTTTAGTTCGATGGGTTTAACCGAAAATCATAGTCCAAAGAAAACGATAAACCAGAAGGTTTAACGGTTTAGTTTTGACGATTTAAAATTACTTTTATAAATTTTCCAAACCGCCATTTAGTATTATCTTTTTATAGTATTATCTTTTTCAAAAACAACAAAGTATAATACACATAAATATTGTTAAATAAGTTTGAAAAGTTTATAGGACACTCGAAAATAAATACCCTTTCTTCCCCACTCAATCTAACCATTTCCATTGTGTTCAAATTCTGTTTTTCCTCACTAACTCATTCCCCATGGCTTCATCATGCTTGTTGAAATCCAACAAATTCATCATGCAAACTCTCAAATCAAACAACTATATCAAGTTAAACATCATCAATCACACTTCTTACTCTACAAATTCGCGGTTTTCTCGTCGTCTTCTTCATTGGATCTCATCTCCACCATTACCAAACTGCCCGAGTTCTTCACGAATCGAACCTCCCATTGCTTTTTCGGGTTGTTTTGCCTCGGTGTACGGTGGAAGACAGTTGCATACTGTTGTCGGACAGGTTGGTACTTGATAGTATCTTAATAGTTGCAGTTTGTAATATATGTTTTTGTTTGTTTATACTTGATCAACTTTGAATTGTATTTGCAAATGGATTATAAGACTAATATGATAACCTTGAGAGGTTCGTATTCAACTTCCATGAAGCGTTTAATTTCACGCGTAACCTGTGTTTTATCTGGTATATGTCTGGATTTAGACCAAAGTGTTAACCTTGAAGGTTTGAATCCAGCTTCCTTGAAGCTTTTAACCCAGTTGTCTAGCGCAAGCTATGTTTTACCTGATATATGTGCGAGTAAAATTGTTAACTTTAAAATGTTTGAATATAGCTTTCACGAAGCCTTTAATATCTCAGAGACCATTTGTTTGACGCAAGCTGTGTTTTACATGATCCAATTGGTTGTCAGGGTGTTTGGGTCGTGACTTCCCAGGCTCTCACGGTTGTAAAGAAGACTGAAATAATGAGCAACATTATTTTGTTTTAATGTACACAAGCAAATTATGCCCCTGCTTCGTGATATATTTTAGCAAATCAATTAAACATTAAAAAATACTGAAGAAGACCTTGAAGAAAACATTTAACTAAAGTTAAAACCGTGTAACTTTCAGAAATATGTAAGTTATATATTTTAATTATACCACCACATTTTGTCTTTTTAATAATAATGATAATAATAATAATAATAATAATAATAATAATAATAATAATAATAATAATAAATGTATTTAGTAATCATATATTTAAGCTTTCAAATAAAATAATAAATATTTATAAATTTAAACATTAATTTAAACTATTACAAATAATATAATATATAATGTAGTGAATTAAATAATATCACATTATGAAAACATATTTAATAATAAGCATTAAATAATGTATTAATTAGAAAGAAGTTTATTAAATGAGAAGCAAAATAAGAATGATTACATAAAACAATTGTATCTAATGCTTAAAAAGTTGTATTAGCTCTATTAATTTTTTATAAAATTAAACTTGTGTTCTAAAGTTTTTTTTTATATAATTGCTTAGATAATCATTGATCGATAAAGTAGAATGTGTACATTTAAAATTTTATCAAGGCCAAAATAAAAACAAAGCAAACTTAACTGTAATGTTTAGTTATTATATAAAGTAGGGTATAACTTCAGAATCTATGAAACATCATTGCCTAGGTTATATATTAATTAAATTAATAATTTATAAAGCAGAATATGCACATTTAAAATTTTGTCAAAATCTTGTGGCCAAACCAAAATAAAATCAAAGCAAACTTAACTGTAATGTTTATTTCTTATTTAATATAAGGTATAATATTAGTCCTTAATGATATATCCATCTTTATGCAGTTGTCTACTGAAGCACCTTCACAGCAAGAAGTAGATTTTCCAGGTGGAAAAATTAAGTTCACCCCGAAACGGATATTCACATCGGGTTCTAACGAAGAAAGGGCTCGTTGTTATCGAGTTCTTGATGAAGACGGCCTGCCGATCATAGATGGTGATTCAATCGCGGTAAGTGAGACTTCTTCCTCTTCTTGTTTTTTTATTAAGTTTATAAAGTAATTACGCGCGAAATGATCTTGTGGATTTTGAATATAAAGATGAGCAAAGAACTTGCTGTCAAGATGTATACAAACATGGTAACATTGCAAGTTATGGATACTATTTTCTATGAAGCACAAAGACAAGGAAGAATATCTTTTTATTTGACCACAATAGGTGAGGAAGCAATCAACATAGCATCAGCAGCAGCTCTTAGTAACAATGATTTTGTCTTCCCTCAGGTTATATACTTCAATTTTCATATAACTTATGCTCTTTTTGTTTATCTTTATATGTTTAAAATTGTTAAAGACTTAAATTTTACGCGATATGAAAATATTCATATTTTTGAGTTGTCACGTCTAACCTGTATTGTGTTTGGGTTAACTTGTTTAACCCGTTTAATTAAACACGTCTATCCCGAATTGGAATTAAAAGATAACAAATATATACTTTATAAGATCAACCTACCAACTCGTTTAAATCATTTATACAGCTCATTTATGACCCATTTAACTATTTACAACTTGATTGCAATCTATCAACCTATTAAACTCGTTTAGATAAATGGGTTACATGTTCCATTACATGATTTTTAAGCATCCATGAGGAACAAGGTATATATAGAATAGGGGCCAACAAAAGAAAACCAACAAAACTACCATAGAAACTGTTGTAACAGAAAGGAACCAACTAAACTAACTGCCCAACTATGTATATGCGCTAGTTGGGGTTAGGGTTATGTACGGTTCAAGTTCTGAAGTTTGGGTTCATCAATTTAACGTGCCAACCCGACCCAATTACCACTCCTAACTGTTTCTTGATATGTTTGAAGTAAGTTTTTATTATTATTTTTTTTCTTGAATGAGCCTTTCTTAATACTTGATATAAAATCTTTCAACTAAATCTGAAGCTTTAGTTAATAACATAACATGATTTGATATGCAGTACCGCGAGCCTGGAGTTCTACTATGGAGAGGATTCACTTTACAAGAGTTTGCAAATCAGTTATTTGGGAACAAATATGACTATGGAAAAGGAAGACAGATGCCCGTTCATTACGGGTCTAAAAAGCACAATTACATAACAGTGTCATCAACTGTCGCGTAGGATATCATTTTTACTTTCTATATGCCAATGTTTGACAGTTAAATGACATATTTTCGATCTTGGTGTACGCCAGAACACAAATTCCACATGCAGTTGGTGCTGCATATTCCATGAAGATGGAACAACAAGATTCGTGCACGATCACTTATTTTGGTGATGGAGGAAGCAGTGAAGTAATAAGAACCTCATCTTCTGAAATTTGCATCATAAAGTTACTATAGTTGAAATTTGATTATTCAAATTTTGTTACACTAACTGATGACAGGGAGATTTTCATGCTGGTTTGAACTTTTCCGCGGTTATGAAGGTCCCAGTGATCTTTTTTTGCAGAAACAATGGATGGGCCATTAGTACTCCCATCAATGATCAACTTGGAGGTAAATATATGTTTTTCGTCATGTCATTTTGACTTTTTTACACTTGTGCATTTATTCTTGAATTGTTGACTTTTGGTGCATCTGGTCAACTGTAGGTGATGGTATTGTTGTTCGGGGGAACGCGTATGGCATTCCTAGCATTCGAGTAGATGGTAATGATGCTCTTGCTATCTATTATGCTGTTTCTGAGGCGCGCAAAATGGCAATTGAAAAACAAACACCTGTTTTGATTGAGGTTTGATTACTTTGATGTATAACACTATTAGTGTTCTTTTTGTTTAGCTTTTCCTTATCATAACTTTACTAGTGCTTACACTTTGACTTTGACTTTTTTCCGTTGACAGGCGCTCACATATAGAGCAGGACACCATTCCACATCAGATGATTCCACTAAGTATCGCGCAGTTGATGAAATTGATTGGTGGAGACATGAGCAAAACCCTGTTAAAAGGTTTAGGAAATGGATCGAAAACAATGGTTGGTGGAGCGATGAGGCCGAGTCACAACACAGAAACACCACAAGGAAGCAGGTAAAAACCTTTGACTTTATGTTTTGAGCTGATATAACACTTCTATATCTTTAGTAATTCTATATCTTTACCATCATTCTCCCAATATGTCAAAATATATGCACTTTGACTTTTGTAGTCAAATCATTCACCTTTCAAATTGGAAATAAGTTTTAGACCACTTTAAGATCTCAACAGTGGCATGCTTCCTCTTTCTATGCTCAAAAGTCAAATATTGATTTCTCTTTAAATAATATATTTGACTTGTATTTATCTAACTCGTGTAATTGGTGACTGTCTTAGCTAGCGCAAGCAATTCAAGTTGCAGAGCGGTTAGAAAAACCTCCGGTTGCAGACATGTTCAACAATGTGTATGATGTCCCCCCAGAAAACCTTAACGAGCAGGAGGCTTCTTTGCGAAAAGACATCAAAAAACACGCATGTGAATATCCCACTGATGTTCCATTGTAAGCAATCTACGTCGTGTATGCATCTCATTAATATGTGAGCCCGTTAAAGTTCTAAATCGTTGTCATTGTTCAATAATTTTAACCTTCTAGCTAAGGTACTAATAAGTTGAATCTCACACAATGATTAGTTCGTGTTAAATGCTGTAGAAGTATCTTGAGAATTCATTTGAAGGTGTTTAAAGTAAATGTATAGCTGTTTCTGTAATTGCGTGTATAAATGTGTTGAGATTTGATTCGAAAATATTTGAAGTAATTATCACCCATGGATGTAACAAAAGCTTTGTGTTTATGCAATGTGTGAATATAAGAGTGCGTTTGGTGTGGAACTCACTGGTATTGAAACTAGAATTTAATTTTCTCACTGCGTTTGGTTTAAAGACATCTTCATAAGATGATTCTTTTTACATGTATTCTTACTCATTTTTCACAAAACTTTAAGTGAATGATATATTTATATGTTTTATTTTCTATTATGTAATACGTCATGTCACATGTCATGTTACAAGCAACGTCACGTGTCACGTCATAAAAAACTGTTGTAGTTAACGAACACTTAAACTAAGACTGTTAAAAGTAGAAATTAATATTTGTCAAATTATTAGTTGAGATTATTATTCGCCAATAATCAATAATTTAGATTATTAAAATCCAATTTTTTTTTTTAAAATCAAGTCCTGGAGACATATGAACCAAGTATATGTAACATATATTTATTCACTTCGGATATTGTTATCATTTCAAATCAAATCCTCCTAAATAAAATATCTTCTGCTATTTCATATCCTTTATTGTTGTTTAACATAAATTGCACTCCACGAACATGCAAGTCTTCATTTACTGCGCTGACAATAATGGCCAGATCTATTTTCTACATACGAACACTAAGGCCTCGTTTGGTTCACGTAATTCTCAGGAATTGGAATTGAAAAATTTTTCATCCAAAATCATATTTGGTTGGTCAATGGATAGAATTAGAATTGAAAATTTTTCCCTCGTTCATTGGAATTCACATTAGTTCCACTTACCCGTGGAATGTTTAACAATCTAATGGAATGTTCAAAATTAACATTTCAATTTCACTCAAAATTGACCAACCAAACACGTTATCAATTTTAACAAGATCAATTCCATTCCCATTTCCAATTTCAATTCATTTGCAAAACATTCTGCGAATCAAACGGCCCCTAAGTTTGGAGATTCATCTAAGTCACATACGTTAAGGTCGTATCGAGTCAGAATCAACAATTACTTGATCCGTAGATAGTTCTTTTAAATCTTAGACTACAAGATCTGCCACTCTTACCACTTCCCCCACAAACCATATTCTATTTTCTGATAGATTAAAGAAAAGGAGAGAAATTTAAAGTTTTTCCCGAACGGTAAACAATCGATAAGAAAATGGTATCGGGCAAGAATAATAGAATGTCCACCCCCTGATCAGGGGTGTTACCATTCGGTGTCCGGTTATGTGGATCAAGCCCATAACTACAACACCATAATCATGTAGATTGGACTAGGAAGTCCCCATACGTTCAGGAGTCCAATAAAATCTTACCAATGCATATGAAAGATTCTAATTTGTTCAATATGGAACTAGCAAATCTGTTGATGCACCATGTCATGGATTGCAGGCGTTTGAACCATCAACATATTCAAACTTAGCCAGCTTTTAAGCCATTGGCACATGATAAGATTATGCTGCAAATGTATATGCACCAGAACCAATACCCTAACATATGCATTAACACGATAACTTATTTGTGTATCAGGCTCGAATTTAGACTAGTAAAAAGTCAGGTGACAAACCAATGAACAATTGTGATCTATAACATGATACTAAAAAATGAAGACTACAAATCATGACTACTGCATTGAAACAATATCAAGTAAACCAAAATAACAGATTCTTACAATCAACAAAAACATTACACATGTTAGTGCTTTGGTCTTAGAGGGCTGATATCAAGCTCATAACTTAAAGTACTAAAGAAACAGAATGAACCCAAAATTATAGTTAGCTAACTACTAGTTTGACAGACTGAGGCATCATCATTATCATCATTCATCAACAAGAAGCCATAGATTACCTCAATTTCCTGATGAATTGATAGCCTCAAGAACTAGCAACGCTTGCTCATGCAGCAACTCCAACCGCTTCACATAAAGCACAAGTTCCTGCTTCTTCAACTTCTTCCACTTCTCCTCCATCTCCGCCCTCCTCGAACCATCAACCAACTCCATTCCCGCCTTCATAATCGCCTCGGGTAGAATAGGAGAATCGTTCCTTCCACCATACTGAACAAACCGCGAGATATAAATGTTCTTATCGATCTTCATCATCATCTTCTCCTTATCATCCACCCCATTTGATACCGACAAACTAGCAGTACTGCCCTTTGGATTACCATTCTTTTGACTCTGATTCTTCTTACTCTTCGTTCCATTGTTGTTGTTGTTGTTGTTATCACTACCCCATATCAATTTTGATAGTTCATAGCCTTTTTGTTCATGACTCTTGGAAAAGCTTCTTTCTTTACCATCTTTCTCCCTACTAGCATTATTCACATACTTCTTCTTCAACCTCCTAATTTTATCCACCAATTGTGATCTACTAACATCAACATGTAACAACTTCTTGATAAACTCATAAAACGCGCCCATATCAGCAATGGGATTCTCACCATTTATCTCAGTTTTGTAATCAATCATACCTTTCAGTATAACAATCTCATCATCCTCACTCCACAGCCTCTGAAACAGCTGCTTCTTCGAGTCATCATCTGTTGTCATGTTCTTCTTAGCTTTCTTCACATCTTCTTCATTTGCCATTGGTGCAGGTGGTGGTCGCTTACCCTTCGTTTTGGATGCATTATTTTTTGCTAATTCGGATTCTATATTCGATCCTTCTCGTTCAACTGGAGCCATGGGTTTAATGTTAGTATCAACCACATTCGACTTTTTGGGCGATTTCGAAGATATTGTTTTGATGTTAGGATCAACCACATTCGACTTCTTGGGCGGTGGATCGAGATCAGTATCATCATCTGACTCTTCTGCTTCCGATGAAGATTGATCTCGAGCTTGCGATTTTACCGTCTTCTGCTTAGCTTTCTTCGCATTGTTTTCATTCGCCATCGGAGCCGCAGGTGGTCGCTTACTTTTCACCTGAGATGGCATTGAGATCGTTTTCGATCCATCCGTTTTCGCTAATTTCGATTCTACCTTTGCTCCTTCACCTTCCATTGGCTTCGAAGAAATAGGTTTGATCTTCGAATCATCCACCATCGTCTTCTCACGAGGTGAATCCGTATCAGTATCAGTATCGGTATCAGTATCCGAATCAGACTCTTCTGTTGATGAAGATAGATCTGGAGCTTGAGGTTTGTTAGCCTGTTGAGAAGATCCAACAGACGCTTTCTTTAGCTCTTCACTCACCGTCTTCTTCTTAAGCTTCTCCACATCTTTCTCTTTAGCCATCAACGATGGCGTTGAGATCCTTTCGGATTCTACGTTTGCTCCTCCCGCCTTTTCTGACGGTGGATCGGAATCAGTATCAGTATCGGAGCCTGATTCTTCTGTTTCCGATGACGATAGATCTGGTTGTTGGCGTTTGTTGGCGGATTGTGGAGGTGCAATTAGGGCTTTTTTGGGTTCCTGTGGTTGTTTCTCATCGGAATCTGTATCGGAGACTTCGTCTGATTCTGAACCGGAGGTTTCTTCATCGTCGTCTTCTTCTGAAGATGAATGATTAGGTTTCATATCGTTGTGTGTCATGATTTTGGGAGAATTGAAGGGGTCTGAATTAGGGTTTGTAAAGCGATATGAGGAAGAAGAGGAGTGATAGTTGCTGTATTGATTATGATGAATTGATGGAACCAGGTGTTAAGTATGAATATTTACATACATGGTCCTCGATCATTTTTTAAGTGACATTGGACCCCTGTAGTTTTGATGCAATATTTCTATTATTTTTTGTAATAATTACATTTTTTACTCACGTGTTACATAAAAAACTTACTATGAATAAACCATACTTCAATTGTTAGTTTGTTACAATAGAATTTCATGTCTTTAACTATGAAGGATTGAGGGCCCTGATACTTTATACAGAGATCAAACGAATCTCACATTGATCAGGAAAAACAAACATAAATACTCAAAATAAGAAAGATGGATAAAAGAACAAACTAGTATTAAGCCCTTGTGCCCTCGTGTTGCACTCGGAATTCGTAAAACCGTACTAAATAACATCAATGGCATACCACCTCCAGCGACCACCAACACATAAAAAACTCGTATTAAAAAAGAAATGAAAAAATGAAAAAATAAAATAGAACGAAAAGTAGACTTAGAAACATTAAACCATGCAGACGAAACGTAGAAAATAAAGCAATAAATAAGTCGATCTAGGATTAGCGCGTTGTGACAGTGCCGTTAAACGGGGAATAATAAGCGTAAAAACGTTTAACAAGACAAACGTAAAACTAATATGGAATACAATTTTACAATCATGTATGAAACAAAGATTATCAAAACCTGTCTTAAAATAGTTAATATTTATAAACTAGATTAGAAACCCATGTATTACATGGGTAGAAAAAAATCAACATATTAAAATCATTAGGTTTTAATAATATATTGTATGCTACATGTCATTAGTCATTAATAAAATAACAAACGATGAAAATTTAAGAAATTTTAAATAACAAATGATAAAAATCAAGGATTATAAAATTATATTCTAAGATAATATATAACTGAAATCTACCAATTTAGCATGTTTTAATAATTATTAGAATAAGAAGATTTATATTTTTGGTATCTAATTATTTAGTTTACTTAATTAAAAATATTTTCATTTAATAGAAGAGAGAGACGGGAAACAATTAGGGATGAGCATTTGGTACTCAGTACCCGTACCGTACCGGTACCGGTACCCAATTGGTACCGAAAATATGTATAAGGTACCGGTACCGGTACTTGATTTTCTTATATTTCGGGATCGGTACCCACCGGTACCGGTATTTTACCCAAAAGTCCCGTATAGTCCCGCTAGTACCCGAATACGAATATATTATTTTGGAATATTTTGTTTTGTAATATTTTTCACCCCGTCAACTAGTATTCTATTTTGACTTTTGATGGTAATTATTATTATTTTTTTAATATCATTCTTTTTACTTCACTACAATGTCAACAGATATATTATTTATGATTTTAATAAAAATGAATGATGGACTAGTGTGTGAATTGAGTTAGAAGAAAATGAGAAAAGTAAATAAACTATCATTTTATTTGAATACTTTTTTGATATTTTACTTTGTTTAGTTATTATAAACTTTTTGAGGTATCGGGTACCAAACATATACTGGGTAACAGGTATAAAAACAGGTACTAGGTACTGTAACCAAACATACACCATGTAGTAAGCCTAAAAAATAATGTTGTGTAGCAAACGGGTAACAAAGAGGTACTGGGTACCGAAATACCGGTACCTGTACCCATATACCAAATTCAGTACCGGTACCGGTAACGGTACCGGGTACTTTCGGTAACGGTACCGGTTCGGTACAGGTACGGTACCGAGCTCATCCCTAGAAACAATAGTTTAGAATTCACCAGAAGTTGTCATGTGTCCCTAAAAACCTTCTTTTATTATATAGTATAGATATAGATATTTATAACACCAAACCAGTCGAGCCAATATCTTGGAACAGCCTACATTATCAGTTTGGTTAATCACCTATGAACCTATATGTTGTAACTAGCCAGTATTGGTGGGTGACAGTTGACTCGACAAGGTTCGCCAATCGAATAGAATATCCTTGAAAAAGGACATTGCCAAAGCTCAAAGAAGATGTTTAGAGTTTGATGAACATACCAAATACTTGTCCAACCTCAGCAACATATCCGAAACATGAGAAAATAAGAAATGGAAGTGATTGTGATTGTGATTGTGATGTTCTTATATATGGTAGATGCACACAAATTAGGCTTTTAGCTCGAGCTAGTTTGGTTGAAACTAGTTTAGTTGAAACTAGTTTATGTTTAGTCTACAAAAATCAAAATTGATTTCTAGTCTAATCAATTAAGGTTTGAAATTGAGTTTTGAGAGGGGTATGGCTAGATTAGAAACAAGGTTGTAAACTATGTTTTGACTAGTTTAGTTCATGTTTTCCTAGGTTCAAATCGATTTAAACCTAGAAGGTCACTAATCAATTTCAACCTAGGTCGTTTCTAACCAGTTCTTGCCAAACTAATTTCAAAATCAGCTCCGCTTCAGGTTCAAAACCGTTTTTGCACCTCTACTCTTTGTCAAACACCATAATATAACCGATTAACACCATCACACGAAACTACAGAACAAGCACAATAGTAATACCGATCAAACAGCTTAAAGAAGCTCATCACCCATTGTCAAAATCAGTAAACAAAACCAACTGAAAGTAGATAACACCCACAAAGCAGACTAGTAAACAGTGATAATAACATGAGGCTTAAATCACACTCATTCATAGATCCATGGGTGAAGGCTGCTTGACCAATTGGCAACACCCTCAGGGAACCACAGACCGATCTCCTTCCTCGCGCTCTCAACCGCATCACTACCATGAATCACATTTCTGCACACCCAAACACAAGTCAAACAAGTTAGTATACCCATAACTTCAATGAAGTGGCAAGTCAACTTTAAATCCAGTAGTCAACAGTCAACATCCAGAAAGTAAGTTAATATGTTACATTTTCAAATCAAGGGTATGATCCTTGGCTGCACATTCAGCTATGGATTCAAAAGTGACAAAAAAAAAAAAAGTTTTGACCATTGATCATACCTGCCAATGTCGATTGCAAAATCACCACGGATAGTACCAGGAGCAGACTCAGCAGGGTTTGTAGCACCGATGATCTTGCGGCCAGTGGCGACCACATTCTTGCCCTCCCAAACCATGGCAACAATGGGACCAGAGACAATGTACTCAACTAGACCGTTGAAGAAAGGCTTTGAGGACAAATCAGCATAATGCTTCTCAGCAAAAGCTCGGTCAACAGTCAAAAGCTTCAATCCTAAATTCAGAAAGAAAAAGTCAACCATCAAAATTTCAGCTAGTTCATTCATAGAGTGTCCAACGGATACTGCAGTCTTTGGGCATATTAATTTGGTTTCAATTTTGGGTTAATATCGAAATCAAAACAAGTTCTCTTGAGACTAGCTTGTTTAAAGATAAAAAGATAAAAAATTCATATAATAATATACACTTTTTACATGTGATTGTGTTTTGAGCCCTTGACTCATTAGCTTGTGATGTATAAGTAAACATTTACAAGTTCTCTAACCACTTTTAGCCATCAACATGCATATGTGTTATCAAGCACAGGCCCACAGCCCATGCTACCCACATCGAACTTGATTATGCTCGATTACTCACGAGTCTAATATATATAAAATGTTTATACAATATAATAAAATAATGAACTTTAGTAAATATTATTATATATTCAATGAATACAAAAGCTAAACTATATATACTATGTCATATAGATATTCAACAGAAATTATAAATATATAAAAATGAATAAATAATTAAAATTTAGTCAAATACTAGTTAAATAATAAACCAATGTAGCTGAAGCTTTTTAATATTACTTGTGAGTCGAACTCAAACTTTAAACATAAACCCAAAACAAAGCGCTTCAAACAAGAAGCTAGCAACAAGCTCGAGTTCTCTTATGCTAAAACTAGTCAGGCTCGCATTCAACTCATTTACACGCCTATTTGCATCCTTTTTCAATTTTCAATTAAGTAAAGACTAATCAAAGGGTAATATGCACTTGATTAATACAATCACACCCTAATGTCATAATTTCAAGGGCCCATTAGTTCTAATAATCTGTAATCTTTATAGGTGCCTGTAATGACTTTGACAATGTAATCAAGTAAAAGTTGTACCTTTCAAAGAGAAGCCTTTCTTCTCAAATCTACCAATGATTTCACCAACCTACACAAAATTAAAGTGATTACAACCTTAATAAACACAATCACTACCCTATTAAGCACCATTTTAGCAAATCTTGAACGATCATTAGATAAAAGCTAGTACAACACGCGGTAAAACTTGTACATTAACAGATTTTTCAAGATCAAGTGTGTATATACATGAAAAGGGCAAAATCCAATTTGTTCGTAGATCAAGAACATCTAAAGAAAACCCTCATACACTTTGATTTAAAAGCTAGAACCCAGAATATAATCATCAGAAACCCATGATCAAATTCATCGAAAACATGAAAAAAAAAAAAAAAAAAAAAAACTCAAAACAGATTTGAGAATTTAAAAAGTTGAAAGCTTTTTTCGATCTAAAGTCAGTGTTAATAGTTTTTGAAGAACTGATAAACAGTGTAATCGGAAGCTACAAATTGATGCAAAAATTAACAAACCCCAATTGGATTTCAGATTTAAAAGTCGAAATTGTAAGTTAAAAACGATGATAGAGCAGGAAGACTTACAAGGCCTCTTTGAACTCCATCGGGCTTGATCATGATAAAGGTTTGCTCCATCTTTGAGTTGATTTCTAGGGTTTTCTGCAGATCGACAGATATGGGGTTATACGGTGGTATGACGAAAGAGAGATTATTTATATATACTACTGGTCTATCGTGGGTCAAATTAAACCCTAGCCCTAAAAATATCCATTTATTTTTATGAGATATTACTTCACTTTAATCACTTAATTTCACTTTAATCACTTAAGTTTAAGAATTATTATTTGTGGCCTTGTGGGTTACCAAGGCATATCTATAATTTTTCCCAACCTAAAACCCTCTTTAAATTAGAACTAGCCATTGATTATTCGTGCTTCTTGATACGTTGATTTTGTATAAAAATAAGTGTGTCGGAAGTGGATTTTAGAATATTAATTTGTTGTGAGCATAAACACAATGACATTAGGTTTGTACGACAAGCTCAAGAACCGGAGATCCAAACTCATTTTTATGCGCGGGTGGTTGAATAGATGATTCGAATAAAATACCCAGTTTTGTAAGGTAAAAACTAATTGAATCTTTGCAAGCCGACGGATAGTAGGTATCTCAGTGTTCTATGTGCTTTGAACGGCTCACCAAAGAATTTGGGTGGATTTAGTGTTAAGATGACATCCACTTGTGGAATCTGATGATAATTAGATTAGTGTTAATAGAATTAAAAGAGTTTAACATATGATGTGGCTCTACAAAATATTCTCCGGTGAATATAAGCATATGAAACATTTGATTGATTAACTAAGAACCTTTTACAAATCAATAAACCAAAAAACAAAAGTCGTTATTATAGTTCATTAACTAGTTTGATGTTGTATAGAGAAGTAATAACGACTTTCCTCTTTATTCTATACAACCTTTGAGTGAAACAAAATTCAATAGATTGTCATAGAAATTATAACTTTAAACATACTAAATACATGACTATAACAAGGGTAAACATGAGTGCATCCGTGACCACCATTGAACCACACGGAATACGTGACGGAGTTATGAACTAGATCACCAGAGATATGAGCTCAGATCAATGGTGTGGGTTTTGTTTTGTGTTTGTTAATAATCCAAAGCATGGCCTATCGACCGATAATAATTCATACTATCCGTTTTGCCGATAATAATCTTAATTTTCATTTTTATTTCCAATAACAAGCATAGTATCATAATCTTCATTACACTTGATTTTCACTCGATTTTCATACAGTGTCGTTGTAGTTTCTCTATTTCATTTACAGTTACAGCCAACGTGATAAAGATACCAATTATTGTTCCAAAGACTCTACCCTTTTAGTAATATCAAAAAGCTTGGTAACATATATGTACAAAATAGAAAGATTTCAACCTCCCAAGTAATGAACTGTTATCATGAGTAAAATCAAATGAAAATTTAATGTAAACCAATAAAAAATTTTGTTACTAGAATTGTTTTTGACAACAAAAATAAAATTAATAATTATTAATGATCAAATTAATAATATAAATTATTACCTAACAATACGTACCACTGTGAATTATTAAAATTTAATCCAATTAGTTTAGAAATGAAAATATATATTCAAAACTTGTTTACTACATCCACAAAATTCTAAAATTACCACAAGACCCTCTTTGATCTTGAATTAAGCAATAGCTCTGCTCCATTGTTTCTTGTCGCGTGTGGAAATCACCACCACCAAGATAACTCTCATGCGTTCCCTCTGAATTCATCAAACCTTCAAACATCTTCAACCAATTTCCTTAAACCCTAACCCCAAAAATCGACTCAATGTTACTCCACTCAACAATTTCACAATCCCCACCACACCCACAAACCCTTTATCTCCCATCATCATCATCCTCATCCTCATCGTTCCTCTGCAATTCCATCAATTTCCCATCTGGGTTCCGCAATTCTCCCCTCAAAATACCCCAATTGAGGCCCCTAATCACCACAAGAAACTGCTCATCCTCTGTTTCACAGGTGTACAACTATGGCACTACAGTGGACTACGAGAAGAAGCCAAGAGCAGCGGTCACTTGGAAGACTATTTACAAGAGGATTTCGATGATGGGTAATCGTGAAAAGGGGTCTAGCAGTGTGTTGAATCAGTGGGAGAATGAGGGTAAAAGTGTTACCAAGTGGGAGCTTTGTAGGCTTGTGAAGGAGTTGAGAAAGTATGGGCGTTTTAAGCTTGCTCTTGAGGTATGTGTTGAGTGAAACTAAAGAAACTTGCTTTATGTGGTCTGTTAATTCTAATAATGAGTTTGTTGGATCTTGTTGTGAGTTTAATCTTTGGTTTTTGGTCAGCTATAGCATTATAGAAGCTTGATTTGAAAGAAGTTAGTGTTTTGAGTGTTGGATTTCTTATATCTTTTGTCCCTTAGGTAGTCTAAGGCTCTAGGCGTGCTCAAGGCGCAAAGGGTGAGTCTTGAGTCTAGGCACGAGGTGTTTATAAAGCGAGCCTTTTTAAATGAGATTCACAATGTAAACATGTCAATTTTAGGGGTTTTAGACACGTTTTAGGCTGGTTCAAGACCATTTTTAGCTATTTCAGACATGTTCAGTCTGTTTGCAAAATTTGGCAAACATTTTTGCTTTTTGAGGTTCATCAAAATTAAAGCAAAGTTCAAAATTAGTACCATTGGTGAATTTTCCTTGTGTACCAATTAGTACACAATTAGTACCCTTGGTGAATTTCTGTAAGGAGACTAGCATTTGAAGTTTGAACTATGTCATGTTGTAGCATTTGATCTCATTTCCAATGAACTACTGAAAATGAGTAGCTTTATTGTTAAAGAATTGTATAATCGATCGTTGAATTTGAATATCAACATTTCGATTCTAATTGTCCAACATTCATGTACATTAGTGAACTTCATTGGGATTCTTGCAGGTTTATGATTGGATGAATAAAAAACCAGAAAGATTTGTCATGGCCCCAAGTGATGCTGCAATTCAATTAGATCTGATATCCAAAATAGACGGTGTTTCAGGTGCCGAAGATTACTTTAACAATCTACAGGATGATCTAATAGACAAGCGTGTATACGGGGCACTCTTGAATGCATATGTACACGCTAGAAAGAAAGAAAAGGCTGAGTCTTTGCTACTCAAGATGAAAGAAAAAGACTATACTAACCATGCACTTCCATATAATGTGATGATGACTCTTTATATGAACCTTAAAGATCATGAAAAAGTCGAGGCATGTGTTTCAGAAATGATGCAAAACAACATAGACTTAGATTTATACACTTACAGTATTTGGATTACGTCTCGTGGGTCTCAAGGATCTGTTGAAAAGATGGAAGAAGTGTTTGAAAAAATGAAACTTGATGTGTCGGTTAAACCCAACTGGACTACTTACAGTACTCTATCAACTGTTTATATTAAGCTTGGTGAGCTCGAAAAAGCCGAAGATTGTCTTAAAATGATTGAAAACAAGATTAGTGGGCGTTATCGAGTACCTTATCATTATCTTTTGAGTCATTATGGTAGCATCAGGAGAAAGGAAGAAGTTCAAAGGATTTGGGACACTTATAAAACGGTTTTCCAGTATATACCAAACATGGGTTATCATGCAGTGATTTCGGCTTTTGTTAGAATGGATGAGATTGAAGAAGCAGAGAGTCTTTATGACGAATGGCTTTCTGTCAAGACAACTTACGATGCTAGAATCGCTAATCGTTTGTTGGGTTGGTATGTTAGAAAAGGTCATTCAGAAAAAGCCGAGTCTTTTTTCAACGAAATGTTGGAAAGCGGAAAGGAGAATTCTAGTTCATGGGAGATCATTGGTGAAGGTCATATCAGAAATAAGAGGATTTCTGATGCATTAGCTTGCTTTGAAAAA
This sequence comes from Flaveria robusta, assembly GCA_025506415.1. Lineage (NCBI taxonomy): Eukaryota > Viridiplantae > Streptophyta > Magnoliopsida > Asterales > Asteraceae > Flaveria > Flaveria robusta. The sequence goes on along the minus strand of CM046471.1, from coordinate 24,630,863 downwards.
GCACTTTCACATGAAGAATCACGGTTTTGGAAACCAAAACCGATTAACGTTTCATTGTTTTTCAAGGTTTGTGACCAAGAACGCAACGAAAAGGCCAAGGAGGCTATGTTTCAGATTTTGAGGGAAACGGGCGTTCTTGAAGACGAACTGTTCATGTCAAAGTTGACTTTTTCCAAAGAGTCAACCGAGGGAAATGATATGGTAAATGCTAAAGAAAACGAAGATGATGATGATGATGAAGCTGATACGTTCCTAAACGAGCTGCAGGCCAGCGGGTAATAAAGTTCCCTATCAAGAACCCCATGTTTGGAAATGCACACAAGAGTTTACAGAGGCTTTTTGCGCTTTATGCGGTAAGTTTGTATTAAAGTAGATTACAAATTCTTTATTTTATAAGAACTGTATCTAAAACTTGAAGTTCTGATTCATGGTGTTTTCTTTCTTTGTGAATGTAACTTTCTGCTGCTGATACTTGTACATTGCTGTTGAAACCGCACCCCCGTATTCAGCTTTGGGTTGTACAATGAATGTAGCCCGGGCTCAGTCTCGCATCTCGAGGGTGTTTATTTCTTCATCGTACCATCATAGTGTCACAATTTAACTGTCTGGTCATATGACTCATATGATACAATATCTGATCTGATGTGAAGATTGTTGACAGAGTGATATTATTGGATATTCTTTGAATTTTGCAGCTGTACCTTGTGATGTATAATACATGTTTTCAAGCGTCTCTAGATCCTTGAACTTAAAAAAGATTAAGCTGTGCATTTGGGTTTTAAAAGGCAAAGTGAAAAGCTAAAGCTGAATGTTGAGTTCCACTAAATACTTTAGTTGTTCCTTCTAAATGGCTATTTAATGGTGTATTATCATTTTTAGCGTATTTTATTGTTTGTAATACCTAATTATGAGATAATGGTATGTACTTTTACCATAAAAATGGCCCAAAGTTTCTTTTATTCTTTATATTAGTTCAGCTTTTAAAGTTATATTTGGCATCCTCAAAGGATATTCTAGCGGTAAAATGGTGTATTTTTTCGAATGAAAGGATTGTGGGTTTAAATCTTGTAGGATGTAGATGTGATTATTTTAAAAATAAAGTATGTTTAAAATAAAGAGCCTATGTTTGCCGGATTAAAAAAAAAGGAATGATTTAACTTAGAGTAAACTTTTTATTCATTATATTAGTTCAGCTTTTAACTAAATTAAGATTGCTTTCTACACTTTTTATGAATTTTGAGTTCTTTGTGTAATCCTCCACATACAAATACGAAGTTATGAATCTTTTGTATATACATCAGAAAATATTGGTTGACAAATGTTATAGAAAATGCTAACGGTTTCAAATCCAGTTGACGTCTCCTAATGAATGAAAGTAATCATTCTCAGGTAACATTTTAGATCCAAGTATTCACCCATGGATATGACTGGAAATTATGCATGATAAACTATGATAAGCATGTTGGCGTCAGTTGATCGGAAAATATACTTTACCATCAGAATGCTTCCAAGAGATTCAAATTTATAGCTACCCCATTTCTTACGCACTAGCTAATTTCTTTCGAGTTTATACAAACCTATTCAATTTTTTGTGTTTGATATGCTTGAGCATTATATTGATATTCTTTTGTTTTTTTGAGCAATACAATGGCTAAAAGAAACTCTATCAAGACTGGATTCTTGTGTGTTCCATGACCATGCTTAAGATGGTCAGCTTTAAGTCAACTTACACAATATACATGAATACATCTATGGTTTTACCTTTCTATAATGTAAGCAAAATGTACCGATAATACATTGTCTCATAACATGCTCGACATAAAAATGATTGAAAACCGGGGCCCCTCTCCACCAACTTTGAATGAATGGGTTATCACGCTTCGAACAAAAGATGCAAATCTTCTACTCCCCTCGGATTACAATGCAAACACCAAACTCAAAGTTCACATAAAACAACCGTTTTTCATGTAGGTTGATGCATAAACTCTTCACTAAACCAAACCCTAACACACCGCATACACAAACATACAATATGCACCCAGAAACTTTAGATGTAAATCACACATGAAACGGTTTTGAAACCGCTCCAAACAAGAGCTACACCTCAGTTTCAACATTAACATGCAATCAAACACTCAAATGAAGATGGCGGCCAAAAGATGGAGAACGTGAAGAAAGGCTGACTACGGTGGAGGTATTCGAAAGGAGTGGTGGTTAAAATTCAACGTGTGGGTGTGTGTTTTTATAAAACTTTTAAACAAAAACAATAGATACAACATATATAACCTGTTCAACTGTGTTTTCAACATGTAAAAAAGAGAAGGGTAAGGAACACAAACACTACAAAAATAGTTTAGGGGTTAGGTTAAACCGTTTTCAAGGTAAAATAAACTATCAGCTGAGTAGAAAGTGACATGAAAAATATGTTACGGGTTGTACATCTAGAGCAGCAAACGATCAATAATGCATTAACATCATGGCGGTTAGAGAAATGAAAGTGGAATGGAAACACACAAAAAAAAAGCACGAAGAACACGTTCCAGAATGTTCTTTGGATCGGTTTAAAACATGACGAAGTAAACAAGTCGAAGAAGATAGGCAATAAAGCCATTCTCTTCAAACATTCGGCCAAAAGGAAAAAGACGGAAACATAAGTTGGTGGCGAAAATAAAGCGTAAATGAGATTGATGGTTATGTTGCTCTACAGATGATATTGAGATATTGTAATGGATCAACGAAACATGTATATTGTCTGTCATCTCAAACGTAGAAATGAAACAAGAATAAATTACCTTCTAGGAGAACAAAAAATACTAGGTTAGAGGAAATAATCGGGTGTCCTTCTAGTCACATCAGGTTCTCCTCTCCTAGGAGCAGGTTCAAACTGCAATAACAAACAACTTTCTAATTAACCAATTGCCTACCTGCTTTTGAAATATCATTAAGAAGAAAAATAATACGTCCAACAAAAACCATTCCACTAATACAAGATGTGTTCTCTACATCTTATAATAAATATTTTCTTTAAAATCACCAATAACCCATCAGTATAATTGCGAATTTTGACTAAGCATCAAGTGTTTTGACAATTAATCAAATATATTCTAAAATCCCCATTCAAGTGGCAAAAAAGCTGATAATGGGCAAAGAGGTAAATTGTCTATTAAAACTAGGCTAAAAGATATCCTAAAAAGAAAATTGGAGAGATTTCAACATTGTGTTTTATCCCCAACGGGTCAAATCAAAAAGATTTAGCGACTAGGGAAGCGAGCTAAAAGTCGCCCAAAGTCAAATTTTAACATGCAGCCGCCTGCTCATTTTTATTCAAAGACTCGGATTATTATTATAAATTCAAATAATAATGTTGTTTATGTAATCATAAATAATGCACAAATTTAATTAAAATGTAAAAATAAAAGCTAGACAAAAAAATATTGTCAACTTCCCAACCTACCCATCTTTAGCACCTCTAAGTCTACAACTTGTATATTATTAAAAGAAAGTAAAACCTGGATAAATGTGTGTCCCTTGCAATCATCCACCTCCAAGATAGATGCCATATTCCCACACCTATAACAATAATTTGGTGCACTAAAGATAGTGACCACCTTTTGATCCTGTCAACCAAAATTCAACCTATATTAAAAAAACAGGTTTCTTCAAAAGGGGGCCTGAAAAGAAGCAAAAATAATCCAGCATTTACATGTCCCCAGTTGAAACCATCCATGACCAGTTGATGAGCTCGAGCAATAAGCTTTAGGCTGTTCGTGTGGTTAAATTGCTCCGAGATATCCTGCAAATGCATTTTTAGAGTAAGTTACATAAATCGTCCTTGTGGTTTATATGAAATTACAGTTTTCATCCATAAGTTTGCAAAAGTACATCAGGTTTTTGAAAATTGTAACACAACCAGTTCCTAAAACAGATGTCCACAGAAGAGCTGTTAGATCTTATAAAAGACAAATTTACCTTTTCAAGTTTGCCAGTATGGTCCCTAAAAGCCTTTATAAATTATAAGTGTAAAATGAAAAAATCAATAGCATTAAGGGCCATAGGTGAAATTTTTGAGGATAACCAGATGACTGTGTTAGGTTTGTGAAGGCTTTGGGCTTGGGCCCATGTTTAGTTTTCTTGTTTATTAGGTTATAAACCCTAATTAGTCTCTACATATATATCCATGTCATGTATTTATAATCTTAGCACTAAGCAAATAAAGAAAACCCTAGTTGCAGCCCGTGGACGTAGGTCACACTGACCGAACCACGTTAAATCCTTGTGTTGTCGTTTATTTTCTGTTTTCTGCGTGATAATCGTTTGTACGGGTTCGTGTGTTGGTTCCGCTGCGCCGCTTGAAACCTAACAAGTGGTATCAGAGATTAGGCTCGTTGAACATACGGTTGCACGGAAAACGATTCGAAGGAAGCTTTTTTCTTTTTTCTCTCCGAAGATTGTCGTTGCCATTTTTTGGTGCTCGTGTGGAATTGTGATCAAGCAATAAAAGAGATCAAGTTTCTTTGAAATTTGTGCCTTTAAGAAAAAGGGTTTTTTGGTGTTGTTTGTACGCAGCTCAAAACAAAATAATAAAATAGTGTTATTTGTTGTTTTTTTTTATTTGGGGTTCTGCGCAAGAAAGAGAAGGAAAAGCATTAAAAGCATTTGTCTTTTTTTCTTTGGGGTTTGCGACAACCAAGAAACAAAAGGCAGATTGTGATCTTTTTTTTGGTGATTTATGTCTTCACAAGTAATCAAGAACATCGAGCGAAGGTTAGTACAAAGTTAAACTCTTCGAAGTCGTCGATTAGGGTTTGGTAAAGAACTCTAGGATTCGTCGGGTAAAGGTTAGAGTTTTGTGTTTTCAAGTTTCAATTTGTTTTTGACTGGTTATTATCAACTGTTTGGGGAACCGTGTTTAGTGAAAGAAAAGTGCGTTCGGGTTTAGATTTGTCTACAAGGTTTATTGTAGGAGCGAATCGGTCAATTGACAGTGTTCAGTAGAACAGCCGTCAAGTTCAGGCCCGTGCCATTGCTGTGTCTGTTCACTGTTTCGATTTGCTTCTTGTTTGCTGTTTGAGATGGCTGAAGACGGGAAGGTTGTGATCGAGAAATTTAACGGTTCTGATTTCAATTGGTGGAAAATGCAAGTAGAAGCATTGTTATGTCAAAAAGACTTGGATATGGTACTAGAAGAAAAACTTGAGAACATAGAACAAGCTGATTGGGAATCAAAGGACAAAAAGGCTCGTGCGGTTATTACATTGGCTTTGACGAAAAATGTTGCTTTTAACATTATTAAGGAAACCACGGCTCGTGGTATGATGTCTGCTTTGTCAAATATGTATGAGAAACCGTCTGCGGCGAATAAGGTGTTCTTGATTCGCGAGCTTGTGAACACAAGAATGAAAGAAGGAAGCTCAGTGACTGCTCACATCAACAATTTAAATTCAATCTTAACAAGACTCTTATCTGTTGGAATTAAGTTTGATGATGAAGTTCAGGCTCTACTACTGTTGTCGTCTCTGCCTGAGAGTTGGTCTGGAACTGTGACTGCAATTTCAAGTTCTACGGGGACTAAAGGTTTCACTCTTGATGGTATTCTAATTATGGGTGAAGATGTAAGAAGAAAGAACTCGGGTGAATCATCGAATAGTGAGCTGTTAAATGTTGGCAGGGGTCGGGATAGTAACAGGAACAGTGGGAGTCGGGGTAGGAGTTCATCTAAACCTAGAAAGAATGTGAAGTGCTGGAGCTGCAATGAGGTGGGACATGTTAAGAGTCAGTGTCCGAATAAGAAAGAATTGAACACTGCTATTGGGAATGTTATCGATGATGATGCATTGATACTCAGTGTGGAAAACAGTGTGGACTCTTGGGTCATGGATTCAGGGGCTTCGTTTCACGCCATGGACAACGGGGAAACGATGGTGAATCTGAAACATGGTGATTTTGGAAAGGTACGATTAGCTAATGACGAAATACTTGAGGTAACGGGCATGGGGGATATTGATCTGGTTACTTCGTTGGGAACTACATGGAACCTGAAGAATGTTAGGGTGATTCCGGGGCTGAAGAAGAAACTGATTTCTGTTGGTCAGTTGGATGAACAAGGACTGGAAGTAAGGTTTGGTGGTGGTAAATGGAAGGTGATCAATGGTAATCTAGTTATTGCTCGTGGTATAAAGCGTGGGTCATTGTATATGGTTGAGGTACCTGCTGAGGGATGTATGACCGTCCCGGTTAAGCACGACAAAATCTGGTTCGCTAAATCCGGTGTTAAAAGAGTTCATTTTGCAAACGTGAAGTCTGGAGCAAGGATGTTAAGTGAACGAGTTCGAAAGTCTAAACCATTCAGGGGTTTCGGTGACAGTGGGAGCACGGGACGTGTTCCGGGTACAGTTACAAAGAAACGTTGGGTTTTAAAGACTACGACTGAAAAATTCTCTCCTGGTGATTGTTTGCTGAATCTGGAGAGTGATAATGATCCTCGGTGTATCTTTGAATCCGGTGGAATGTCCAAATCGGTTAAGATGGAGGATGAGTCATTGGCGGGACTAGCCATGACTGAGTTGGAGCTCGGGGTAGCTTCAACTGGCCCTTCTGGTACTTGATGATGAGGGGGTCGCTGCAACTAGGAGATGTGATGAAGTCTTAGCTTGTTCTTTGAGAACTGGAGGCTTGAAAGACTTGTTTGAAGATTACTGAAGTTACTAGACGACTGGGTTACAAAAACTTGAATGGCGGGCTAGAATTTATCGCAAAGCCTTCAAGTGGGAGATTGTTAGGTTTGTGAAGGCTTTGGGCTTGGGCCCATGTTTAGTTTTCTTGTTTATTAGGTTATAAACCCTAATTAGTCTCTATATATATATCCATGTCATGTATTTGTAATCTTAGCACTGAGCAAATAATAAAAACCCTAGTTGCAGCCTGTGGACGTAGGTCACACCGACCGAACCACGTTAAATCCTTGTGTTGTCGTTTATTTTCTGTTTTCTGCGTGATAATCGTTTGTGCGGGTTCGTGTGTTGGTTCCGTTGCGCCGCTTGAAACCTAACAGACTGTTCATATTATCGGGTGTCTATTATAATATAGATAAATTGCAATAATCAATAATCAGTTTCAAAACTCAAATCAAAACACTATCCTAAAAGAAAGATATAATACCTGACCAAATGTGTAACCAGCTCCACGGGGTGAGATACCCCAACCACAACGGTCATCTGGGTCAGACCATAAAAGATCACACATAGGGCCTTCATGTGGGACCTCTTGAACACGATCGAAATTTCTTATATTATCTAGGGTTTCAATAGAAGGTGACAACCCGCCATGAAGGCAGAATATTTCTGATTCAACCTAGCATAAAAAACTAACCAGCATTAGCTACTCAGATTACATAATGATATTGATGACAAAGTGTTGCATTAAAATTGTTGCTTACCAATGCAGTCAATGGGAAATAATCAAACAGATCTGTAAAAGTCTTCCAAACATTGGCATTGCCGTACCTGCAAATCAAGAATTAAAATTATACACCAAAAAGATACTGGAGTATGTTGTTGTAAATAGTAAGGAAAAACAAACTCACTTTCGAAGGCATTCATCATAAAACCCATAAACTTGAGTAATCTACACAAAGAAAATAGCAGCTCATATAAGTGAATAGGTAGTAGTGTTAAAAAGTCAAATCACTCAACAAAAATACCTGCCGACTTTCATGATTCCCTCTTAGAATTGTAATTCTCTGTGGATACCGTACTTTCAGAGCCACCAAGAGCTGTAAAGAGTGCATTGGTAAAACTCAAATACTTGTATCAGTAAAAAGACAGAAATATACATACAAATACAAATACATCAGAAAGGCATAGTTAGGGATATACTTACTGTGACAGTTTCAACAGAATAATATCCTCGGTCCACGTAATCCCCCATAAACAAGTAGTTTGTATCCGGGCACTGAGAGATGATGTTAATGTAATTACACGTTGTATGAAGTATAAAAAGATGATCTTAAACCCAACTTGAAACATATCACAATATCTGTATTCTCTTATTAACATCAACTATATCCTTCACAATATCATTGTAGAGATAACAACAAAAAGAATACCTTTCCTCCAATACGAAAAAGTTCAGCAAGATCATGGAATTGCCCGTGAATGTCACCACAGATAGTCACAGGGCTTTTAACTGGCTGCAAGCATAAAAAAGTCCATTCAATATCTAGAGAAACGGCATAAGTGTAAAAAGAAATAATACCTGAACATTGCTTTCGTCTATTAATATCTCTTTTGCCTTGTCACATAATGTCCTAACCTACATCAACAAATATAATTAGCCTTGAATACTAACAACTACCAATGAACTTCTCAAACAGCAGAAATGGCTGCCCTGTTCATTTTTTGTTCTTGTTTTTTTAAACCAAATCTAGATTCGTACTATTGTTATTGTCAGAATGGTAAACATAGTTACTTGAATAAAATATCAAGCCTAAACCCTAACATTGTTACATAAAGAGTATGAGCATTAATAAACAAATGCAGATTATCAACTATGATGACATAGCCTAGGTGTTCAGCAAACAACTGGATCGTTAATGTGACAGCATGGAGTGTTTACAAATCGCAAATAAAGCCGCGATATATCCAGCAAACTATGATATACGCTGACTCAAGCAAAATACACCGACTATAGAAGATCCTATAATTTTTCTTAGCCAACACATAGATCATACCATGCATCACCAGAGATACAATAAACAATAACTCCACATCATATGCTAGATAATCATGTATCAACTAACAAATTCTCCTTGCATTCGATTCGTTCTTAATAAACCATCCAATCATAACTAGGACACCTGTAATTCCTATTTTTATCAGACTCAAGAAAATATGAAGCAAACTTTGACGAATTCAGTTGCCATTTTCGTTTATGACACCATTCCTTACCCAGTACTCTTTCTTTTGTTCCATTTTTACTTGTCACACAATTTCAAAACTGAGGGCGCCTATCTCTTGAAATACTTAAAGTAAGTGCTGACTTTAAAGTTGAAATTTACAGTGAGAAATCTAAACTAAGTGCGATTTCCCCCATAAAATTAACTAAGAATTCATATCGAAAAATACACAAGAACACGCAAATTATAAATTTGTAATAATTACTCAAACAGCCATAAAGAAACCACTATACACGATATATAATCGATCAAGCCGTAAAATACGTATAACGAATTTAGATCCATTACTACCACACAAAGTAAGATAGAAAACACGTATAATCACGACAATGTGTAATTCAAAATCATATAAACCCTAAGATGCAAGATACATCAAAATCAAAGGTGAGAAAGAAACCTCAGATTCTATTAGCGGTTTGCACTGCATGAGCTGTGAAATCTGTTCGTCGAGATTCCCATGGGTGTCCGAGGCCAGCTCCACACTCATGTTGTATATGTTTATATTTAAATGTGCATATGCATACACATACAGAAGTAATCAAATATTCAAAGATCAAAACGTTTCAATTGATTGAAATTATCTGAAACTGAACGGAATTCAGATATTGAGAATTTGAGAAGGTAGGAGTGATGAAGATGATGAATTCGAAGAAGAAAACCCTAGAAATCGTCGAGATCGATTATAATTGATTCTTGTTTTGTTTTCCAGAAAACTTCTTAAATGAACCCTTGAAATATTAGCACATCGACAGTTTATGCCCCTTAGAAAACTTATTAATAAGACTTGGGTTTATCATCAAAACATTTATTTTTCTTTCAACGCTACATTATTTTTACACGATGTTGATAAATAAGTCTTTATTAGTAACAAAGTTAACGTTGATGGTGTTTCTATTGATGTAATTGTCAACTTATCATAGTAATATGTCCAACTATCATGCATTTTCATGAAAAGCTACCATAATTTATGGTAAAGTTTCAAGCACTATACAAACAAATCGTTTGGTCTAATTTTGAGTTACGATTTATATGAATTTTACATAGAAAATTCACAATTGTTCTTGTGAAATTACTTTCTCTTATCCAGTTAACGATTTTGTATACTTACAAAATTGATATTTACACAATCCAGAAAAAATATACGAGAAACAATAAATCAAGAAAACATAATGCCCACACATTATGAATGTCAATGCATCTAAGTCTGAATGAATGAGTCTGGTCTGTAATCACTTTCCTATTGATAAACAAATCTTAAAGACTACACCATGCTTGTATACTTTTAGTAAAAAAATGTTTAGTGATCAAGATAATTTATCTTTATGTTTTTATGTCTAATGTTTAGTGAAAAACGATGGATGTGCATCACTAGTGGAAAATATGATTAATCACGTTGATGATGCAACTAAGTAGATGATTTATTACCAAATATAGCTAACTCATGACTATGATATATTTATGTTATAGGTGGATTCTCATTTAATCATTTTAAGTTTTCATTGCAATAACTGTTTATTGTAACATTCATGTAAGGGAGCATCTATAATCACGAACTAATATTATAGTAAAAGTTTGAAAGATATTTATTTGAAATAATCGTATATTTTATTTATTTGTTCAAATGTAAAAGACATTATTTTTAATACATCGACTCTTTTATTTCAATCTTTCTTCAAAGACCGATGATTCTTTTATTTTTTCTTTATCTTTTATAATTGTTTCAATGCTTATCTCTTGATATTATTGTCATGTTCAATGTATTTTTTTTTTTTACAATTTATCTTTATCATTCGTAACGTTTTCTTTTTTACATGTGAATGTCAGTCTCTAACTTTGAGTCTCTTAATTCATCATATTAGGTACTTGAGCAACTTTAATTCTTCTAATCTTCCCTTGTCACGTTCTCATCTCCATCTAAATGAGTTAAGCATAAGAAATGTTAATCTTGTGTCTGTTTAAATAAATCTTGCAGAATTTTTTTATTATCTTTTTGTGTTGAGTAAAAGACTTTATCTATCTTTTATAAAACACTTTAATAAGATATAAAACATGTAGAGCGGTATATACATGTGTAAAATAGATGTTTCTTCTTACGTGGTTTATTGTTACAAACTTGTTATTTTTGTTTACATAAAAAGAAAAACAAAAGAAATTGAGGTTAGCTATGCAAGAAATGTTAGATCATAGGGGCACATTTTGCAAAAACACTACATTTAAGTATATCATTCGTTATCTGACTTCCATTATCGTTCTTGCTCTTCGGACCTTCAATGGCGATTTCATGTGTATCTTCTTCTTCATCCTTCAATCTCCAACCGCAATTCCCAATAAATCGACCATTGAAACCAATTTCTTTATCATGGTGTTCTTCGTTTCAGCAGTCGAATCTATCCATCAATTTAGTCTCGCCAAATCGTACCCTCAAGAATCAGGTACGCTGAATTCATTCACTTCTCTGTGTTTTTTCAAGTTTGTGATTATACTGATTAAGAAAGACGAGGTTATATGGGTTAATTAGTGTAATTTGTGTAAAATCATACACCCAAGTGTGTGTGAAATTATGTGTCGTAAGTGATTAGGAAACCCTAATTACTCATCCATTTCTTGTGGTTTTACTTTTGAAGTCAAATGAACCACCTTTCATATGCAAATTTTTTTTTGTTAATTTGAATGCCATGAAATTCTTTTTCAAAATGGCTACTTTACACCAAAATTTGGTATGTTTTTCTTTCAATGTTCTTGGAAATTATATGATTTGTTTCTAATTGAGGTTGAAACTTAGTCAGTTTGACGAAGAAAGTCAAAGTATGCTTCTTACTGCAGTATGTACAAAGAAAGTGAGACTTTATGGCATAATAGAATCAAAGGAACAGAAATCCAATGCCTTTTTAGTTCAAATTTTACAGTTGTATTGCTTAAAAATTGGCTCTGATGTATAGATTTCATGTTCCAAAATGACTGGAAAGACTATTATTTTGGTCTAAATGTTTGAAGCTGCATTTGACATGAACATTTAAAACTGGCTTGAACCATTTAAAGATGGTCAATAACATCTTAAAATGGCCTGAAACATATCTAAACTAGCCTAAAGCATGTTTAAAACCCCTAAAAGTGGTGTATTTAAACCATGCGTCTTGCTTAAAAAAGCCAATGCTTTTTAAGTATCCTTTGCGCCTTAAGTGCGTGTAACGCCTTTGACTACCTAGCCCACAACGTAAACTTACCCATGTGGCATGAGTTATCATAAACTTTCTCACGATCTACGCATGTGGGAAGAGTTCCTACAGTGATGTGTATCAATCGTTTTGTCTCGCTTTCTCTCTTTCTTTTCTATTTGTTCATTGTAGCGTGTATTTTGTAGGGATTTGTTGTCCATGCCGCATGGACACGAAGATCAAGAAGCGAGGCAGAAAAACGACCTAACAAGAAGTCATGGAAACAGAGGACAGATATGTACATGAGACCATTTCAACTAAACATATTCTTTTCTAAAAGATTCATTCATGCAAAAGTGATGCATAGAGGTACTAGCAAAGTGGTATCGGTTGCCACCACAAACTCGAAGGATTTAAGGAACACGTTGCCTTCTCTCATAGATAACGAGGCTTGCAGAGTCATTGGGAGGTTGATAGCCGAGCGATCAAAGGAAGCCGACGTGTATGCGGTGGCTTTTGAAGCGAAAAAGAACGAACGGATTGAAGGGAGGCTGGCAATTGTTCTTGATACTATTAAGGATAATGGTATTATTTTTGTTTGAACATTTAGCAAGTAGACAGTTGGCATGATTATTGCTAGTGAAATATATTCTAACTGTTAGTTGGAAAGATTAGTGTATCATTTTGGTATTTTTACAAATGAGTAGACGTGGCACAATGAACGGGTCATGCGGGTTGGGTAACGAGTAATTTCGTTAGTTCAAGATGGACTGCGTGACAAGCATTTTATTTATAAATCCAATGTATTAAACGAGTTGTGTCAACATGGCAACACGTAGAACACAACATGAACCTAAAACTCTTAAACAAACTTGAATGCAATACGAACAATCTATATATTCCATGTTTGACGTATACACGATCCACTTAACCTGAATTTAATTTCGCATATTATTGCTCTCAATTATAAACCTACATAAAGAAAACACATCTCAATTATGAACCTACATAAAGAAAACACATCAATTATAAACATTTTTGTTCACAATATAACTTTTTTTTCCTGACACCTAATCTATTTCTATTAACTACCCCTAACACTATCAGGATGTCCCAATGGGACCACGACATAACTTTCTTAAAGACTTAAAAAAATCACATTCAAGAAGATGAAACCGAACTAATCAAAACTGACTCGCTACTAGGATTCTGGATCAAAGGATCAACATATAATTAATGTCAAGTATTATAATCAATACAGTTAATAATACATATGTTACTGTTAGTGTTCAATCAACTGGACAAATATAACATTGTTCAAACAATGAGAGTAACCTTTACCATGATCAATCTCGTGGTACAATGATGCATCAGCATATCATATAATCTGCAAATGACGGACAATGAGCGATAATGCCAATACAATAATTTCCTTTTACCATGTCAAGAAAATTTAAAAAAATTATTGGAGAAAGTTTGCATGTATAATTGAGTTGATATTATGCTAGCTAAATCAGATTCCCTCGAATAAGCTCATGTATGCTTGGGTTGCTCTACTCATTTCGGATAATTGAGCTGCTAAGACAAAGACAAGCTAGTAAGATGGTCAAATGTATGAAGGCCATATCTACTCAATTTGTGCTAAAGTGTTTGGTTTACAGGAGTGCCCCGACGATTAAGTAAAGTTGTACAACGGAAGTGATTGGTGCTACTGCTTCCCACGTCCCACTAGTCAGGAGTTGGACGGAACCAATGCCCAGATCAATAAGAGGGACAAAAAGGATGTTTCTCGGGAAACTGAGGGTACTGCACACAGGGCCTCAATTGGCCAGCCCCTAACACTAGGCTCAGCCTTGTTAGGACTCACTTTAACAAGAGACTCACTAATGCTCGTGAACCTCCTAGACACATCGACATTCTAACCCTCGAAGATGCACGCGCACACACATTCTTTACCTTATCATCAGACAGAGGCGAAAACAGCCTTTACTGCTTCAAAGACTTCTCCAACAGGCTTACCAGCGTCAATCTAAGACCAAATTTGATCAGTTATCATAACATCGCAAACGACGTATTCAGTAGTAACACAACGAAGAACACTTGTGTGTTTACCTTTTTGACCATCCCTTTTGAGTTGTAATAGTTGATAACATCAAGAGTAGATTCCAAAAACACCTTAAACCGCTTCCTTATCGTGTCAATGTTATCATCTACCCGCCCCTTCATAAGCCAAATAAAAAGTTAAACTCAATCAGGACTAAAATTTTAAAAACACCATATTTCTTCGCTTTATGATTCTGGTAACAAAAATGTGCCTAGGACCTGGTTGCGGGTCAAGATACGCCTCTCCATCTCTTCCTCAGAACAATCAAAGAAAAGAACAAACTCTGGTACAATTCCTGTCTATATAAACCAAAAGATTCAAATTTTAATGCCAAATGGCCAGATCTAATAAAAGATGTTTGTATGAAATTTTAGATCACAAAACTCACAATTGACTCAAAGGCCGCTCGGTTTTCCTCATTACGAGGAAAGCCATCAATCAGAAACTTGTCATTCTCGTGTTCTATAATCGCTTTTGCAAGAAGCTTAATTGTTATTTCTGAAGGAACAATTACACCTTCAGACATCATGTTCTCAATCATTGTTCTATAAGGTATCATGAAGCAGTTAGAATAAAGATACAAGTTACAAAAGAAACAAATATTCAAAGGATAAATATAGCATACCCGTTTTCAGAACCAGACTGTGCTTCAGCCCGGAGAAGCTCTCCAGCACTGAGATGGGTATACCCAAAGTGCTCTACAATATGTGCACATTGTGTACCCTTACCACTGCCTGGGCCTCCTGCACGGTGTAAGATAAGTAAGTATGCAAAGCAGGTTCATTTTCATTGTGTAAGTTACTAAAGTGCATATAAGACATAAAAAATAACAAAATTAGATGGAATTCAGGGTGAAATTATGTTATTAGTATAATCTATCAAGGTGCTCCTCACCTAGGACAAACACAACTTTCGGATTTTTTGCTCTTAGCGCGCTTTTGGCATCTTCCTGCAATCAATATCAATATTAATTTTGCTTCTAATTATGTAATCATCCTAAGGTTATCTAAAACCATTAAAAACAATGATACTATATATCTACCATATTTCCAGCATCAGCAATAGTCCCCATGAGTCCCCACTTGAGTCGGTTTAACTTAAACTGCATCCAACAACAGGGAAGTATAAGAAAGTTTGCATTCTAAGACATGAGAATTGACTGACTGCTATTTCAGATTTGTATGTTAACTAACAACTTTTCCACAAATCATAAGCAAATATAACTCAATGGAGGGTCGTTCAATAAGAAACCAATTTGAAGTAGAGAACTCAAACAACAATATAACACTTGTGCATATCTCTTTAATCGTATGATACTTAAGGGCAATGTACAAGTGACAATGTACTTCTCTACTTAAAATTGGTTCAGTATTGAACGCGCTCCAACACGAAGAAATAAACACGCTTACTAACTAGATATACATATGAACTTCTGTTAACTATGTGTCTTGTGCAGATCAATTATCAAACTTCTACATGATTATGCATGAAATACAACTATACATATAGATAAAATGATACAGAATCATATGTCATTGCCTACTTCATCACAAAAATGATATTAAGTCGCTACTACATACACAACAGAACGTAAACATTCAATTGGCATCTGATTCATGACGATGAACATTCAACAGATGCCGATAACAAATAGAAGAGTAAAAAATCATCGAAGGGGCCAAAATTTAAGATTCGAGATGGTCAAACTCGTGGAATCAACATAAAATCTATCAAATTCTTTAGAAGTTATGATATGTAATGAAATGGAACAACAGATCGTATTTCAGCAGATTGCAACATTAGAGTCATATGAATCTTACCGATTCAAAAGAAGACGTTGGTAGCTTGATCAAATTGGATGAACGCTCTGACGAATTGTGAATTTTCGCGGAATTTTGTAGGGTTTTTTGAACCGCTATTTCGTTGCAACACCTGTTAGGTCCGTATCTTCGGATCCTTGTGAACCTTTTTTGTCTCTTTTAAGTTTTAAGCATCTCAATAATCCTTTAAGGACTCGATCAGTTTCGTCGTTGTACGTAATAAATTATAGACCACAATCGACTCGATTTATTTTTAAATTGATATTAATATCAAAACGTAGAGTAATTCGAATTTATATTATTGAATGAAAACGTATTATATTCAAGACAACTCCAAACAAAACGTACGTTGGAACGTAAAACAACTCAAAACATACACAAAAATAAACATGTGCGGTGGCGCCGTATGTGACATGATAAAGTATAGACTACAATCGTCCTGACTCGTTTTCAGACAAAATCAATGCCGAAAAGTAGAGTAACTCAAATTTATACCGTTAAATGCGGTATAAATGAAAACATATTTTATTTGACATTACTCGTTTCAAAGAAAGTTTACATCAAATAGTAGGCCAACTCAAAACTACTTAAATAAGCATGAATACATTTTATATTTGACCGGACTTGTTTTCGAACAAAATTTACGTCAAAATGTAGACGGACTGACGGACTCGAATTTACACCTACACGTATATAAAAATAAGAGCATTATAAATTACTTTTTTTTAAAATATAAATGTGCAAGTGGTAAATCCGAACCTTTTGAAACTTGTCTTGAAACTAAGGTTTAATTGAAATGACCGTAAAGTTGAAGGATTAGAATGTAAAATCACTGATAGTTAATAAAAAAATAAAAAAAAATTAAAAGAAGAGAGCCCCAGGATCAAACATGAGACCTGTGGCCAGACCTGGCAATTTTAGCCCACCAACTTAAAATTGGGTTTATTTGGACATTTTATATAAGATTGTGGGTTGTTTTGGGTAGTGCATTATTTCCATAGGGTCTAACTGGGTAAATCTAAAAATAGAAAACAAAAAACACGGGTCATATTGGGCTGAGAGAAATAAGTGACGGGTTATAATGGGCAGCATATGGGTAATGGATATCAGGTTGATTGTAACCCTAATTGCTATTTCAAGTTCCAATCTAATTGTCCCAAGTTCCGGATCGATGGTAACTCCAATTGTAGTCCCAAGTGCCAATCGATTTCTTTGAAGTTCCAACTAAGTTTGCATCTGGTCGAGGATGAATTTTAATCAAATCTTTAATAAATCACAGCTTCTGGTTTGATTATCACTTCTTATCTTCTTCCTCATCTTTGCGTTTATCTGGGTTTCTTCATGTTCTGTTGTGTTCCTTTTTGTCTTCAAGACTCGGACTCATGTTTTATATTTGGATTCCTTACTGTTTCAGATCAACAAGCTTTTGCTGCAATGATTCCATTTGATTTGATGAGGAATCTCCGGGTTCAAATTCGAAAGTTTTAGAACAAAATGATGCCAAAGTGATGATGCAGGTCATTCTTGAGATATGAATTGTGTGTTTTGTCATTGTTCTTCGTAGCTCGTTGTTCTAGAACGAAATGATGCCAAAGTGATGATGATTGAACAACTAAAACACAAGATGCATACGTGATGATGATGATAATTGTGGAAGAAGACAAATGGTCTAACTGTTGCAAATTTGGTGAATTGAAGAAATATGAATATATGATTATTCATGAAATTTTCATGGTTAAATTGTTTCAAAACGATTTCTATACCGACCCGTTTTGACCCGTATCTATTTTTAACAAAACCCATCTTAACCCGAACCAAAATGACCATTTTTTTAAATGACCCATTCTAACCCGAACCCATCCTGACCCGTTACCCTGCCCGACCCAACCCGCCCATTTTGCCAGGTATACCTGTGGCTTACGGTGATAACTGATAAGTAATTTTCACTACAGTTTCATCATGTGTTTTAAGTAATTCCCATTGTATAAAACATACCATGCAATGTGGGGAAAACATAATGCCATCCATCAACTTTTATAAATAAGTACAAGTAGGGAGAATGTGCCTGATACGAACTGATATATAATTGAAGAAATCAAATACTCAACTATAGAATTGAAGAAGATGATCCAAAGGATCTACAATGAATAGCCAACCAAAATGGTCCCAGGGCTAAGCCCTTCTCATGCGTATGCAATGAGCCTAACACTTAACCAATATCTTTCCTACCTTACCACATGAACAATGACCCTTATTTATAGAACTAGGAATTACACTAATCCCCCTCCCAAAATTACAAAAGACAAACTAAGACTAGCACATGATTCCTATCATTACTCCCCCCTTCAAAACAGTCTTGCCCTCAAGACTGAGAAAGAACAACTGACATGACACCCAAACGAAGGCTTCCCGAGAGCGTTTTCAGGAGGTCAACCTTGCCCATGCACTACCCACAAAAATATTGATCCAACAATACCCACAGCAACCTGATTTGCAGTCTTGTATCCACTACAAAATAACTTCCAGAAGAATTCTGATTTAAGGTTTATAAACGGGTCGGGTGGTTTAGGATCAGCAACCAAATCAAACAACTTAGGAGGTTTGTAAGAGCCCAAATCAGAAGAGGCCAGCTGTACTTCTGTTTTCAGCTCCATTTCATGGCCCTCAACAGTCCCGAAGCCCACTAGTTCCTGAAATCGGTCCGATAGTATTCCAATTTTGTGAAATTGTGATTGAACGTCAACAACCTATGTACTGGAAGACTTAAATGGCGCCATTGATTTGGCATCAAAGCTTGAACGGACAGCCTGCAAATGAACTTGACCATGAGCACTCCAACGTTCTTCCGATCGGGAAACAATTTCCTCCAATTGAGCTACAAATTGGATACCAGATCCGCCTAGGGTTTCATGCTCGATCCCAGATTCAACCGAATCTGTTTTTGGCTTTGTCTCGAATTTCTTCATCCATCCCAGCATCACTTTACGGAACTCCACTGATTCAACTCTATCGGCTTCTAATACCGATAGAGAAGCTTTGATGGCAGCAACATCCGATTGAAGCTATTGAATCTATTGCTCGTGATTGTCCAAATGAGAGTTCTGATTCACCATGAGTGGAATCGGAATTGAAGGAGGAAAATCGCAGAAAAATTTTAGCGATCAGATGATAAATCCGATAATCAAAACTGAAATCAATTTGAAGTTGAAATTGAAAGGGAAATCGAATTGTAGATCTGATGAACAGAACGAAAATCGAATTGGATTTGTAGATCGAATTGAATTGGATTTGGAAATCGAAATTGGAGATCAGATTGGAGAGCCGATGAGTTAGAACCGAAAACCAAATAGATTGTTGAGCGAATTGAATGGAAACTGAAAATCGAATTGAAGAGCTGATGAACAGAACTGAAATAGAAGTGGAATCGAGAGCACGTAACCGGAAATTGAAAACGAAAGGAGAGCAGAGTTGTGGCAGGTCGGACCAATGATACGAACTGATATATAATTGAAGAAATCAAATACTCAACTATAGAATTGAAGAAGATGATCCAAAGGATCTACAATGAATAGCCAACCAAAATGGTCCCAGGGCTAAGCCCTTCTCATGCATATGCAATGAGCCTAACACTTAATCAATATCTTTCCTACCTTACCACATGAACAATGACCCTTATTTATAGAACTAGTAATTACACTAATCCCCCTCCCACAATTACAAAAGACAAACTAAGACTAGCACATGATTCCTATCAGTGCCAATATATATATTTCTATAACTGTAAAATGGGTGATTCAAGGGTGTATCTGGTATCTGATTTCGTTTATGTTTATGCAAGTTGTGGAAGGTGTTGATTGTAACCCTACCCTAAACTTAAAAATAAAAGAAAAATAAACCCTTGACTTAAACTTTAAAATATGATAACCTTACCGGTTTTTTAAAAATAACCTTAACGGTTGTTAAAGGTTTGTTTTTATCATTGTTCTAACTATCATGACAATAACTTAGTTTTCAGTGATAATTCTCACACGTGTAGTTTATATATATATATCATAAAGTTTTCATTAACTTTATAGAAGCGTTTGTGAGTATTAAAAATTATATAATGAAACTTGAATTCTAAAGGCTATTAATGTTTTAGTTTTAAAATAGATGAATGCTATCTTATTTTAAGGGTATAACAGTCTTTTAGTATTTATAACTATTTTTTTACCTTAAGAAAGTAAATTATTGGATTTTAATAATCATAACTTTTATTTAGTAGCCGAAATTAATCACAACTCATAAAATATTTATAAGCACTTTCAACTTTGAAATTATTTTCTTTCAACGATCCCTTACTAACTGATAGTTACACCATTAGTTTTTTATGACGTAAATTACTTATATAGCCAAAACACTTAGCAAAAAGTTGAAATCAACTATCATGTCTGTCAATCTGAAACTTCTGCACTCTAAAACCCGTCAATATCCACCTCTTGATCTGAAGCACTTGACTCGTTGGAGATAGATTTCAGGTGATGATAAAGGCTAGATACCGAAAAACGAAACTGATAGAGGCTGGGCGGCGGCAAAGTTGAAAAATGACTCAAAGTTGGCTTACTTCATCAAAAAACTAACGGGAGTTAACTCTCAATTAGTAAAGAATTGTTGGAGGAAATTAAGCTTAAAGTTAAGAGTGTCCGTTAAGATTTTATGAGTTGTGATTAACCCGACGAATAAATGAAAAGTTTAGATTATTAAAATCAAATAATCTTAAGAAAATAAAGGAAAAAAATCTTAGACTATGTGTAGTGGTTTATTAGTTAAAATGCCACCTAGGCAAAAATCAATTTATTAAAGCATATTTTAAAACAAGTATAATAGTTTTAAAGCCTCTTTTAGTTAAAGTTGTCAAAAGTGAGAAAAAATAAATCACTCACCTATTTTGGCGTCCGTTAAAAGCTTGGCTAAAAATAAGTTTGAAACCTCTGTTAAATAGGATGTAGTGGTTTTAAAGCCTCATTTGTGTCCAACTTATCAAATTTGAAGCCCTCTAGGGGCACAACTACGTCCAGTTTTACCATCACGAATCCTCTTTCATTACACAGCTTCACCATCAAATGCGACAAGTGCGCCTTCTCCGACTCCACATCCATACTCATTCGTTTCCCATTCAACGACACTAGATGCATACGTTGTTTTTGTTGTGTTTTACCTATAAAGACGAGAAACAAAGGAATTGAGTTTTATCCGTTTACATACATCTCAAATTTTCGATTTCTCATGTGAGAGACATTTGATTGTTAAATAGTAATTGAAAATTTTATATTTTATATCGTCTTTTTTATTGAAATTAGATTATCTATGCACAATTTCATCACTAAACCTTGTATTAAATACTTTTCGTTGATCATCAACGAACGTTTTGATCGACGGTGAAAGGACCACCGATGATCCTTTGGTGAAACATCTGCCACTAATCAGTTATGTGATATTATCATGATGATTAGACCATGACCACTTCAATAATCTGTCAATGATGTTTTCCTTGGTAATCCTTGATAATTTGATAGTGTTAATTACCAATCACATTCAAGCCATGCACTAACCTTTTCACGTAGAAGTTAGTTTAGATCATGGGTTAAATCATAGGATGGTGTTATTTCCTTTTGTTAATTGAGTTTCCCTTGATGTAGGCTATATAAAGGCATAAAGCCAACGTAGTGGTAGAAATATTAGACATGGATATGCGAATTATTTTATTAAACCCTCTTAATTACCTATAGAATGTATTATTTTCTTCTGTTGTTTATAAACCAATTCGATTCATATCGTCTTCCAGTAATGAAGTCTTACCCACATCTTCTTTTTCCAAAGACCTTCACCAACGGATCCTCCTTTCACCAAAGGACCATCAACAATATCGTCTGTCGCAGAAAATCCACTTACAACTCATGCAACCAGTGACATGATAAAAAAGCGCATATTATGTACTAACATTAACTCGTGTAAATTAAATAAAAGTCGAGCCAAAATAAGCCCTATAGAAACCAGTTAATGATGAACATATTCATTAGTTTTTATTTATACAATTGATATAAAACGTAGTTGTTGTTATTTGACTCTTCTATGTATAAAAAAAGTTTGTGTACAGGATAATAAGACAAGTGATCATTATTATACTCACATAATTTGTTGGTTTTTTTCCTATTTGAATGAAACATGTCATGCTACTTAAGAGAATACGTATAAAAAGGAGTGAATGTAATAATGTTGATGAGAGGAGTATTATGATGGTATTTAACAAACATATGTTTGTTTCTAGATGTTATGGAGTTGATTTGCAGACGATGGTCATGATGACATCGGTTTACATTAAACTTTCAAAACTATAATTATTCTTATCTGAATTTATTGTAATATATGCATGCTTAATCTTTGCACCTCTTTGAAATATTTAATCCAAAAATATAAGTTATAATAATATCTAGTTGTTTAATCGATTTGACTGAACCGTTTGTATCGATCATCCATGCCCTTTCAATATGACAGTTTGGTTTAATGTTTTTTTTAAATCGTAATCAGTTTAGTTCGATCTAGAAATATTTGGTACTGACTAAGATCTTTTAATTAAGATCTTTCATTCATTACGATCCAATAGTTGAATTCAAACACTTGCCAATAGAATCAGTCTTCAAGTGATGGTTGATGGGGTCTTTTGTAATATCTAGAGTATAATGTAAAATCTCGTTAGATTGTCATATACACGTTTTGTTGACTCAAATTTACAGTCTACCATATAAAAGTTGCTCTCAGTTTAAAGAAATAAAATAACTTAATTATAAAAATATGGCTTTATATTATATTGATCTCATAAACCAATTATCTCGGAGGTGTTAGACTGTTGGTTAACAATCTATATTGTTTTCAGAAAATAAGCTTACATTACGTTAAATGAGTTAGTGTTTATGGTAGACCGGTCATAAACGAGTCGAGATGTTAATGACGCGATAAAAAACGTGTGTAAATGGGATCAACCAGTTTATAACATGGTCAACTTATACTGACAAATATATTAATGTCAATATGACACGCTTATAACCCGTCTATTAAAATTAAATTAACTATGTTATAATTAAGTATGAACTTTATCATGTTAATTGTGCCTTATTAATCTACCTATGTTATAATTGAGTATGGACTTTATTTCTTATCATGTGATATAACACGTTTATTAAGCATGCTTGTGTTAATCAATGCTAAACAAAAGTATATGTTTAATTAAACAAATCGTACTTAATCTTAATATCTATGTTAAACAGATCTTGTTACATACAATTTGTTTTACAACCGGACCTTTTTTGCTGGCTATAACTAAAAGGGTAACAAAAATATTAAAACACCCCAAAGTGATACATAACTAGTACACAATATTGACTTGATCAACTCTTTTAAACAATCAACACTTATAAATTATAGAAATTCTATTCTATTACGTACAAAAAGGAAGTTTGATGAATTGTCAAGTGGTATAAGCCCAAATTATAAGGTAAAACTTTTTAAATCTGTTATTATATTATTTTAATATTATAAATAGTTTTTAATATATTTTGTTTTACAGTTAAACTTTTTAAATTATAATATTTTATAAATTTGTAAATATACCGTTATAAATGTTTTAACTATGTTTTAATATAAGTTTTACATAAAATCAGTCAACAATAAACATAGAGTATGTATTTTTATCCATTTTTACAACAACGTAGATTTCTAGATTTCAAAAATAATATTGCAACATAGTTATATATATACCTATATATCAACATGATTTTATTTAAAACCGAGCCTTTATAACGTGCAACAAAAACCACGAGTCAAATCTAATTTTTTTTTCACAATAATAATAATCTAATTGTTAACTAAACAAAATTATTTTCCATTTTACTTAGAAAACAGTTTCACTATTTTTAATACCTTTTGTAATTTTACTTTTAGGCTTGTACGATCCAAATCATCTTGATTTAAGAAAATGTGTTTAGTATGAGTCCCAGATCAAATTAGTTTGAGGAAATGACATTTTCAAATTAAAGATTATGGGTTTGAGTTCATTTTGTGATAACTAGGGGTGTTGATAGGGGTTAACCAAGTCGGGTTATTTGGTTTTTTTTAACTTTGAAAGTCTATCCTAACCCCGACTCTAATAACAATCAGGTTTATTTGGTTCCGGGTTGTTCGGGTCCGGTTTCGCGTATTAAACGATTCACTTAAATTAGTGGACTTAATGAGTTTTCTTTTGAAGTCTTGTAAAATTAATAGATTTAAAATAGTTACTTCAATAAATTATAAAACATGCTTAAGTATATAATTACATACAAATAATTCGCTATATTTAAATTATCTAATTAATTGTATACAAACAGTTTGATTTATTATAATGAGTGTTGATCGGGTATTTGAAGTTTTAAAGTTTATCCGAAACCCGACCCGAATAACAATCGTTTAAACAGTTTTCGGGTATTCGGGTAACGGGTTACTTCGGGTCTGGTTTAATCGGGTACGCGTGAGATCAGGTCGGGCTGGTTAATCGAGTACGGGTAAAATCGACTGGCCTACTTTGTGCAATATGCTCTAAGTGGGTTAGAAGTTTTACCATAATGGACTTTTGGGTGGTAGGTTTCCGCTGGAATGATGGGCTAGCGGGGTCACCAACGTTGTTTATGTTTGCGTGCGTGGGTGGTTTTTGATCAATAGGTTTACCCAAATGACTAAGCTTTAAATACTAATTGATCGTTAAAAGAAAAGAAGCAATGTCATGGGTTGAAACTTGAAATTACCATTTACTTTTATCATTGAACTATTTAATCATCTATAGGATATATATGTTATAATAATACTGATTAATCTCATTTATGAAAATTTAATAAAAACTAGTGATTTAAAATTTAAAGGACATGTTAAAACCGTCTACTCGAAATGTTTTGGCCTACCCAATTAACCCAAACAATCTACATACATTGATTTGCCTTTTGTTAAACCTATAACTAATGTTTCGGTTTACATTATTATCAATACCAATCAGAACATATCGTAAACATCCTCCCTATATCATTTTTTTTACCTCTCACAACTAGAAAAAGATATAATTTTTTTATGAACAGCAAACGTAAACCTTTATAAACTCTATCTGTTATTTACTTAAACTCACACTAATTTAATGAGAATAAATATTATGTATTTAGGTGTCTCTAAGCGTATCAGTCGAATGTGATTCAAATATATTTTGTTTGATTGTTACGAGAACATATTCTAACCATTAGATTTAAAAGATGTCTTTGTAGAGTTATACATTTAAATGATAAAAATATTATTATTCTTGTGAAAGGAATAATATTATTTCTAATGTAATAGTGTTAGTACGTGTGAATTTTCTGTACAACACGCTGTCAGTTTATCGTTTTCCTAACAGATCAATTATTTTGTCACACCCATCATGTTTGCTTAGCTACATGTTTGGCCCTTCGACTTTAGAGAGTATGCATTTCAGAGATTAAATTTTAATTCAGAAGCCTAGATCTTTATGTACAAGCTTATTTATATTACACTAGGTTACAATCCCGTGTAATACACGTGTTAAATAAATTTACTGTTACATGATTAACTAGGTTAGATACCCGTGTAATACACAGGTTGAAAATATAAAAACTATGTAATTCATAAATGTATAAATATTTCGTATGATTAAATTACGTATTACATAAAATAATAAAAAATAAAAAGTCGCATTTTCAAGTTATATATATTCGAATACTTCTTTGGATAATATAACATACAATTGAACCGTGTGAAATAAAAAAACCAATTGTCTTAAATTGAAACTAACCCAAAATATGTAAATATATCAATAAATGTTTTTTTAAACTTTTATTCAATTAAATCTTATTTTACGATAAAAGTATGTACAATTCAAAATAACAGATGATTACACAATTTAGTTGATAATATAGAAAAATTAAATTAAAAACAAAATCAATTATTAATTTAGTTTCTTAAAATAAAAAACTTAACTAAAATAATATAATAGTTTAGGCGGGAAAATTTTTTTGAGAAGTAACAGGAGAGTGCCGTGCCATCCTAGTTACTCTTTTATTATATACTAGCTTAATAACCCGTGTATTACACGGGTTGAATATATAAAATATTAAATAAAATAAAATTTTATTAATTATAAAATAATATTTTAAGATAAAATACGGTTGAAATTATGTATAAGGACTATAGGTAACAAAATAATTATATCAAGTTTTTAAACTTTTTTTGTTAAAAAAACAAAATATTTTGTTTCAAAACAAAAAGTTTTATAAAATTTATTTATAATTATTTTTTATATATAAAAATTTTACTTTTTAAAAATATTGATTTTAAAAATATTTTATATTTTTTAAAAAGTTTGATGTTTTTGAAAAAAAGATTATTTTATAAAAAGTTGTTTTTTTATAAATAATATTGATTAAAAGATTCCTTTCTTAATTTATTAAAAAATATTTTTAGTCTATAAATAAATTAAATAATATTATTAGTAATTATAGTAACTATTAAGTAGGGGAGAGAAGCGAAAAAATTATGGTGAGGATTAATATGGTGCTGTCACGTGTCCCCTTTAGTTACTCTTTTATTATAATATAAAGACTATAGATAATATAAAAAGTTATGTCTTAAATATTATGTATTATACGAATTAAATAAACCCATGTATTACAAATTTAAAAATTTGAAGTTAACATATTTGAAATTTTAATTATGGATAGTTATTAATTAATGAATTGATATTATAACATTTATAATTAAGATGAGAGAGAAGTGTGAAAATCAATTATTAGATAGCCTAGAATGACGACAAGTGTCCAGATTTATTTTTATTTATCAATATAGATCGATTTGCATATTTAACTAAAATTTTTGATAGAAATATGCGATATAAGTGTTTTATTTCTTACTTATCATGAAAATTATGTGGATCGAGTGACTTATTGTTTATAATGTAAATTTACTCCTAATAGAGTGTTGCATATGGTCTAAGGTGAAATTCGATGCCATACAATGTTTTTATGCATTCCCTAGCTCTTCAAACATTTATGTGAAGGTGTTGATTAATGCTTCACAGAACTGTAAAGATTTCTATCTTGGGGACATGAGAGATAAAGTATCTTTCATGGTTCATACGTGTATTTTCGTTTCACTAATTAGTAGTATTTCAAATACGTTGTGTACTGGATTATTTTTACTACAAATGCAAATCATATTAAAAAGTGAGATTTAACAAATAATAATAAGCAAATTGGGATTTGTTTATCGTCATATTTTTCTTTTATTGTATTTATTTTAATAATATTTCTAGTTGTATTAAATGACACTATTGTCATAACTCGACAATAAACAGCCTCATTCTTTCACACATACGACAGAGGATAAAAGATATTGGTTATCTCATACTTTATTCTTCCTCATAAATTTTATGAATAGATGATTAAAATTACTATGTAGGGTTGATATTAATATTGGTTATCTAATAAATTTTACTATCAAAGCAGTTTTATGAATAGATTATTAAAATCACTATGTAGGGTTGATATTAATATATATACAATTCATATTATATTTTTTTTACGACTGCAAACAAACCAACTTAACACGAACGAAGTTTTGTTGGTGTTAGTCCGTTTCCTTTTTATTGGACAAACGAACTGCTCACCAGCACATAAGAACCAAATTTATTGTTTGTTTTCTCTTATTTAGGAAGTAAAAACGCTCGTATTTGTTTATGTTCATCCAATAATTTTGTGTAACGAATGTAAATAAACGCAACAAACACAAACGATCGTCCAAGAACACAAAAAAACAAACAAACACAAATGATTATTCATGAACACTAAGGAACAAAAACAAACACATATGAACACAATTTTATTTGCGAATAAAATCAACATTTATGTTCCTAATTAACACTACACAAAATCCACCAGTAATAAATAAAAAGTAAACAAACATAAACAAATGTAAATGAGTATAAGCAAAAACATTCACGAACACAAAAGGACGAACGTTATATTTATTCATGCTCGTTCATTTAACTAAACAATTAATACTTTTGGCTCATTTCCATTCTTCATACACAAACGAAAGTAAACAAACTTCACACAAAATGATTCACAAACTGTTCGTTAAACCCGTTTAATTACTTTACAAACATAATTTTTATTGATAAAGTTTAACACATTAAATTAGGGTCAAATAAAAGTATTGTTATAATATAATCCCCAAGGGGCAAAATATAAATTCAACCCCACCCCCACAACACACACCCAAACTTGTATAAACAAAGAAACACAAGTAAACATTCTTCACACTTGCTAGCTTTCATCATCTCTCTTTCTTCCTTCACAAACAATCACATAATCCAACAACACAAACTCAAATTCCCCTTCAAATCAACACAAGCTAATCACTCAAGCATTGAATCCCCAAAGAGTTCATCATCACAAGCTTCATCTGAATCATTTGAAATCATACACGTAGATAGATACAGATTCGTGTATCTATAGATGAGGTGTAAGAAGCATTACACCGATCTCAGTAGCACCGTTGGCGTATGCGCTTGTTGTCTCCGTGAACGTCTGTTGTCTCTCATCGCTGCTGAAGAACAAGCCCTAGCTCAGGTTCAAAATCTCGCCGGAAAACACCGCAATTCGGAGAATATTCCGGCGATTCCTCGTTCGGTTTCACCGTACGTCCACAATCGGAGACGAAATCACTCCGACGGTGCCGTCGTATTCTCCGATAACAACCGTCGTACGGAAGTAACAGAACATCATCATCTTCATCATCATCATCATCATCCTTCCGCTGCTTCACGTCATCGCCATAGCCTCTCCGATCAACTGTTTGATAGAACGCCGGAGGTAGGAGTTTCTTCTGGCGGTGACAACACCGGCGTTGATCCGAATAGAAATCGGAGTTTTATTCGATTTGTTTCGTTTTCGAATATTTTCAGATCTAGAAATCGGAAGTCAGTGGATTCGGTTTCCGATCTGAGTGAATCCGATTCAAATCTCCGGCAACAGTGCGGTGGTGGTAACCGCAACGCCACGTCATCTCCGTCGTGGATCTCGAGCATTGTGCACGGCAATCGCCACCGGCGGAAGCAGTCCGTGTTCGCCGATGAATCTACCGTCACCGCCTCCGGCGGTGACAGTACTCTCCGGCGACCGCCGTGTCGAGATCGAGGAATGTCACCGGCGAGAAACTCAGATGTAGACGACGGTGGCGTACGTGAACACGAGTCGACGGAGTCATGGAAAAACACACCGCGGAGGACTCCGGCACGGCGCGGTGGCGGTGGCGGTGGAGGACACCGGAGGAATCTCTCTGGTTTAACATTTTGTTTGAGTCCTTTGGTTCGTGCAAGCCCTAACCGGCGGTGGAACCAGAACGGAATGCCGCCGGACGGTGTGTTTTCCGGCGAAGTCAGAGCTCCGGTGAAGCCTCATCTATCAAACACGAAATCATTTCACGCTAACAGATCACGGAAGCTCGTTGATTTCGGGAGATGCAATCACAACCGTTGATGTTGATGACTACTGTCATTGACTTTGTCAATGACTCCAGTTGACTGCGCCTCTAATAAAGTACATGATTTTATCTCAATAATTACTTCGTAATTACGTTTATTTGGAATATTATTCTTTTTTGTTTCTTATGATTATGAAATTTTATTGTTTAAAATACAGAGTTGACCTGGTATATGATCACGGTGAATTACCTTTTCTTTTAATTTGTTTATTTGTAAATAATTTTATGGTCTATCAAATAATTAATGTCTTAAAAGAATCTTATTTTTGATCGGTGTTGATTTGTTGCTTTTATTTTTTTTTTAATAGTTGTTGAGGTGTGGGGATGTTTTATAATTAAATAAATGTGACTGGTCTAATACAATTTGGATGTTTAAATAATAAATTGTCTTTTGAAACAAGTAGTTTTATATAGAGTGATATAATCTTCTTTTCATGTTTTACCGAACCTTCTATTAAGACTTAATCAAGAAAGTGAATTATAATTTCAAATGGCTAACTTAAAATTTTAAATATAAAATTTTGTTTGTAACACTTTCTTTAGTATTACCATTAGTCTTTCCTTTAATACTTGGGATGTATATTTTTAAACATTCCTTGAAGAGTGTGTATTTTTATTCTTTAAGATTATTTTTAACTGTTTTATCACGTCAATATTATATCACAGTCCACCTTAGTATCATATTAGCGCATCAAACTTTTTTTTCATCCGCTTTAGTGGTTTCACCACGTCAAATCATTTCATTTTAATATTAAATAAAAAAATAAATGTGTAAGTGCGTGCATGTGTGGGGTCATGCCCTGTAATTGGGGGGATGAAGCCCGACGAAAACTTGCCATGACACCCCTTTTGTCACAACACCACTCACAGTGTAGCAGTGTTGCCATGCATGCCACACCATCACCCTGCTATGCTTCGCATATGTGCGGTCATGCCCTATAATGTGAGATAAGAACTAATTATGAAAGGTTATTACAATTTGTATAGTGTAAAACTAAAACAATCAATTTCATCTTGTAAATTACATATAAAGTAATATATTTATTTTATTATTGTTTTTTAATGGCAAATATACCATACTTCGAAATTACACCAAACTAATTTACGTCATGTTTGACTTTGAATTTAAAATGTAACTCTAATAGGCAAAGTTTTTACCAAGTGAACTAGTCATGCTTTTGCTATTATTATTTGAAAAAAAAAACTAAATAAAAAGGATGGTTATTATACTAAGTGTTTCTTTGTTTAAAAAATTATAATTTAAAATTCTAATTGTTGGCTTGAAATAGTACATATCAATATTGTACAACAGTTAATATATAAAAACAACATTATTAAAACCATGTAATTCAGTAACTGAAACTTATCATAAGTCTAATATCGAATAAGATAATTAAATTTTTTTTCCATTAGTTCGCCTATATATGAGTTAAAAAATAGAAGATCATATATTTAAAAAGTTTTAACATTAGATATTTAATCAAAGAGAGTTGACAAATTTTAAAAGAAACCGATTTGACTATTTTTTGTCGGTTGCATGATATGAAAGTCTAGGTAAGATTATTGGTTGAGAGAAGAGGAGCGTGCCTATATGCCTTTTCTTATCAAGTCAAGCCATATAGACATTAAAATAAAAAGAAATTTAGCTTCTGATATTTCTACATTCGATAATTATACGAGTTAGCCCAAAAGCCCCAAACAGTGTACGGTGGACGGTTTGGAATGGGCTGGGTTGGGTTAGTTCGGGCCGGTATCAAACAAAAATGAATCATTTTAAAAGTATGAATTAGGTTCCGGCCGAAAGAAAAAAATAAGTTTATTTAAAAAGGACCAAATGCCTAAAACTAATAGTTAACTGCATTGAAGATTTGTTCTACTAGATTGTATATTTTTATCCTTTATTACATAATTATTATAACTACTGTAGCTGTTATTGAAGATTTGTCTTCTAATCTTTTATTACATAAATTATTCATTAGTTATTTTTTGTACTTTTGTTTTTATTTTCTCAAAACTTGTAAAAACATTTCTTTTATTAGATTTCACAAAAATATTTTTCTGCTCTAATAAAAGAGTAACTAAGGTTGATACGTGTCACCACCATATTTCTTCTCAACATAAATTTTCCCGCTTTTTTCTCCTATTATTGACTACATTGATTAGTATAAATTTTATTTAATTGTTTCTAAAATTAAAAATAGTTTTTTAATAAATTAAGTAAGAAATATTTTTGTTAATTTTATTATAAAGAAACAAATTTTTATAAAAAGAAATTTTTTTAAAACATCAAACTTTTTAAATACGAAATATTTTAAATTGACGTTTTAAAACTAAAAATTTTATATACAAAAAATTATAATTGGGAGTTATAATAAGAAAATTTTTTAAAATGATATTTTTTTAAAACAGTTTGTTTTGAAATAAAAATATTTAATATTTTGAAAAAAAAGTTAAAAACAAAAGTCCTTACTCATATGTAACTTTAAATTGTATCTTATCTTAAAATACTATTTTATAATTAATAATTTTTATTTTATTTAATATTTTATTTATTTAACCGGTGTAATACACGGGTTTACTAAAGATAGTAACTACACATATGATTTCATCCATAACTTTATGTCTTATGACTTCATCTATAACTTTATATTTTTCAGAATTCTTTCACAATACATAGAAGAATAAAGCACACACTTCTTCACCCCTCCTTAGTTACATAAATCCCCATTGATTTATAACACCACTTTCGATACCGACGTTTAATTACTTATTCATATATTTTCAAGTTTTTTATTTAGTTTTTGGTGGTTGGAGTGGCTCTAATGGACGTTGCTAGTGGTGGTCGGATTACAATAACTAGAATAACATCAATGAAGATGGGTAGTGGTGGTTTTTGACGGTTAGTGGTTGTTATAGTGAGGCGATGGCTGGTGGTGGTTGCAACAAGGAGCCCATCGGTGTTGGTTGCAAAGATGATGTTCGTAGGTAGTGGTTACGATGGCCGTTTTTGGTAGGCTTTAGATGGTAGTGCGTACGTGCAAACATTGATGGTTAAAATTGGTGACGCGGTGTTGGTTGTGATGAAACATATAATCCATTTAAACAATCTTAAGGATTATTGGTGATTTTTTAGTCAACAATTTTACTAACCCGCTTTTATCATTATGGATGTGACCCAGAATTCACCATAATTTTAGGTTTGTCATTTTTTTTGGTAATAACCATTCAGACAAACTAGCCAACCAGGGCCAAAGGTGAGACCCATGCGAACTAGGATTGAATCAATTTCGAAATCACAATTAACATGTGGATATAAAAAAACGTTTGATCGAATTGGGACCGAAGTAGAGTCTAAAACGATTGTCGGAGAAAAAGATGTTTTTATAGGTCACAATCAACTGATTGAATTACTAAAAGAAACGATTGAAAACTAGTAAAAGATCTTTAAAGTGGAATAACTTATAAAGTTGGAGTTATTAGAAGGTGCACATTACTAAAAAAATACAAATTGTTAAAAAGAAGCTTGTATGATGTTTTATTATAAACAAACTAAAAATGTTTAAAAAATATAGCTCGTTTAAAATAATTGTTCTATTAAAGTTATTCAAACTTTAGAGAAATATTCTCTTATTTGAGTGACTTTACTAATCAAGTTTATTTAATTTAATGTTCTAGTAAAGTCATGCATGTTTTGCTTTTTTAAACAACAAAAACTAGTAAAGCTTTGATATTGTTCTAGTCTTGTGAACGTTTTTAATAAATGCTAGGAAAAAAATAAAATGATCTAGGTGAAAAATTATGAAACTTGCTATTTCATAATTGCTTTTTTTAAGTTTAACTTGAAATAGAAGTTAATTATGAAGAAAAAAAATCACTAAATGATAATTGTAATTTTTTTATTTAAATCAACTTTAATATTTACAAACAAAAGTTCTCAACAAATTAAAGTCCATGAATATGTTATTATGATGCACTCATTTTTATTTATGTATTGGTGTAGATATTGTTTAAGATACACGTCATAGTGTAAAAATCATCAATACACAACATACTAGTCCTTATGTTACTTAAGGTTTCGTCTTTATTCTTATTTTTTTTTGGTTTTTTCTACAATATTTAAAATATAATTTTTTTATATAATTTTAGATTTATTGTTGCCTTATACCTATTTTTTATAACATCTAGTTGTGATTTTTTAGCCGTGTAAACAGAAATGTGCAAGTTTTATTACAATACTTAGTATTTTGTTTATTCCATTTTTTTATAATATCATCTCTCAATAAATGCTTCGATATTTAAATCAGAGCTTAAATCGTTTTGTTAAAATATTATTCATGATTTTAAATAAACAAATACAAAATAATTTTCCCTCAAAAAAAATCTCCAACCTCCTGTTCTCTCTCTCCCAACGTATCACCAACCCTAATTTTCACCATTCATTTCCCTCTGTATCAACTTTCAACTTCAAAATCATTTCTTCTTCTTTTTATTCATCTCAACTCCATGATAAATTATCATCAATTTATCTTCAATTCATTCAATTAGGTAGAAAATTTCTCCAAATTGATCAATTCATTCGTTTTCCCCTTCAAATTTGAGCTTCACCTATAGATACACCCAAAAATATACGTATATACATGTTCAGAGACCGTGGTAGCTCGTTCTGGTCGGAGATGGTGGGAGGAGGTGAAGCAGGGCCGTTGGATCGGAAACGAATCAATGATGCTGTAGATAAACGTTTAGAGAAGACGCCATCGGCGTCGGCAGTTAGGGTTTTGAATATGAACCATAAGGAGAAAGAGAAATTGGCTATGCCTTCGAGTTCTACCGGCGGTGGTGGTAATTTGTTTCAACAGGAGGTTAATCGTTCATCCGTTACCATCGCCACCACCGAAGATAAAAGCTCTGATGGTTTGTTTTCATTTGAATTTATGTTTTTATGTGTGATATGTTTGAGCTATGGAGGTTGTGATATGATTTGAATTTTTGATGTTGCTTGATGATAGTTTTTGAAGCTGGTTAAATTGTAAAATAATAATCAAGTTTTAATATTGTTCTAATTAAGTCACTTATAAAATTTTTTGTTTCAATCAGGTCACTTATAAAAACTTTTTTATCCCAATTAGATCACTAAAGTTTCAAAATTGGTTTAATTAGGTTATTTATAAGTTGCAAAAGGTTTTAAAAAAATTGAAATGTTTAAAAATATTAACAAATATTTATAAAAAAACTAAATTATTTAAAAGTTTTTGTAAATTATTTAAAAATTTTAAAAATATGAGTGACTTAATTGGAACACTTTTAAAACTATAGGGGCCTAATTGGAATAAATAAAAATATTGGTGAATTAGTTGAAACACTTTTAAAACTTTAATGACCTGATTAGAACAAATAAAAATATGAGTTACTTAATTAGAACACTACTAAAACTTGATTACTATCTATGAAGTTTTCTCTTTTTGAATTGAAGTAGTAATATGTATGTGTTATTGGAAAATTGTTGTAAAACGAATGACCTGCGTTACTTGAAATTTTATTTCAGTATCAGATTTACATCAGGAGTAATGAACAAATACTGGTGATTTGTATAATGAATTATAACGATGTTTGTTATGAAATGAACTCTAGCATCAATTACGTGTGGTTGTTTTGAAGTTGTACAATTTTTTACTTGTGGTATTAGTTTGTTGGTTACGTGGTAAGTATAACATGTGGTTTGTGTTGCAGATGAATCTGAAACAGACAGTGAGGAGTCTGATATTAGTGGTTCTGATGAGGATGATACTTCTTGGATTTCTTGGTTTTGCAACTTAAGGGGAAATGAATTTTTTAGCGAAGTTGATGATGAGTACATTCAAGATGATTTTAATCTATGCGGGTTAAGCAGTCAAGTTCCTTACTTTGATTATGCGCTTGATCTGATTCTAGATGTAGAGTCCTCTCATGGTAAGCTATGTGCACAAGCTAATGATATTCTTTGGTGTTTCTTATTGTTGTAAATTTGTGGGGTTATCCGTTATTGTGTCGCTTTACATTCTTAAAACTACCATGGTTTGCTAGTTGGTTGTTGAGGTTTCGGATCCTTTTCCTGTTGGGTAATCGACACAACGATTCTTAGAAAGTTATAATCTCTCTATATGGATATTCCCTCAACTTGTAGCCAAGATGGATGAAAACTAAATCGGTATTATTATGAATTTTTGAATATTTGTACCAAATAAAATCCCTCTTCGGTTCTCCCATGTATTAATAGTAGCTTTTCCTTTTCTTGGCAAACCACACACTAAACTATACCTTCTTCTTGAGTGGGACTTCTTGAACCCATTTTCAAATCTTCATTTGTTTCTCTGTGTGTAAGAACAGGAGATATGTTCACTGAAGAGCAAAATGAACTTGTTGAATCTGCAGCAGAGATGTTGTATGGCTTGATACATGTCCGCTACATATTGACTACCAAGGGATTATCTGCAATGGTATAATAACTGCGCCCTTTTGTTACTCTTAATTCATGATTGACGAGTTCAGTATTCTTTCATTTGTTTATTTATATTTTCTGAATTCTGCAGTTGGAGAAATACAAGAACTATGACTTTGGACGGTGTCCGAGAGTTTATTGCTGCGGGCAGCCTTGCCTGCCTGTTGGACAATCAGACATACCACGTTCAAGTACTGTGAAAATATACTGTCCCAAGTGTGAAGACATCTACTACCCTCGATCGAAATACCAAGGCAGTATCCTCCCCTTATTGCATATATATGTGCTTATTAATATGCTCAAAATTGGCTAACTTATTTGCTACCATGAAATTAATGACTTCTTTAGGTTTCTGGTATTTGGTCTAGTATATTTTACTTATTACAAAACTAGACTGGTTATTTTGGAATTAAATACTTTTGCAACCATTGCACTTGATACTCTATATGATATAAACCATTCTATTTATAAAAATCTTAAAAAAGAATCTTAAC
The DNA here is from genome assembly GCA_025506415.1 of Flaveria robusta. Lineage (NCBI taxonomy): Eukaryota > Viridiplantae > Streptophyta > Magnoliopsida > Asterales > Asteraceae > Flaveria > Flaveria robusta. Next base: position 24,594,254 of record CM046471.1, on the reverse strand, counting down.
ACTTGCAAAACATGGTATATTGAGACCATTGTATTAAATATTCGATTTTAAAAACCAAAAAAAAAGAATATCATGCTTGGCACCCCTTGGACAAAACATTCATGTTTCGGAAGTAAATTCTTTTTTCACCTTCTCCAAATACAATGGGTGTCTTGATACAAAATGTCAAGTGCAATGGTTATATTATTATGATATGTCACTCTTATATGTTGCATTCTATGGTTACATACATATGGTATGAATTATTGTAGAGCAAGTTGAATTAAGTCTAGGATAAGTTCAAATTTATGGAATTGTTATGATGTTTCTTGATTCGTCTTATGACCTTATGTTGATAAAAACCTAGAGAGCTCATGAGCTCTAATTTTTTCATTTTATAACCAACCCCTGCTAAGTGCTAATAATATAGCTTAATACGAGTGTGACGAGCCTCTTCCTTCACTTGCCATAGATATTGATGGCGCTTATTTTGGTACCACATTCCCTCACTTATTCTTTATGACTTATGGCAACCTGAAGCCACAAAAAGCAACACAAAGCTATGTCCCAAGAGTATACGGCTTCAAGCTCCATAAACCATGATCATGGGGTTCATCCGCCCACTACTCTTGCTTGAGATACAGACTATCCTATTGCCTGATCTTCAATTCTACATCAAGCCAGGCCAGTAAAAATGTAGATATGTCTAGAAAGGCGAAAACTTGATTGTTCCGCACATACTAGATCGTGCCTGACCCGTCTACTTTTGAGCAAAAACTTGTTCTCGAAAAATACTTGAGATGATGTTAACATAGTAGATGCAAGTCAACTTTTTTCTTCTTTGCTTATATATATAATTGGTTTCGAATTTAAATAGAAATTCACTTGGCCTTGTAGTAGTATGTTTTTTCGACTGACATGTTAACTTTGTAAGTGTTATTTAAACATGTTCAATGGAGACCATGATATTTTCTAAACGTCAGAACTATTTCTGTAGCTATAAGATGAAAATTTTTTTATCCAGTTTGCTTGTTCATGGTTCATATGCAGCTCTTCTTTACCTGCATTTAACTACATTGTCATATATTTCGGGAAATTGAGAGCGAAGGTTTACGTGATATGAGATCGCCGTTTTGTATTTTCAGATGTCAATTTTCGGTTTATGAGATACTGTTTTTGTTGTAATTGGTTCTTGGCTTTGATACAGTCATAGATTTCCATGGTTAACTTTGACTGATTTGTAGATTAGAATGATGATGGGTCTAATTCGTTGTACATGACACCACATAGGACTTTTAGGGTTTCAACTCAAAACAGATTGACACATAATATAAAGGATAAAGGGAACTCAACTTCTTAAGCTAGTTGAAGATTTAGGGTCATCTTGCAAGCCATATTCGCGTCAAACACGCTAATAACTATGTGGCGCCGATGAGGGGTTGGGGTTGTTGCCGCACCCTCTTTCATTCCATGTCATCAACGGCTCTGGCCATAACAAGATCATTACACATAGGCATAGACGTTTTTAAAACCACACAATGCAGATGGTCTAAAGGCCTTCGCTTTAAAGCGCCTAAAGCCCGCGCTTTTTATAAGCTACATAGCCAATTAGAAATCACTGTGGTTTAGAAGTGGAAGTAGATTAGCGCGAATTGAATCGGTGTTCCAAAAAACTAATACCAAAACAGCAAATTATTAACATCTTCTTAGCAACCTAAAACACATCATTGAACTTGCTCAAGATTCTAGTGTATGCATTCTCTTCATCTTCTTTCTCTCCCCCATCACTGTCTCCAAACACGAATCCAGAAGCTTCCGCTGCGATTCGAGAATCAATTCACTCCGCTTCATCTCCATCTTCATTCGCATCGCTTCAAACTCTCTTACCATATCCATCTTCATCTTCTCCATCTTCACAAACACATCTCCCAGCTTCTCTATCGCTGCCACCATCTCATCTACCGCACCACAATCACTCCTCCCTCCACCACCACCACCACCACCACTGTAATAAGCGTTCACAGGCGGAGGATAGTCATCCAACGCCGTCGACACGGTGGCAGAATTAGGGATTTTAACCCTAACCCCAATTCCATCTCCCGCACCGTTGCAAATTGAACCCTCATACCGTCGACTGATAGGGAGATCAGTTGATTGTTTAATTCCTCTAGGATACAGCATCAATTCATCATCGTCATCTTCTTCTTCTTCTTTGCAATCTTCATCTACATTGTTCAGATCTGAAACAGAAAACCCTAACTCCATCGAATCCATTATCTTAAAATGAACCCACGACGACATATACTTGTGCTCCTTCGTGGTGTTTCCGATCCGTCGGATCTCAGCACGATAGCGTTTTCTGAGCTTCTCCATCTTATGGCGGCATTGAACGGAGGTTTTCGGTGGGTTACTTGACGGACACCGGGCGGCGACGCCGTCGGCGACCTCTTGCCAGTGGGTGGCGCGTAGGTTTCCTCGCCGGAGAGAGTACCACTTATCACGATATGATTGAATCAACGCCACCGTGTCGTCGTTAGACCAGCACGGCGAAGGGAATCGGCGGGGGGCCGGTGGTGGGACGGCGAGTGGTGTTTGTTGAGGGGTTGAAGGTGAGCTTGAGGTGGCCATAGCTACGGCCGTGACGGCGGTGTTGACGGTGGTGTTGACGGTGGTGGTGGTGGTGGTGGTGGTGATGATCAGCGGAGGGATAATAATAATAATATTATTATTATTATTAAGGGGTTAGGGTTGGGGAAGATAAAGGGGGGGTGGAGGGGGGGTGAGAGAGAGATGCATGCGGCGGAATTGAAGATCTGGTGGTGATGTGGCGGTGAAGGCTAACCTGAGCGGGGCTAAAAATGCGCCGTGTTAGTAAAAGTAAAAAGAAGATGGGGTGATGTGACCGCCGGTGGAATTTCATTTACTATTGGGTGGTTGAGGCGGTCCACCGCCCACCGTACCGCCGGGGATTGGGCGGTGATGATGCTTTTTGGGGGTCGTTTTCTTGACATCGTCTAAACAGCATAGCCCCCCCCCCCCCCCCCCCCCCCCCCCCCCAATTGCGCTAATTTGAAGCTAGATGAAATAATAATGCGTTTATGGACGAGATTTTATAAAAATTATCATTTAGAGTTTTAAAAGTTTAAATTTTATTATTCGTATTTATATGGTTCATAAAAATTATTATTTGAATTCATTTAACTACTTTTAATTAACATCGTTGATTTTTTCGTTAAGTTTGTTGCATTAGGGGTATATTTGTCAAAATAATTACAAAATAAAAAAGGAACTTTACAAGTGGGGTTTTATGCGTTAAGTCTCGTTTGGTACTTACCATTGTGTTTTGAATGCATCAATTAGATAAAATAAAATATAATGATAATCACCTAAAAGTAATTGATTTGAATTCACATATTAAACAACATGACATTAACGGTTCATGAAAAATAGTTATAAAATATCAATTATTATAAGGCAAATTGGATTTTAATAATCCAAACTATTACTTATTGGCCAATAATAATCCATACTATTAATTTGGCTGGTAACACTCCCAACTTTCATTTTTATAAGTAACAACAGTCCCAATGATATAATTTTCAATTTTTTATGTTTGATTTGGACTCGTTTCAGTTCGCAACACTAATTATGAATGAAATGAAAAAAAATACTAGCTAAATTGAGATTAAAATAGATACAAATTAAGTGTAAAAAATTAAAAATTATGTCACTGGGACTGTTGTTGGTTATAAAAGTGAAAGTTGGGAGTGTTACCAGCTAAATTAATAGTATGGATTATTATCGGCCAATAGTTAATAGTTTGGATTATTAAAATCCAATTTGCCTTATTATAATCATAATTAAACTTTAAACCAAATAAATCTATAACCAATGTACATCGAGCGTTATACTCAGTGTTCGAACTATTAATTTCACAATATAACTAATTGACACCCACGAGTGTAATACTTGGCGTTTGAACCACTAATTTCAAAAGCAATTTTATCACTTTAACTATAAATGATTTTTTATTAGAAAAACCCCCACCTGGATCATTTCAATTGAGATGCCAAACGTGAAAGGGCCATATATATTTTATAGAGTAAACTTCCTCTTTAACCATTGAGCAATTGTAGTTCGAACAAAATAACCATTTTAGTTTTTATTATTATTCTATTTGACGTTTTAGGCCAATTTGGTTTCTTTTATACTTCAATCAAGGACTACCTTCGACACTATCCATTTTTTCTTGTTAAATTTGTGTGAAAAGATAATTATGTCCTTGTTAATTAAAAAAACATAGCCTCTTATTCTTTCAACCTATTTAGTCTAGTTGTTTCGAACACCAAACAACTCAACTGGCCTTTGGCCAGGGGCGGAGTATAGTTGGGATCGGGCCGCCCCCCCCCCCTTTTTTTTGTCGGTAGTGTTAAACTTTAGTCCGGTAGTATAAATTTTTTGCCTGATAGTGTAAATTTTTATATAAAACTCGAGTTCGCCCCCCCTAAAAAAAACAATTTCGCCCCCGCCCCCCTACGGGAGTGTTCAAGCTCCGCTATTGCCTTTGGCCTCCACCTTTATGTCAACTTCTTGTTCTAGTAGAGTTCATGGAAGGTGATAAAACATATTGATAACGATAAACCAATTGAAGTCCATCAACATCTTATTTAAAGATTCAATCTGTTGTGTGTATCCCTAATCTTGATTGCACGACTATGTTTCTTCATATAAACCTTTTTCAAATTGCCCAAAAAAAGTTGAGATGTCAAAACTCCCTTGGCCATCATGAATATTGAATAACCAAAAAACCCCATCCCCATCTAAGTAACCAAAAAAAAAAAACCAATTTAAACTATATTGTGTCACTTGTTGGTAGGGGTGCAAACGAGCTGAGCGCCTCGTGAGCTACTCAAGATCGGATCGATAAAAAGCTCAAAACGAGCAGAGCTTTATCGAGCCCGAGCCGAGCTCAAGCTTGACAAAAAGCTCATTTAATTATTGAGCCCGAGCTTCACGTATCGAACTCGGGCCAGCTCACGAGCCTAAATGAGCTTTTTATTTATATATTTTTATTTAATTTATTTAATATATTATATAAATAATATCTATTATATATAAAGTTATAATAAAAAAATAATTAAATAATATGAATAATGTTCTATATAAAGTATATAATTATAAATATATATATCAAAATTAAATATAAAAATATTAAAAATAATATTTAAATAGAAAAACGAGCCGAGCCGAGCTCGAGCTTGAAAGCCGAGCTCGAGCTCGAGCTCTCCTAAGTCATCATGAGCCGAGCTCGAGCCCATACGAGCTTAGGCTCGGCTCAGCTCGTTTACACCCCTACTTGTTGGTCTTGAGTATGTTTAGTAAACCCTAATGACTTGATGATACATCATATGTGTCTATAGCAAACTCAAAAACATGTCTAAATACACATCACCATTATAAGTAGACTATATTACATCATATTAAGTTGATTTAAATAACGATATGTTGGACATACAAAGTAGACTATGTTACTCATTTAAGGTATCTCAACTCTATACTTAAATATATAACTATATAAAAAAATATCTAAATTCAACAAAGATATAGAATACATATATTGGTATAAATATATAAAATTAATAGATCACAAATTTAGATTATAATACCAAACATAATGCATTTTATTCTAATTGTTAAATATATAAAATTAATCAAATCATAAGATTGTCTACAGCACGGCTATCCGCAGTCCGCCCATGCTGGTGCGACTTTCATTCAACCCACATGCAGCGTTGTAAGAGTAGCCAATTCTCGGTTTCACACCTCGGAATGGATGCCGCACGTCCCATTTTTTCTTTTTTTGAATCTAACTTTATTATATCTACAAATGGGTATGTTTGTGGGAAGAATGAATATAGCAATGTTGTAGGTAAAAACTATTTGTTGAAGAATAAAAAAAAAAAGTTAATGTTAACATGTTAACTAAATTTACATAGGGAAAGGATAAGCTGTAGCGCCATTGACAGATTAAGTCCAAAATTGTTCTTTGCACCGGAGGAATTTCGTATTTTTAATACAAATATGTTTTTTTTTCTTGTGTCACAATGGTGTGTGCATAAATGAGTTTTCCTATTTAATTGATACATGCATATAAAGGAACTACTTATATAAAATTACCATTTTCTATTATATTTTCATAAATTGTCCGATTTCAAATTCAATTTTCTTCATAGTTATATATATTAGTTTTAAACGTGTGACCAAATAAAAAACAAATTCCAAAATAAGTTATTTAGATAATATTTTGTTAATTTGTCCAACTACCCCTGCCTTTATTTTCTAATAACTAATTAGTGATACTTTCTTGTGTTGTTAATAAATAAAACTAAACCAAATTCTCTAAAACCTTCCTTTGCTGGTGTTATCTTTTTTCACAACTTGAAGGCCATTTTCGTCACTGCAATAAAAATAACCGAAGATTAGCTCCTTAAATATCTAGAGTTTATTGAAATTAGGTTATTCTTATTGCATTTATTTTTAAACAAAAATATGAGATGGAGAGTCCTTAAGAAGATAACTTGATGATAAATGATATATCTTTAACAAAAAGGTTGTAATAATAAAATTGTTGTTAAATAAAATATGCGGTGGACTTGGTATAAATTTATAAGAAATATTTAGAGGTTAATAAATATATGCATTTAACAGTGAAAACAGTAGTATAATTTTACTACTAACATACTTTATCAATTATTATTTGAACCTACCCTATGTACAAAGGGAGACACACATATGTGTATATACAGGACTTAAGTAAAGTGAAAACCCAAATACTTAGAAATCATTTTATGCACTAATGAGCATGTAGTTTTCTGAATGATTAGGAATCATTTTATCTAGTAATATATAAAACAGAAACAATTAGAGAGATTAAAATTGAGCAATTGTGAAGTAATTATGTTATAAAGTTTAGCAAATGACAAATGTAAATTGCGATATTAGATGGACCTTTTTAAGTTTACTGTTTACAAATGTTGAGTGGGTTGCATCTTATTCAAAGTTATAAAGTTAGTTGTATCTTGTGGGTTCTTTTTACCTGGTAATTACGAGTACACTTGCATATTAAACCTTATTTAAAGACCACGAGTAATTCTGAAGTCTTTACATGTTAGACCACACATTATGTGAACCTATAAATTGCTAAGCCAAATGTGCACTAATTTCTACTTGTACGATGAATCTCGAGTGCAAGACGACCATACTTTCCTCTTTTGTCATAGAAACAAAATTTGAACAAGTGACGCGACATATGTTCTTCTAGACATTAACATGGATTTGATAACGTAAAGATTTTGGGCAAAAAACAAAGCATATGACATAACCTTTCAAAATAAAACAAGTGCCTTGATGAAATAACGATTTTTTATAAATATAATCATTCATTGTTTTTACCTAACCCATATTTGCCCATCCGAGACTAAAATTCTTGGATCTGTCACTTGACAATCCTAACGTCTTTTAGGTGGTACATAATGCATTCAATGTTGTAGGTTATGCATGGTTGTATCGTTTTAATTTATTACATAGTTAGGATGTAGTTATGATAATACTTGCCTACTAACATAGTTAGAATGTCGTTTTGATGACTAGTACGTGATATAGAATATCGTTTCAATGACTAGTACGTGATACAGTAAATGTAGTACGTTACGCATTAGTAGTTATACCTTAAGGATTTTCCTACCTAGTAGCCAGTAGCTACCGGAATACTTGCATAGTGTCTCTCCACCACCTCAAGTAGCTTATTAGCTATAGCACTTGCATAAACCGATGACCCTTCACAAATCTGTATATCAAGAAATTCAAAATCATACATTAAAAAAATAATAAATTAATAAAGTAATTGTGCAATTAAGAGTTGTAACGTACAACCCATTACTGCATAGATACGCTTTAAACACTTGTACCTTGGTATTAAACAGGTAACTATAGAAATCCCCAATTAGCCCACCAGCAACATGATGAATATCCAACTGAAGTTCGTCAAGAACTTTAGACACAAACAACAAACAATTGATCCTCTTTTGTTGAACCAATTTGATATTACATTCATCGTTAATTATTCGAACATCGACTTCAGTGTTCTTCGACTTCCGTTGAAGCCACGAGCTCCTCAATGCAGAAGTCGAGTTCCCATTATACCCTTGTCGATCAAGATCACCACCACCAGGCCCAACGGGCCTGGTGCTGATGCTCTCAACATCCAAAGTCGAATCATCTTCGACTTTGTGTTTTTTCATCCTCCCTCGGTTGCATCTTTTCCTTTCCACAAGAATCGTGAGCTCCTCGACCGTTCGTTTGAGCTCGTTTATGTATTCTATCGCGTCTCCCACCACCGACGCCCGATCAGCCTTCAGAAACATCATGATCAAACCAAATTCATAATCAGATAACACCATACTACATCATATAACTATTCCAATATGTTATTAGGGTTAACTATCGATTATAACTAGAGTTGAGCTCATAAGTCCAGTTTAGATCATCATACAAAACCTAAATGGACTCGTAGGCTCATACTAATAAACCCTGATCAGCAAATCAGGGATAATATTCTACAAATGTTGTTTGAAGAAATGTTGATACCTTAGTGGGATTTGGTACCAAATTCTTCAAAGCATCAAACTTATCATTCAATTGTTGCCTTCGATGTTTTTCAGTAGCAAAATGTTTAGTATCTTTACCATCTCTTGATTTTCCAACGATGCCATTAATATCCCTACTAAACTTCAAGATCCCATCACCTTCATGATACAATTGATGGTGATGGTGATCTCTCTCCACATCCATCTCCCCCAAAATCAACCCCCCGCCGTACCCGTTCGGCAGAGAATGAAGCAATTCTCTGAAGAACGGGGGCTGCGGCGGGAGGTTCAACGGGAGGAGCGGATCATACGTCTGATCCGCCCCCGTGGGGTTGGAGAACGAGATCGAAGGGTTCGAGCACCTGGGCAGCTGGAACAGGTTCAGAAGATCAGGCGGAGGTGGATTGGGGGCGATTAAGGACATATTCTGCAAGCAATTGGCGTCGTTTTCGGCTTGAATTTGGTTGTGAGAATGGTGATTGGTCCAATTGAGATCATGTATGATCTGGTTTTGGTTTTCAATTTCAATGTTCATGAGGTGGTAGTCTGTTGAGGCTTCAATGGAGGTGAAATTGGGGGCTTGATGGGTGAAGTTATTGTCGTCTTGGTGATCGATTAGGGAGTCGACGTAGCAGGCGGTTCCTTCGTACATTTCGGGGGTTACTAACATGTTTTGATGCTTGTTAATCGAGGATTATTGAGGAGTTGCAGAGAGGTTGAAGATGATATGAAGAAATAGAATGAGGAAGAAGGATATTTGAAGGAGGAGAAGTAGGTTGGGAGTAGGGGAATTGAAGCGAATAAAAGGGCAAGTTTGTTACTGGGTGTTTGTAGTGGGACCCACTAGGTGTTTTCCTCTAACAAAACACAAATACTTCTGACTAAAATATATTTTATTTGGTGTGGAGTTGATAAAATCATTTAAGCTGCGTTCCCGAGTTTAATAAATAAAAAAAAAGAATGGAAAGGAAATTAGCGAGAGAAAAAAAATTAAGGAGAGAAAAAAAATGAAGAGAAAGGAAATTAAGGAGAGAAAAAAAATGAAGAGAAAGGAAATTAAGAAAAAAACAAAAATGAAAAAAAAGAAAATTAAGAAGAGAAAAAAAATAAAAAGAAAGAAAAAGACATATTAAATTTTCGTGTTCTAGAGTTTCAAGGAAATGAAAAGAATGTTAGAATTTTATGTGTTATATTTCTTTTCTTTCCATTTCCTTCCATTTTGGAATGAAAGTTAGAAAAGAAAAGCCTTGAAAATTCCCTTTATTTCTTTTCATTTTCTTTCTTTAAAAAACTCGGGAACATAAAGTTTTTTTGTTTCCTTCCATTTTTCTTCATAAAAAAAACTCAGGAACACAATTATTTTTCACTTTCCACTCATTTCCTTTCATTTCTCTCGTTAACACTGTGTTCCCGAGTCTCATTTAACGGAAGAAATGAAAGGAAATGAGTGGAAAGTGAAAATAATTATGTTCATGAGTTTTTTTTTATGAAGGAAAATGGAAGAAAACAAAAAAACTTTATGTTCCCGAGTTTTTTAAAAGAAGAAAATAGAAAGAAATGAAAGGAAAATTTTTAAGGATTTTCCTTTCTAACTTTCATTCCAAAATGGAAGAAAATGGAAAGAAAAGAAATATAACACATAAAATTCTAACTTTATTTTTATTTACTTCGAACTTTGGAACACGAAAATTTAATATTTTTTCCCTTTCTCTACATTTCTTTTCTCTCCTTAATTTCCTTTCTCTTCATTTCTTTTCTCTCGCTAATTTTCTTTCCATTCTTTTCTTTTCTTTTCTTTCGTTTATTAAACTCGGGAACACAACGTAAATGAGACTCGGGGAACACAACGTTAGTGTTAGCCTTGTGAAGTTTTATTTAAAGTTAAAGGTTTGAGTGTTACTTATTATGCTGTGTTGGTGTAAATGAGTTGTATAGTTCAGATAGAGTAGAATAGATAAAGTTCTAGGTTATTAAAAGAAAGCTAAATTATATTTTATTTAAGAAAAACCCAAAAATATTTTCATCTAATTTTTTAAAATTAAAGATTGATTTAGTGTTAAGCTCCCGCGTTATAGCCGGGATATAAAACCATATCAAATAGCACGAATGACATACCACCGTTAGTGGCTATCAACACCGAAAAAATTCGTTTTAGAAAAGAAATAAAAAGGGGAAAAAATAAATTCGAATGAAAAGTAAATGTAAAAACGTTAAATCTTGCAGGAGAAACATAAAAACATCTATAACAATAAGTATGTTGATCTATGACCAACGCCTAGCAATGGGACTGTTAAACGGAGAAAAAATATTCGTAAAAACTTTAAGCCAACACACGCACGTTGCAACGTATTAACTCACAAATTTTAGACCGGAACTTAAAACGAAATGCCGTCGCGCGGCAACATTGTCGCCAATTTCCCACACCACATCGTTTGGCCGTATCACAACATCCACACGTCGAGGTGCCGTCGGGTGATTCGTCTCCATTTTGAACTGGTGCTTCTTCCTCACGCCGGCATCCCCACACGATGTGAGCAACCCCCCCCCCCCCTCACATGACGTGCTGTGGTGTGATGTGACGTGACAAAATATGATAGGTAGGTATGTGGTGTAGTGTGTGCACCCATTCCCCACCCTTATACTTTAGATTGCCGCTAAAAGCAAATGCTAAATTTTAACCGGCGGTCACAATCGAGGGTTAAACTTTAGCTGGCGGATAAAAGTGAGGACTAAGCTTAGGCGCCCTTTTGCACATGTATTTTGTGGGTGATAGTTTAAACTTGTGCGTGCATTTATGATGCGGAGGATTTATTATACGTCTCCAAGAGTGTTGTGTCCTGATGGCTTCGTAGCCTGGTATATCATGCTGAAGTGGGGTGGAACGCGGGTAACACCCGCGGGTATGGTGGGTTCTGCAATTACACCGCCGCCACTCAGATGGATAGAGCCAACGATTATATGAACCCGTTGAAACTGAGTCACTTGACCATTTGATAACGGCTTTTTCTCCCTTGTTTTCAATCGTTGGTGATTTAAAAAAAAATCTTTCTATACGTGTTACTTAAATTCAACCAATTTTTACGCAAAAATACTCCTTACTCCATAAATTTCTAGTAATTTTCTCCATTAATTACCTACACTATATTATACGACACACAATTATTCTTCCATCATTACCACCAAAAAGTTTCAATTCATCTGAATGCGTTTTTTTTGCTCCGATTTGATGTTATAAAACACATTGCAACCAACCTAAGCATCCTGATGTCGGATGAGGAGTACTTTTGTCAAAATAATGTTTTTTAGATTTAATCATTTTTTATTTGTTTTAATTGTATACATATATCTGCACTTTTTATTTGGATGTATTTTATTTTAATAAATAAAAAAAATGTGCTTTTAATTTATTCTTTTTTAGATGTTGTGGGCACACACTCCAATTTAACGGCGGTGGTCTTTCACTATTTGAATATATCACATTATATCACCTAACAAATACGTGTTTTTTTTTATTATGTTTTTACAGTTTCTTTTTTCATTTTTTTTCTTTTATTCTTATTTGAATATTTTTATTTTATTTTAATTCTTTATTTTTTTTCATTTAAGTAATTCTTCTACAACAGCAACTATTTTCAGTTTTACACTATTTTAAGTTTTTAATTATTTTGTATCTTTATGGATAATTTGATTTCGGGATTATAAAATGGATCGTGTTTATTTTTTTATTAAATTAGCTTTCATGTTATTCAGTGTTCATTTTCATAGCGACATAGGATTTTCTTAAATTCAAATATTCATTTGTCATATTATATGCTTTTTTTCTTTATTTCCTAACCATTTTTTATTTCTTTTACTTTTTATTCCTTTTTCCGTACATTTTATAAATATTCATCTTAATTTGTTTATAAACTACATGTCCTTTTGTTATCTTTAAATTATTTTTATCTTCTTATTTTCTTACTTTTTTTTATATCGGATTTCACAACGTGATTATATTTCAATGTTTTCATATTCGTTTTACTAAGCATTAGCTTGCTGTAACTCACAAGTGTACCTGCGGCAAAACGCCGTCCTATTATTCTAGTTACACTACAAATCAAATAAAATAAAGTAAATGAAATCGAATCAATTGTTCGCTTGTACGGTTTGCTGTTGCATTTTTGGAATGGGCTTAGAATTGGGCAAAAATTATTTTAGAAACTTCTAATGGTGGGCCCCTTGTAGGCTTATATCAATTATCATCAATTCATCATGCCACAAAAATGGAATTGATTTTGAAAAGTAAATATAGGAAAACAAGTAAAAGGAATATGGAACTCCCTGGTGTTGGGTGAAAGAATTCTCATGGCAATTATTTTTACGTTAATTTGTTAGTTATATTGAACCAGATGGTCCGCAACAATATGACAAAGAGATGCTAGATTTTATTAGTTCATCTTGAATCTTGATTTCAGTAAATGTTAGTACGCTTGAGCAGTCAAATGCGCGGTGGGATTGAGAGAAGCACCCAGATCCTTATCATCCATTTCACCAATTAGTCGAGACCACACGTGAAAGGTTGCAGGTCTTAAACATCGTAGGCTTGTTCTTTTGGTTTTTTACAAATGTTACATGTTTCTCTCGCTTTTGTTTTTACCTTTTTTAAAGCTTGTCTATGAATATTAACATACACTAAAGTATAATCATTCACATACGTAGTGTAGTTACCGGTGCATATGCCATACAAAGAATGCGTATATGGATACTCGTCAAATATATACATTAGAGTCTATCTATATCAACAATAACTGCACTTCAAAGTTGAATCACCAAGCAATGACCAATAATGTATAAAAGTGCTTTATGAGCAATTAGGTCAACTATTTTATGTTTTTTTATGCCATAACTATTTTATGTATAAAAGTGCTATATACCATAGTTTCTAATTTTTCTTCATTTAATAAATTTCTTCTAATTATTACATTATTTAATATATATTAATTTTAAGTATTATCTTATTTATAATACTTTAAACTTATATTGAAATATATATATATATATATATATATATATATATATAACTTAATACTATTTGATTTAAATATTATTTTATTTAAACATTTAAGTATATAATAACTAAATATTCACATAGATATAATAATAATAATAATGTCCACATTTATATGTGTTTAAGGTAGGTCGGGAAATATGCTCAATAACATCTGACACATCATTATATATAACAAATAGAAAATATTGTGATTAGTGAATGTGAATATTTTCTCAATATTATCACAATAATTTTTTTCTCCAAACTAATACAAAATCTAATTTATCTTTTTTATATAATTTTATACTTAAACGTTTAAGAATTTTTTGAAACTAACCATAATACTTTCTCTTTTTTTTTTTTTTCAAATTGATACATACTCATTTTGTTTTTTTTTTATTTTATACTTAAGTATTCGAGTTATGTCAAATTTATAGTTAACCACATGAACTTTTTTTTTAAATTTATACTTAAGCTTTGAGTTATTTCTAATTTATATTTAATCATCTGAATTTTTTTTATAAGTTTTATACGTAAGCTTTTGAGTTGTGCTAAATTTTCTTTTAAACCAATTTACAATAAAGCTCGTTAATTATAATAAAGTCATAATTTACGTATTTGCTATTTTTCTTATCTGTTTTGAGGCATTATTTTTTAATATTTTATTATATTTTTTAGAATCATTACATAAGTGTTGTAGAATTCGGCCGAGTTTATTGTAAAATTACTCTAATTAAGTAATTCGTTACTTATTATAATAAAAACAAATTATACTTTTCCTTTTTTATGTTTATATTAAATTTTAAGTTTCGTTCGTAAACTAAGCGAATAATAGAAATTGTTATTCATCTTTCTATTTATCATAGTTTATGTATTTTTTAATAACAAACTTTAAACCTTTTTGTAAACTTTTTATGGGGGCGTCCCCTCTTTTTTTACGTCAGTAGTGTTAATTTTCGGGGCGTTAGTGTAAATATTTTTATATATATCGAGTCCCCCCCACTATTAAAAAATTTAGTTTCGCCCCCGTCCCCGTATAGGAGAGCTCAAACTTCGCCACTGAACCCTATTAAGAGAGCGTTGTGATCACTAATGTATATACAAATATATTATGAATAACTTTATGTAATGTGATCATTAATGCATCACTAACACATGTAATGTATGCGAGAATGCATACCAAAAAATATAATGGGTAACACATTTACTATCAAAAAATAATAGTTTTGAGCTACAAAAAATGGTGGATATAATTGGAATCACACAAATTGCAACTATTCAAAAAAGTATGTTAGTTGGAGAGGTGCAAACTTGATAAGTGATAACTGTTTTGTAAGTGTAACTTCATGCAGACTGACCCACCCCAACTACCGCCTTCTTGAACCTTCAAATTAAATAGTTAATAATAATAATAATAATGTATAAGATCTCTATATAACCATTTAAGTTGTTTCTAAAGAAAATTAATTGAATATTAAAACTATTTTAGAAGTAGTTAATTTAAATATATATATATATATATATGTGTGTGTGTGTGTGTGTGTGTGTGTGTGATTACTTAAATTTAATATTTATACAAAAATCTATATCATAAATGATAGATGGCGAGAATTTTATTTAACTTTTCTGAGAGTTTTATAATATTTTATTCTATCAAGACTTGTCTAGTTTAGTGATGTTTTTAATCTAGTTTTAAACTCATTAGCCATATACAACACAACATTTCAAACAACAATTATTAATTTATCCTTATATGACATCCCCAATACTAGTTCATATTTGTATATGTTTATACCAAAATAGTATAAAGTATAAAAACCACTTTTCTATTTTATTTTTAGTATAGGATTATGAAATTGCTCTAATGTTAACACTAAATGTTACACTGAATTTAGTGTTAAAAAAATAATGAATCAATAACTTTGAAAATAAAATTAAAGTTGCATGTTGGTTTCTTTTTCTGAGGATATATATAGTTTGAACTTGAAGGTTCATTTTTGAATACACAGAACATAAAAATCTGATGCATAAAAGTTAAGAATTACAAACAACTCACAAACCTTATAGAATATTAGAGATAACATCTCAACATAAAGAGTGATGGACGTCCATTACAATTTCTTTTCAAAAAACAAAAAATAATGAAACACCGAAAATGATAATATGAGCATATGACACTAGTAATTTTGTCACTAGGTATCTGTAAATCCCACTTAATTGCATAAGATTCAACATCTCAACGTAAAGAGTGATGGACGTGTAGCTACATTTATGGGGCGTTTGGTTGGAAGGAATGGAATGGAATAGAATGGAATTGAGAAACTAGTATAAGTTTCAAGTAAAATTGTGTTTGAGTGAGCAATTAAAAGTAAACCCAAGGGAATGTTTCACCTCAAATTCTTTTGGTTGTGTGATTTCAAAATCCTTCCACCTAGAGAGGGAATTTGAAATCCCACAACTAAGGGAATTTGAGGTGGAACATTCCCTTGGGTTTTACATTTTATTACCCACTTAAACATAATTTTGCTTGAAAATTATACTAGTTTCTCAATTCCATTCCATTCCTTCCAACCAAACGCCTCCTTAGGGAGCGTTTGGTTGGAAGGAATGGAATTGAGAAACTAGTATAATTTTCAATTATGTTTGAGTAAGTAATGAAGTGTAAAACCCAAGGGAATGTTTCACCTCAAATTCCTTTGGTTGTGGGATTTCAAATTCCCTCTCTACGTGGAAGGATTTTGAAATCCCACAACCAAGAGAATTTAAGGTGAAACATTCCCTTGGGTTTTACATTTCATTACTCACTCAAACATAATTTTACTTGAAAATTATACTAGTTTCTTAATTCCATTCTATTCCATTCCATTCCTTCCAACCAAACGCCCCTTTAGAGTTCTCATGACATGCGAGAAAATGTTATCCACATCGGCCATTTGTTTCTAATAACGCGTTCAAGTTAGTTCAAGTTAGTGGTATATGATAAATTTCAATTATCCTTTTGTAGTAGACATTTCGTTGGATATGAGACGTGGACAAGGATTAATATTACATAATATTCAACTCTATTTTATTACTTGATAAAAACATAAAGTGATTGAACAAACACCACATGAATCATCTTAATTAGTTAAACATGACTATATATTTTCATTAGTTTGAAACATCAATGGCCCAGTCATTTTACCTCTCATCGATCATCGAGGAACATGAACATGTTAGAGCATTCACGTCAGATTTTTCTATGTTTATTCTTATAATCACACTAATTTAAAACACTATTTTTTATCTCTTCTTCTCAATTAAATAATTTTTTTTATACTTTTATCATTACCTTTTCTTTTTCCTCTACTCACAACCATTTTTAAAAATTTTAAAATTTTTATAAGGGTTGAACAATGATTTCCCAAATCTTCTTACTCTAATAAAAAAGTATATGTAGAGGACACATGGCATCATCACATTCATACTCATCAAATTTTTCCCGCCTCTCTCTTCTATTAAATAATCATATTAATTACTAATATTATTTAATTCTTTTTTTATATTAAAATAATTTCTAATAGATTAAGAAACGATCTTTTTATTAATGTTATTTCTAAAAAAATAAATTTTTATAAAATAAGAAAATTTTTTGTTGGTGTTTTATAAAAAGTAAAATTTTTTAAAACGTCAAAATTTTTTAAAACGTCAAAATTTTTTAAAAATACATAATATTTAAAATTGGTGTTTTATAAAAAGTAATATTTTTATAAAATAATAAAAAATAGTATAATAAGAAATTTTTTATAAATAATATTTTTTAAAATGTTCTTTTTAAACAATATTTATTTTATATAATAAGTAAGATTTTAATCATATCTTATATTAAAATATTATTTCATTATTAACAAATTTTATTTTATTTAATATACCCGTGTAATACACGGGTTTACTAAAGTTAGTATACAAATAGATTAGTAACTTTTCTATCTCCTCAATTCACAACCATTTACAACCATTTCTTAAAATATAAGAAAAACACTAACATAAATATAAAAAAACCTACTCTAAATACTCTTACATATTAACTACATATGCCTCTATTGTATTTCATATTGGACCTAATAATAACGATTATAATAGCCTGGTCTAAGTACAACATCAACCCATGTCATAACTCATAACACTTCGCATACAAAAAAATTATATTCTTACAAAAAAAAAATAATGCTGATGAATAAAGTAATTAATTGTGGTTGACGTTCAATGTTAACTTTTTAATAAACATTTACAAATTCGGTTGCACCTCCTTACCTTTTTCATCTTATGAAAATCACAAGCGGATTCATTCACAATAGTCTTGGTTCAGACATTATTCTCAAATTTTGATCAGCTACTAACAATTTAAAATAACACAGTTATTACTAGAATTAACATTTTAATATAGAACATAATGAATTTTAGTGAATATAGACATGCATCTTAACAATTAATAACACTATTAAAATTTGTGTAATGATAGATTAGCACTATAAATAAAATACATTTTAACTATGATAATAAAGAGAACTAGTGAGCTAAAATTTGGATGTCCAGTACGTGTAAGCAATCAACGTACACACATGCGTAACACCTTGTTTTCTTGAGTCCTCATGAGATTGTTTTCTTCAAGTGTTAAGATTAGCCTTATTAGGCTTTTGAGGTTGATTTGGGAGCATTGGCTTGTACATCTAGATTCGAATCTTTGGTTTTCTACGACATTTACAATAAAATGTATCTAAATCTCAAACGCTAAGACGCCAGAGATCCTTCTTGATTATGAACATGGTGATAGTAGTATAACGTCATACCTGTTTTTCTTTATTTTAAAAATCAATTTTTTATATAAATCTGTTTCTCCTCATCGACTTGTTTAACTTGTATTTTTCCCTTAAACTCATTTGTTTTTATTGTTTAACCGCTATACATTTATATAATACTAATTATCAACTTAGTTATGTATTATAATTTGTACTTTATGTTTTATAAGTTGTATCTCATTTTGTTTTTTTTTGTTTTTTATTTTTAACCCTATAGTTTTCATCTTTTATATTTAACCTTAATAACTTTTTTATTTTCAACTTTGGTCTCAGTACTTTTTATCTTTTACAATTTTTTTTTTTGTTTTTTTGTCTCGGACTAAAATTTTTGAGTTAACATACAATCATATGCGTATGTGGTTTAACGTTTTTACATCTATTTATTTTTGTTTCACGACCGTGTTATGTAATACACTTCGTTCTAATTTATACACATTAACACGCCACAACGCACATTTGTTAGGTTTCAAGCGGCGCAGCGGAACCAACACACGAACCCGCACAAACGATTATCACGCAGAAAATAGAAAAATAAACAACACAAGGATTTAACGTGGTTCGGTCGGTGTGACCTACGTCCACGGGCTGCAACTAGGGTTTTCTTTATTTGCTCAGTGCTAAGATTACAAATACATGACATGGATATATATAGAGACTAATTAGGGTTTTTAACCTAATAAACTAGAAAACTAAATATGGGCCCAAGCCCAAAGCCTTCACAAACCCAACAATCTCCCACTTGAAGGCTTTGCGATAAATTCTAGTCCGCCATTCAAGTACAAAGCAACCCAATCGTCTAGTAACTTCAGTAATCTTCAAACAAGTCTTTCAAGCCTCCAGTTCCCAAAGAACAAGCTAAGACTTCATCACATCTCCTAATTGCAGCGACCCCCTCATCATCAAGTACCAGAAGGGCCAGTTGAAGCTACCCCGAGCTCCAACTCAGTCATGGCTAGTCCCGCCAATGACTCATCCTCCATCTTAACCGATTTGGACATTCCACCGGATTCAAAGATACATCGAGGATCACCATCACTCTCCAAATTCAGCAAACAATCACCAGGAGAGAATTTTTCAGTCGTAGTCTTTAAAACCCAACGTTTCTTTGTAACTGTACCCGGAACACGTCCCGTGCTCCCACTGTCACCGAAACCCCTGAATGGTTTAGACTTTCGAACTCGTTCACCTAACATCCCTGCTCCAGACTTCACGTTTGCAAAATGAACTCTCTTAGCACCAGATTTAGCGAACCAGATTTTGTCGTGCTTAACCGAGACGGTCATACATCCCTCAGCAGGTACCTCAACCATATACAATGACCCACGCTTTATACCACGAGCAATAACTAGATTACCATTGATCACCTTCCATTTACCACCACCAAACCTTACTTCCAGTCCTTGTTCATCCAGCTGACCAACTGAAATCAGTTTCTTTTTCAGCCCCGGAATCACCCTAACATTTTTCAGGTTCCATGTAGTTCCCAATGAAGTAACCAAATCAATATCCCCCATGCCCGTTACCTCAAGTATCTCGTCATTAGCTAATCGTACCTTTCCAAAATCACCATGTTTCAGATTCACCATCGTTTCCCCGTTGTCCATGGCGTGAAACGAAGCCCCTGAATCCATGACCCAAGAGTCCGCACTGTTTTCCACACTGAGTATCAATGCATCATCATCATCAGAAACATTCCCAATAGCAGTGTTCAATTCTTTCTTATTCGGACACTGACTCTTAACATGTCCCACCTCGTTGCAGCTCCAACACTTCACATTTTTCCTAGGTTTAGATGAACTCCTTCCCCGACTCCCACTGTTCCTGTTATTATCCCGACCCCTGCCAACATTTAACAACTCACTATTTGATGATTCACCCGAGTTTCTTCTTCTGACATCTTCACCCATAATCAAATCCCGAATACCATCAAGAGTGAAACCTTTAGTCCCCGTAGAACTTGAAATTGCAGTCACAGTTCCAGACCAACTCTCAGGCAAAGACGACAATAGCAGTAGAGCCTGAACTTCATCATCAAACTTAATTCCAACAGATACAAGTCTTGTTAAGATTGAATTTAGATTGTTGATGTGAGCAGTCACTGAGCTTCCTTCTTTCATCCTTGTGTTCACAAGCTCCCGAATCAAGAACACCTTATTCGTATCAGACGGTTTCTCATACATATTTGACAAAGCAGACATCATACCACGAGCCGTGGTTTCCTTAATAATGTTAAAAGCAACATTTTTCGTCAAAGCCAATGTAATAACCGCACGAGCCTTTTTGTCCTTTGATTCCCAATCAGCTTGTTCTATTTTCTCAGGTTTTTCTTCTAGTACCATATCCAAGTCCTTTTGACATAACAATGCTTCTACTTGCATCTTCCACCAACTGAAATCAGAACCGTTAAATTTCTCGATCACAACCTTCCCGTCTTCAGCCATCTCAAACAGCAAAGAAGAAGCAAATCGAAACGTGAACAGACACAGCAATGGCACGAGCCTGAACTTGATGGCTGTTCTACTGAACACTGTCAATTGACCAATTTGCTCCTACAATAAACCTTGTAGACAAATCCAAAACCCAAACGTACTATTCTTTCACTTTAACTGACGAATCCAAGAGTTTTTCACCAAACCCTAATCAACGGCTTCAAAGAGTTTTAACCCGGTATTTTATCTCGATCAAAAAACAATCAAGCAATCACCAAAAAAAAACACAATATTATTGTCTTTTTTTTTTTGTTCGAATCACCAAAGAAAAAAAAACAAAATAATTATTTTCTTTCCTTTTTCTTATTGATCGAAATAATCATTCAAAATAGAATGAGTCTTTCTTATCAACAAAGTCAACAAAAAAAAAAAACAAAAAAAACAATCTGATTTGCTTTCTTTCAAAAAACCAATTGAAACCATTCTCCCTTTTTTTTTTTGTGCGTAGATCCCAAAGAAAATCAAAGGACTTTGAACTTTTTTTTTTTTCGTCAAACGTGAACACAAAAAAAAACGGCAATTGAGCACGGGTAATCAAAACATCTTCAAATAAGATTTCCGAGATAATCAACCAACAATCTACGATCGTTTCTTCAGTGCATTCGTATGTTCAACGAGCCAAAGCTCTGATACCACTTGTTAGGTTTCAAGCGGCGCAGCGGAACCAACACACGAACCCGCACAAACGATTATCACGCAGAAAATAGAAAAATAAACAACACAAGGATTTAACGTGATTCGGTCGGTGTGACCTACGTCCACGGGCTGCAACTAGAGTTTTCTTTATTTGCTCAGTGCTAAGATTACAAATACATGACATGGATATATATAGAGACTAATTAGGGTTTTTAACCTAATAAACTAGAAAACTAAATATGGGCCCAAGCCCAAAGCCTTCACAAACCCAACACGCACATGCATGGTTCAAAGTTTTTACGTCTATTTTTCGTTCGATTTTATTTCTTTTGTTTTACGAGGTTTTTTGGTGTTGGTGGATGCTAGGGATGGTGTGACATTGATGTTATTTGACACGGTTTTACACCCCTAACGCAACGCGTGGGGTTAAATACTAGTTAAATATAATTACAATTAACTTGTATATGTATAAAAGGATCATAGATTCATAGACGTAAAGTCGTTTGTGAAAGTTAGCCAAAATGCTGGTATAATTGAAATGTTGGTAATTAGCCAACACAAGTAGTTGCATCCGGTGGAACTTGAGAAAATTCAATTCACGAAAAGTGGATGTCTTGATTTTATATTCCTACGTTTTTGCATATGTTAATTTTGTTTATCCTCAAAGATTTTCAAGCACGTCAATAATAAAAAGCATAGACATATATCCATCTAAATATTTATAATTACTAATTCATTGAGGGACAATACATAGGGAAATAGGTTTATAAATAAAAAAAATAGAGCTCTATGCGTAATCATAATAAAACAACTCTTTTTTTTTAATGTGACAGAGCTTGTTTATCTCTTAAAAAGGGGTACATTTTCTCTAATGTAACATACTTTAGTTTTAAGAAAAAAAACAAGGCTCTATCACCTCAATGTTATGCATAATAAAATTTGTAAAAAACTTATATATTATAGATTGTCCCAACATGGCCCGACTGTAATTTCTAAAAAGTTTAAATATCCCATCTTACTTTATTTGCTTCCATCTCGTAATGTTTTGCATGATGAAAAGACTGAATTTTAGGTTTAGTTTAAAAGATATCGCAAGTAAATTTGTTATTGCAGTTGTTCATTCTTTTAATATTTTTCTGTTCTTCTAAATTTTCAGTAAATTTCATAAAACTTTATATCTATTTTAGTATTTAATTAAAGACTATTCTTACAATTAATACCGCTTGTGTCTAAGCTTATATATATGTGTACGACTGTACGAGTCTGCGTATTTGTTTTTTGTATAATGGTATAAGTATAAGCATATATTTGTTTCAATATGATTCAATTCCTTAGATGGTGTATACATAATTATTTTCAAGCTCGAACTTTGCCTACATCATGGTATTGTTATTTAGTTTTTTATCATAATCAAATGGATACATAATATAAATATGTAATTACATATACTTTATAGTATTATATGAATACTATTGTATTGTACTTTTGTGTAATATTTTTCTTTATGCTTATGAGCCTTTTTCAAACTCGGTGTATGAACCTCATGTTTGAGCTCCGTTTGTTAAATTGTCTCGACTTGAGTTTGACTCGAATCACATGGTTAATTTGTTGCCTCATACAAAACATGATAAAGCTTTTTTCTTTCAAAATATTGTTTTGAAAATAGAATTGTTATATGCATACTTCTTCTGATAAAGCATGTTGATATGGAGTTTGAAAATAATTTATGTTTAAACAAAAGGTATAATAGTTAGTAACTTAGTATAATATTTTACTTGTATTTTCTTTTTTCTTTATTTATATTCGAAAGTTCTCCCTATGATAGGAATAAATGGTTGGAGCTTTCTTTGGTGAAAGTAGGGTTGTCGGAGAGTTTGCAACAATGTAGTGAGTTTTCAAGGCATCAAAGTAGATGGTTTCTAGGAGGCAACATATTCATGTGTTCACCTTATCTATCATTAAAAAAGAGTCAATTAAATTATTCTATATGACGTAGATATTACATATTCCACCCATGATATCTTATAGTAGTAGAAATCACAATTGAACTTGGGTGGGGTTCGGTTTAATGACAAATTTACTGTAGTAACTAGTAAGTGGTGATATTTTATTAAGATTAAAGATTCGAGCGTCGGTTATGATGTATTGATTTAAATTAGTTGTAGTGTAAATATATTTAAAATATATTTAAAGTGAGCCTGTGTTTATCGTCCAATGAAAATCCTAATTAACTATATATGAATAGAAAACTTTCATGAATAGTTATGTTTAGCTCCCACACGTCTTTTTCTTCTTGCTACTTCGACATTTTTTTTAATCAATGTTGAGACGTGTTTATTTTTATCCGATGTTAATTTTTTAGTGTTTTTGTCTTTTATATACATTTTGAATGTTATCAACGACGTCAAGGTTTCGTTTTTCTTATATAAAATTACGAATGTTATCAACGCCTACCTGAAGGTAAATACGTAGCAGCGTTTCAACGTTAATTTTATTTTTAACAATTTTAAATCCCGTTACAAGGCATGGGTGTAAATACTAGTTGAACTTAAATGCATTCTAATTTCTAACCAAAACCTCATAATCTATCTAATATATTAAAAAAAAGTTTTGAGTTGCCACTTGTCATAATATTAGACATCCTAAGCTTAATTTTTTCGCTTATTTCTCATATTAAATATTTTCATTAACTACTAATTATATTACTTAATTCATTTGAGATTAAAATAGTTTTTAATAAATTAAGAAAAAGTTCTTTTTATAAATGTAACTTTTAAAGAAACAATCTTTTGTTAACATAAGTAATTTTTTAAAATATCAAACTTTTTCAAAAATAAAAAATATTTAAAATCAATGTTTTTAGAAATTAAATTTTTTATGAACCATAAAAAAATTAATGTTCAAAGTTACAATAAGAAATTTTTAGAAAATGACATTTTTTTAAAACATTTTGATTTAGAACGAATTTTTAAACATTTTTAGATTTAAAAAATTTAAAACAAAATTTCAAAAAAATAATATCATTATTTTTTTACTTATACTATTTACTGATAAGTAATTTTAATCATATCATATTTTAAAATATCATTTTATAATAATAATTTTTTACTACTATTTATTTAATATTTTATTTATTCAACCTGTGTAATACACGGGGTACTAACCTAGTCTATTAATAAACCCATCTTTTCTCTATCTTTTACGTATTTTTTTATTTTTTAATATAATTATCTGTTGTTTAATTTTTTAATATAATTACATACATTGAAAATTATTACCCCAAATCTTCTCCTTCATTTCTTTTTTTACATACAAAAATTCAATAATGACTCGATTTGATTGTTTAATGATTCATTTTATGTAAAATATGCGTAAATGACTTAATTAAAATATTTTTAAAACTTGATTGCCAGTCTGTAACATTAGCCCTTTTTTAAAAATGGTTATATTATGTCTTCTTATATTTTGTTAACACTCTTATATCCTCTCTTCATCGTGTTACGTGCCCTTTTGTTTTCTCTCTCGAATGGTGATTACGCAGGCCACACCCTTAAATCCTATGATGTTATTTAATAAAGAAGTTCACACCTTAAACCTATGATATTATATAATAAAGGTCATTGGTGATTGTATGCTGAGTCATTATTAAACTAAATTAATTCTCTAGGTTAAAAGCCTGCGATCTATGTCCTTGAGTCCTTGACCATAACCTTTAATTCGTGTTTGAAATGTGTTTAGAGAATTCCTACCATTTAATTGTATGAAACTTTCTATCTTTTACTTTTTAAATCTAATTTTTATACTCTTAGTATTAGAAAATGATTGAAATATAATATTTGTTTAAGGTTGTGAGTTCTAGCCATGGAAAACAGCCTCTTGCATAAAAGTACAGGATAAGGCTACATACATAAGATCGTTTCACAATTCGGCCCCTCCTTGGACCTTGCGCAAAATGAGAGATAAGTCAAACACCGGGTACGCACTAGCTTTTTCGAATTCAGAAAATCTATAAACAAACCTTGTATGTTTGTAGAACATACATATGCAAGTCATGTGTAAATTCTATTACCTACCTACAGATGTGCACTAAACCATTTAAAGGTTAAAAAAAAATATGAACAATTTATTTTAGTGGCTTTTTTTTATGTAGATACCATATGCATTCATGTGCAGAAGGTATACAGTTTTAAGAAAATGAATCACTAATAAAAAAATTTAACGGTTTAATTTGTGCTTTATATTCTCATAATAACTTAATTAGCTTCTAAAACGAATCTCACCCTACAAACAAAATAATGTGTAACGCCGTCAACCAAAAATCGTTTACATAATAATCATAAGGAACAACTTAAGTACGGGACGGTTTAATATTGTTTGAGCCCCTTGAAATAAATTGAAAAAAATATTATTTAATTGAATAAATGTAATGTACGGAATCATATGCGGTGGTTTTGAAAACGAGAGATAAGTTTATAAAATGACGTTTTTGGTTAAATTATAAGGATGGGAGATAGACCGTGAATTCTCTAACAATTTTTTTCGTATAAATTAATTTTAACAATTGATTAAAGTTAATATTTCAAAACACTTTCATTTGAACCCTAACATAAAAGGTATAATTCATCTAGATTAAATCTAATTTGCATTTCAAATTATTAAAAAAGATGTTATTAACTAGTACATCACATTTTCTTTAAACATATTATTTATTTATACCTAATAAATAAGTAACGGCTGCAGCACGTGTTGTATCTATGAGCTCACCATTATTTATCATGGGTATGACCCGCATCATGCAGCGAGAGTTATAAAAGTTGAAAATTTAATTTCTGATAATTTATGTGTTAGTACTAATCACTGGACAAAACATTACGTGGGTAACTCTAATAAAAAAAGTGTAACATAAAAAATAATATAAAAAAATAAATACCTCAAAACAAAGAAAAAATAACGAATGCGTAAATGATGATTTTAGAATAATTATTGAGCTGTATTGTAAATTGGTTAAAAGAAATTTGACATACTCGAAGGCTATAAAAATTAAAAAAAAAATTTAGGTGATAAAATGTAAAGTCGACATAACTCAAAGCCTTAAGTATAAATTTTAAAAAAAGTTTAGGTGATTAAATATAAATTTGACATAACTCGAACGCTTAATTATAAGATTTTAAAAAATACAAAATGAGTAGGTATCAATTTGAAAAAAAACAAAGATTAAAAAAAATATTATGGTTAGTTTCAAAAAATCCGTAGACGTTTAAATGTAAAATTATAAAAAAAAAACAAAACAGATTTTTTATTAGTTTAGAGAAAAAGAAAAATATTATGGTAATATTGAAAAGACCTACACATTTACTACTCATAATTTTTTTATTTGTTATATATAGTGATGCGATAATGTTATTAAGTTTTTTTCCGACCTATTTTAAACGTTGGTATATTTGAGTATTATTATTATTATTATAACTATATAAATATTTAGTGATTATATATTTAAGTGTTTAAATAAAATAATACTTAAATCAAATTGTGTTAAGTTATAAAAATATAAATAATAAATGTATATATTTTAATATTACTTTAAAGTATTATAAATAAGATAATACTTAAAAAGATATATAATAATAATAATAATGATGATGATAATAATAATAATAATAATAATAATAATAATAATAAAAGTATTTAGAATTTATATGGTTAAGTATTTAAATAAGATAATACTTGTTTATAAATTTTAATTATTATTATTATAAAAGTATTTAGTTAAGTATTTAAATAAGATAATATTTATTTATAAATTTAAAATGTTAATTTAAAATATTATAAATTATATTATATTTAATGTAGTGAATTAAATAATCTCATATTATTAAATAATATATTAATTAAAAAAAAGTTTATTAAATGAGGGGCAAAATAAA
The DNA here is from genome assembly GCA_025506415.1 of Flaveria robusta. Lineage (NCBI taxonomy): Eukaryota > Viridiplantae > Streptophyta > Magnoliopsida > Asterales > Asteraceae > Flaveria > Flaveria robusta. The sequence goes on along the minus strand of CM046471.1, from coordinate 24,566,714 downwards.
AATGCTTGCATAGAACACTTGTACCTAATGTTTAAAAAATTGTATTAGTATTAGGTGTCTTAATTTTTTTATAAATTACATTTATGTTCCAAGGTTTTGCTTTATATAATAGTATAGATACGCACAGATTAAATTGCAATTTCTAACTTATTTAAATATTACATTTTAATTCATAAGTTTATTATTTTAATTTAAATTTCAATAATCTTCTTCACTATTTGTATTATACTCTATTTCTATAAATGTGTTTTTTAAATTTAGTTTTCATGTTTACATGTTTATCTCTAATCGAAAATAAAATTAATAACTTGACTTTGTTTGTGATTTAAAAAATTAATATATACTAAATCTTATTATTAACAAGTTAATATTTCGTTTTATTCAATTCGTGTAATTCGTGTTATATAGGAGCTTTTAGTTTTAAAGATAATTTACTATTAACAATCTAACTGATAAAACTTAATAATTTTCATCAATGAGCTAATTTTTTTTTAAACGGATCAATGATCTAAATAATAAACATTTTTTAACAGGAAAAGAATTTTTAGCGTTAATATATTTAAAACAACGTATCTATACTACTATATAATCCATATTAGGAGGATAAAATAGTAATTTTACTCAAATTGTAAGACACCTAATACAATATTTTAAGCATAGAGTACAAGTGCCCTATGCAATAGTTATATTTTTACCCTTATTTAATAAACTATTTTAATTAATACACTATTAATACACATTATTAATACATTATTTAATAATATGATATTATTTAATTCAATACATTTAATATTATATTATTTTTAATACTTGAAAAGGACATTTAAATTTATTAAATACTATTTAAATAATTAAGTATACAACTAATATTTATAATAACTAATAGTTATATTTTCTAGGGGTATTTTGGGTAGTCGATAACTTTAGTATTTATGATTAAATTTGTTAGTAAATGACATATTATTAATACGTCTAAAAATATAATACTAATAAATATAATAATATTAATAGTAATGATTATTTTTATTAAAAGGTTAACAACAATAACAACAACAATATTATGTTAAAATTTAATAATGTGTTTTTATCATGTTATTGTATTTGTAACAATATAATAATAACGTATCATTAATCATGATACAATGTTCTACATTTTATGATAGTTTTTATGTAAATACATTTAACATATTTATTTTACTTGATATCTACGATTTATTAAATATTGTACGTTCAATAATAGTATCATGACGATATAATAACGAATCACTAAAGTATGTGTAGATATACATGAGAATCCGAGCGCTTATATGATTGAACTAACTAAAATCATGATAATCCCAAAAACTATCATTGCGACGTTAACATATACATTTAAAATCAAACCGCGACGAATCGCGGGTGTCCACTATACTACTATATAAAGCAAAACCTTAGGATACAAATGTAATTTTGCAAAAAAAATTAAAACACCTAATACAACTTTTTAAGCATTAGGTACAATTGTTTAATGCAATCATTCTTATTTTACCCCTTATTAATAAACTTCTTGTAGTTAATATATTGATTAATACATATTTAATATTGTAAGATTATTTAATTCACTACATTAAATATTATATAATTTTTAATATTTTAAATTAACATATAAATTTATAAGTAAGTATTACCTTATTTAAATGCTTAACAAAATACTATTATAACAAAAAATAATAATAATAATAATAACAATAATAATAATAATAATAATAATAATAATAATAATAATAATAATAATAATAATAATAATAATAATAAAATTTATAAATAAGTATTATTCTATTTGAATACTTTTTTTTGTAATAATTTAGTAATACTTAACTATATAATTACTAAATATTTTTATAATATGATGAAAATAATAATTTGTATCTATATCATTTATTGTTTATTACGATCTATAAAACATCTCTTTAAGACAAAATTATAATTTTACAATAATTTTAAAATAACATATAAATGATTTCAAGCTTTAATCTTTAATATTATAAAAAAATTTCCCATTATACTCTTATTTTGCTTCAAAGAAATGAACCACATGGTTTTCAATTAATATATCTATATTTAATATCTAATGCTATCATAAATCTTTGTATTTTTGTATTAAAGCAATTCAACCCATACTATGTCAAATGTGAATTTTCTTGAAAATATTCGTTAAACTTTAATCATGTTCAATAATTATGTTTACTTAAAAGTTGAGTAATTCAACTATTCTTGTTAATGCTAATTAGTTCTGTAACAATATGTTAGCTCTAACATATGATAATAATCATAAGCCGTATAAGAGATTTAAACCATAAAACAAAATAGTTTATAAATTAAGTGAAATATAACAAGTATAGACTTGTAAATTGCTCACTCTGCCGCAACACGCGGGTTACCCACTATAGATATTAAATGTCAGAACAATATCGCAATGGAGAAAAGTAAGTTAGTATTAGTGATATTCGCATTCTATTCTTTTAGACATATAATTGTACTAATGGTATTAAATAAAGGCAAATTGGATTTTAATAATTCAAACTATTACCTATTGGCCAATAACAATCCATACTATCAATTTAGCCAGCAACACTCCCAACTTTCACTTTTTTTACCAACAACAGTCCTAGTGACATAATTTTTAATTTTTTACATTCGATTTGTATTTATTTTAGGCTCAATTTAACTTGTATGTTTCTTCATTTTGTTCATAATCATTATTGCGACTGGAATCGAGTCCAAATCAAACGTGAAAAATTAAAAATTATATCATTAGGACTGTTGTTGGTAATAAAAATGAAAGTTGGGAGTGTTACCGGCCAAATTAATAACATGAATTATTATTAGCCAATAGGTAATAATTTAAATTATTAAAAATAGATAATAGTTTGGATTATTAAAATCCACTTTGCCTTAAATAAATTATTAGAATCCAAAAATGGATTAATGCTCTTTGACCTACGAAATACTTCACATTTAATTGTGTTGACTTATTAATTTTACTTTTTATCATATAAAAATAAAGACCGGGCTAAAATGAAAACCTTTTTAAACATGTCACTGTTTGGTGTTTTTAAATAACAAGTTTTATTATCTTATTGCTTGTTATTTGAGATGTTAAATCCACAACTATTTAAATTTAAAGTTACAAGCATTGTTTTGAAAAACGGACTGGACCAGTCGGCCCGACCGATTGGACCGGGAACCGGACTCCAATCCGGTCCGGTTCGAGGCTAAAAATCGTTTTAACATTGAACTAGTGATTGGACCAGTTGAACCGGCTGAACCGGCGATCGGGCCAGGAACCGGACCGGTTAAACTACTTTTTTTATATAACTTTTTATTTTTCAGTAATTTTTACAGATATTTATAAAAAATAATTATAATTTTTTCTTGTCCAACCAACAGACCGTAAAATGTCCAGTTTACTGTCCGGTCTGTTTTTAAAAACATTACTCAAAACACAATCTGAAAACATATAATCTCAACATATAAAGATGCCTCAAATCGCTCATTTTATTCCAATTCTACACAATACAATGACATTAGTACCAATCCGTCAAAAACTTAAACTACATCTTCTCACAATCAGTACGTTCAAACGACACCATTTTCTTTTCTAAATCAAAACCCACCATAATATTAATCTGAGCCAAATTCCCCATAACCGGTACGTTAGTAGTTGGTGCAAACGCTAAGCACATAATATGGTTACTAACCGTCACAAATAAGTTTTCCCGATGCAACTCGACATCCGCCCCAACAAAATGCATCGTCACCTTAGGCAAACTAGTAACCTTTGCGGCGCGATAACACAAACTCAAAGCCTTTTGCGGGTCTTTCATCGTTCTCACATTGATCGCGCTCTTAAGAGCCACCTCGAAGTCGTCGTATAGTTTTGGAGGTAGCATTGTTAACGTTGTCCCTGAATCAACGATCATGTTTCCTTTTGGCAACGGTTTTCCAGAGCTCATGCGGTCGCTAATGTTTATTCGAGTATTACCGACGCTTATCCCTTCTAATGTGACATGATAAAATGTTTTTGGGTATTGTTGGACTAGTGGAGTAGACACAGCATTTGGTCCCAAGTCATAGTGACCAAAAATCATTTTACTAGACTTATTAGATATCTCATTTGTGAAAGGGAATGGGATTAAACAATACGAAAACTTTCGCGGCACGAAAGAGCGAATTTGCGACGGTAGCGAGTAGTCGCCACCGCCAAGGCCGACAATCCCGCCCCATAGTGGTCGGAAAATACCGTCGTTACTAAAACTACACCCGAAGACTATCGTTGGAAGGGCCTGATCACCTAACGTGACGGTTTCTGTGGAAACCGTACCGTTGCTAAAAGAACCGTCGGCATAGCTCTCGAAAAACTGACAGTTTTTCTTCGCTGAGCAACCTGTTTCCAACGAGGATAAACCCTTGCACGTTGGTGAGTTACAACCAACGGGATGATAAGTTGATGATTTATTTGGGTTAAAAAGTGAACCTTTGTGCTTGTAACATTTGATGCAAGGTTTACACTGGATCCATGATAAGTCGCTACCGGTATCCGCGATGGCTAGGACTTTATGCGACGGATTTCCGTATGATATGTTCAAGAGAAACTCACCGTGATCGGGGATCAAATCGGCTTTGTATCGCGGTCCGTTTGGATTATTTGTATACCGTTTCGCGTTCATGAAAGAGCGTCGCAAAGCGTGGCCAAGGCGTTGGGAAAAAGACATGGAACCGTCGTAAAAGGGGGAATCGATTGAATCGCGATGGAGGAGATCGACGCTAAAAGAACCACCGGTCGCGGGAGAACCACCAGCGGTGTAGAAAATGGCTAGTGTTATTGCTACTACAAGTGAGGTGAACGCCATTGTATTTTTGTTGTGACAAGTTTTGTGACCAAATGAGGGATTTCTAGCGATTTATATAGGGGAAAATAACTTGGATTTTATTTAGAAATAGTACATGTTTTCCTAATAAAAAAAATATTATGCAGTTTATATGTATACGACGAAATTAAATGCATTAATGGTGTTTTAAATTTGTGATTTGTATTTCTAATTTTCTAGTATATTAATAATGTGACTAATGCAAAATTTAATTCTCTCTTGCAGTTAATTATGATTGTTCTCGTTATAATTATTGACTTAGAATTTCCAAAAAGAAATATTAGATTATGGTAATAAGATATTTTCATGTAGTAATAATCGCCTAAATAACGGTTAAATAACACTAGGCATTGATGGTTGTGCTATATTTTAAAGGTGATGTTATATATAAACCATTTTAAAATACTTTTACTTGTTATACCCTTTCCTTAAACTTGTAAAAATAGTTAACTTTTGCTTTTATGTTTTTTTATTTACAATATCACCCTTAATATGTTAAACTAAATTTTTTAAGTATTATCCAGTTATTATTATTTTTGGTCTTTATATATTTTTTATTATTTGTAGTGGTTACGAGTGTTAAAAAAAGCCAATAACAAAAAATAACGAAAATCGAATTGTATCCATAACCGTAAAAAATCGAATCAAATCGTAAATTTAGTTTTCACTTTGGTTAACAGTTATACAAACTCTTGCTTATTCGGTTTGGTTATCCGTATAAACCAAATAATAAATGATTTAACAAGTTTAATCGGATAACCGAACCGAATAAATCGGTTTAAATGGTTAATCAGTTGAATTAGATTCATTTAAGTCCAATTCTAGAAGTTATATTTGAAATGTTGTATTTTTTTGCTTCATAAATTATTATATTAAATTTTTATAGATTCTTTTTGTTTTTAAATATGTTTTTATATCGTTATATAAAAAGTGTTTTTGAAAATTATTAAAAAAAAATTTTATAATAAACTTTTCTTCCGGGATAAAACATGACACCTGGAAATCTTTCTACTCTAATAAAAGAGTATCTTGTGATGACACGTGACGGTAGCACATTCACTCTCACTAAAATTTTTCCGCTTCTCTCTCTTATTAAATAATTACGTTAATTATCAATAATATTGTTTAACTTTTTTTAAAAAAAAATTGTTCTTACTATACGTAATTTCAATTATATTTTATCGTAAAATATCGTTTTATACTTGATAAACTTTTATTATATTTAATATTTTATTTATTCAACCCATGTAATACACGGGTTTACTAAAACTAGTGGTGTATAAAAACGATCAAGAAAATATCGTAGTGGTTGTAAAGTGAGAATATAATCTATATCATATAATAATATATTAATTGATCAGATTGTATTTTTATATTGTTTTTTAATAGTTCAAGACAAAATTATGTATTATAAATTTGACTACCTTAATTTATTTTTTGTCTATGATTTTAAAAATAACTATAATATTTTCATATATTAAAGTTTGAATAAAAACGATAAATTTTTTTTCTTTAATATATAAGTATTATATTGTTATATTTTTTAATTTGAAAAAAAAATCATATCCCACCCCGCTAATTTAGTTAAACAACCAAGCAAAACTGTTTTACATTTTAATTCATATCTTAACAAACATATATGAAACACACAAAAAATAAAAATTATTTTAAGCACTAATACTAAACATTCATAAGATGCCTAATTACTTGTATATTAAAGCATATACGAAGGAACAATAATAAAAATATATTTTTATTGATGACCGTCCCAAAAAGTGGTAAGTAATTGTTTGAGTTAAATTCAGGTTTACTCGTTGAGTTTTGTTAAAAATGATTATTTTTTCTTTTAAAATATTAAAAATATCGATTTACTTTAAAAAATTTCATAAATTGTTTCAATATCAGTCTAAAAGTTTCGTCAGTTGTTTCAACTTGATCCAAATTAATTTGAAATTAAAAGAACATATGAAAATTTTGAAGATAAAATTAATGTTTTTAATATTTCAAAGGAAAATAGTTAAACAAGCAACAACTAAAATTTATTGTTCGTTAAACACCCACAAGTTGGCTAAAAATGTTATTATAATTAGATCAAGAGACAAAACTTTACTTGCATTTGGTAATAAAAGATCCACCTAGTGGTTTTTAACCTAAAATTAACGCTTCTAGTGACATTAAAACACTTTTAACGTTGTTAATTCATATGTATATAATTACAATTTTTGTTGGGGAAACCCCCAAAAAGATGACCATGTTTTCTTGTTTGTTATACATATGTATAAGTTGGTTAGTGATAATATTATATTTAATTAGAACTTGTTATTTTTGTTTAGGGTATAGATTGAATTACGATTATGATGTTTCGATAGTCTTGAAAATATTGAATAGTCAATGATAATGGATCTGTGTTCATTTGAGTTTCTGCTAATCTACTAATGTGTACGTGTGAGATCATATATATTCCTCATGTGCACGGTTTTTTCTGCGATGCATCTATGGCTATGATAGTTTATCTGAGCCTTGGTTCACTCCGTCCATCACACGCGCAATACGCGTTGATAGATTTAACTAGTTAATATAAATTTATTGAATTTCGTTAGTATTATATAACATTAAAATATGAGGCTCATTAAGTGTTGTTTGTAGAGTTGTTTCAATAATAGATTATTTACATGTTAACCCATAAAATAATTAAAATTTATACACTATATGTATTTTTTACAATATTCCATATGTTGTCATGTGATTATCACTAGATCAAACTTAACCTTTTTAAGAATATCTTATCACTTAATCTTTGCATATAATGTGATTTTAAAGTATCTTATTAAAAAAATTTATATAGCTTAATCTGTATATAATATTGAGCATACTTTATTTCCTCTAAACTTTCCCCCCATTTAGCTTTCCCTTAAAGGTTTCTCCCAAATCAAAATATGCGATTGTTTTAATATTAATTTGATTTAAAATATGTAGAAAAATACATTAAACCTGTTTCACCCTTTGATTACGGAACTTTATTTATGATTTCTAAAATTATCCTAGTAATTTTCTAATTTAAATTGGCGTGGTCACTATGGCTCGAGTTGGATTGATCCAAATACGTTTCTGTAAAGAAAAACTTAACATAAAACCTAAATATTTTATTAGTAATAAAAACTTTTAAATAAGATAATATAAAATATTTCACTCATCAAAAGTAAAATTTGGGTGATATTTAGTTTGTTCGAATCAGGTTGCGTGTTTACCTTTTAAGTAACACCAATGTAAATACATATGTGTTGCGGTGGGGTGTTGAACTATAAAAAAGTGTGACGTTAAAACTTTAATAAAATTTAAGCATGTCGATTCACCACACATTTCAATTTGATTCGTCCGTTGCGGCGTAAACATGACACGTTTTTCACTCGTGTTATTGTGTAAATATGACTGATTTTTAATTTAAGTTCTAGATTAAGGTAAAAACAATGTGTGAAGTCTTGAATTTATGCTGATAAATTCAAAATTTATACAATAAAAGAAACCATCTAGTAAATTAACATTGAAACGTCGAAAAAAATTAAAACCATTAAGAAAAGCAACACAAAAAAGAATTTTTAATGTTGGTGAAATTCATATTAAAAACCGAAACCATTAAAAACCTACATCGAAACCACCAATGTAAAATTAGTAACAAAGATAATGAAATAATTGAAAAACAAATATATAAAAAATGAAAGCAAAATAGAAAAAAAAAATTATATTCATGAGATCTGAACTTAGATCCCATACCACAAGATGAAAGGACTTTAAACACTAAACCAAAACCTTTACTTTGTCATATTCTCACTCATATTAATAATATACTAAACCAAGGTCATGTGTCACAATTTCATTCTCCATCAACCTTGATTTTTAAGTATTTAAAAAAAATTTACTATTTTAGTTTCACATTTTGAAGATAAAAATATGACCTAAATCGATCTATTTGTAAATAAATGAGTTAATGTTTCTAAACAATTAGATTTTAAATATTATACAAATCAAAAAAGAACAAAGAAGTTTTTGTAAATCTAATAAGTAATTACATAACAGATTAGTGATAGAAGAAGATGCACACGTGAACTTTCCCGACATACGAGATAAGATGACAATCTTTTACATCAGTCAATGTTTAGGGTGTTACTTGTTAAATCAACACTATCAAACAAGAAACATAATTTAAGGCATACTAAGAATTAAGAAAAAAAAAAAAAAAAAAAAAACAGTTAATATGGATCAAGTGATTCATGACTTCTATATTAAGTTAAGAGACATACAAATATGAAAGTAAAAAAAAATCACAGCTTTATTATAAATAAAAATAGAAACAATTTAGAGCAGGCAATATGGATGAGTAAAGTGGCCGGGTTGGGCAACAAGTTAGACTACCTAGAAAAAAATCGTCCATTTTGAAAAGTTATAAAAATAACAAATGTGTTAATCATACATATACAAATGGAAAAAAATTAGAGTCGTATTAAAAATTTATAAATCTTTAATTAAATGAATTAGGAGGATTTCTGCATTAAATATAGACTTTAAACGACATCACCCATTCTCCTTTATGCTAAATTAAAGTTAACCCACTTGAGATGAAAAAGTAAACAAAATCGATTCGTTAATTAGAAAATTGGTCAAAATTGCAACTCTAGTAGAGATTAACACGGAAATTAAAAGTTTGTTAAGAATACTCTAATCAACCACATATTTTTCTTCAATTTACATTTTAACGTTCATGAAATATGTTAATATTATGGTATAATAGAGTTAACATTATGTGTAGACAGTAGATGTCTAAAAGTCACCTTTTGTGTATCTTCATGTGTGTTGAGTGAGTTCATTAGAAGCAAGGTTACACAACAACCATACTTCTTAGTAAAGGTACAACCTTACAATAACCTATTTGGATGCCATTATTTTTTTGTAAACGTGAAGTACCTCAATTTGGATGACAATCATGTCTAAAAAGGTTTTAATCCATTTCGGATTTCTATGAAGAACTTGCATCACCAAGGTGATGTAATAATATCCTAAAAAGGGAACATCAAATGAAGAATTGTATGAAAACATTGCAAGTTGGATGTTGCATTTTTGTTACTAACTAGTGTTTAAACAGCGACGCGCGTTGCGCGTCTAAATTTTAACCGTTAACCTGAACAACATCACTTTGTTAACTGACTATTAAAGACGGTACGTGGCTCAGAACCAAAGGTTAGTTGTGGCTGCAGACCGGAAATGTCTGCCAAGCCAGTGCAACCAACAACAGTTTCAGTATACCATCACGGCCACAAAACAGCCAAAACGATAATAAATTAATAAACTGAATGAATGGTGATAAAAGTAAGATATGTAATTACGGATTTAAAGGCTCGGAGATGGTGGTTCATTGTGGTTGCAAAGACTCATTTGCCACGCCAAAACAATGAACATAACATCTTTTTTTTTCCTCATCGCCTTATCCATATTCACACGACAGCTGAGATATCAACCTACACATAGTGCCTCAACAATAAAGGAAGCAACCAATAACAAAAGTCTCGGATGAGCTTGCACTCGTCGTCATCGACTGGGACATACGAATAATACAAGCATTATCCAATGGTACCGAATGCAAAATGGATTGCAAACCGACTCCATTGCTAAATCAACATACAGGTTAAACAAAACCTCCGGAAAATACCAAAGAAGCTGAGGCGCCAGTGGACATTGCTTCCATGTTACAGCCCAATAACAGTCACAACCAAGACCGGTGTCAGCGGAGTGAATGCCCAACGGCTAGGGCTGCGTACCGCCATATCAACAGCCAAAAAGAGACGGAATTCATGGAAGAAAGACAGATAATGGGGAAGTCTACCGCACACTTCCACCGTCGTGAGGAGCGGCAGAGCTGAACAGCCACCGGCCGACACGCCAACACCCCTCCTTTTGCTCTATGCATTCAACCAGCCCAAGACCGTCCATCATCCTGCCATCGGCCAACCTCGCTGCCACCCGCGTACAACCGGACAGCCTCGGCCGACGTCGCAGACCCACCACTGCGTCCCGGCAGCGCTCAACTTCTATCCCGCTCCAAACACAAAAAACACGAATCAGAAATGCTAACCTGGGGGTCGAAGATCAAAGACCTGAAACGAAAGTATCAGATGATGTTTACCTATCATCAAAGACATGCGGCGACCACCTAGGGTTTTGAATCAGAAACATAAATCAGCGACTCTGATGAGTAGTTGCACATCGTCATCGACCAATCGGAGCCCCATAAGGGCCTGGTAGGCTAGAAAAACCCTCGCAGAGGCAACTCTCAACCTCTGGTCGGCCTACAGGCGGCCCCCGAAATCAACCGTCATGAACTGACACAACGGAGGTCCACCATCCACGTATGACAGAGACGGAAGCCAGGCGATCGCCGGCAAGAAGCAGGCGGCGGTCATCGACGGGAGGCTTGCGGCGGTCGTCGGCTGGAGGCAGCGGCGGCAGTTGGCGTCATTCCGCCCCCCTCTCGACCACAGTGGCCTATATAGAGCCAGACAGGGGCACAAACGCAAAAAAAAAACTCTCTGTGGCCATATTGAAAACTCTGAAAAGCCACTATTCCTCATAGTTGCTTTTTTCATAGTATGTAATTACAAACATATGCATCCTTTTCGAGTTAATTTCAATATTTATGTATAAAACAACCCCTAAAATTGTATAATAATAACAATTTTTGATCTTAAATCAAAAACATGTATTTCACTTAGTGATCAATGATCATCAAAGAGATGTGAATTCACACAAATCTACTAGCATAGTTGGCGTTATCCCATCCTCGAATCATGTTACCAACGACTATGACAACAAGCACAACTCTACCAATTTCGAACATTTTTTTAACCTAGAGAATCAGTTAACTAAATCATCAAATGATCGATAAAGAAACAATGAAGGAAATAATGGTTATGTATGAATGAAATCAAAAGCGTCTTCAACGCCCTTGTGTGGGTGAAGCATATTCGTTGAATGGGCTGCAGTGGTGAAGGAGCTGCGACGGTGAGTGGGTATGGAGGTGAAGTAACTGTAGCGGCGAGCGGTGCGCCGGTGTGGAGTGCGGCAGCGAGTGGTGCGGGAGAGGTCGACAAGGAGAGATAAAGAGAGACCGGTGGAAACGATAAATAGGTTTTGTTTGAGGGGTAAACTTGTCACATATTTCATTCAGCATCCTTTAATCATTTAACCATTAATTGTTGAATGAAATTATTAAGAGGTAGTGTTTACTGTTTAGTGAATCAAACACACCAACCTCTTATCGATTCAGATGTAACGTTTTAATGATTTTATTAATAGGCTATCAAATGAGTCCCTTACTTTTTTTCGTGTTACGCGAACCTTATGTTTATAACACCATAATATTTTCGTAAATTCTAAATATACTATCATGATGTATTTATTTTTATCTAAAGTTTTTTATAAATTTAATATAAAATCGAGAAGTAACCCGATAAAAATAATACGCTAGTTAGTTGTAAAACAATTAAAATCATAGTTTACAAAAAGCTTTTAAGTTTTAAGCAAATTTCTCACACTTTTACTAGTGGATCCTCTTTATATTAAAAAGCAAAGCACCCAAATTCCACATGATTCGATAAAATAGTGTAAAAACTAAAAACAGTAAGACACTCACTCTCTAACCCTTAAACCCCCAAATTCATCACTACAAATCCGATGAAAAGGAAAGCCATAAGCTCCGATCCGCCACCGCCACCGCCACCGCCACCGCCACCACCACCGCATTCCGTCCGACATGAGGTGCACCGGCGGCCGACGAACGACGGCGAAAATGGTGGAAATGACTACGATGAAGACGAAAACAAAGATTATGAGGACGATGATGGTCAATCTGAGGATGCATATGATCACGAAGGTGGCGAAGAGCGACCGAAGCTTGCTGAGGGTTTCTACGAGATCGAAGCTCTCCGGAAGAAGAGGATTCGGAAGGTCTATTAAAGTTCTTTTGTTCGTGTTTTAGCTGTTGTTTTTGTATTTTCTTCATTCGTATTGTTAATTTATGCTGATTTTTAGCGATTTGATTGTCTGATATTGTTCGTTTTGTTAATGGTGGATTGCTTGTGGCAAAAGGGGGTTAAGCAGTATCTCGTCAAATGGTTAGTGCCCTAGTTATATTAGTTTTGATTCATGCATAGATAACATCTGTAATTTTGGGGGTTCTGTAGTTCACGGCTTCTAATTTTAACAAAATGTAGCAAAATGCAAGTGTTGATCTGATTAGAGGCAGAGTTCTATTGGATTATGAAGTTATCAGTGGTGTTAATTTTGGAAATTTAACCGTTTGAATTTGAATTGGTTTTGTTCTCATTGTAATGTGAACTTATAAGATTGGAGCTTCTGAAAATAGTCTAAGTGAACTTGTGTTTTGTGCCCCCAAATATTACATCAGTGTCTAATGATTCAGTTGATTAAAACGTTAGTTTATGCTCTTATGAAGGCGCGGATGGCCAGAGTCAGAGAATACCTGGGAACCCGCTGAGAGTTTGATGTCATGTCCTGATATAATCGAAGCATTTGAAAGGTTTTCCTTTTATTAGTGTGTATTTCTTTCTTTGACTAAGTTGGATGACGGCCATGGTTTAGGATCTCACAAGATCATTCATGTTTATGAGTGTATATCCTGAACAGGGCCTAATAGGTTATAAATGGAATGATGATAATTGTGTATTGATGCTTTCCTGTTTTTGAAACTTGAAGCATGAGTTCCGGGAAACGGAGGCGTAAACGCAAACATTCGGTGGATTCTATGTCACAATCAAAAATGAAGCAGAAGCAGCAGCAAGATTCTTCTGATGCTGCATGTCCTATACGTTCTTCGAGAATCAAAGTTATAGATGAACCTTGCGTTCTTCCTTGTGTCCACAACTCCAATGTGACAGAAAACAATTTTGGGGGCACTAGCTGTAGTGGAACAGCCAACCAATTAGATGAGTTGAAAGAAAAACCTAAAGTAATTAAGTCTACATCTTCAATGAATCAAGAAAATATGACCGAGTTTGCCATACATATCCAAGAAGATCTTGTTGAACCTGCAAATGGGGTCTCCAAGGTTGATGAACCAGAGGTTTGTCGTGCTAGTTCTCGAATTGGAGATGCAAATGGGGTCTCCAAGGTTGATGGAACAAAAGTTCGTCGTGTTAGTCCCCGAATTGGAGCTGCAAATGGGATATCCAAGGTTGATAGTACAGAGGTTCGTCGTGCTAGTCCCCGAATTGCAGCTGCAAACAGGGTCTCCAAGGTCGATGGAACAAAGGTTCGTCGTGCTAATCCCCGATCTGGAGCTGCAAACAGGGTCTCCAAGGTTGATGGAACAGTGGTTCATTGTGCTAGTCCCCGAATTGGAGCTAGAAGAAGGAAGTCTTGTGCTGTTAAACGGTTTAAGAAAGAATCAAACTCAGTACCCAATAAAGATGCTACTGAAAAAACAACTGATGGTGATGCAATTGTGCAAGATGATACTAGGAACGCTGATGACGTGGTTAATGGTTTGGAATCTGACAAAATTCTTGAAACTCCTCAAAGTGTCCATGCTATCGCAAAGATTATCAAGCCTGTTAACTATTCAGTCTCTATAGTTAACAACACAGAGGAAGTGTGTGTATCCTTTTTGGTCACGAGGTTTGTGGTTATTTTTATTCTCTTTCTCCTTGTTAAGTGTAGATAATTTCATTTCCATTTAATCATATTACGAACTTATATTTGTGTAATCCTAATCCCCTTGTTTGGCTTCTACATAAACAGGTCAGATGGAGAAGAGATCGTTGTCGATAACAAATACCTCAAGGAAAACAATCCAGTTCTGGTAAATATATCTCCTTGTTCTCATCTCCCCTCTCGAAAAAGAAAAAGGTTTATAGCATAAATGCATAATAGTGTAACATAGTTCAATCTGATTTCTGTTTTGGGTAATGATATTTATTTTGAGAAATTAGAACCGTCGAAACTTTTAAAAAATTCAATCTAAGGTAAAGGCCATTTGATTAGTTGGTCTTTCCATGTTTGACCTTTCTTTTTCCCTTTCGAGCATAGCGTTAATACTTGAAAAACTGGTTGCTGATAGGTTTGAAAATGAAAACGGTTACCTAAAATAGAGTACAGGTGAAACTATGTTAGTTGTTATGCAATAGCCGAAAAGTAAAATATATAAGAAACAAGGAACAAGATTATGATTCTGGTTTTCATTTATATATTATATTCATCGATTATGCAGTTGATCAACTTTTATGAGCAACATCTTCGGTACAACAGCCCGTCTGAATAAGAAGGTGGATGTAGGTAGGACCAGCATATTCTTCTTCTTCTTCTTCTTCTTCTTCTTCTTCTTCTTCTTCTTCTTCTTCTTCTTCTTCATCTTCATCTTCATCTTCATCTTTAGTTATTTGATATCATCCTTTTGTAGCCAGGGAGGTTCTAACATGCTGAATAGACAATGCTTGACTGGTCTAGGATAATATGTGCATTCAAATATTCAATAGTGAAACATACTCTCTTTAGATGAATGCTTTTCTAAATTAGTATATATAGATTAGTTACCTCGGACATCGTAGTATTGATTTACAACAGGTCACCTTTTGAGCTACTTTGTGTTCATTTAACTTTGCGTGCTTTAAGCTAGTTGAAATGATTACTCCTTTTGTTTTTGAGGTCACTCACAGCGCGTGGTGATCAACTTTAAATAAATAACCATAAGAAACGTATAATGTATTTGTATGCATGCTAGAGATAATGAGGGAGAGAAAAGGAATAAGCAAACACTTAGATAACTGCATATGTATCATAGCATAGTTACCTAAATCGCGGTTCGCTCCGGTACGGGAACGAGGAACGGGTACGCGATTCGCTAGTGGGGACGTATTCGGTTCGGAGGGGGGTAGGCTCATTTCGGTACGAACCGGTACGTTGTACCATAGACTCCGGTTCAATGTACACAATTCAAAACAGAAATTATGAAATTTCAAATTCCAAATTACCAAAAGAGAAAATCCAAATTTAATTGCTACAATGTGAAATTGAAATTTGGAAAACTGGAATTTGAAACACTTCCATTAAATCTCTCATTTCCTGTTTCTGGCTTTAAATGCTTAAAAGTTGTTCAATAAGCGATTTCAAATGCTTTAATTTTGGAATTTGAAGTTGGAAAACCGCCATTAAATCCCTCGATTTAGGTGTTCCTGCCTTTAATTGTTCCTTAGCTTTAATTTCTTAAAACTTTGTTCGATGTTGGAACACCGCCATATAATCCCTCGATTTGGAATTGATAAATCTGCTGTTCCAAAATTGTTCAATTCGCGATTTCAAGTCGTTCAGTACTTCCAAAAGCAATCGACCGGTGCGCTGTTTCTGGCGAACGAATTCGCGATTTCATCTCCGATCGGAACGACTTCGAATTGCGATTGGGTACAAAACGATCCAATACGCAATTCGCGGCTATTTGAGCGATTTCGGTAACTATGTATCATAGTTAAAACAATAGGTATAAGCATATATATATATGTTTCTCTCAGTGGTCTATCCTTGTGTTTTTCCAAGAGAAAACTTCTATTTTCCAGAATCATAGATTTTAATCAATATGCTGATCAAACTGTTGTTTTGTTCTGTTCTATGTTCTCAGCTACAACTGATTGTTAGCTTGCTTTGACCATCTGCTCTTATTAAACTTTTTCCTATCTGTGTGTCAACAATAAGAATAATTTTCTTCAACTAATCTAACTCACCAGACTTTGATGGACTTTACCTTCAGGACATTGTTGTCACTTCATGATGTAGACAAATCATGGGTCAAAGTAGAGGGGTTTGGTTGTAACGAACCTAGGATTTTTTCAAAGTAGAGGGGTCTGGAGTGAGCCTTCCCGGGACGGGATTTTAATCGCCCATACTGATTTTCTGACAATCCAAGCTTGACTCACCCAAGAACAACATCAAGGAGGAAACACACAACTGTGAGAAAACCCTTTTGACTTAGGTTTTGAACCTGAGATCTAAAAGATCCTAAGCTCTAACCATCACACCCATATCATTAGACCAGAAGGCCAATGGTGAACCTAGGATTTTCTATACCTGTGTCTGTCAGATGTTTGTTTTTTAGATGTCTATCAACTTGATTTACAGATTTCCTTAGCCTTCGGTCTGTTTTGAATCACCGAAATTAAGTTAATGAATTAGTTTAACCCTAAACTTATTTGAAACAAAAAGGTGCATTTGATTGTTTACTATAAGTTATTATGTTTTTAGAATGACTTGCTACTTTGTCGGAAACAATCTAAAGCAAGTATTTTTTTTTCATAACAAATGTGACTACTTGTTCATAAAATCATGCGCAAACTTTGATTTCACATCTTTATTGAAGAAAACATCTTTCAATGGTTACTGTGACACTCGTTAAAACCAAGATATCAAAAGACCAGCGATACAAAAAATGTCTCTTTGTTTGCACCATCAGCATCATGATTGAATATACTATTCAAGCTGGCACCTTTTTATTTCTTTCACCCTATAACATCTAAAAATATACAGTGTCACTCGAATATTAAATCGTTTGCACACATCTTCTCATTGTAGTGTTATATACTACTTCTATGCGGATAAATACAAGAAGTTGAATAAATAATATGCACACATATGTGTTAGGGAATAATCATCAATCATTGATTCAAACAAACCTACACCCAATGTATGTATATATACACATATCATAAATCATCTGTAATCAACTGCAATTATTTATCAGTCAAACTGTTTAAACCAAAAATGTCAATAAAAGGTCCGTCGCCTATTGTTCCATTTCTACTAGTGAATGTTCTTGCACTAATAATCTTCACTCCTGTGGTACAAAACCTAGTCATGATTCCGATTTTATTGATGCTTGTCATATACTACTTTTCTTCGTTTTTTACGACCCACGATACTGCATATCAGTATGAAACTGGATCTGGTCATGACGGTGAAGGAGGTTTTGGATTTGGAGCTTTTCTTTTGATCATGATATTCCTTATTCTCTGTCGAGTCTTATGATCTTGTTTCGTCTTGTGTATGTGGTTGAGGCTTAAGCTTGGTCGTTACCAATAAGTATCATAAAGGGTGTTTCGGATTGAGATATTGCATGCGTACAACATTTTGGTTTATCTAAAAGGTCTCCGCTAGTAGCAGATGATGATTAATATGAGTCCATGTATGCAGTCAAATTTTCTTATTTTTAATGTAGTAATGTATATGCTGAACCTGTATGGCAGTTTTTAACTAGTTTATGTTGAATTTACCCAACCAAATTTCCTGGATTTTAGGGATGAAATTCCCTAAAGTCTACTTGCATAAATCTATGTTAATGATATTAGGAAAACCATCAAAATAGACCGTTGTCTTAACAAAAATGCAAAAATAAGTTTGGATTTTAGCATCGTTTAATCTACTTTCAACCAATAAGAGAATGTCAAATAACCCCAAACAGCTAAGCCGAATGCTTCCTAGCTAGCCCAATCATTGCTTTGGGCCCATATAAAATGAAACATGGAGCAGACACGTAACCTTAGTCCTTGGCTGTAGCCGGCTATGCCATAGTCGGACCACAGTCGGCTATAGCCGACCCATAACCGACCAACAATTGATTCTTATACCGACTAAGGGCTAGCTAGGAGACCCACGTGGCTATGTCGTGTGCCCGTGTCAAACTAATTTATTTAGCTATCATATCCCTTTTTTTATCAAGACTAAAAACTAATTTATCTAGCTATTATCACTTGATTCAACTATAGTTTCTTAGTTCTTGGTGTGATCTAGCATCTTGTTAGTTTTTTCTTTGGTGGAATGCGTAAAAAAAAAAAAAAAAAAAAAAAAAAAAACTACAGTAACTTAGTTTACTCTATTTATCATAATAATTTAAAAACGATACACAAGTTATTTCATGACTTTGTAACCTATAACTAAGATACATTAAACTTTAATTACACTTGCTATACTTTTTTACGAACTTATATATAACTTGATATCGAACTCCAACTCGAACATTTCACAACCTATAAATATTAACACATTGCTTAAACCAACGCAAATTGGCTGCTTTAACTGGTTTCAAATTTGTAGATTTTGGTCCGATTTTTATGATTTAAAAAACAGGTTTAATAGTCTAGATTTTAGAAGCATAGTTAACTGAACTAACCGTTTAATCTTTATTATTTACTTTCTTTTCTATTCTTGAAATATACACCTATGCAGAAATCATAATACTAAACAATGATTCTTAACATTATATAAATATAATACAAAGTAACGATTAAAAAAACCAATTTAAACCATTGAAACATTAGACATACGATTAAAACATCAAATCAAACCGTTTTAGCTGGTTATTTTACTATTTAACTGTAACATCCGGCCTCTCACATCACCAATATTATCCGTTTTGCCCACGATAAACTCACGGATTTGCTTTTAGTTGCCGGGATGAAAACTTCACATGGAGGTCACCCATCACTGGATTGCTGCCTTTTGGAGCACGATTAACAGTGAAGTTCTCATATCATTCACAGCCAATACGCCCAAAACGCGTTGGTGATATTAAAGACATGCATTTCTTATAAATAAGGAATCTTTTCTGTACACGACCGATGCGACAAATCCCACATGATTGGTATTATGATGGGTCGTATGTTACATTAACACTAGCTTGGGTCAAACTTAAAAAAAAGAAAATTATTATTAATCCCCACTTGTTCCTGTGTTCGACGATGCAAATTATAGTAAAGCAAAATGTTTTGACTTCCCAACACGTGCTCGTAACCAGAATAATAACAAAAAGTCACTCAAATTTAGGTCAGATTTCATAACAAACAAATTGCATTGAAAATATAGATTCTCACATCGTCATTTTCACACACATTTCCGCAATCAACTGCACCTACGACAAACCTCTGTCTGTTTATGCTTTCTTTCATTCCCACTCAACTTTCATACTCATTATCAATCACAACTGTATTAGTTGAAAGCATCTTTATATCTCCTCTTGTTTCATTCTGTTTCTCCTTTCGGTTTCATTGCGCTCGAGTTTCTGTGGCGTAAAATGATGGAGGTGAAGTTGGTTTTCCGTTTCTTGGTGGTGTTCTATCTGTGCACTATTGCGCGTTTTTGTTACGCTGGTAGAAGTAGGTTTTCTGGTTCCCGGAAGAAAGTTGAGGTTATGAAGCATTTGGATCGTCTAAATAAACCTCCGGTTAAATCTATTGAGGTATATATATATATTATCTCTTTACTTTGTTAAGTTTACTGTTCTTCTAGTCATATGTTTGATAATTGATTAGTAAACCAAAATAACAGAGCCCGGATGGTGATATAATTGATTGTGTTCATATCTCGCATCAACCAGCTTTTGATCATCCCTTTCTCAAAAATCATAATATTAAGGTTTGACCCTCTTTTCTTCTATGTGTTTGTTGATTTAAAGGATGATGGTTTTTAACTGATATGTGGTTATAGATGAAGCCAAATTATCATCCAAATTTGATAACTAATGGCGACATCAAAGTGTCATCCATGATGAATCCTTCAAAAGATGGATTATCATCATCATCATCATCAGAAAAACATGAAGCAATTACTCAATTATGGCATTCAAATGGCGAATGCCCACAAGGGACAATCCCTATCAGAAGAACAAAGAAAGAGGACGTCCTAAGAGCCAGTTCCGTCAAACGTTATGGGAAGAAGAAGAGGAGTTTTTCTACTACTTCTGTTCAAACAAACTCCATTGATCCTGACATGATCGATCAGAACGGCCATCAGGTAACTCATTTAGCCCCGCGAGTTGACTGCACAACTTTTAGCAACAATTTTTACATATGCTCACTGTTTAAGTATTTAATTTGGTTCTTTTTTAGCATGCAATTGCATATGCACAAGGGCAATTCTATGGCGCAAAAGCAACGATGAATGTTTGGAACCCGAAGGTTCACCAATCTAACGAATTCAGTTTGTCTCAAATTTGGATATTGGGAGGCTCTTTTGCTTCCGATCTCAATAGCATTGAAGCTGGTTGGCAGGTGAGTCGAGCATAACTAACACGACCCACAAGATAAAAGTGTCAAATGATTAAACCGCGCTACATATTTTAACATAAAGTTTTTACAACCACATTGAAACAGGTGAGTCCAGATTTGTACGGAGATAATAACACCAGACTCTTCATCTACTGGACTGTAAGTTTACGCGATAGCATTGTCTTGATCAAACTATAGATGTTAAATTGCTTGTCGTGCTTTTTAGTGATTCGACATAGGATTCTAGTGACGGGCATCTTGAAAAATATTTTATAATTTTAGAATATTTCGTGCAGAGTGACGCGTATCACGCTACAGGATGTTACAACCTTCTGTGCTCAGGATTTATTCAAATCAACAATGAGATAGCAATAGGAGGTAGCATATATCCTATTTCAAAGTATGATGGTTCTCAATATGATATCACTATACTTATATGGAAGGTATATTCTCTAAATTCATCATCATTTAGCTTAATAATTTAAAATACACCATCATGGTTACCATATGTGTTTAAAAAATTGATGAAAATGCCAATTTTATATTTCATTTACCTTTTAATATGCTCTAATATATTCTTTTAAAAGGGAATTTGCAGTGACAATCTGTCATTTGTTCCTCTTGTCAGGAATTTTTGTTTTAATAACCTTATTATTTTATTATTTATAATTTTTTTTAACATTAAGAATCTGTCATCAAAGTAATACGTAACTTATATTGGACATTTGATCTTCAAGAAGTTAAAAAAGGCAGAAAATTAGTAAAAAAGTTTTTGTAGTTCATTTACTTTAATGTTAACACGTAGAAAACGTAATATGAAATGTTAATACGACTTAACGTTCTAAGGGCCTGTTTGGCAATATCTGAATGATTAAGTGCTGAACCAATAAGAGGTCTGAACCATTAAGTGCTGAACCATTAAGAGGTCTGAACCATTAAGAGCTAGTATATCGTTTAACTATTCAAAGGCAAAAGTCTGACCAATTCAGATAAGAGTTCTTAACCATTCAGCATTAGACCTCTTAACCATTCAGCATTAGTATAATGCTTAACCATTCAGAGGCAAATGTCTGAACCATTCAGACATTTGCTCGCGAAACAAACAGTCTGAACCATTAAGTGCTGAATCATTCAGACATCTGAACCATTAAGAGGCTGATTAAAAGGCTGCCAAACAGCCCCTAAGTGTACACTATTGAGTCACACAACACAAGTTGTGTAAGTAGTAAGTCTGATGTTCTTTTTTTTTTTTTTTTGCCATTTTATAGGACCCGGAGGAAGGGAACTGGTGGATGCAATTTGGGAACGGAAAAGTGTTGGGATACTGGCCCGCCACACTGTTTTCATACTTATCCGAGAGGGCGTCATTGGTAGAGTGGGGTGGAGAGGTGGTGAACGCAGCCTCAGACGGGCAACACACGACTACCCAAATGGGTAGTGGCGAGTTCCCCGAACAAGGGTTTAGTAAAGCAAGTTACTTTAGAAATATTCAAATTGTCGATGAAACCAACAATTTAAGGGCTCCGAAAGACATTAGCACCTTTTCTGAGCAACCAAAATGCTACAATGTTCATACGGGCAACAACGATAATTGGGGCAGCCACTTTTACTACGGGGGCCCTGGTCGAAACCCGAACTGCCCGTAAAAGTGTTGAAAATGAAATGTTGATGAGGAACTACTTAATTTTGAGTTAGGATTTACAAAACTATATCCATAATCTTGATCAAAGTTTGATGAAATTGATTTATGTAAGTTTAGAAGTAAGTTCTTACATCAGACATATGATAGCACTCATAGGCCACATATGCAATTGTGTTAAAAACTTAAATAGACAAACTTGAACTATAAAATTGTGTACATTGTTTCGGGTCATTATTTTGACAATGGAGATGGGGATATTTGGGGGCTTCCAAGCCTTCAATGGGCTTAAGGAGTTTTTTTTTCTTTTTCTTTTTGAAAAAAATTAGGGATGATAAATAGAAAAATACGTATTTATTTTTTTTAGACATATTATAACGTATCCTTTGATCAAGTGTTTAAATCAGATTGGTATATTTATTATTTTTGTAAATTAAATCATCGATTTATTCTTAGTTCGTTTTCTTGGAATATAGTTTAAAAACTACTTAGTGCCAAAACATTAGTGATTAAGTCTCTCTCTATATGTATCTATTGTATGCATTAAAGTTTAATACACAATCATAAATAATGCAAAAACTAGTAGAACGGAATACATGAATCTAAAGGACATATGCTAGAATATGATTTGATTATTATTCAACATCAATAGACAGAAAAATAAAATTTTGAGATACTACAAATGCTAGATAACTGAATCCGATACGCATATCATATACTATTAGCATACGAAAAAAAAACTCTTTTTATAAATATATGAATTTAGATGTCTTATACATGAATAAGCTTCATGTATTGTTTATTTTCATTATGTTTTCCTCATGACTATATTTGTAAATTATTACTAAGTGTACTTTTTTTTTTACCGGTAAACACACACTTTTTACTCTATAACTATTATACTTTTATAATTATCAAACACACACTCTTCGGGATTTAAATCCACAATCATTGGGTTGAGAGATATATTATTTTATAGCAAGATATCCCCTTAGACTGTTTTTTTAATAACAAATTAACCTACACCACTCAATCCTAAACTACATCATAAATTACTCTCTATTAAAATTGAACTTAGGTTATTTTGAATAGACTTTATTTTTACTCATTGGATTAACACATAGCCCTTTGGACTACTATAGTTTAGTTGAAAGAATAAAAACCCTAATTTATTATAGTACTTTACATTGATTTGTTTAAGAAGACATCAGTCATGTTGTGGCAAGGATTAGGTAGATAGAAGAGTGTCAGATGATCAGAACTGCTACAACTTAACATAGCTAGAAGCTAGGAAGAAGATATCAAGGAGGGAGCCCCCACAAAGTTAGCAAACAACCAATGTAAAGATAACACACAAGCACATTCAAAAACACTTGATTATAACATACACAAGAAGAGTACCACAAGTCAGGAAGAAGAAGATCAGTGAGACATTGATTTATCGCCTATGGGATTTTGGATTACCTTTAAGTTTTTGTCCACATCAAATTCTACCCAATTCTACCACCACTCTTCTAACAACTTAATTCGTGAACCCCAGTCAATCAAAATTAATGCAAGTGTGAATAACACGCGTATGTAAAATGAGACCGATAGACTTTTAGCCTAGTGATGTCGGCATTTTTCATTCACAAATATGGTGCGTCGTTGAATCTCAACAAGTGAAATTTGATTAGACGTATTTAAGAGTGAAACATTGTTGTTAAAAATGTAAAATGATCAGTAGTAAATAAAAATTTCAATTGAGGGCGTTAAGGGGGTGTAGCCGGCGCGAAAGCTTTAATGAGCATGAAGGGGCTTTAGACGGTGCTCCTGCATATTAAAAGAAAGTGGGTGAAATGGAGTGAAGGAGGGTAAACTATTTTCTTGGGGGTAAGATGGAGTGAAAGGAGATAAAGTGGATGATGTGCGTGATGTTTACGTTGAGTGTGGGGCTTTACATGGTCTAATGAAGCATGTGGTAAGTTTAGATTAATGATTTATTAATATGTAGATTGGTCTTTTTTAAGTGCTTGACACTTTGTAACGTGTTTGGTTTTTTATACAAAAAATGAACATTAAAGATACGTGTTGATTAAGTTCATATGAAATAACTGTTTGAACTTTTATATTTAAAAAGAACACAAACTTACCATGAAGCGAACATCATTAGATCATTCTCCTCTTCCTAAAGCTTAAAAATCTCCCCCTCCGCTCTCTTCGATTCACTCTCTCATGGCACAACTCATAGTCATTGCTATGTCGATGTACATAAGGGAGGATTATACGTTGAGGTTTTGTTTGTACACGCAAAAGGATCTAAATTGAGTATTTGTTTTTTGTTATTGTTGGTCATGTCTTCACGGTACTTATTCATAACCTTGTTCGTAATTCTCCTAATCCCTAGCACCTTGTCATTGTAATAATCTGAAAATTAAAAAAGTGGTGATAATAGTAAAAATAAAGAACAAAAATAATAGAATTAAAATAAAGTTCATACTTGAGTATTAGCATTCCAAAAATTCAGTTAAAAATTTATCAATAACTCCCATCAATCTAAAAGAAAATCAAATAAAAAGAGAATTAAATCGCTTCATTAAGTTTTTGACCAATGAACTCAAATATCAAATAAACTAAAAGATCTAAGAAGTGCACATGTACTTGAGAGAATTATAGTGAATCACTTATACGTGTGTAGATGTTTGTCATACACATTAATTACGCATATGTACTAGGTGATGGGGAAATAGATAATCACGTTACACATCGAATTCAAGCAGGATGGTGTAGGTGGAGGGCAGCCTCTGGAGTACTATGTGACATGATGTTGAGGTGGATGTGCGGACACACGAGGTTGGATCGGATAAGAAATGAGGTTTTTAAACATAGATTAAGGGCATATAGCATAATGGATAAGATAAGAGGTGGAAGATTAAGATGGTTTGGGCATGTTTAAAGGAGAAAGATGTGCCGGTTCAAGTAATAGAGAACCTCAATATCCAGGGAAAGAGTGCTAGAGTCATGCCCAAATTGACCTAAGAGGAGAACATTAAAACTGATTTGTTAGAGTTGCACCTCTTTGAAAACATGATCCAAGATAGGAATATATGGAGACGTATAATTAAGGTTAAAGATGTCTAAATAATGGTTTAGATGTGTCTTATATGAGTATCACCTAGTAGCCTGTGCATGCTAGTATCTGATTGTTTATTGTCACTAACTTAGTATCATTGGTTGCTCCTTTTGAAAATTTGCCCCTTCTTGATCTTTATATTTTAATATTGTTACGGTATTGATCCTTATTTATTGTTAATCACTCTTTGCCCCTTTTTGATCTTGATATTTTTTCTGTCCATCCTGTGATTCTTGTTGACATTTACGTAGAACCCTCTGCTAATTCTTGTATATTGTTGAGTATTATATGTCTTTGTTTATGTTTTACATGATCAAGTATCACCCATATGTGTTTTCTTGTGGTATATAGTATCTAGATTGTAAAGTTCGGTATAATGTATTCTTCTTATTGGGTGTTTTAAGACTAGTGGGTATATATTATAGAGTTGAGGGTCTTGATGAAAGCAACCTCTCTATTATTTGTAATAGTTGGGGTAAGATTTACCTACATCTCACCCTCCCCAAATCTCATTCGTAGCTTTGCTATGGACGGGAAATAGTATGTATGATTATGGTTATGGTTATTGTGTTATTTACACCTATCCATTAATATTTGTATAACAATATTGTATATTGATATATTACTATTAGGGTGTTAATTGAACACATATAAATGTATGCATGATTTAGATTAGCTCTTGTGGATTCTTGTAATGTGTAAGGTATATCAACGTTAAGATATTGTTCTATGTTAGTAAAAAAAACATTTGCATCCATGAAAGCATGACTATCGTTTGTTGCGAAGAAGTATAGAAAAGAGAGCATAGAAAGAAAACAAAGATGGTGGTAAAAACATAGAAAAGACTATAGGACAAGTGTTAGAAGGTTGTAATCTCAAGCCACTTCTTTTGGGATGGGAACTTGAACATGTTTTTGTTTTGTTGGTAATTGTAGGTGGTGTATGTCACATGGATTGTAGCCCAGTGATAAGTAGTAAATCTTATTTGAAATAAATCATGGTTTGATAAAAAAGTAGTTTACGGTTGTATAGTTTAAAAGTAGTTTAGATTTTCCGTACAAAAAGATGAGCAAATCACTCATTAATGTGATACGGGGATAGTGAACGGATCTAAACAATGAAAGTTAGCAAGCCTAAACGATGAAAGTTAGATTAAGTAACAAAATTATTTCATACTTCATTAGAAAGGTGTCATTTTTAAAACCATAATTTTTATACAAAACCTTTCTTATTTATGATTTGAGACAAATTATGTAAAAGTTTAGTAGAGAGCAATAGTAAGTTATACTAGATATATATGACCAGAAAATTTTTGTTGAATTAGATATGCTACTGAGAAAAAAAAAGGTTTTAAAGTAAATACATCTTAAAGATTATTTAAAAGTTTTAAAAGAAAAAAAAATGTTAAGCTAGTTTAACAAACATAAAACGGAGCTAGATTCTAAAATAAAATCTTTTATCTTCAAAACACTTCCTTTTTTAAAAAATATACAAACATAATCTCCTGTTTCTAGGAATAGTGAATACTATTTTAGTAAACCCATATAATACACGAATTGAATAAATAAAATGTTAAATATAATAAAATTTTATTAATTATAAAAACGATATTCTAAGATAATATTTGATTGAAATCTTTCTTCTTATAAATAAAATGAAAATTTTGTTTACACAAATGCTTTAAAAAAATATCATTTATAAAAACTTCCTATTATAAATCTCAAATATAATTCGTTTTTATTTATAAAAATTTTACTTTTAGAAAACACTAATTATAAAATATTTCATATTTTTAAAAAGATTGTATTTTAGGAAAAATTCTTATTTCATAAAAATCTGTATCTTTAGAAATACCATAAAAAAGATCTTTTTCTTAATTTATTGAAAAACTATTTTAATCTAAAAAGAAATTAGATAATATTATTAGTAATTAATATAATTATTTAATAGGAGAAATAAACGAGAAAATTTGATGAGAAAAAAGATGATGTTGCCATGTGTTATATTAGTTACTTTTTTATTAAAATAGTTAGATTTAAAGAGCAAAAGTTAATTTTTTTAACACCACCCCGCACCACCTACACTTTTTGTAGGTGAAATTTGTCTTGAGTAAGATTTAAATCCAAAATCTTTTTAGCTTTCTCCTCACCACTAGACACAACCGTTTTACAAATCAAAGATTAATTCATGTCTAGACATATTAAGACTTTAGCTCTCAAGAATCAAACCAAAACGTGAATAAAGAAAATATAAATAAGTTGTCTTAATTCAAAGAAATGAGTTGAGTTACTGCAGTTACCTGAGATTACCTATTATTGAAGAATTGAAAAGAGTGTGTTTGATAGTTATTCATTCATCATATGGTAATACATCTCTTGCTCATGGACTTCTTAGCAAAAAAAAATCATGGACTTTATAGAAAGTCAAAACGCTATAGAATGCTTAGTAATTAGAAATAATGTAAACTTCTTACTACGTTAAATTCGTATAGAGGGGAGTGTCCCCATGCTATAAGTTGGCACATGGTGGCCGACTAGTTCACGTATGAGCGAGGAAATTTATCTGAGGTGAAATCCATGAGTTCAAGATCCCTTGGGGGAAGATAGTCATGGCTTGAAGTACATTCAAGGACGGATTTGGGCGTACTAGAACTTAAGGGAAACCAATATATGATGCTTTATGATTTTCGTTTCGAAGATACTACCATGATATAGTTAACCTAAAACTTATCTATTGATCGTTTGTGATGAGACATATATGATACTATTGGTACTATAGGAAGTGCGCTAGTTGTTTATAAGTGAAGACGTGTACCAAAACACAACCCGAGGTCTGTAGCCCCGTTTAATATTCGTTAATGGAAATAGGATCCTATCATTTCGAGCTTAATGATGATCAAGTTATTAAAAATTGCAACGGTTCACGACAAAATATATATTGGTGATTATGGACCAATATAAGTGCACCCTTTTTGACTTAATGATCATGTTTAAGCAAAGCATGATTATTATACAAGAAACCTTTTTGCATATTTTATTGGGTAACCCCTGCCCCTAAATCCACCCCTATAAGCAACATACAAACTAGCAAGAGAAAAATGGGGCCTTCTTCGTTACAAATAGGCAGTACAAGAATATGGAAACGTATACATTCACTATGCACTACAAAATTTTTGACTATTAGGGGCGACATTTGTCGCCGCTAATACCCCAAAATGTCGCCGCTAATAGTATTAGCGGCGACATGTCGCCGCTAATAGTTCGCCGCTAATACTTTGTCGCTAAAGACCAAATATTCTCCGCTAATAGGTCTCCGCTAATTATGTCGCCGCTAATAATGCACATGTCGCCGCTAATGCTATTTTTTTAATTACACAAATATTTTAAGAAGTTTTATTCAACCAACTAAACATCAACATCTAAACATATTTATACCAATTTAACAAAAAATATATATCAAATACCCAAATACACCTAAACTCAACTAAATTTTAAGCATCAAATTTTATTTATCAAATCCATAACAAATACTCTACATCAAATGCCCAAAATAACTAAATCCATCTCACTAGTTCACCATATTCAACAATTTTTTTATTAAAACCTAAAATTGCACAAATTATACTAAAAATTATGTTCAACCTACTAAAAATTAACATCTAAATATGTTTCAACCATACATTAACATAAACAAGAATAAAATTGTGTTTAAACAAACAAAAATTACCTTCTAACTATGAAGAAAGGTAGAAAGGTATTAGCGGCGACGGTGGTCAAGATCTACGACAAGAGCAACCACGGTAGTAGCAGAAGCTCCACGGTGGTGGTCGTCACGGGATGGTGGTGGTCGGATTTTAAGAGAAGGCGGAGAGGTGACCGGAGGTTGAGCAATGTGGTGAACGGAGCTTGAAGAAGGTGGTGACCGGAGGTGGAGGAGAGGTGGTCGTCGCCCGGTGGTCGTGAACTCGTGGTCGCCGGAGGTGGGGGAGGCCTGGTGGTCGGAATATGCTGTTGAATGTGTGGTGTGGAGGGAAAGATAGGAAATGGAGGGGAAAACCCGCTTTTATCAGATCTGCATCAATAGCGGCGACAACTCGCCGCTAATAGTCAAAAATTGTCGCCGCTAATTGTCTTGCGTACGGTGGAACCCTGGCCGTCAGATCTAGCGGACTTTCAACGGACAGATCTTAGTACGGAAAAAGAAACGGATCGTCACTTAATAGCGGCGACTGTCGCCGCTATTAGTGTCGCCGCTATTGGTGTCGCCGCTATTGAAGACATTTCTTGTAGTGATGGGTAACTAAAGTACAAACTTTTGCATATTTTATTCATAGATTAAAATATATAACACATTAACAAATTCATATATATTACACCAGCAAAAGGATCTTAAATAGGGGTGAAAAGCTATTTGAGATTATTTTGCTAAAAGCTTGATTCGAGTTAAGTTTAAGCGAGCTTAAGTTGAAAACTAAGCATGTTTAATAAATGGGCACAAACCTGATCTTCACTTATCGAGTTCAAGTATGCTTGAAAGCATAAACGGGTCTATTATTGGTATAATTTTTTATTTAATATATAAATACATATATTTAACATAATATTTACTCTTATATAAAATTATGATAAATATAACTAAATAATATATATTTTATGTTGTATATATAAATCATAAATATAATTAAATATACACAAAAATAATTATAACGTATATAAAGTAATTAATAAAATAATAAATTAGCCAAGTTCGAGCTCTTGATTGATAAACTACTCATAACCTGAACTGTAACTCCAGCTCAACTATTTACACTCATAAAACGACATCAGACAAACCCATAGTTTTTTTTATGTTACTAGTAATATATACCATTGTTTTCCGATTGACACTTAAGTTTGGGAATGCCAATTAACCCCTATAAGTTTTCGAACCATATCTCCCTTGAATCACTTGTACGAGGTTGGTTGCCTTTTTTTTTCCTATTTTAATCAAATTTAAGCTTATTTAAAGGAAGCTTTGTATTTACTCACATCATCATGTCATACTACTAGAAAACTCAAATCATCTTACACAGTATTTTGTGAAAATTAAAAATTCGTAAAATAAGTTTTCCTACAAAGTTTTTGCTGGTAAAAATCTAGTTGGAAACATTTGCGCCTGCTTTCCGACAAAAATTAGGGTATGCTTTTGCGACAAATTTCGGAAAATAATTCGAATTTGCTTTTGTCGGAAATTTTACAGATTTAAAATAGTATCATTCTTCTCTCTAATTACACCTAAATCATTTCTTAAGATTCTTTAGGTCTTTGTTTTCCTTACTGCCATCAAAATTAGCATCTCCTACAATTTGTTTTTGAAGATTTTTTTATTAATCTATATCTGAAAAATGTGAATTTCATTGATCTTGTTTTTATTGAAAAAAAAAGTGTTTTTTAAAAAGACGTATTTATACAAAATTACAGATATCAATGTTTTTGAAGGGTTTCACCTCCTATACAATTTGTACAATTTGATGACAGAGTATTTTATTATGTGATCTGACCTAATCTGAAAATATTAATGTCCACTAATTAATAAACATTTGATCAGCCCTCTCGACTTTAGCTTATATAAACTAAATGAGATCTTAAACATAGGTGTCATCTATTTCAAACTGAGAATACCTTTAATGATGTAATTTTCAAATTGAGATAAGGTCCTGACAAATCAATTAGCTACAAAGTTAGCATGGTTGGTGATATAAATCCGTTCTCTAGTGCACAATATAAGTTACTTTTGACTTATGGTGTTGTAAAACCACAAGACATGTACATGATCATGGGAAAAATTAGGTTTATATGTAGCAATATGCTTGCAACCAAAACTATTTGTTGTGGATAATCACAAGTCATCTTCTTTATCCACTAGGCTCATAGTTATCTTTGAAAGAAACTCTAAAATCCAATAATGTAGTAATATTCATTGGTTGATGTATAAGTCACCTTGAAATTTAGATTCTACTAAAAGTTTAGCATATATATTTAAAACCCAAGATCGAATTTCTTCAAATAAAGATTGGTCAAAAAATACCAGACTGTAGAACTACTCTTTATTTTTAACAAAAAAATAGTTGGAACCCTAAAAACAAAAGATTGGTCAGGTGTTGCTATTTATTACATCTCTGTTCATTCCAAGAAGTATCTTTCAACCCTTTTGTTCTTTCTTTTCTTTTAACTCATTTTCTTACCCCATAGTATTCTATATATGTTCTCTCTCTCAATATATATAAATACTCTCTCCATATCTCTCTTTATACGTATATACTCTCTCTACCTCTCTTTATATAGATAGATATATATATTATACATACACACTCTCACTCTATACACACACAACACCAAGCCTTATGGTTAAGTATTAACCCCATAACTTTTTAAATATAGGTCATGAGTTGAAATCTTAATTAGAAAATTTGTTTCAGTTAAGTTAAAAGGTTTTCTAGTTGTAGGCCGGTTTCCACTTGAACAGATGGGTTGAGTCATCATGTTCTATTCTTTAAACGAAAAGATGATTCATTTGTCAGGGTGATCCGTGTGTCGGGTCTTAAAAATCTATATATTTATATACACACTTTCTCTTTGCTCTCTCTATGCATATATGCGTATATATAAGCACACTCTATCTCTCTCTCTCTAGAAATAATAAAATACAACATCTTTATCTTTTTATACAATTATTTCATCCATTACCTTCATACTTTATATTATTCTTCACCTCTTTCTTCTTGTTTCTCTCCCTTAATATTATTTCAATCTCCTCCTCCTCATCTATATGATCTACAACATCATGTCAAACAATCAAATCCCCACTCACTCCGACGACGACAACCACCACACCACCACCGTCGCCGCCACCGGCGACACCCTCTGCCGCCGGCCACGTGGCCGTCCCCCCGGCGCAAAAAACAAACCCAAACCACCGGTGATCATCACCAGCGAAAGCGCCAACACCCTTAAAGCTCACATCCTTGAAGTCAACAATGGCTGCGATGTCTTTGACTCCATCGCTAATTTCGCTAGAAAACGTCAACGTGGGGTTTGTATTGTCAGCGGCAGCGGTACGGTCAACAATGTCAGTCTCCGGCAGCCGGCGGCCGCCGGAGCTGTGCTGACACTCGCCGGAAGGTTTGAGATACTGTCGTTGTCGGGGTCTTTCTTGCCGCCGCCGGCGCCGCCGGGGGCCACTAGTTTGACGGTGTATTTGGCCGGCGGGCAAGGGCAGGTGGTCGGTGGGAATGTCGTCGGAGCTTTGATCGCCGCCGGGCCGGTGGTGGTGATTGCGGCTTCTTTTGCGAATGTGGCGTATGAGAGGCTGCCGGTGGATGAAGATGAAGCGGCTGGTGGCGACGGAGATGGCGGTGGTAGGGAGCGGTTTGCGGCCGCGGCGGCCGCGGGTTTGCCGTTGTTTAACTTGCCGGCTAACATGTTGTCGGAGGACAGTGGTGGCTGGTCCGGCAACATGACGGGCCGGCCACCGTTCTGATCGCCTGATCTGTATCAGGTGATCAGATGCAAGTTCAAAAAAAAAAAAAAAAAAGGTTAGATAAGGTTAGATGTAATCTATGGGTTATTAATCTTGATTCTTGTATAATATAACTCTATTTCTTCTCTTTTTAATCTATGTTCACCATTAGTGTGATCCTGAATTAATCTTAATTAATAAGAAGTGAATTAACATCATCTTGAATCTTTGATGGAGTTGTTTGTTGTTTCTTTGTACGTTATTGTTATCGTTATAGTTTGTTAATTCGATAATCAAGATTCAAGAACAACTAAAAAGGAACGATCTTTGCTTCTTGCAGAAGCAATTACAAGATGGGATTGACTGAAATTAAAAGTTTGTCTGGTTGAAAAAGTGTGAACCTGCAACTAGCTAGTGTTCTTCATTTCATTTTAGGGTTTCTTGAATATTAAGTAAGTGGTTCATCAGTTTGTGGATTTATGCTACTCTTGACTGATTGATCTTCTAAGATGATCTTATTTGATGATTTTGTATCTTTGCTGTATAATGAAGAACAAAAAAACAATCTTTTTTTCTTTTCAAGAAGCTAGAATATCATATCGATCGGTTGATCAATGTTCAAAAAAGTGTGTGTGTGAAAAAGTGTTTCAATTCACTAGTCTTCTTTTAATCTTAGGGTTACTCTATTAAATGGTTCACTAGCTAGTTTGTTTCTATCAGAATGTCTCTACTCTCTGATCTAATATATATACTATAGCTACTTTACTCCGACCTATATTAATTTCATGCCTGAAATGAGACGAACCCAAATCTGTTGATTTATGTTACTCAGCATGAAGTAAATTTATGCCGTAGTAGTATAATTAATAGGATTAGATTAAAGTCGTTTAGAAAAAATAATTGGTAGTATATACATTTAAAATTAATAATCATTAGCCCCATCACCATTTCTAGTTGTATACTTGTAGTGGTTATATATTATATATGTTACTTTTGCTTTTCATCTTTTCATCACATTAGTTAGCTTTGTGAGTAGTTGTTGCTAGTACTCTCGCTCCTCTCGTCCCGCTCCTATCGTCCCAAAATGGGGATTGTATTCCCGCTTGCCCCGCCTGGTCTTCTTTATTTTCTTCTATGTTGTAGCTCTAATCCGGGAGAGCCATCCCGCTTCCCCTATTGCCTTCTAGATCTCCATCCCGAAGTGTCACATGCCTTGGAACAATGTTTGTAATTTCCAAGGTATGTATTATTGTTATTGGTGTATAATCTCTTATCCATGGTATGGACACTCACCAAATAGGGCATTTTTGAAGTGTGGATCTAGGTTAGTCTTGTATTTGCACTAACTAAGCATTATCACATTATGCTTAAGCAAGGCACTTGTGTGTCTATATATATATATATATATGTTATATATATGTTAGAGGTGTTTTTTTTTTTTGTAGGTTACCATCATATATATTCCAATCCAACTAGAAGAATCTTCAACATATAGGTTTTTGCGCACTAATAAAACCCTAACCAATGGAGACAAATTGACGTTTATTGTTTTCATGAACCCTAATTTGAACTTTTCTATGTAATTAACAAGTACCGCTGTCGAGATTGGTTGATCTATTAATTTCCCTCTACATCATGTCATCCTTTCTTGAAGTGATGACTTTCTTTTTTTACTTTTCTATGAAGTCTTTACTGTTTTTCATTACGATTACAAGAAAGTATTAAAGAAATTAGATAAGTTAACGTTTAAAGCATAATTTATGTTTATTAATGTAGGGTTTTGAAATGCCTCCATTAGATTCTAAAATATTGAAGTGTGTCTACGTAAAATAATAGTAGAATCCCTTTAGAAAACAATCGGTATGAAAAGTATCCACTCTTCAATATATGTGTACGTGCATATATAAGTATACACATCGTATAACACTATACGCGGCGTATGAGGTCGAAAACACTGACAACGAGGAAATTCAAATGGCCTGTCAGATGGCTTTACGCCCCATATAGCCCTCTACGACCCCTTATTCTAAACATATAGGCTTATATGATGCGTATAAAAAATTCCAACACTGATTACGAGAAAAATTCAATGGGCTGTCAGAGATATAGGGTTATACGACCCGTATAAAAATTTGAGGTGTTGATTTTATAATTTGAGGGTGTTTTAGTAATCAGACCCTTTTAAAATGTAGGAAAGATTAACATTTATGATAAGAAATTGGAATACAATGACACCTTTTGTTGCTAATTAAGATATTATTGTTTTTACCAAACGTGTATCTAAACGACAAGACTAACATAGACGAAGAAATATATACTAGTTAAAGCTAATATCCCTAGTGGATCAGCTACCTTTGATTATTCTAATGAGTGTAAGACCATATACTATTACGATTTCTTTAATGATTGACATTACATCTCCATTTGTTACACCAACACATATAAGATCGCTCTCAATATCTATCTATCTGTTTATATACAGTCATACATACATATATTTAGAAAAAATCTATCGACATATATACCTACGTACATATATGTTGTTTTATGTGGTATTAATTTGATCGTGTGTGATCCACCTCATACAAAATTATTCACTATTTGTATGTATGACTTAGTTATTTTATATTGTTTTAAAACCTAACTTATTGGAAACCAGATGCATAACCAGACGATTGTGTGTAGTTAAATTGTTTTTATTTAAATCAGCTTGCACACCAGTTTTGTGTAGTTAAACTGTTTGTATTGACTGGTCTAAAATTAACTAGTATGTTCCCTCGTGCGCGTTGCGCACGTTGGCTCAGATAAATAAATAAGGCTCAGATAACCGATGTTCGTTGCGCACGTTGGCTCAGATAAACAAATGAGGGTCAGATAACCGATGTTCGTCATGACTGCAAACTTTTAAGTTTACCATGCCATAACAACAAACTGAACATCTTTTGGCATCATCATCACCAACCAACTCGAACTATATCAAATGACACATCACAATAACTACCATGCCGGGGCTCAAAACCGATCTCCGGATGCGGCTACTAACCATAAATGACAGTCACACCTAAGCAACCGTCACAATTTCAGTTATCATCACAGCCCACAATGTTTCCTGCAAGTAGCAACTCTCGTCTCGTATGAGCAACAGCTCATCATCATCAAAATCATTAAAACTGAAACATCAACGATGCAGCAAACCACAAATGGTCTCAGATGAGCTAACATTCATCATCATTGACATCATACCTCTAAAAATAATTATTCATTCAAACACCAGAATGAGGCAACAACTGGTTTTAAAGGATAGTTATGCAAAAAGAGTTGTACCATAAACATCATAGCCTGTATAAAAAAATAATTGTTCATTCAAGTCCCGATTAATATTAAGTATCACCAACCAAATGGAAACCACCTATATCAGATCACACATCACAATAACTTCCATGACGGGCTCAGAACCAATTTTTTGATTAAAAATATTACTTAATGATCTATCTGTTACTTTAAACTTTATATATTATTTATTTAAATCTTCATTCTTTATTAACCGGTAGATGTGACTCGTATTATGCACGGGGGTGTTGGGTTTGTGGAGTCTTGATTTGGGTCGAGTTAAAAGACAATTTAGTGGCAGATTAATTAAAGACCTGACCCGTTTTTATTTAATTTTAGCCCATTAAGGTTTTCTTTGGGATTAAGTTGTAAACCCTAATTTTATCTATTTATATTATGTATTGTACTTGCAATTTCTCACTAGTGAGGCAGAAAGCAATAAAAGTCTTATCCTGGTTGCAGCCCAAATCACGTTAAATCTCGCGTGTTCATCTTTGTTATTATTTTTCTCTCGCAGTTTGATTGTGTTTGTGTGTCGATCTACATCCGGATCCCTAATAAGTGGTATCAGAGCTTAGGCTCGTTACACACGGAAGAAACACGAATTGCGAGAGAAGTAGAGATCTAGGGTTTCGGTGTCGGCAGCTAGTCGTCATAATCCAACGATCAACCACAAATCACAAAAGGTCAACGTCCTTTTTTTTTCTTGTTCGTACATTCAAATAAAGAAAGAAATCAATATTATTCTTTTTTTGGAATTGCTATTCAACAAGAAAAAAAAAGGTGGGGTATTTTTTTATGGTGGTTCCCAACCAAGCAGAAAGAAATAAATATTTGTTTTGTTGACTTTTGTTGGAGTTAGCTACTATCCATTGGTTGTTTGTGGGTATTATTAATTGGTAATATCGTGTGTGGTTATCAAAAGTCAACAAAATCGCAACTCTTTTTTTTTTTGGATGCTTATTCTTGCCGATATTAAGAAGAAAAGAATAGACTGTTTTAGTTGTTTTTTTTTCATCCCACCAGTAGAAGATGTCAGGCAGTTTAGCCGGGTAGTATTGTTGTGATTGTCGAGATCTATGGTAATGTAGCCAAGATCAGTGGGGGTTAGTTATTTTTTCAAGTATTCTTAATATAGTTACCGAGAGTCAAAGTCGATAATTCTCAGGTGTATTGTTGAACTAGTTTGTTTACAATTTTTTGAGACTAAGTAAAAGGATAGTGCTTAATAGAACAACACTCAAGTTCAGGCAGCCGGCCACAGTTGTGTTTGATACTATTTTCAGTCTTGACACGATTAGTGAACAAATTGTAGTTTGAGATAATGGGTGAGAGTGGAAAACTTCATGTTGAGAAGTTTAATGGAAAAGACTTTGGTTGGTGGAAAATGCAAATGGAGGATTTGCTTGTTCAGAAAGACTTGGATGTTGTTTTGGGTGATAAACCAGAAAAGATGGAACCAATTGAGTGGAAAACTTTAGATAAAAAGGCCAAGGCGGTTATTAGGTTGTCGCTGACAAAGGATGTTGCGTTCAACATTCTGAAGGAAACTACAGCGAAAGGTATCATGGATGCGTTATCTAATATGTACGAGAAGCCTTCGGCAGCAAATAAAGTTTTCTTGATTCGAGAGCTGGTTAATACAAAGATGAAAGAGGGAAGTTCAATTACAGTGCACATCAACAACTTGAACTCAATTTTGTCAAGACTTGGGTCAGTTGGCATCAAATTCGAGGATGAGGTTCAGGCACTACTGCTGTTATCATCATTGCCTGATAGCTGGGCTGGTACTATTACAGGGATTACTAGTTCCACCAGCACGTTCACTGTAAATGGGATTCGGGATATTATTCTGGGCGAAGACATTAGACGAAAAAATTCAGGTGAATCTTCAAGTGAATTACTGAATGTTGGGAGAGGAAGGAAGAATAACAGAAGCAGAGGGAGCAAGAACAGGAAAAGAAGTCAGTTTAGGGCTCGAAATGATGTGACTTGTTGGAACTGTAAACAAGTGGGACACTTCAGGAATTAGTGTCTAAATGTTCAAAAAGAAGTTAATACTGCAGCAGACTACTCAGATGATGATTTTTTAATCTGTAGCGTGGAGAGTAGTGTGGATTCCTGGGTCATGGATTCTGGAGCTTCGTTTCATGCTACCCACAACAGCGAAGCATTGCAGAATCTAAAAGAAGGTGATTTTGGTAAGGTAAGACTAGCAAACAATGATGTTCTTGATGTTACGGGTATGGGTGACATGGATTTAGTTACTTCAGCTGGTTCATGGACTTTAAAAGATGTTAGGGTAATTCCTGATTTGAAGAAAAGGTTGATTTCTGTCGGTCAGTTGGATGAATAGGGACATGAGGTTAAGTTCGGGAATAAGCAGTGGAAAGTTGTTAAAGGGAATCTTGTCATTGCTCGTGGAAAGAAAATGGGTTCATTGTATATGGTTAGTTTACCGCCTGAAGAAAGTGACGTTCCAGTTCAGAAGAAGACTAAAATCCAGTTCACAGAATCTCGTGGGCAGAAAAAGGTTTGCTTCGCAAGTAAGAAACCTAGAGTCACAGAAAAGATTCAGAATGAATGTGCATGAAAAAGTTCAGAAAAACAAGTTAGAAGATTTCGTGGCAGTGGGAGCACGGGTAGTGTTTCAGTTCCAGTTTCTAGACGACAGTGGGTTAAAAGAACTACTATTCCGTCTGATAAAATCTCTTCAGAAGATTACTTGCTAAATATGGAGAGTGTTTGTTCTCAGTGTGTTTCAGGTTATGGCAGTTTGTTTCAGTGGGAGCCGGTAGGGACAGAGAATGAGTCAGGGGCAGATACAGCCGTGACTGATGTGTTGAAGCTCAGGGGAGCTTCAACGGGCCTTCAGGTTAACTGATCATGAGAAGGCTGCTGCAACCAGGAAGACGAGGAAGATTACAAGAGGTACAAGTGTTCACAGCGGAAGGCAGTTTGAAGATGATCAAGCCTCCAAATGGGAGATTATTGGGTTTATGGAGTCTTGATTTGGGCTCGAGTTAAAAAACAATTTAGTGGCAGATTAATTAAATTAAAGACCTGGCCCGTTTTTATTTTATTTTAGCCCTTTAAGGTTTTCTTGGGGATTAAGTTGTAAACCGTAATTTTATCTATTTATATTATGTATTGTACTTGTAATTCCTCACAAGTGAGGCAGAAAGCAATAAAAGTATTATCCTGATTGCAGCCCGTGGACGTAGGTCACATCGACCGAACCACGTTAAATCTCGCGTGTTCATCTTTGTTATTATTTTTCTCTCGCAGTTTGATTGTGTTTGTGCGTCGATCTACACCCGGATCCCTAACAGTAACTTTTGAAAGTTTTAGTTCTGACGATTTATACGTTAATATTAACGAGTTATAAAAAATTTAATGGATGAAACGTTGATTAAAAAAAAGCATAACAAGAAGAAATACTATTAAAAATTGAATTCTTGAAGCAAAAAAAAAAAGATTAAATAATGTGTGG
Source organism: Flaveria robusta (assembly GCA_025506415.1). Lineage (NCBI taxonomy): Eukaryota > Viridiplantae > Streptophyta > Magnoliopsida > Asterales > Asteraceae > Flaveria > Flaveria robusta. The sequence continues at coordinate 24,526,642 of CM046471.1, read as the reverse complement.
ATGGTAATTTTATTAAAGTTAATGGGCTATATTGTAAATTAGTTAAAAGAAAATAGAAGAAAACTTTATTAAAATTTAGAATTATTGCATTAAACACTTATACTTTATACTTTAAAAATTATTTTAAGTGTCTTAAACTTTAAACAAACTTAAGGGCTGTTTGGCAATATCTGAATAATTAAGTGCTGAATCAATAAAAGGTCTGAATCATTAAGTGCTGAACCATTAAGAGCTAGTATATTGCTTAACTATTCAAAGGCAAATGTCTGACCAATTCAGATAAGAGTTTTTAACCATTCAGCATTAGACCTCTTAACCATTCAGCATTAGTATAATGCTTAACCATTCAGAGCCTAAATCCATTCAGACATTTGCTTTCAAAACAAACAGTCTGAACCATTAAGTGTTGAATCATTCAGACATCTGAACCATTAAAAGTCTAATTAAAAGGCTGTCAAACAGCCCCTTACTTATGTGTCAATCTCAAATGCTTTATATATAGTATAGATAGATATAGATATAGATAAAAGATGTTTATTAAATGGAGGCAAATTAAAAATTATTACATATAACACTTGTATTTTATGCTTAAAATATTATTTTAAGTGCCGTAAATTTTAAGCAAAATTACAAATGTGTTCATTTCAAATGCTTTGTAGGATATAGATATTGTAAATCCATACAAAAATAATGTAATGTTATTATAAATTTAGATTTGCTATATACTTATATATTTAATTTTTAAATTAATATGGCCTGACTAGTGAATTAGTGAGATGTTTGGTTCGATGTCTGGTCCGACTCTCTCAATATTGCTATTTTAGCCTTTTAGGCACCTTAGGCCATGTGGTATTCATACAAGCCCCAGGGCGTTAACTCTATGTGGAGGGTTAAAAGGCGTTAAACCTCCCCCCCCCCCCCCCCCCCCCACCACACACTAAAAAAAAAAAAACCCTTTTGCCGTTAAAGGGCGGGCAACAATGCTTGAACAAGCTTTAAATTAACTTTCGTGTGTGCAATTAGAATTCAACTGAAAAAATATATATGAAAGGAGGTTAAATCATTCTCTTAGAATGAGTCAGAGTTAAAAGGGCAATCAAAATATGTGATATAACACCTACGTAGAGTACTTAAGTGATGATTGAATACACCCCATCGTCTTATCTTGTCAGTGATAAAACTTCAACCCAAAGTTAAAACGTTGTCTTTGTCATTAGAATATTATGTTTTAATGCTATTGATATTTTTAATTAATATTAGTCCACAAAAATTGTCCTTATTTTATCTTAATTAAATTTCAATTTAACATCTATCTAATTACTTGATTAAATATTAACTTTTCAGTAACTTGTGGGGAAAATAAGAAATAAGTTGTAATAAAGTGTATGCATTTAACCTATTTTTGAAGCTGTAATTATTTCTTTAGGGGAAAAGAGTTTTTACCCAAACACCAAACCACTGGCAACAAGCTTTTATCAAACCACGAGAGCACCTAGAGACTCGTCGTTCTTGTAGAAACAGCATCAATATAATCATGTAAGAAAACACTTTGGACCATAAAATTGCCTGTCAAAAACCTAATATATATAGATCTTGAAGACTTTTTGAGATCGTGAATCAAAATCAACTTAATTCCAAAAGCTCTGATCAGTCCTTTTTATATTTATGGAACCTAACCTATGGCATCTCCAAACAGTTGAGAAAATGACTTTCTCAACATGCATTTGATCAAATAGTGAAAGTCATATTCATGTCATCCAAATTGATCGACTATAGTTCAAACCTGGCTCTTATACAATTTGTAACATGCTGCTCATAAATATTATTCGTTATGTTCACGAAAAACTCACGGATTTGTTTTTTATTGTTCGATTGAAAACTTCTCAAGGGGTCATTCATCCCTGGATTGTTGCCATCTAAGCACGTTTAGCTGTGCATTTTTCCTCTAATCCACAACCAATACGTCCCAAATACGCTGATAGTATTAGAGACAAAACATTTATTATGAACTCAACATCTCTCATGTACGCGGCCGATGTAAAATTGCCTATGGTGTTACTATATATTTCTTACGGTTTATTGATATTTGATCTTTTAACTACTATATTATGTAGATAATATGTCTTGAGTTGATCTCCAAACAAGCAAGTTGACCTTAAGGCAGCCATCTTGATTTTGCATTCTCATTGTGATGTAAGTTGTCATTCGTCTTTTTATAAGCAATTTGACCGTAAATTTGTCCAAGTTTCCAGTAGCTAACTCATATACAATGAATGAAGTTACCTAGACATGCAATATTATTTTTTATTTTCCTATTCTAATAAAAAAATATCTAAGAAGAACACATATCAACACCATATTCCTTCTTAATAATTTTTTTTTCGCTTCTCTCTCCTATTTAATAATCACATTAACTACTAATAATATTATTTATTTTTTTTAGATTAAAATAGTTTTTAATAAAATTTAGTAAAATATATTTTTACTAATGTTATTTCTAAGGAAATAAGTATTCATAAAATTAGAAAACTTTTAGAACATCAAACTTTTTAAAAAATACAAAATATTTTATATTTGATGTTTTAAAAAGTAAAATTTTTATAAAAAAAATAATTATTGAGAGTTATAAGAAAAAAGTTTTAAGTATGACATTTTTTAAAACGTTTGTTTTGAAATAAAAAGTTTATTTTATTTATTATAAGAAACATTTCAATCATATCTTATTTTAAAATATCAATTTATAATTAATAAAATGTTATTATCTTTAATATTTTTTTATTCAACCCGTGTAATATTACACGGGTTTACTAAAGGTATCGTTTATAATATATAGTATCAAAACCTGAGTGACACTCTAGGTTTATATTATATGACACCCATGATGAGAAATTTTGAGATTACTGACAAAGAGAATAACTTTTTATTTTTTTAATTTTACAAATTTTAAGTCATTGAAAATAAACAAGCATACTATTAAACTCATTCAAAATTTACAAATAAAACTCATTACCCAATATCCATTTAAACCCATCTAAAATAAGCTTGATATTTAACTTCACACTATAACCAATGTTTCTTATCTCAAGTGGTTGCAGTGAGATACCCTAAAACATTACTAAAACACGGGAAGATTTTGAGTTCAAGTCTCACAAAAAAAAAAAAAAAAAGATTTTATGTTGGGCCAAAGGGTTTTCTCTCACCTACAGTGAGTATCCTCCTGATGATGATTTCGGGTTGCGTACTTGAGTATGAAGATGATCGGGTGGGTCAATGACCCACCACCGATCCAATTAGCCATTTTAAAAAAATTTGATACTTGATTGTTTAGATTAATTAATTCAGTTGAACAGTTGAATGTTTAGCTACCGTGAAACTTATTCTTTAATTAATTGATTATGTAAATGTTTATTTTAAACTTGATTAGTCATTTAAATTTGAATATTTAAAATCTTTACATGAACCTTGTTGGTTGGAGTTTGATTACTTTAAGAGAATTTTGAAAATGGCCCATGGTTGGCAAGTTTGGTCTTTAAGTTTTAAAGATTACAAATTTAGTCCAAACATTTATTAGATGGTTACAAACTTAGTCCCTACCGTTAGTGTGTGTTAGTATTTATTTGTGCAAAGACTAAATTTACAATATGATCAAACAACAGGGACCATTTGTGCAACTTTCTCTATCCTATGAGAAATCTAATCATTCTTAGTTGGAAGGTAGACACTTCAGAGGCGGTGGTTGTTTGTCACAATTGCATCCTCTTGAAGTTCTATACAGTCGTAACAGTGGCTGAAGTGACGACTAAGGGTTTTAATTAGAGGCGTTATCAAGATGTTCTTGCGCAGCCTCTACTACAACAGGAGGTTTAGCATTTGTAAATTTTTTTGCCAATATATTAAAATGGTCCTATAAAACTCAAATTCTTAAACCGGATGCTTTTCTCTATTTTTATTTGTAGATTGATGATTTGATCAAGTGCATATTTTAGTTTGATATTGTCTCTTTAACTAACCTGAGACTTCTTATCTATGGTAAATACAAGCACTTTTCTGGAGGCAAGAAAATTAATGTACCCTAAACCATATCTTTAAGCTAGCTAGATTGAAGATCTCAAAGGTAAAATTGTAGCATTAACATAATCAAATAGGTATTTTTTTAACAAAATAATATTATTTCCCAGTGTCGTAGTCTTTATTAAATTCTACAGCCAAAGTCCATTGCTATCACGTAATACCTATTGAATTCAAAAATAAAAAATCGAGTCACGAATTTAAAGCTGTATTCTCATTTCCTATTGATTTTCCATATTTGTTTCAATTTCTTCTTTTGTAGCTGCATAGAAGTTATATCAAACCCAATCTCTCAACAGCCTTCTTACAGATCAAATAACAAAATTTATTTTATTTTTTAAAATTTATTGGATTTTTTTATTTTCCTTTTTTTTAATGTAGCTCAAATGGTCCATGTGGTTTGATCATATTGCAAGTTTGGTCCCTCATATCGTTAAAAACTAAGAAACACTAACGGTGGGGACTAAATTTGCAATCGTTTAACAAATGTTTGGACTAAATTTTTTTAATTTTTAAAATTCGAGGACCAAACTTGCAATATGGTCAAACCTTGGGACCATTTTTGCAATTTTCTCTTAATTTAAATACCATTCTTAATTTTGGACACATTAATTTTTTATTATTTTGTAAGTTTAAACAGAAATTGTTAAGTGTTTTTTTATTACTCTCACTGAAACTTGATACATTTTTTTTAACGGCCAACAAATATTTTAAAGTGGTGTAACTTTGTATAATAGTTTTATTAGGTTTATCGGGCTGCCATACTAAAATCATATCATATTTTTATTGTTTTTTCTAGTTTTTTTCCATGTAGTCGTTCCGGTTTTCCCCAATTTCCTCATATTATTAAATCAATGGTTGAAAGTAACAAGGTTGTACAGGTGTATACCGGTGAATATTCAGCAGACCAAGGACTAAAAGTTAAAGCCCCGAACAAGGGTGGTATTCCCACCCAGTGTCGAGAATCCTCTAGGCTCTCCCGGTTGTCACTTTGTGTGACCTTAAAGGGCAAGCACACTCACTTTTTTGTTTATACTTGTAAATTTACACCAATGTTACAACAATGACTTGAATCTATAAAATAAATTATGAATATCGAACTCATTTTTTGGTAAAAATATCCGCAGGAATGTCTCTGTTAGATTTTCAAAAATCATAGAAAGAAATACCACTATCTATACACTCGAATGCAAGTCGAATGATATAACAAACGATTTATATTCAATCTTTAATAAAAAAAATCTAAATGTTAATAAAACCCTACAACACTCGTAAACATGTAATTCTTAACGTCTTCATCACGCCATAATAATTTTAAATTTCTTTCATGTTCAAACCAAGGAACCGCTAAATTCATCCCCAAAATCCCTTCAATCTCTCCAACACCAAATCAGTAACCCTCACATTCAATTCAATCATCAACATCAATTTCACAATTGGGTCTCAAACAATTTCAAAACTTGAAAATCCCATCTCCCTATGTCATCTCCTCCACCACCAAACCCCCTCACTGCCACCACCGCCGATTTCTTGAAATCGGTGGCGCGAAATCATTCACACCCATCAATCTATCAAACCCTCTACAACCCCCAACCCACCAACACAATACAACACTCCAATTCAAGATCCCACCGTCAACAACCACCAATTTCCGATCAGAATGTGGTGGACGGAGTGATACCCAATTCCGGTGGCTTCCCACCTCGTCCCGTCGCCGGTGGTTACACTCATGGGCTTAATCGGTCATATGGGTTATCGAATTCAAATGCACATTTGCAACAAACCCTTATTGGTGGTGGTGTTTCTGCAAACGCAAAGGTTTGAATTTGTTCTTTCTGATGCATATATTTGATTGAATTGATTATTATCTCTGTGATTTTAGTGGATCGGCATTGTTTCTGATCAAAGATACAGTGAATTGATGGTTTGATTGTATCTTTGGCTCTAAGTTTTGAGCTGGATTCATGGAGGATGGTGTGTTGGTTCTTGATGATCAATAGTTTCAGTAATTTGCATCCATAAGAGCATAGAGTTGACTGCTATTTGAATGCCTTAATCATTTTCTGTATAGTTTACTGTACTGCTTGCTTAATCTTGATATGAAAATGAGATTATTGCTTTTCACTATTATCAGTTGATTAAGTTTGCATATCAGATTTCTTCTAATCTGATTGTTTTGACCCTCGATAATCAGAAGTCGAAATTGAGTGTCGCAAATAATCTAAAGCTGCAATAATAAGTCAACACGCATATCCAAACATTTTCAAGTCTTAGCAACCTTTGTATTTGGAAGGTCTAGTTACAAGATTGTTCCATCCTCATAAAGCTCAAAGAACCCATGAAGCATTGGATATTTTGTCACTTAGGTGGTGTTTATATGTTTCTCCACCAAGGGCATGAGTGAATCAGCTAGTTACCTAAGGTACTTGATAGGAGCTTATGATCATATATATGCAGATTCTAAAATTAGCAAAAATTTGTGTATAATGAATGAGTCATGGTTATATAGAAAGTTGTTCAATGACCCTGCAAAAGAAGAATGAAATCCGTTGATAATTAATGCTCATTTAACAAAAGGGACACGTGTTGATGCATGACCCTCAAATTATCTCCGCATATTTACTTGAAAATTTTAGTCATTGTCATTTCGAAGAATGAATAAGAGATTGTAGCCTAGGTTTATCTCATAGAGTTCTTAAGTTTCTATGCCATGGATAGAACATTACACCTGGTTAAGGGCGTCGGAAGTGACACAGGAGTGGCTAAACGATTATTTATTGATCTAAATCAAAGGCCAGAAGAGGAAGAAACCGATGATCAACCAAAGGTAAAGTTGTGTGATTTTGAAGCATCATGCGATTAGAACCTTATAGGTTTTCATCATATATGTGGAGCATATCCGCCTCTTTATGTGAGAATAAAATCTGCTTTTTTAGTTTATTTTTGTTCGATTAATCCGTCTTTATGATGTTTTCTAGTACATGATGTTGTGCCATTTATAGGTTGTGGGTAAATCATCCGTTGCTGCTAAGAACAAAGACGATGCTTTCATCGTTATTAGAGACCGAAAGGTAAATTATTTTCTTCTCCTTACGTGTTACCCGTTCCTATCTGCTAGTCTGGGAATCTGTTCATACTCTTGCTTTTGGCATACACGCAAAGAAAACAACTTTTATAATAACTTTGCGCTCCCAACTTAAACATCACCTTAATCTTGCTTTTGAAACTATCTTGTTGTATCTTGCTGATGCTGGTTGTAGGTTCAAGTTTCTGAGGGCACTTCTCTTTACGCCCAATGCCGCTCATGGTTAAAGAACGGATCCACATTAGAAAAGCAGGTATGCTTATTCATGCCTCTCTCATAACTTTTTGGGATTAAGAAAGTAATAGTTTTGATCTTTAACAAATGTCTAGAATACCCTTCAATCATTTTGTTACGAATAGAAGCTGCTGCATGTGTTTTATTGAAATAAACTTAACCTGATGCATCATCGACAGCCGCAATATCTTGGTTGTGTCAAGTCTCTTCCAAAGCCACTGCCTGCATCTATGGTAGAAGCAACAAAGGAGGATGAGATGGAAATAGAGGAGGTATTTATATAATTATATGCATTTATGTTATTTGTACCATATCTTTTCATCGTCACTAACGAATGATGGTGTTGTTCTGATTTCATGTCAGGAAACCCAAGATGTGGACCAGATGTCGGCTAAGGAGCTGTTGCAGCAGCATGTCAAGCGTGCGAAGAAGGTTCGAGCGAGGTACTTATGCTTTCTTAGTTCTTACTTTGTCTATAAACCAAGCTTGTTCAAAATGACAGCATTGTGTTCTCAAAAGTAGGGATGGGCAAGGGCAACACCATCAAATTCCAACCGAATTAAGATGTGAGATTTATATGGTTCGGTTCACAATTTGGTACTTGGAACTGGCCGTGTAAACGGAACTTCTCATTTACCTTTACCATTTTATAATTTTCTTTTGGAATATGTTGTTACACATATGTCTAATATTTGTGACCATCTTTATTATTTTTAAAGTGCAATATAAACTATGATTTTAACTTTACAAAAACTCTCCAATACTGTCAAACTAAACCGTTTTGGCTGGTATGGTTATCCAATCAACCAGCCATTTTTTTTTATTTATTAATTTGGCAAAGCAATAGTTAGCGGTTTGGCACAGATTTATTGTTAAAACCCGACTTTTAGCACCACTACTCAAAAGTTGATAATGTATCTTATTATTATTGTGTTTTGTAGATTAAGAAATCAAAGGCTACAAAGAATCGAAAGGTACAAAGATCGTCTTGCTCTACTCTTGCCCCCGGTTGTGGATCAACAGCCAAAAAACGACCCTGCGTCTTGAACCATCGTCATTTCAATGAATAAACCTGCAAAAGGAACCCAACTTTAATAATATTATCATATTTATTACAATGAACGTTGATAAATGGATCTATTTATCTTATTTCTTTTATAATTGTAGTTTTGGTATGATTTATTTGAAAAAAAAAATAGTAGTTATATTATATCATTATAATAAGAATCATAGATTAAAAAAAATTGACGACAAAGCTTAAGAATGACAAAAAAAATGATCTCTACCATTTTAGTTAAGTTTATATTATTTAGCGTATATTAAACGGATGGTTGAGTTTCGCGTATCAGTTATTTTGAAAGATCAGCATATGTAGTCTATTTGTTTGACTATATGTCACACATTTGGTCATCTTCATTACTCGAGTACGTAATCTGAGACCACTCTCACAAGAAAATCACTATAGGTTAGAGATCCTTGGTTCAACTTGAAACCATTTTTAGTCACAAGTGAGACTTGAACCCACTATCTTCTTTACCTTCTCTTATTTTAATGAAGTATTGAGATATCTTACTTTAATCACTTGGGTTAAGAATCGTTGGTTCTTTGGCATCTTCTCTCCAAAACCTTTTTCCGATCATCCTCTTCCTTGAAGACAACATAACCCCTAATAATCGTTTGTTGGTTAAGAATCCAGAATTTATGCCTTCATACAAGTTGTCTTTGGTATCCTATCTCATGCTAACTTGCCATCGATTATTTCGTCAGTTATGTATCGCTTCATTGAGTTCACTAATGACTCCTATGTGATGATTGAAGAAACCTCTTAACCCGTTTTGTCCTATCATGCAAGATCAGAGGTTTTTACAGATGGCTTATCTACAGCATCACCAAGTATCAACAAAAACAATCTACAGGTTTTGATTTGGTTTTCGGTTTCACTTCCCAGCTGCTGACCAAATAAAAAGCCATAAGACTTTGAAGAGACATTTTCTAATGGGAGATTATCGAACGCCATCTACATGCAAATTTAGGACAAAAACCTAACATGTAAATTACAAAAACACAATATGCATATGTAGAAAACTACTGAGATTTTCATGATAAAACAATATGAACATGTGCATCATCCCTGCGGCACCCATCATCTCTATCATTCCTCCACTCTCACCAATACTTTGTTTTCGTTGAAGGCTAAAGTTGAAAAGCTCATCTACTACATTTTCAGGCCTGCTAGGTCTACTGGTTCAGCCAGAGTCTAAACGTGTTAAAACCCGCACGCTTCCATTCGGCAAAAAAATCTAAACCACCAAAACTTCATATTGAAGTACAAAATCAAGTGTGAACATAATCATCCATGACATAACCAATGGCATAGACTAGTAAAGAAATCAACATCTTCTTACTCAAGTATTAAAAAATAAAACAAAAGAAAAGTTCTCTGATTTTTTAGGCATCTTGGATGACTTCTTCAGAAACATCCAGCAGTTCTTCAACCTCAATTTCTTTGGCCTCATATTCCTCCTCTACATCACTGGCCTCACCATCTCTTAGCATTTGCCTCTCCATCTTCTCTTCCTCGTGATATCGCTTCCACTCGTTCACCCACCTTTCCCACTCATCCTTCAACTGCTTCCTCTTTTCACGATCCTGCTCACTCAACAGCACTGAAATATCTTGATCCTGCACGTCGTACTTCTTGCTGTATTTCTTCAGATTCTTCAAAATTTCCTCCTCTTTCTCCGGGCTCAAGAAAGACGGTGGCCTTGGCCTCCACAAGAACTGCCACAATCAAACAGTGTTATCAAAGGCTTAGTGAGCTTAAATAAAGACATTGACCAAGAGGGTTAAATTATAGATGTTAAAATATCAGTGTAATGAATTGTGTTACACAAATTTGATGTGAAATACCAAGATGAATAATGTTTGCATAGTTTCACAGTCATTGTTCGAAATGGTTTCTTTCATATAAAACTTCTTTATCTCATAAGATAGATGAATGGTTTACCCTCATCACACCATCCCCAAACCCAAACCCTATTGTATGAGTGGAATTTTGATACAAGCTTTTACACATACGTAAATCTCACGTAGAGATCTCATCAAAACTTGTGAATAGACTGCAAATAAATTAATTATAAAAGGAATTGTGCTATGCCTTTAAAGTAAGAATTACTAGTGCAGAACTACCAAATTAATGCAAGACTTGCAAGATTACCTGGAAGAAATGATCCTTTAGAATACGGTAGAGTAGCTTTCCATTGAATGACCATATATTGAATCCATTTTCCATCTCATGCACCGAAGTGACTGAAGTTGCAACATATCTATCAAGAGAAAAAGTATACAAAAATGAATTTACGTAACAAAGTCTTATACCCAAAATTATGTTCCATGAACATGCAAGGATGGTGGTGAAGAATGTGGGAAAAATTTACTGGTGGTGAAGAATGTGGGCAAAATTTACTGGTGGTGTGGATTTCTAGCATGACAAGAACCAAACACGAAATTCACGGGTTTTGTTCAGTCAAAACAGGATTCGGTCTGTTTCGGCTGGAACCCATGAAGACGTTTTAGATAAACAATCGTGTTCAGGTCACCCTATGGGTTCATGGATTAACCTATTAAACCTGTTTATTTCAAAAAAAAAAAAAAAAAAAAAACTTTAAAAGATGTTATGTCATAACTTGAACGAATTGGGTATTCTATGCAAAAATTGGTATAAAAAATTAAAGAAATTAAGGTCAGAGTTTGTAGTTTAAATACAGCTGTGTTCTATACCTGTGCTTTAGGTTGTAAACTTGTAATTTTAGAGTATTAATATAGGCAAAAACTAAATAAAAAGATTTTTCAGTTACACAGGTCATGTTCAAGTCAACCCGCAAATACGTTTGTCGTCATGTGTATGACACATTTTTCAGGTTTATGTCAGATTCATGATAAGTTTGAACCACAAACATGACCCATTTAGTACCCCTAAAATTTTACCCATAAAAGCATTCTTGGAGAAAATAATACAGAATATTATATCCAGACTATTGCTTTGAAATACCTCCCGGTAGGATCCCACTCAATGTCTGTTGCCATAAAATGCTCAGCAGTAGCCATAGTTTCAAGTTCATCCACATTATAGAACTCCAACTGTCCATTGAACCCCTTCAACCCAGCCAAAATAATGAAACGGCCACTGGGTGACCAAAAGAGAGCATTCGCCTGCTTTTGCTTAAGGGTTGTGAGCTTTGTCACCTTACCACCTTTCACAGAATAGAAACTAACATCGGGCCTTGGATTGTCACCATGAATAACTGCAAACCTGTGACCCTTTGGCTCCCATGCAAATGAGATAACCTTATCATTCTTGTTGTCAAGTTCAAATACCTCAATAGGAATGTCACGCTCCTTGATTCTAAAAAGCTCAAAGCCAGTATATGTGCTCTTTTTGGTTTTTGTGTATCTGTCAACTTTAACAGCAAGATATTCCCCATTAATTTGCCAATACATTTTGCAATCACTAACACTGAAGAGATTCTTCTGCCTCAACTCTTCTTTGCTCGGGATTTGGAAGAGACTCACCTACGGATATCATATAAACAAAAGTGTTATTCCAATGTAATGAATTTTAGAACTCCAGAAAACAACTAAAGTTCATTTGAGGCTACAAAGCCACAACAGTTCTAAAATAAGCAACCAATATACAATAAAGGTCACCAAGCACAAATTTCAATATGAATCTGTGTTATGATCTTCCAGCAACCTACAAAATCCTTACACATACCACAATATGGTACCAAATAAACATAAAAATAAACTCTTCAAGTTAAATGAAACATCATAACTAACCCGTGCAGGTTGATTTCCACCGCCAAGTTCAGGAACAAAAAGTGCAAAAATAGGATCAGTGGGGGACCAACTGAAATCCATGACATTTTCAACTTTGATTGATTTCTTGTCAATAAGACCAAAGGTCTCTGTCTCATACACAGAAATCATATTTTTGCCCATTCGGGCAAAATATTTGTCCTCTTTACCACCACCCCATCTGAAAAATTACAAGCATGTCCACATAATTACATTAAAAAAATGAAAAATAAAAGTTACAAGTATGACTTGAAGAGTATACTTGAAAACAGGCCAAGAAACCCCTGTAAAACCTCCTGTTCCTCCCATTGCAAACTCATCAGCACTTCCCTTAAAATCTCTCATTACTTTTCCAGTCCTAACGTCAAATATGTTGAGTACCACCCTCTGATCATAAGCAAATCAAGTCACACAGTTAACTGAGAATTTTTGTTAAGATTTGAAGGTGGCATAATGGGCAGGTCAGTTGGGTTATATAAAATTGGTCAACAAAAAAAAATAGGATTACACCTAGTACTTCTGGAAAGGATTTGTACGAGTAGGGTCACATTGACCTGAAACTCCTATTGTCCTAAAGCTTTAAGTCTGTTTTATTAAATAAATAGTTTGTCAATTACAGTTACAAGAAAAATATATTATCTTATTAGCAATCTCAAAATGTGAACAAAACTTTTTTAATGTCTATGCACTACATACACACTTTAAACGACCCGTTTAACCATTAGATATAAAGACGCCAACCCATTTACAAAAAACAGGTTAAAATTGCCACACATTATAAGATTATACAAAACTAGAGAAAAGCAAATAGACTTTCGTACATGAGTATCTCGGGGGTTGCTTGGTTCATGGCTGCTATACGTAACCAGATACTTCTCACCAGGAGAGAAATCAATGAGTTTAACCTAAAGTGAACAGGGAAGTTTCAAGATTATATTCTGAAGACATGATTACGGAACAAGAAAAGAACTGACAAAAGAAGAAAAAAAACCATGATCATACACAACCTGAGGATGAGCATATCGCATCAGGCGGTTAAATGTAGAGGCACCACCCCAAACAGCAGCACCCTGGCGGTGAACCGTGGCTAAGTAGGTCCCTAACGGGGACCATTGCACAAAACTTTCAGTCCAGAACTGCAGAAGAAGAATAAATTCTAACATAATCAACATTCTTCCACATAGAAAAAGTGAGGAAAAAGATATGATAATAAAGAATTTTTATTTACTGGACGTTTGTAAACAGGATCAGCCTTCACTTGTCTTGCATCATTCCACAGAACCTCAGTGTCTGATCCAGCACGAATAACAAACTGATCTCTGCCTTTTTCATCAGTAAGCCAGAGTTGCAAATTCTCCTGCATTATGACACCAAAACATTAACATTATTACTGTTTCGTAAGCTTTCATATAAGCACTTTAAAAATCTCCAAAACAGCGCCACATAAAGAAAATCAAGTTTCACCTACATTAAATACAAATCCCCACTAAATTCTATGCCTTCCAACTGAATTTACACAAACATGATATTTAGACAGATTATTTCATCAAAGCTACATTTATATGCAGTAAAAAGTTACAATACTTAAGCATGTATATTGCACTTTATAGAAATGATGCCAACACAAAGATTACCAAAATTAAACACTTGATAACAAGAAACAATTGCAAAACGTTCGAATTTTAACTACTGCTTTCAGAAACTGCAATAAGGCATACAAAAAAGTTCTCTATATTCTCTGATGTCAAAAGCCTACAAGGCGCACGCCTACATCCTCAGGCTGTCAGGCACAGCTAACAGCAGAGCCTAGTCACCGTAGTCCAAAAGCCCCATATTCATGCACTCATTTTCATGATCTCAGGCGCATTTTAAGGCCAAGCTCCAGCCAAAAATCATCTAAACAGGTTTGAAGCAATTACACAAGCCCTAGACAAGCCTGAAATCAACCTAAAACAGCCTAACCCAGCCCAAAAAAGAGTACTTTCATACTATGCTGATATGCAGACGCTTAAAGCGTCTTGCGCCTAGGCCCAAAGCTCGCCCTTTGCGCACTCAACATCTATGTCTATAATGAGAATCTCATGAAGGGAATTAAAGAATCCATCACTGTCACAAAAATTGAGAGCACTACATGATTCTCAATGCACAGAATTATAAGCCAGTCCAAGTAACTACCCCTGGTGTGTAAGGCCTGATTTCAGGCGGGGCCCACTCGTCTGGGACTTGCATGAATCTGTCAATTTCATCAAACATATTGACAGCAAAAATGTGTGCTCTGTCTAGCCTGTAGCCATTGGTCTTCTCCTTGGCAAGTTCAGCTTCCTATAACAAGCCATGGCCAAAAAACAAGTATAGAGACTAATTTGTTATGGATTGGTTAGAGTTATGGATTGATAAGAAGATATTACTGACGTTTGAATTATGAAGTAAGCTGAAGGAAAAAAGTACCTGAGGAGTGTTGAACTCAATGAAGCAATAACCTTTGGTTTTACCGGTGTCTTCCTCAACAGGCATCCAAAGCCCATTCTCCTTGATTACTCCAATTTGGCCGTAGATTTTACGAACTACACCTTCAAGCTTCTCGTATTTTTCTTTAGGCACAACTGGCAAGTTATCCACAATTATAATATTCCCAAACCCAGCATCAAATTCCAACGCATCCTCCTCCATAAGATCTTCATCATCACTGAAAATTTCAAACACACCAAGAAGAACATAATTAATATATGTATAAACAAAGGTAATCAAAACTCATCAAAAAAAATGCACATGTATACACAAACGTTCTTTCAGTAAAAACTCAAATTCAGAATAACAAACACACAGAGTAAGGAATCATTGAGCAGTTGAACATACAATTGATATTCAAGCCCAAACAAAGTCTACAACTCTACACATACGTAAAAAGTACACTTAGATTACACCAAACAGACATATAGAACAGGATTTAACGAATAAACCGGATATGTTCGATATTAGGTATCCAAACTGTTACGTCCTCACTTCCAAGTTCATACTCTTGGCTACATTACATGACCAATTGTTCAAAAACATCTACAGATATACAACACAAACACTCAAATTGCTAAAGAAAACAGACATAAATCAACTTGTGAGAGATCATTAGGGTTTTAACCGTCATTAAGCCACTCGTCATAAGTTATTACGTTTCCACACAATAAGTATTCAATCTATCATACCTTTTGATGCCACAGTCTTCACCGGGAGGGAGATGAACGGAGTTCCAATCGACTGCAGACAAATCGATGTTCAAACGAGCGGCTTGGACTCGTATGTCTTCCATTGACATTACTTCCGCCATGATTTCTCGAGGCTTTGTAGATCGGAAGAACCCTAATCGTCAGCCGTTATAATGTTTCGTTCTTGATTGCTTTGATCTCTTAGCCGATTTAGGGTTTCTGTAAGTTGTAATCGGAGGGTGCGTAGAGTTGGGGCGTATAAGAAGATTAGGGTGGTTATAACCGACCTAGAGTTTATTTTTCGGTTTTTTTTTTTAAGTATTTTCTCTTTTTAAAAAAATAAATTACATATTTCTCCAAACAAAAAAATCAATTATATATTTCTCTGTCTTAAAACATATATATTATATACTAGCTATAGTAAAACTATTAAATTTTAAAAAAAAATTAATTTATTTTAATTATTATAATAATTAAAAATTAAAAAAAATTAAAAAAACTATTTATTATAATATTTATAATAAAACTATTTTGTTTCAAAACAAATCAATTATAATAAAACTATTTTAATTAAAAAAATCAATTATAATAAAACTATTTTGTTTCAAAACAAATCATATTGAAAATTAAAAAAAAATTATTATAATATTTAATTTTAATTATTTTTGGTTTATAAAAATTTACTTTTTAAAAACACAAATTTTAAAAAAGATGATGTTTTGTAAAAGTTTATTTTTTAGAAATAACATCAATAAAAAGATTTTTTTCTTAATTTATTACAAAAATATTTTTATTTTAAAAATGGTTAAATAATATTATTGATAATTAAGGTAATTATTTAATAGGAGAGAGAAGCGGGAAAATTTTGGTGAGATGAAATGTGGTGCTGACACGTGTCACACCAAGTTATTATTTTATTAGAGTATAAAGATTTATTTATTTTATTAAAATTAACCTATTAAATAACTATTTTACTTTATTTTTACTTAGGAGTTTTTGCATATTAATGTTTTAGTATTATAATTGTTTAAAACTTTTTATAGTTATGTTTTGTAATTGGATATATAATTTTGATTAATGTTATTGTTGTTTTGAAATAAAGTTTTAAATATGATGTAATTTTGTTGTTTTTATTTATATTAAAAACTCTAACTTAATGAAATATGTTATTAATGATCTTAGTAAATGAAATGTGTAAAAATACTTTTGTGATAATACGAGTAAAATAATTATTCAATAAAAATTTTCAATAAAATGAATAAACATGTAATATATATGTTTTAACAAGAGAAAATATATAATTAATTTTTTTGATTTGGGTAAATATATAATTAATGATTTTAAAAAAGAGAAATATTAAATGCCCTACTTTTACCAAATAAATTCCATTTATCAGCACGCTTGTTTAGGAATTTGTTGCTTAGTTATTAATATGTCAGATCTAGAAGGGTAAACAAACCGGTTGGGAAAAAAATTATGAAAAACACCGGTCCGATGTAAAAAATGATTTTAACCAACCGATTCCCTACCCGATTCGAATTGCCGGCTTGTATTTTGGTTTTGTAACCCGACACCCAAAATCGGTTCAAAGGGAAAAAAAACCTATTAAATTGGAAAAAAATGGTTTCTCTAAGAAAAACCGGTCCAAACCAATCTGAGATGTTTGAGTGTTTAGTTAGAAAAACCATCTTGATCTTGTAACAAAAAAACAGGTCCGGTTTAAAAAGCGAACAGACTTGGGAAAAAACCAATTTGTACACCTCTAGTCGAACCAAATAAAAGATAGTATTTTAATTAATCAGTAGGTTTTTAAAATTATTTATTAACAGACTCTATAAACCATCATTAGTTTAATATTTAAAGCCTAGTTAGCAAAAAGAGAAAACTAATCTAATAATAATTTTTTTAAGTGTTGATATACATACCCCTTTTATATTTATTTTTAGCTGTTATACTACCCTTCTTCAATTTTCAAATAGATACAATTTAAACCTTTTATTTCTATCATTTTAAAATTAAATTATTTAATTATATCTTGATTACATCTTTTATAATAACTCTTGAAATGCCCATTAATAAAATATATTGATTTTAACTATAATTTTTCTTAAATTTTGTTAAACAAGTAAATTAAAAGAAGGCTAAATGTATATAATTTTAGTGGGATTCAAACCTTTTTATTGTTAATATATATACATTTATATAGCTTTTTGAAAATATATTGTTATTCTTTTAGTTTGCACTGAATTTTTTTTTAAAAATGTACTCTTTTAATTTGTACTGAAAGTTTTTCTAGAAATGTATTTTTATACTTTTAAAAATCGTTTCTTTTTATTTTTATAAAACATTTTTTAATCAATAGTAATAATAAATAACACTGACCAAAAAAGAAGCAAACAATTAGCATTTATAAAGTGCATATACGTTTTAACAAGTATATACGCTTTTAAAATTATTTAGAAAAAACTTTTTTATATACCTTTTAAAAAACAAATTCGATTTTTTACATGATGTATGAGAATTAAGGAGAGAAATGACAAGTAAGAGCGGATGTGAGTATATTTTTAACTTTTAAGGGGGGCGTATGAAAAATTTTAAAGTAAAATTTTAAGGCGGAGGTATGAGTGTATGCCAAGTAAGAGATGGGTATGTACAACCCACCCCTTTCTTTATAATCCTTTTGTTATGTTTGTCGGTAAAATTTGTTTGATTCGTTTATGATAGCTAGTAATATCGTATCATATCATATCATGATATCGTATCATATCATATCATGATAGTACTAGTTCATACACAATTTGCTCGTTTGACACGACAATGGGACCCCACGATCTTATTGGTTCATTGTTAAATTATTGTGTATATTGATTATTTTATTGTTTATGTGCTATTTTACATATTGAAGGTGGTTCCCATTCAAAAAGTCTTAACAAAAAATGATGTTGAGAACCGCCAACGTTCATTATAAGACTAGTGTCTTCAATAACTTTGTGGAAAAAAAAAAACTTTTAATAAGGAGCACCAATATATCTTCGTATGTTGTGTACGTAAATGCAGCCTCATGGTCTAGTAGCATCAGTAATTAATCATCATATAAAAAAAAGATTTTACTTTTTACAAGTGAAAGATTATTAAGTAGTATTTAGAGTTAAAATTTTATTGTTAAAATAAGGTGAACATAGGGTAATTGTAAATATTTATGGACAAATAACAACAACTAGAACTGTCCTAACATGTTGCCGCAAGAAACAATGTTTTTTTATACTTTTGATGATTAGTTACAACTAGTACTAAGCCTCTCGCGTTGTGGCGGGGGCGTAAAAACATGCCAAGTATCACCAGTGTTACACCACCGTCATTGACCACCAAGACCAAAAAACTCTTATTTAATAAGAAATAAAAACGAAAAAAATAAAACCGAACGAAAAGTGGACGTAAAAACGTTAAACCACGTACATGAAACGTAAAACATTAAAAACAATAACTAAGTCGATCTAGAACCCTCACGTTGTGACAAAGCAGTTAACAGGGAAAAAATATGGCTAACAACGTTGAACCACATGCGCATATTACAGCATATTAACTCTCAAAATTTATACGAAAGTGTAAACAAAAATTGAAAATACCAACCGAAATATCTTTTCCTCCATTACTTTCTTCATGTAAAAAAATTCAATGATCACTCCATTTGATGATTTAATGGTCCAATTCAAGGAAAACATACATAAGTGACTAAATCAAAATATTTTTAAAACTTTATTACTATTATATAATATTTTCTCTATAATTAAAATGATGGAGCCTAACACGAGACCACCCACCATCACGCTTTTGCATATTCGACGTGTCATGTCATTTGCGTATCTATGTTGATGCCATTTTCATAAATAACTTCGATCGGTTAATTACAGCTGCCAATGTGATTTTTAGTTTGAAAAGTATATATGTAAAATATTTTCACGTGTTAAGCCAACAAGAGTATGATGTTCTAATGTTTGTTGCGTATTTGTAAATAAGGAAAGTGGATCATGTTTTGTAAATGTAAAGGAGCCAGCCTTAGTACTGATTATCGTTTACACTAAACGATTTAACTTTTACAATACAACCAGGCATCCACAACTATTCTCAAAAAATCATGTGTAGGTATCAACAAATGGTGGATAGATAGAAAAATCCTCTTGTAACATGCTTATTTTTATTCTACAGTCTACACCCAAATAGGTTTATAAAATACATCGTGATTGTTTGTATTAAAATTAGCTTTTGTGTTTGACAACATTTATTTTTTTAAATGCATAAATATTCATTTCAATTTGTTTTACAGTACTATATTCTAATATATTTTTGTTAGTTGCTTGCATATTATGTATGTATTTGAGTCGGAATTATTGGGTTGTTTAACATTTAATGGGCTTGTAGTAAGTGGTTCACTAGACTCGTTGGGCTGGATCAATTCAGAGAAAATGGGTTGGGCTTCTTATGTTATCGTTTAGTTGATAAAAGGAAAAGAGATATAGCCTAAAAAAGACAACGTAGAACACATGTCACGCCAACCATCATCCATACTAAATCTTTTTCTTCTTTGGTGTTTGTGGACAATGGATAGTGATGGTGTTTAACTTTTTGCATACCTTAAAAGTGGCTGGGTCAAAACTTATACCAAAAAGAGCTCGCGCAGATGTTTTTTAATAAAACGTCTTCAAAAAATTAGTCTGCAGATGACAATGTCTGCACGTGGTATATGCGATACAGACAAAAGAACCTCGGCATAATTTAAGAAAAAGAAACAAACACCACCTAAAAATTATCCACTTATCATTATCTACTTATAACAACTCAAATGTTTATTCTTATTTAATATCGTAATATTTTACTCAATCTTACAAATTCTATATAAAGAGTTCAAATAGAATAATCAACTTAGCTGGATTTGAAGTTTTCGTGAATGACAATATGTATCATTCTAAAATAATTACTAATTAAAGAAATTTGTAATAATGTTAAGAGCAAACTGATATCAATAGGACGGCCAAGGCGCCATCATGTATATAACAACAATATCTACTCATTCATTATCTTTGTAACACTCACCCAAATAACTTGTTAATTATATCAGAACTTTCACTGAAAACCGCCCAAACGTTGAACATGAAAGTACACTTATGACTTATGTACTATAATCTCGTATCTTAGTGCCATTTACAGAGGCGCTTCGCATATTTATGAAATTCTGCACGACAAGTAAAACTAAGTTTTTTGTTTTTTTTTTTTGAACGACCGGGATGCTATATTAGATACTCACATATGGCATGGCGGAATGTAGGAACCAGAATGCCAAGTCGTTGGGTGCAAATCAATGGGATGTAAATGATTTAGTGTAAGTGATGGTCGAGCACGTTAAAATCACTAGGTGCAAATCAAAATAAAATAAGATTTTAAATTTTTTACACTTAATTTGGTTAGCTTGGTTAACATAACTCGTCTAGAATATGTGATTCGGCTTTAAAATGTTTATTTACTTTATTGAGTCATATCTAGAACATATACTTACTTATAAGTTTATATTATTTTCAGGACCGGTTCAACCATTTTAGTGGTTTAAGACGGGGTTAATTTTGGATGCCTTTTTCTTAAGTATTTAATAAAAACACTCCTCCTTTATCCGGGCTTCGTACCGGCAAAAATAAACTAAATAGCTTATATTTGGTGGAGTTAAAAAAAAATTTAATCTATTTTTTATATATTTAAAAAACATGCGAAACATTTATATAAAGCTTATTTTTCTAGCTTTTTTTGAAGCAAACACTTTAATCAAATATTCATACTCAATCTCATAAGATAAATCTTTTTCAATTGACAAAATAACTAATCCATTTAATCTTTTTATAGCAGGCCCAAGTTTTAAAAACTAAAATTAATACCAAGCTTAGTCTGGCCTAAAACAGAACAGTTAGCCCAAAATGTAGTAGCTAACCCAAAACTGTAATTACCCTACCCTAAACACTGAAAAAACTTGAGTCCCTCAACATGTGGAGGCCTTAGGCCACCGCCTGGCCCAATAACTTTATTGGGTCTTTATTGGGCCGGCCTTGATTATTTTGAAATATATTTAATCAGCACCCGCTACTCAAGCAACAAAAAAAAAATATAAGCCCCCGACAGGTTAGGACCCGTGTGGTTGCCCACCCGACACACCCTCAGAGCCGGCCATGCACGTTTGGTACTTTGGTTCATTCAAAAAATTCAACGGAATTAGAGCTTAAGTTTCATTTATAAACGAATTTGGTTTGTATAATTTGTTATAATAAAAATCTAAATACCAATTTTAATGTGTTTGGTGGAAAATTTTGATAAGCAAACTGTAACCTTAATAAACGCAAACTTGAATATGATGTTTTGTAACTTTACAACCTGTGATGTCAATAAAACAAACATAATATAGAATTCATTCCACAAGAAAGGCCCGAGCCGGTGCATCGAGACACACTCTTTGGCTTATATATAGACCACAACACACGTAACACTCACATCATTCCAACTGACCCACAACTCGTAAACCATGGTGATCAAGATGCCTTCATCCGACGTAGCCGCAGACATGTGTTCATCCGACTCGCTCTCTCTAACTGGTCTAGTATGCACCCAAGACCAGCCGACGAAACCCCAGCCCCACGACCCAAACTTTCACCGTCGAAAAGCCACAAAAGTTTCGGAAAATGACATAAACTTTGAGTTCAGTTACTCTGCTCAATCCCCTGTTGATGTTAAGCTTCACAAGCGATCCCCATCGAGTGATCTCTTCGAGTTGAAACTGAACCAACGGTCACAAGCGCGTGGCAATGTGACAATGAAGGACGTGTTGGAGCCAAAGCATAAAGGGCGGAAACCGGGGGGTAAGAAGGAGACGGGGAGTGCGGCAAACGGAGGGTTTGCTCATAAGCTTATGCAGTCGATCACGACCCCGTGTAGGAGTTGTAGCGCGGCTGAACCATCATCGGTTAGTAAAACTGGCACGGTGCAAGGGGTTTAGACGTGCTCTATCGTTTTATTCGTTCATTTGTGTTTGAATCGTTTGTGATTGTGTTATTGGTGACTTTTCAGGAGATAAAATGGTTAGTTGTTGAGGATGTTTGGTTCTTTTGGATTGTGTTAATTGTTGAGAAACATAATATAAATTTACATTTAATCTACGTAAAAGTATGCTTCATTGTATCTTTCTTTCATGCCAGAATTTTACGTTTTTAGTTGCACTTAGTTTCTAACAGAAATAATTTATTCAGGCCACTAAACTATTTCTAAAAAGTTTGAAACTGTATGGTTTTCAAGATTTATTTATTTTTTACTTTTACTACTGGACTACTCCATTTTAGTCGCGTCCATTTTAGTCGTGTGTATTTATTTTTTCCATACGATACGTTTTTCACGTGTTGATGACTTCTCAACATAATGCAGCGACGAATTTTGTCAAGTCGTGGCCTGAAGATGTATAAAAAACAGGTCGTTAAAAGAAAAAAAAAAGTAAAAAGGAAAGAAAAACTAATCTATCTATTATAATAAAAGAAGGTTTTAACACGCCACGTGTCGAAATATTATGCTTTCTCATATTGATTTTCCTGACTCTCTCTCATAATAAATGATAATAATAAATATTAATTATATTATTTAAAACATTTTCAAATTAAAAGATATTATAAAAAATATAACTAGATTTTTTATATAAAATAAACAAACTTTAAAAAAAATATAAGATACAAAAAAAATTTTAAAGAAAAAACTTTCCAATAAATTATAACTTTTTTAAAACCATTTTTTATTTTAAGGGTGGTTAAAAAATAAAATTATATTTAAAAAAATGCAAAAAAATATCTCATAAAACGAGAGTTTAAGATGATATTATTGTTGTTTTACAGAAAGTACTTATTTATAAGTAACTTGATCATATTTTATCTGAAAATATCATTTTATAATTTTTATTATAAACTATTTAATATTTTATTAATTAAATCCGTGTATTACACGGGGTATAAACTAGTTTTCTAATAGAGAGTTGGTTAGGGATGAGAAAGCTGGGTGGGCGGGTGGGGGCCGAGCTTGTGTTTTAATATTTATTTATTTTAATAATAGAAGTAAAATAGTTATTTTTAAAAAAAATTACATAATTTTATTAAAGATAATTAGTGGAAAAAGACACTTTTAGCAACTTATATGATTAGTGGAAGTGACATAATTCATAACGGTTTTAACGTTAATTAACAGAAAAGATTGGATTCATAACAAACCTTAAAAAAGGAAACTATACGTGTTATTATCGAAACTAAAATATAACATAATTAGCTTTGGCAACATGTTTATTACACGGATTAAAAAAAAATATGAATAAACTACAAATTGTGTCCTATATTAATATATAAAATTACATAGTATGTCTTTTATTTTAATAACTATCATTAGTAACCCGTGAATTACACTGGTTAAATAAAATAAAATATTAAATATAATAAAATTTTATTGGTTTTAAAACGATATTCTAATATAATATATAATTAAAATTACATATGAGTAAAGATCTTGGTAATAAATCGTTAAAAATTTTTTTTTTCATTATTATGCCTCTTAATTTTTATTATTATTTATTTATAAATATTTTACTTTTTAAAAACACTGATTTTAAAATATTTTATATTTTTAAAAACTTTGATGTTTTAAAAAACTTATTATTTTATAAAAAAATATTTCTTTATAAATAACATTAATAAAATTTTTTTAATTAATTTAAAGTTTTACTTTTAGTCTATAAATAAATTAAATAATATTATTAGTAATTATAGTAACTATTAAATATGAGAGAGAAACAGAAAAAAATTGATAAGGAGGAATGTGATGTTGTCCCGTGTCTCTCTCATTTACCATTTTATTAGAGTAGAGAGATTACATCAAATGTCTCTTTTTTTTAAATATATGCACGTCTATTGTCCTTAACACTAACTTTCATTTAAATGATAGTTAACTCAATTATATATCTCTCACATAATATGTATTTTGTCATTTTCTTTTCACATCTAATATATTAAACAAATAAAAAATATAATATGAAAAATAAAATTAAAAGGTATCGGACCGTTAGGTAAGTCGGTTAACCCGCGTTTTTTTACGCTCAACACCATTATTAAATCTAGCATTCCCCTTTATTTAATACTCCAATGCCAGTTTTCTTCACCACCACCTATAACATCTCACACACCATTGAAACCACTTGAAGTCAAACAAACAATGATGATAAGATACAAATCTCTAGTTTGCTTTTTGTAATTTATTGCTTTTTGAATTTCTAGCTTATGTTATTGTGTGATTAACGAGCAATTTACGGTTCATTTTCTGGCTTTTGCATTTATATAAGCAATTCAAAGACTTACAAGTAATCTCTAAGTTTGCGTTTCTTATAGATTTTTCATTATATGTTGATGTGAGTAGTTGATAAAGTTTTTATATGTATTTTTTTTTCCTTTTTATTGTTGATTTTCATACCTTTTAATTGATGTGTGACTTTAACTTTTTTACTTTATTAAATGTTATTGGAGGTTGTTGTCAGTATATTTTGACGATTAGTCGAATGAACAATCACTAAGAGAGATTGATTTCACCGATTTACCCAATGGTCTTATATCTTTTAAAATTTTTCATTTAAAATTTTTATTTTTATACAGAATTTTAATCTGTTAAACAAGGAAAACAAATGCCAAAAATACCCCTCATGTGAGGGTGAACATTACCGAGTTAACCGTATATTTGGATGAGAGCTAGTGTAAATGACAAAATTTATGCGAATCTTTTAATAAAAGAACACCGTGTGTAATTATTAAAACTAAATGACATACCATACAATTTCATATATTAATAAATGATAAAAATTGTAATTTACCCTAAAAATATTAAATATAATGAATTTTTATTAATTATAAAACGATATTATAAGATAAGATATAATTGAAATTACGTATGAGTAAGGATATAAGTAATAAAACAATGATATCAATTTTTTAAATATTTTTGTTTAAATAATCTAAACTAGTTGTTTCAAAACAAACCGTTTTAAAAAAAATTCATCATTATAATTCTCAATTTTGATTATTTTTTATTTATAAATATTTTACTTTTTAGAAACACCAATTTTTATATATTTTATATTTATGAAAAATTCTAATTTTTTAAAAAGCTTCTTATTTTATAAAAATTTATTTCTCTATAAATAAGATTAATAATTTTTTATTTTATTAAAAAGTATTTTTTAGTATTTAAACAAGTTATATAATATTATCAGTAATTATAGTAACTTTTAAATATAAGAGAGAACCAAAAAAAATAAAATAAAATAAGAAATATGGTATTACTACATGTCCCTTTTTTTAATTTTTTTAGAGTTAATTTCAGTTTTACTCCCTAAGGTTCAAATAAAATAACCATTTTACTCCAAAAGATTAAAAATATAAATTTACCTTTAAAAGTTTCATATGTTGTTTAATTTTATTTTAAAAGTCTCATTATTTTGGATAAAATTTAAATATTTACTGAAACTTTTGGATTAAAACTAAAACAATTTATGAAACTTTTGGAGGTAAATTAATGTTTTTAATATTTTAAAAAATAATTATTTTTAACAAAAATAAAAGAGTTAAATTCATTTTTGCTCCTTAAGGTTTGACAAGAATAACTATTTTTCTTCAAAAGATTGAAAACATCAATTTACCTCCAAATGTTTAATAATTTGTTTCAATTTTTTCCAAAAGTTTCATCATTGTTTCAACTTGAATCCAAAATAATAAAACTTTTGGACTAAAATTGAAACAACTTATGAAACTTTTGAAGGTAAATTGATGTTTTTAATATTTTGGATGAAAATAGTTATTTTTGTTAAACCGTAGGGAGTAAAATTAAAATTAACTCAAAATAAAAAAATAAAATTGAATTTAACTTTTTTATTAGATCATTGAAGATTTATTAACTGATGACTATTTTATGCGCATCGTACGACGTCGTGCGGCGGAATAATTTTGTAATTACCGCGAATATACGCAATTTAGGGCTTCAAAGGTCTAACAGTCAACAGAGCGCATCCATCGAAGTGATCTGATCCGCATCAAACTTCATCAGATCAGGTAACTTTGACCTAATTTGCACCTTAATTTAATTATTACGTTTATAATCGATCAAAATACCCGCTAATCTGTTATTTATTTTCTTAATCTGTTATAAGAAGTAAAATGAACAGTTTCAAGCTCTGGTGGATCAAGGGAACAATTTCTGTATTACTGCTGTTAATACCTGGAAATGTTGGATGGGGGAAAGAAGGACACTATGCAACTTGTAAAATTGCTGAGGTGATTTCATTTTCATTTGAATTTTTGTATTTTCATGTGTATTTGTTGTTGCAATGTTCATGCTTGCGTTTTTGTGCAATAATTGTGTGATTTAGGGTTAGTTTTAAGGAATTATTGTGATGTTATAAGTTGTGAATCAACTCAAGGAGTTAAAGTTTTGGTTAAGCATTTTGGCATAAGTTTGTGATAGGTTTATAAAAATTTTAAACTTTCGATTGAACATTGGAAGTACTAATGTTCAGTGAACATGGCGGTCAGTTTGACGACTACAAGTTAATCAACATTGTGAGTTAATTAATCCTTTTATGAATTTTGAATGATATGTAAGAAAGGGAAGAACGTTTTTTTGCTGTTTTTTATTTGTCTTGTAGTAAGTTTTTTCTATTTGGATTAATATTCCTAATTGTTTTGTCATGCTTGTTATTGGTTCACCCAAATGGTTCAAGACTTGGGGTAGATGAGCTACAACATGAGGTTAGTTTACTGTGGTTTATAAAAACAATGCAGCTGATAAATGATAATTAGGGTACTTTGGTTGATACTAAAGCTTATAGTACAAAGTTTTTTTCTTGACAAGGAGCTAAAATGATGATCATGATTGGCATTATGTTGGTGCCTTTATTTCTCCCATTTAAGCATTTTGTGTCGGGCATATACGAAATGGGTTCTTATCCTTTATGAGAGATTGATGATTAATGTATTTTTCTTATACAAATCAGTCATTTCTTAGTGAAGAAGCTTTGAAGGCAGTAAAAGAATTGCTCCCAGAAACTGCTGAAGGTGATCTAGCTTCTGTCTGTTCCTGGGCTGATGAAATCAAGTATATGTACAAGTGGCGGTGGACTAGCCCGTTGCACTATGTTGACACCCCTGATTTCAGGTGTAATTATGATTACTGCAGTAAGTTAACAAGTCTCCTGCACTTTCACCCGCTCCCGTTTCTTTCTACATTTTCAACTCCCTGTTGTCTCCATCACTTAAAAAAAGAAACAACATAATGTTTGATGTAAATTACACCAATTTGCAATGGCAAAAGTGGTACAATCAAGTTTTATACTCAAGAAACAAAAGCTGCAAAAGAAAAATACTGAAGATAAGTTTGTAATCGGATAACAATTTTCAATCGAGAGGCAATAGGTTCGGTGTTAAAAGTTAAACCATGCTTCACTTTCTGTGAGAACAACGGGCACATTAATTCCAGTTGCTGTTGGTTTGTTTTTTATATTTTGAAATTTTGAACAAGAGATATATAATATTCATTATGTTAGAAGTGGCAAATTGGTTGATCTGTAATCTGCATGATGTTTTTCTTTAACATGTTTTTGTTAGAAGAGTTAACTAAAAAGTGAACTCGTGAAATTGGCAAAACAGGTTGAAAGTCATTTGAAGTCCTAAATCACTTAGTAAAGCAATTAAAATTATTCTTATAATAATGTTATAGGAGACTGCCATGACTCATCTGGAGTCAAAGATAGGTGTGTTACTGGAGCAATTTACAACTACACGGAGCAACTTGTCACTGGCTATAATGCCTCGAATTCAGTTGTGAAGTGTAAGCAGAAACTCTCATAGTTTTTTATTCTTTTTAAAAATTTGGAACTTATAATTCTTTAATTACAGACAACCTAACTGAAGCACTTATGTTCCTATCTCATTATATCGGTGATGTGCATCAGGTTAGTTTGTGCTGCTTGGCTGCAGTTTTGACTTTTGAAGTCTTGAAACTAAATTATTTAGCTTTATGACTGGGTTTCATTATTTAAGTGGATCCATCAATTTTATTTCTTGGATGCCTAGGAATATTTCTAACACTTTTCTTTACTGACCGATATTTCAATCCAGCATCTCACTTTGGCTATTAGTAAACATTTCCAAGATATTGATAAGATAGGTTTCAGTTAGAGGTGGAAATTGGATTAAATAATTTATGAATGGGTGTATTTTGATTATGTTTTTTCTTTAACCGATCAGAAGGGTAAGAAAAACAATAGGTTTAGCGAGTTGTAAATCCCCCAAGGTGTATTTTTAATACATACAACCTATCTGTTAAAACACAAAAAACGTATTTTGGGTCAACCACAGCAGGACAAAAATTACCTACTTTTACCTAAACCCAGTACGACCCGTTCCCAACCTTCTAATTTTCCCACCTCTGGTTTCAGTCCACAAGGTCCTTTTTTTTTCTTTTTTTCCTTTCTTTTTGACGGGTATTGTTAGATATTTGGCGAACAATTAAACGCTTACATCAAAAGCATTGTATTTTGGGGCTGAGGGAGGAGTAATTTATTGTAATATGCTTATTAATCATTTATATTTTTTCATTTACAGCCTCTGCATGTTAGCTTTACTTCTGATGAAGGTGGAAACACAATAATAGTCAGGTGGTATAAGAGGAAGACCAATTTGCACCATGTATGTCAAAGTATTATAAAAAAACTTGCATTTTTCTGTATCTTCTTACAGTTTTATATATTGATAACCTAGAAACATAGGGATTTCCAACTAAATAAGGTAAAAGAACAGGATCATGTCATACTCCACTTAAGATTTTGGTGATGAAAACATTGGCTATTGAACTAACAGATTCTGATTGAAAAGTGCTACCATAGTTGTACAGGGTTATCATATAAGTTTAACTTTTTACAATTAAAATTTCAGGTTTGGGATAGTGATATAATAGAATCTGCCATGAAGACATTCTATGACAAGGATATTGACGTCATGATATCAGCAATTGAGAAGAATATGACAGTATGATTTCATCTGTTTCTTCTAGACGCATTATAAGATGTGGCAAAATGAGCAATGGATCGACCCGAAACACTTGTTCCATTATTGTGTTGAATATGATTAAAAAGTATATATATTTAACAGTAATAATCTAAGTTTTTTGAACAAGCATATTGTATGCAGGCTTTCTACCCGTTCGACCTGATTTCTTGATTGCTAACCTTTTAATTGTTCCCATTTGTTAAGACATTCGTAAAGTCAAATGGCCACCTCTGCACATTCTGCTAAGTACAATGCTACTTCTCTGTATTGTTATTGTTATTGTTATCATTATCATTTTATTATATTATCATTATTACTACTATATCCATATGGTGTTGTCATATTGTATACTTATGTTCTAAAAGAAATGCATCAATTTCCTTTCTGAGTTGCTCAAAAATAGCTGGAACTTTTCTTTTTCTGTAAAATTGGGATCCAAAATTACATATCTGCCCATAAATAACCACTTGCAAAGTATAGTTGCCTTTTTACGTGTATACATGACTTGTTATCTTGCTTTGATCGAGTGTCAATTTAGATATTTGATTAATAGTCAAAACATTAACAAACTATCTGTCCATTTAAACATTGACATCTTTGGGACGGAGGTTTATTACTTGTTTAAAAGTAAATTCACTTAAAAGCACAAGCTTTTGACTCTCTACAACCTTTTTCATTCTTCTTTTTTCTTGGAAATAGGATAGGTGGAGCAATGACATCTCTTCTTGGGCAAATTGTACATCTGGTGAAGAAGTTTGTCCTGACCCGTAAGTGTAAAACTTTTCTTTTAAGTTATATTCTCAGTTAACTTATGTATTGATTTGCTTCCTTAATATTCTTTGTTTTATATACATTAAAGGGATTTTAGTGTTTTTTTTTTTTTTTATTATTATTTTTTTTTATTACACTGTATGTAAAGTCAAATATTGCGAATACTCATGATATGGGATCGCAAACGATAGTTGAGGGGTGATTTCTTGCAGGTGGGCTTCCGAAAGCATCAAGTTTGCATGCAATTACGCCTATAGAAATGCTACACCAGGAAGCACTCTTGGAGGTGTGTTACCTTTATTACGCACCTCAATAGGTTAACAACTTCTAACATCAACATGATTCTAATGCAATACTCTGCTCACTTTTTCTTCTTATAATATCGGCTACTACTCTTATATAAGAACGCATAGCATTAATGCAAGCACATACTTTCAGAATCATATACATGATGTTTGAAAAAATATTTAGATTTGACTTTTATGGTCTTATTTATTTGATGTGAAGTGGAGAATGAAGAATAAGGGAAATTACATAAATGAAACAAACAGCTTTTATGTCCCATGCTCTGATACTACAATCACATAAGAAACATAAGAAGCATACAAACTGTTAAGTTATATACATCAAAACCCCTAGTTGTACTTTGATGTGTTTATACTGCCTAATTATTTCTTCTCAATGTGTTAGATGATTACTTCCTCTCACGTTTGCCGATTGTGGAGATGAGGCTTGCTCAAGCTGGGGTCCGTCTGGCTGCAACACTTAACCGGATTTTCGATCCATACCCTTCAATCTCACAGAAATTAGCATATTTTGGGAATATCCAGCATACTTCTCACGCGATTTGAAGCTCGAAAACCCGTAACAGAGTTTACAATTCGCCATCTGTGGATTACCTGTAAACTTCTAATTGTCTTGGTAGTTGGCATGCTAATCGTCTTCGACACGTGCCCAATCTTCACCTGCTTATTTGTGATAGCCTTTATTTGATGCTCAAAATCATGTACCAGTTTAAGACTTGAATCTGTATTAGACTATTAGCTGATTGTATATATTTATGACTAACTCACACATCATGGTTGGTTTTGATATTGGCTGTGTTGTACAAATAATAAAAACGATAATTACTATTGGGACCAAAACAAGTACAATTAACCATATTTTTAGGATGGTGAACTTTTATAAGCTCATGACAATAATTTTTTGACCCTTTAACGGCCTATAAACATTTATAAAGCCTTGAGTAAAGTGTTCTACAAAACTTTATAAATATTAAACATATAAAGTTAATAAACTATGAATACAAAATTAATTAGCAATGCATATCTACCAAAGGCCTTCTAGTTCAATTTTACGTGGGTGATGGTTTGAGCTTAGAATCTACTAGGTCTCAGATTTAAATCTAACTCAAGAGGGTTTTTTTACGGTGACGTGTTCCTCCTTTGATGATGTTCTTGAGTAAGTCAAACCTAGAAATCAAAATCAGTATGAACAATTAACATCCCGTCTCAAAAAGACTCACTCGAGTATTAAAAGTAATTTCAAACATCGTTCAAAATAAAAGCACAATGTGTATCTGTAAAAACCAAAAGAAAGAACACAACCCAATAACTTGGACAATAGAAGGTTAGTAAAAAGTTAATTAAATATTTTGCTCCTAGCCATTATAGTTAGCATATTGTTCAATTTGCCCCCTCTATATTTGATCTAAACAGCATCAACCCAAAACAGCATACAAGCTCTTTACAAAGGTTAAAGACATCAACATATATTCAGTTACACTTCACATACTAATAGTTATTTTCTGAAGATTTCCTTAACAGATTCGCCAACTGATGGCTTAATAAAATTTAACTGAAAAAGACAACTATTAACAAATCTGCATTAGCATCCATCACTTTTGATGACTTTTTTTCTGATTTGTACAATTTCTAGGTGGTGCTGGTGGCTGTTTACCACCTCGGCCGCCACCTCCAAGCCTCCTCGGCCGCCCTGTTCCTCGTTTTACGATTTTCGGATCAGAAACGGCAAGAACGTCAACATTCGACTTTTTACTCCCTTCGGTTTCTGGATTCAAGGTGCCAAAATTCGTATTACTGTTGAGTTTCAAATAACCATGTGGGCCCACCATTGGACTACTAACTGGAAACTTGACTACGATCTTTGGTTGTGTACATGGGGCCCGTGGCCTAATACTTCGGGGTCTTACAGGAGTGGACATTGAAGAAAAACATAGGACAGATGATAAGGGCTTGTTGCTGCTGCTGCTGCTAGAATCACTGAGTAACTGTTTGTACCTTTTGGTGACAATGCCTCGGAGGGTCAATGCAGACTGGTACTCTCGTGTTCTTTTTGAGTAGAACACGAGCGCGTTGTTGGCAAGCAAAAGCAAGTCTTTGAAGAGTTCTTGTGTTGACTTTATACAGTTGTTGGCAATTCTTGATCTTACTGTGTCAATATCCATATGCTGCCTGATGGTTTTTCTATACCGTGCTCTTTTCTGCCAAAAAAAGAAGAAAAAATAAAAAGAAAGAAGCTTGACTTTATTCTAAAACCTTAAGTTTTGACTTATTGGGTCAACAAACTAAACTTCATATTCAAGATTGACATGGATTTATTATATCTTGGAAAAACTACCTTATACAGGCATGGTGAAATACCTTGTCTACAGCTATAATGGCGATTATGATAAGTAGCAAGTATGACCTCAGAAGTTAAACCATACCTTTACCGAAGTGAGACGTGTACCAACAAATCTCCGTCCATTTAGTTAGAATCACAATCATTTTATAGTAACTAACTAATAAACCTGTCAAACTATCTGTTTTCATTAGAGATGGCAAGACAAGTGAGTTGGGCAGGTTGGTTACCAGTCAAAGCAGGCCGGATTAAAACAGGTAACTTCTAGTACGGGTCAGACTATGGATTGACACAGAATACTTTTTTGCCCTTTTTTTATTTTTCCGTAAATAATTATTCCACTGATTTAAACCAACAAAATCACACATACTCTAAATATTAGGCCTTTGACCCAAGTGGGACTTAAAACCCCTCAACTTCTTGGTTGAGATACACCTTGATAGTTGATACCACTAGGCCAAAGACCATTTGGTAATGAGTGTATTAATTATGATCACAAAAAATAGTATTCTTACAATAATAACCAAAATCAATAGATAAAAACATTTTAGGAGGTTGTATGCCTTAAAAATCATTTGGAACATCTTTCGGTCTATCTACTTATTTGATATAAAACGCAACCCAAATTGACCCATTGATAACTAAATGAGTAAAAGTTTCGACTTCTAGGCGTGTGTGCATGTGTATGTGTATGTATGTATTTATATGAAGACAATCCTAGAGTCCAAAGACTAAGGACATTACCTGACTATCAAGGCGGCGTCTAAAGACCAAGGCATACTGGTTCTCAGTAACAGAATTAAAAATCCCCACCAAATCATCAAATTGCGGTCCCTCTCCATCTGCACTAGAAGATCGCATACAACCTCCACTTGTCGAAGTCTCGTTTCGCTGGACCCCGCTACTCGAACCCAAATTCTCACTCTCCACAATTCCTTCTTTCACATCCCAATTACCATCTTTCCTCTTTCGTTTCCCTCTTCTTTTTCTAATCATACAGGGTTCAAGAACTTCTGGTTTTATGTCAGATGACTCCAGGGAAGGACTTTGAGATTTGGGTTGTGGGTTTGTTTCAAGATCTTGTGTGAAACTTCCAGCAGATAATTCGAATTCATCTTTTGACCCTTCTTCTTTAATACTTATAATCTTGACTGTCTTTGTTTTTGGTAATGATAGAGGTGGGGATTCGGTCTGGCTCGAATTATAATTAATCTTATCAGAATGCTCCTTTTCGGCTTTAAGATTTTCAAGCTTTGATACAAGAAACCTACAGAAAAAATTGCAATTTCTAAGAGAAGTTAGCGTCAAATAAGTCAAAATCTCCCAATGTGTGTTTTCCAAAAAACTTCCTAAATCATTTATTCAAAAGAACCAGATTATTAATAATAATAATGTAACTTTTGAGATTATATTTGAATCAATAACCATTTATCAAAGATTTGGACAAAAAGTGTTCTGGGTCAATGGGACTAATGGACTATTTTGACCTTTACTTAATATAACAATTTGGTCACTCTACTCATAAAGAAGTATAGAAATGCCAAAAAATCAATAGGCTTCAACTACAAAATGAGAAAGAGAAGACTGACCCGATTGACTCTTCTGATTTCTCAAGTGCCCGCTTCAGTTCAGCAACTCGACGTTCTCGAAGCTCATCATACCAATATCTAACGGATCAAAACCATGGTGATGAAGAAATTAAAGCCTGTCAAGATTTG
Source organism: Flaveria robusta (assembly GCA_025506415.1). NCBI lineage: Eukaryota > Viridiplantae > Streptophyta > Magnoliopsida > Asterales > Asteraceae > Flaveria > Flaveria robusta. The sequence goes on along the minus strand of CM046471.1, from coordinate 24,491,919 downwards.
CTTCAAAAACAATCGCTCTACGTATAACAAGCTTGGCAAAAATAAAAAGAGTGATTGACTTCTTTAACCATCCTGATTAACTTTATTTACAAAAAAACCATCATTTTTGTGAGAAGGAAAGAAACACTAGCTATTATATAAAAGTGAGATTCTGAAAAAAAAAGCAAAAAGCAAAATAAGGCCAAGCATAATATACTTTCTGGTTTGAATCAATATTCCCCCAGTTTGTCCAAAAGCACAAATTCTTGCAAATTACAGAGTTTATCAACATTTGCCTAGTATTTTGAGACCAAAAAATAAAACAGATCAGAAAGTAGAAGGGTGTTGGTGACCAAGTTTGGCTAATTACTAACAATTCAAAGGGGTCAAACAAAAGAATTTAGCTAAATGGAAAACAGGTTAAATGGGTAATGGGCTAAAAGTCATCCAAAGTTTATTTAGCTCATAGTCTCCTAAATGTTTTTATTTCAAATTCTTGTAATAAAACAGCTTTGTACCCAAATTAAATAGACTAACCTTTTAACATATAAAGAACAAAAAATGTTTACTAGTCAGGACAAACTAATTATTTTAATAAAACCCTGAACCCTGTTTTAACCCATCACTCAACTAATGCATTTACCGCCTCTAGGATAAACACGTTTTATGAAGGAAAAAACATGATCCTCACTTGCAACCAGTATAGCGCTGTTGCAGGTCCTCATACCTCGCTCTACATGCCTGCAAGTTGCATAATGAAAGTACATAAGTGAAGGATACTAGAATCTGCTTGTTCTAATAAGTTCAGTATATACTATATAGAGAATGGTTTTTTATTTCTTTGACTAACATTTTGTGAAAATGCCAAAAAAACAACCAATCCTTTGCAACAGTGAATGCTTTTTAGAAAGAAAAAAAAAGGGCAAATAAAATGTTTTTTATGCTTTTGCATTTCCTCAACTTGTCAAATATTTCTGATTGTTGTAAACTATTGTGGTTGAAAAATTAATAACTCAAAATGTAAACTAACAAAACAGAAAGCTTATAGTCAAAACTCAAAACTCATCAACTAAATACACAAACTAAGCATATTAAGTTTAAACATTTAATGTGCTAATGTTTTTACATGGTAAATAGTAGACTAGTAAATTTCATCTCTCCTCTTTGTCAAAAAAACGGAAGACCAGAAATTACACTTCATGTATCCAACACGAGCACTCAAAACCCAAAGATATGGCCAAAGCCACACACTGAGTGAGTACAACCTCAAGCACTAGACGCGCGAAAACCTCTTTCCAAGAATTTACAAACATGAGCTTGGTTTGATCATACAACTCCTAATATATATGTGTCACTAGCAAATCACACGGTTTTGAACAATATAAAACCACCACTTTCATCAAAACTACTGCTCTCTCCATCCCTAGAATCAAACACTACCATTTTTTTTGTTGTCCGATACGAGCATAATGTTCTCTATTACTTAATACCTTTCCCATGTAGTAACTTTTACACATACTGTTAACTTTGATTTGGATTGATAGACAGAAACACCACCAATCTTTCATTCATTTTCCACTTGATTAATGAATTGTACTTGGCAAACCAATAAATGGAATTTTATGCTTCCAAAAAATTACTCATTACCGTTACAAAAACCTATCTATTATCCCCTTTGGTCATCATCCATAAGACCATCTGTAACAGTGTAATGGTAGTGGCGTAATGCACCACCTCAACACCACTACACAATTGTGTGATAGGGGTGTGATATGGTCAAGCGTGAGTCTGGTCATTAGCAAAGGGCAAGCGTTTTTTTTTTTCCACCAACCATAGTACTACACCTCACATCTCCAACTTAAATTAAACCTCACATTCACACAAACATCATTACACCCCTTATACACCTTTATAGCGATCACAACCACTCCATGGCACCTACGTGGCACCAGTTTTTCATCACCAACACTAACCTATTACGGATAGTCTAGGCTTTCTTTCATTTTCCCTTTTCTAGGAAGTAAAAACAGTCTTATTAACATATAAATGAGGGGTTGGCCAAACAAAGTAAACGCATTCATAGTCGATTTCGTCGCTTCGACATATATTCTAAACCAAACCGCTAACTACATTTTTCAAAACCACAGTGGGCTCAGAACCAACTTTTTTAATTCAAAATCATTAGTTTGTACTAAAGTTATAAAAAACATAAAACATGTGCATGAATAATTAATTTCACCAAATTAGAAATTAGGTCAAATGAAGTCATTAACTAATGCATTTGCTACAAGAAACACTTGTCCTTAACTCTTAATTAATTACACTAATCAATCCATAATATATAATAATCATAAGTATAATAGTAATAATAATAAAGCATCATATCTAACCTCTGGGGTGAAGTAATACGGGTAAACGGTTCGGGTCCGGACTTCCGACGAAACAACATCCCAATCGCCGGTACCATGCCGGAGAACAGCACCACCGAGAACAAGTTCTTCCCACGTGCCCCACACCTTCCTCATAACAACACCAACATCCTCCATGCGCACGTTAGCAGAAACCCTTATTCCGTCGCCGGAAGCCACCGCGAGCGATCGGAAAACGGCCTGAAGCGAATTGGAAAGAGAATCGAAAAGGGTGTTCGGATTTGAGGCGAAATTGGTGTAATTGTTGCGGGAGAAAAGGGTTTGACTGATGAATGAATGGTGAATTCCGGTGGGAGAAGGGAGTTATTCGTTAGGGTTGGTTGAAATTGGAGATTGGAGAAGGGAGAAGAGGGTGATTTAGGGGATTAAGAAGCATTGAGAGTTGATAATCATGATGATATTGTTGATGGATTTGTGAAAATTTTGAAAAAAATTGGAAGAATGTGATACGAAGAAGAATGGTTTTCCTGCAAATTCTCCCTCCCTCTCTTTCTCTCTCTATGATAGGCATCCGATAATAAAAAATTGTTTTTTTTTAACCTATTTTTTGAATTTGGATAGAATTTAGAATCGGTAATTTTTCGATATGATTTTGAAAATTATGTTCGGGTAAAGTTCTTTTATTAATTGATGATTGTGTTTGGGTTTACTTTTTAAACATGTTAAGTTAATAGGTCGATCCATAAATTTGTTTAATGAAACACATCAACCCATGAGTTCGTTTATGACTCATTTAACATGGCTTTTAGAATCTACCAGTCCGATTAATACGTGTGTAACTTTAACTTTACCCGCTAGGTCGCTTGGTATGTATAGATAAACGAGTTAAGTGGTGTGTTATGTTACGTGAATTTAGTGTTTATTGGTTAGGTTTTTTAGACGAATAAAAAACGAGCCATGTTCGGGTTGACAATTCAACTCGGCAATTTGTTAACCATCAACATGACACAACTGACACCCTTATTGTCAATTTGTCTTTTTGTTATGTCGGTCTCTTTGAACGTAGTGTCTCTATATTTAAAAATAGAGTGTTCAAACTCTAGTTGAAATTTGCTACATGTAAGATTTTACCAGCTATCTTTGTTTCGTTTTTTCCTCTTTTACTTCCAAAATTTTACTTGATCCATTTATTGTAGAAATAAACTTTTAAATCTTTTTTATTTAGTCATGAAACTATAAAATATAAAATTCCAAGATGTTGTATGATAAAGCATGCGTACATTTATGAATATATGTATATATAGAAACTTAATAAATAAAAACTAACATATAATGACTTGCAAGCATACACACTAACCATACCCCTAAAACAATATACATTATAGGATCGATCCACAAAACTCCTAATCTCATAACACATATAGTAAGACTACACCATGGATGATATCACATCATTGATGTCACAATGAAGTTGCTGCTCTACCTCCATATAAAGACACCATGGGTATTAGAGTAAAAAATAGAATATAATACAAGGTTATAGGAGACATAATAAGTTTCGTGTAAGCATTATACATTATTATAAGTATTATACATTATTGGGAACATGTGATATTCAGTTTGAAACAACTAACTTCGATTAGATGCAAAGTAAGAATTAAAGTCCAGATTCAAGGCTTACAACAACAGTACAAAAGAATGTAAAGATAATGATAGACTATAAAGATATACAAGTATATAACAAAGACAGCTAGGAGTTTCAGAGATGGTGTGTAAATCAAAAAGAGTTTAACGATAACACAAATGCAGTTAGAGAGCCACAAAACAAATATTTAACCAACAAATAGAATTTAAACTCGAAGATTAGCAAAGTCCCATGAAGAAATGGCAACACGACAATCTTCGGAGGAACTAAAATCAAATAACCTGTTTCTGCTGCATTGACATTTACAAATTGACAATGATCACATGTAAACTAGCTTTAATGGTTCATCTTGGTCATATGCTCGAGATACTGCACGATTTCTGACATTGGCGGTCTAAACTCCGGTTCGGCCTACAGAAAATGAAGAGAAGTACAAGATATGACTTATTGAGTGACTGCAGCTACAATGGTTCTGATGATTACACAAAAAAGTTGAAACCAGCAAACCATCCATTAGTTGACTTTTGAGGTCAACAAATGCCAACAAATTGGACTTTTGAGGTCAGATATACAGCGATTCCAACACTAATAGTCTAATACATGATGTGTTAAACTATTAAAGTAGCCATGAAATCTTGATGCTGACTATAAGTCTTATTTGCTCATCATCATCACTACAAAAATGGAAAGGTCATATTATGTATCCACAAAAAGAAATGTTTCGATGTTACCTGAACGCAGAGAGAAATAATATCTGCAAAGCGAGATAAAGACTTGGACGAATAAGCAGCATCAAGAGAAGGATCTACCATTCTTGACAATGCTTCTATATCATGAAGCCTAGGAACGGCCCATCTTACCAAATATTGCTCCCCACGAACTCTTGATCCGTAAGTATCAGAGTTATTCTCAACTATGCAATAACTGTTTCATCTTAAAAGATGGTAAAATGGGTGATTTGTGTAGCAGGTCATAATGGGTGATTCGCACACTTTTGTATTCGTTTAGGATATAAACTATTAGTTTCTAATGTGTTATATAAAATTTACAGTACGATAATAGTCTAAAGTTTAAAATAATACTGTTTAGGAGGTTGTATAGATAAGAAAAGATTTTCGAGCGGTTGTTACCCACAAAACAAAAAAGAAAACTTTAGAAGATGTTAGGATGAATAACCTATCATGAGCTTTTCGACCGGTGAGAAGTTCTAACATAACAACTCCGAAGCTATAAACATCACTTTGGTAAGTATAGCCTCCTGACTCGAGTTCAGGGGCACCATATCCTGAACCTTGCAGCTGATATAATAATAATCCAATGTCAACACGAACTATAATAATTTCAATGTGATGATTCTTACTTCTTACACAAGATCAAGAACGATTTACCAGACTAATGTGGCTCAATGGTAGCAATGGAGCCAAAGCGCAATCTGAAACACGCACATTAAGCTCTCCATCAAGCAGAATATTTGCAGACTTGAAGTTTCGGTGGACAACAGGCGGTTGACAAACCTCATGCAAGTACCTAGTAAGCAAAACATTAAAAAGGCAAAACACTCGTTATTAATACTTGTGATCTAACATTTCTGTTAAAATGTATTATGGTTAGGCTTGTTAGCTTAGCCCGTTAAGCTCAAAATTTTGTAGTCTCTAAACATCATTAGTATACAAAATTGCGAGGTAGATGAAGGTACAAGTTGAAAGATGTACTTACTCCAACGCCTTTGCAGCTTGAAGCGCCACGTTTACACGACTTTTCCATGAAAGCCTCTCATGTATATCTTCATCTAGATGCAGTGCTTCATGTAAAGTCCCATTTTTACAGTGTTCATAGACAAAAAGTCTTTGTCCGTGTTCACAACAGTAACCGACAAGTCCAACTATATTTTCATTTTGAAGTTTAATGACATTTGACACCAAGTCCATGAAATCTTCATCGCTCCATTTCCTCGAATCTGCATTCTCCAGTTTCTTTACAGCCAGTAGCTAAAAGAATATAAAGTAAATGAGCAAGTTGTTAATAAAGGCACCGGTTTCAACCTATTTATGTGAATGCGGGTCAACTTGGGTTGTATTTTATTGATAACGCGTCACATTGGTGAAATTGAAGACTTCAGCTATAAAAGAAATGAGTTGAATGATTTATAGGTGGCCGTCAGTATACAAAAGTGTTTATAACCTCCAGAGCATTGCTTTATTCTGAAAATCTAGAGCATTTTTTTAACAACAGTTTTTAACCATATTAATATATTTCGGGTGTTGGACAAGCATTTTGAAAGAATTTGTGCTATTAATAATCATGTCCAGAGTGTAGAGGGTAATGTTTGGACGTGCTTATGCTATTTTAGTGTTTGTAAAATTATTCTCATTGAAGAAATTACTTAGCTAAAATGACTACAATTTTCTTATTGTGAAAATATAAAGACAGTTTGTGAAATTAAAAAAAAAAATCTCTGCAATCAGATTAAACAAATGATTGAATAATTTGTTCATCCAAATATTGAAACTTATCAGATATTAAGTTTCAGAACCCAAAGAAAAGTGGTCAAAAAGTGTCGGCATGTCAATCCAACTCGGTTCTTATCCTCCATTAAAACTTACCCGCTTTGACCCATTACCCAACCAGCCAACCATACCATTAACATGCCAAAAAAACGACCCCAGTGAGAAAAATGACTTGAACTGTTGAACCTTGCTAAGTACACTGGTTTTTTTAACACAATGATACAAGGATTTAAAGATTTTACAAAAAGGTGAGTTTACACGCAGTAGATTCTATACCATTTTTCTTTCACACTAAACTTAAGAAAAGATTACCTTTCCATCCGGAAGCTGAGCCCTATACACCGCGCCAAGCATGCCTCTGCCAATAAGATTTTCTTGAGAAAAGCTGTTTGTATACTGTTGAAGGGATGAAATCGAGAAAGATCTTGGAAAGTCTGTATTTCTTGAAATATTATGGCCCGTTGTTGGAACTGAAACTGGTTTTACAACGGTTCGTTCTCCGCTAAGAAGTTGTGGAGGTAAAGGTGGTGGTGGATTCTTGGAGATTGTTTCCATTTTTTCCTCTCCTACTTTGGACCTTGGCAATGAGTTGTTTCTTTCATTATTATTGCATGGAGTTTCTGTGCAAGATCAAGGATCATACAGTAAGGTATGAAAAACAAAAAAAATAATAACAATAATAACTTTTAAGGTCAAATGTGCAAACTGTCAACTTCCAAATTTCAGATTTTGTAAAGAAATTCAGGTCAATGCAAATTTATTATAGAATTTAGTTATGTTAATTAACTATTGGTAACAAGTTGCTAAGTTTCTTTCTCTCTTTTGTATATTAACAAGCATGTAAATGATGGTATGATGATAAATGATGTGAGTTTGATTTGTATTCTTTCTTCCTCTATTTATAACACTAATTTTGTCGTTAAAATAGAAATTGACGTTGAAAGTATATGGTTTGACCCGAAAAGTCAAGTTTGACCACTATCATTTGGAATAAAGGAAGCAAGGCATATTAAAAGGAAAAGATTGAACTTACCATTGTCCTTATGATGAGGTTGATATGAGGAAGACACATTTAGCATAGAGTTCTTCGTATGATCACCAACTTTGATGGTTGACTTCTGTTTGCGCCATCTTGACAGAACAATGCAAAATCCAAGCACAAGTAAAACAAGAATCAAGATTACAATAACTGCAACCAACACGAGTTGTTTACTCGAGTGAGACTTTTCAAGTGCTTCAACTCCTATGCTTGTTTCAGGTGGTTGTGACTCGGCTGTTGATGATGGCGTAGGAGACAAGGCTGGTGGTGAGGCGATTATGGTTGTATTAAAGGAATTTCCTTTGCTTCTGCATTGCAAATATGAATGTGTAACTATTATATTCATGCAACAATTTCTAATTTAGAAAATAGGATAAAACACCCTTCACAAAAGGGTACATGAAAACATTTTTTTTTCCTGCAAATGGCAGCCATAAGAGACAGCATAACAGAGTCTCACTAAGATATACAAAAAGATTGCTTACAAAAAGTTTCTTTTTACCTGAAATTTGGAATGCTCAACAATTTCGGGGGTATTGGCCCGGAGAAAAGATTATTCTCGATATTCCTATGTAACAACAAAATATTTATTTCAAACGATCAAAAGCAATAATCAAAAGCAAAAACAGACGAAATTATAAGCATTTAGAGAAGTCTGATATGGAAAAAATATAAGGCGAGCATAGTACAAATCAATAAGGGGAAGATCCTGCAACACATCAAGTACACCGGTAAGATAATTGTCCTGTAAGTGCCTGCACAGACAAAAACAGAAAAAATAAAAAAACACACAAATATAACTTGGTCATCAAAATAAAAACAAGGAAGGCAAGATGGTATGTAGCCAATCTTGAAAATGTGAAAAATTTAACTGAGGATTCACCACGTATAAAATGTGCAAAAAATACCCAAAGTGCATGTTTTAAAGCATTTAAACTTTATGTCTTACAACGTGGAGATTGAAGACATGTTCGCCATCGATAGAGGTAAAGGACCACTTAGATTATTAGCAGACAAATCCCTGCAACAAGGTATCAAATTCAAAATATATCTACATATGATACAACTTATGAGCATGATATACCATTTACTACAGAGCAAATGAGCGCGTTGAGCAAGTTGGCCAACAAGTCAAAATGTGTAATTACTTTATACAGGTCATAGCAGGTAGATATGAAACTTTTTCTGTCCATAACTTTATATTCTTTTGTGCATAATTATGGTGACTAGTACGATTTCTGTATTATTTCAGTGAATCAATAAGAACATAATTTGGGTGACTTTCAACGTTTTTAAACCGTTTCCCTTTTAGTTGTTCTTTTTATGTCCTCCCTTTGACCTGAATCGACCAATATGGGTCGAAACTACCACCTCAAGGATTGGGAAGAGAAGTTTTGTGCAAAAGTTTTTTGCATTTTGTGATACATAATTATCTTAATCATATCATAAGATAAATGAAATGTTAAAATTAGCAAAAAGAAGGCGTACAAATTAGTCAAGGCCGTTAGCTGTTGAAAGGAATCTGGAATGGCACCACTCAAATGATTGTTGTTCAAAGACCTAAAACAAAAATTGTAACTTGTTAATGAAAAAATATTACAAAAAAGCTTGATGAAGATCATATTTGAAACACAAAACTTACAAGTCTGTCAGTTGAACTAACATAGACAAAGATTCTGGTATGATTCCTGTAAGTTGGTTCCCAAAGAGAAAGCTAACAGAAAATGAAAAAGAACCAAAAACAAAGATGTTATTTCATTAAAAGAGATGTTATTCCTAAAAATAAAAGAAACATAACATACAAGGTTTTCAATGTAACTGGCAAATCTGATGGGATACTGCCGACGATGTGGTTATTGCTCAAATCTCTGCACATTCGAAGATCGAACATCAAATGCTTTATACCAACATGAAGAATATTATATACTTAGTGAACCACATTGTCACTCACATTTGTATGATTGAAGCAAAAGCTCCCAAACTATCACCGAGTTCGCCTCCTAAACTAGCATTGTTAAGGACTCTGCATATATGTAAAGATGATTAAAGCAGTGATCATACCGATTATTTAAAAAAAAAATATGATGATTTGTTGCATACATTCCAGTAATGTTGGAGTTCACGCATTGGACGCCTTGCCAGCCGTCTAAACATGGATCTCCTCCTGCAAGTAACCATCCGAAAAGAGGAGGGAAGCCCAGGGCAGCATATAAACTGTTTATTGCAAAAACTGTGACAAAAAAATTGTATACAAAGATTAGTGGCAATAACAATAATAATTTAATAAACCAAAAGCTGATTTGCTGTTTGCATTTTCTTAAGAATAATGGTTTGTTTAAACAAAATTCAAGTGCTACTGTTTGTAAACTTAATAAACTCTATGTAGGGGTGGTAATCGTGTCAGGTTGGCAAGCTAAATCGATGAACCCAAACATGACTTGTATATCGTGTCAAAATCATCAACTCTAACCCTATACACTTAAAAGCTTTTAATCCGAACACAACCCATTAACCAGTTTACCTAACTAGTAGAACAATTTAAACAGGTTGACAGGTTAAACATGTCATTAAGGGGGTTGTATTAAATGGGTTAAACGGATCGTAAATGGCTTGGTGGGTTGATCTGCTTAACTAAAACGGGCTAAACATGTTAAACAAGACACGATATGTTTTAAAAACAGGATAGAAGCAACAATTGTGTCCTGTTTATGTCGCGTGAGGAATTCTCACCCCTAAAACCAAATTCAAAACCGAAAAAAGAAAAATGAAACAAACAAATGAGTGAAAAAAACACTTACCATCACGAGGATCAGTAAACCCCAAACAATCTGGTGTAATTGAAACTGACAACAAACCCACAACAGCAATGGCATAATTCTTGAATTTTGAACTCCCCATCATCAAATTACACCCAAAGTATTCAACTTTAATGGTCTCTCCCCTGTGTTCTTCTAGATGAAAACACACACTAAAAGAAACTCAAAAAATTACCAATCTTGCAATACAACAATCAAAAAGATTTGAACTTTGAGCAGTAAAGACGGTGATCAACGCAAATTAAAAGCTTTAAAAACAGAGTCTGCAAAAAAGATCAAAAATGAGGATGAAAAATGAAGTCGTATGATGAAATTGAAACTGAAAATGAGGAGATTTTATGTTATTTGATGAAATTGAGCAAAGAAAACTGATACCCGTGAAGGAATTCATGTATAACTTACTGTGTGAAGAGGATTTGTGCAGAACAGAGTGTTGATATCTTCAAATGAACTGCCTTTTAGTCTTTAGAACCCTAAATTCTGCAGAGAGAAGATGGTGGTGTTATGAAATGACAAAAAGCGAGCATTTTGCTTAATAACTTTATTGAAGAACGCATTAAATTGGAAGAAAATGTGTTTATTTGTACGGTTACTGTTCGACCGTTGGGTGGCTCGAGTGGCACTACCCGGGAGAGAGTGAGAGATTGATTGCTTTTTCTTTTCAATAAAAGCTATTTTAACTGTATAATATATTGGTCGATAATAATTAATACCGATAGTTTATGTTACGACAATTTAAATTATAACACTTGTAAAATTTATTTTTATTGTAATATACAATCTTATTACTATAAGAGCATTTTGTATGTCTGTAAAACAGAGTGTGACTGGCTTGGATGGCTTACGCTTATAAGGAACATCACATTTTTTTTTGTGAGGTTTTGTATTTTTAGTTTTTTTTTCTTTTAAAGCTTTAAAACAAAATTTTTTTTAATTACAGATTTGCTATTTCGATTAATTTATTTTTATCTTCAACATGATATTTTCTCGCGGGGTTTATAATAACGTAAAAGTCAAGGTCGAGCCTTACAAATTTTAACACCCTGTCGCAACGTTACCTCTATCCATAAATAAGTTTTATATACTTGCCCAAAATTGTCATATAATCTTCTTATTCTTTATAAAAGTAAAATTATACAAGATGAATTTTGTTTTATTTCAACTCTATTTTATGTGACTTTTTATTTGATTTTGTGATTTGAAATTTCTTTTATGAATAATGAAAGCAACCATATACTTGTCTAACATTTAAAAAGGTTTATCTAATAACTTTATGAAACTTTTTAAATATAATCTGGTAGGCTTTTTAAAATACAATTTGGTAGAAAATGTATAGTTAATTATGATAATTAAAGGTTGGTTACAACATATGATATAATTTTAGTTGGTGTCAAAAGCACACTTTTCTGCCAAATAAATCGTAGACGTAGGAATTAAGGTGGCATGTTAATAGTAGTCGGATGAATAATTTTGCTCCATGCGGATATCTTTTCTTGTTAGCATCCTATTATTTATACTACGTTATAGATTTGTGTATCACACGAAATTGTATTACATAAAATATTTTAAGTGTATATGTTTTTAAAAATATTATACAGAGTCATAAAAAATTATATAACTGAAGAAGTTTTATAATGTACAATAAGCATAAATGACTTGAATAACCCAAATAAGATGTGCCCTCTCTAAATAACACATCTCCAAATCTAAACATGTGTGATTTTAATGACCAGTATAATACGCATTCCATGCAACTTTAAGCTAAAATCTAAGAAAATTTGTATGATCGTAATTTCCAAAACAATAGTTCATATTAGCTTGTATATGTGATAAATAAATAACAAATATAATAAATCACATGACCTTACATTAATAATCATGTTGCTTACAAAGAAAACTATTGTGTTTAAAAGGAGAGTTGTTAAATTTTATAAGGTAAAAAAAACTGATTTCACAAACCTGGACCTTTTTTTTTTTTTTTTTTTTTTTTTTTTTGCACAACCAAACATCTCTAACTTAAAGCACTCAACAAAAATGCCAATAGACTGTCATTATTTAACAAATAATGTCTAAAATATAATAATATATTGAAAAGCTATTATGCATAAATGTATACTCCATAAAAACTAAGTCAAAGAACTATAAAAGGATTGAGCATCAAGCCATCAATTGTAACGCATTCATGTAATACAAAATTATATTCCTATTTTGTAAAAAAGGAAACTCAGGTAAGTTAGATAGCATTAAGAAATGAGACCCACAAAGCCATTGAAATTATTATTGCTCGAAATTTTTATTAAAATTACTTAGAGGTAGAATGCTCATTCCACTTGTTTCATCAAACAATATTTCACAACTATTGCCATGGTCTGAATTACGAGAAACGAATCTTATGGGCAAAGCCAATACCCTGTGAAGCAAAGAGTAGGTAACTTATAGTTTCACAAATTAAAGTTCTAAAAAAAGCTTGATGAATCACTTAAATGTTCTAGTTACCATCATCACCCGTGCCCCTTACGGTTTTCATCTAGCCAGTGGTTTCATTTGACGTCCTTTTGTTACTATTTGTAGCCGTTTGCCTAATGATGTATTGTTGACGATAGAATCGACATCCCATAGAAGTTGTAAAATATAAAATATACTTTCTTAAGCATTGTATTTCTTCAATTGAAAGTGAATACGTAATATGAATAACGTGCTAAAGCAATTTCTTAGAAATTATACGTTAAAACAATTTCAAAATAATACTAATAATGAAAATTGTATAATAGACGTAACAAACTTATAATGACATCAGAGCATATGCCTTATATGCTATGCTTTGAGCAAAGGTTTCTAATATCCTTAGCCCTTCAGTATTGGAGGGATTATAACCTGGAAATAAAAAATAAAATTTATTTCCATCAATTTAGATTAATGAGATTGCAAATTAAAACTTTACAATAAAAAAAATAAATTAATTAAAAGTAAACACCCGTTTCTTCTGGGCTTAAATAGAAAACCTATCTTTTTTTAAATGCATAAGAAAGGAAATTTGAAGGCATTAAAAACAGATATGAAAGAATGATCAAAACTTGATCAATTCAGAAGTAACAAAACTAAAAATTTATTAAAATATTGAGTTGGAACAAATCTTCTAAACTTCATATTGTAGTTTATTGACAATCCACTTTCACTACGTGCAACGGTTAACTTGCACTCTTTGATATTCAAAATTTGAATTTTAGAATACCCACATATCAAATTCAATTAAAACAGCACATTCCTATCTTTTAAAACAAAACCACAACTTTTGATTAAATGAGCTAAAACATGTGTTTAAAAACTTCATAAACTTCCTTTTATCACTTTTCTTTTCAATTTGCATCAAGTCATACTGTTGTGATTATCAAAATAAAATCATGATATTATGGTTTCTCATTAATTTCCTTTGAAATTTGCTTAAATCCTTTGATATAGTTCTGCTTAAACCCATTGATGTTTAGACATAAGTGTGTGTGATATCAAAACATTTTGAAACAATATAAATTGGATAGCTCTAACGTATAGATACAACACCTTCAAAAGGATTTTAGATTTGAACTTGTGTTGCTCAAAACCTTCGATCACTTTTCATGCCTCGAGACTTTTATGTTCAACTAAAAGATGCAATCATGATCAAATCATAGACAAAATATGAATCAATGATTGAATCGTTGCTTAAACTTGTAATCGTTTGAGGCTATATCTGCTCGTAGAAGACAAATCATAAAGCGTAAGAACTTAAAATTAAGAATCATTAAACAACAAACGTATTATATTTTAATGCTGGATATTTTAACCAGACATGCTATGAGGGGAGTTTGAATCCTGATGGCAGAGATGGTATTAGGCGCAAATGATTTTGAAAGTATTTAACTAGATAGCTAGCCACCAAATATTCTCGTTGAACCTCGCTATAGTCTTTTTAGATCGATGCCAATATTTAGTCCAACGATGTTAAAAATATGATACTTAATCATCCGGGTTGGGTGGTGACCGCTTCGGGAGAGACAACAACCGAAGGAGAGGTTGCAAAGGCATTGGCGGAGGATAGTTAATTAGGGCCAAGGGCCGCCGCCCCCTCTTTTTTTCATCAGTAGTGTTAAATTTTAGTTCGATAGTGTAAATTTTTGTTCTGGTAGTGTAAATTTTTATATAAATATCAAGTTCGCCCCCCTAAAAAAATTAATTTCGCATCCGTCCCTCTACGACGAACTGTGCAGAGGAACAAGAGAACTAGCCAAAGTTGGAAGACGAGTTAAAGGAGGAAGCAACAACGTCGGAGCAGGTTCATCGTCTTCAAATTCAGTTATGATCCTGTAAAACCATCACACAAATATACACAAGAAGAATTGATTACTGTGAGTTCTAAATATCAAGGCAATGATTTCTTACCGTGAGTCCATGATCAAATTGAGTGGATAGTATGGAGACAATCTTTGATGAGCTTTTTTTATATATACACACAAATATACATACACATATCTATAAAGGATTAACTGAGCGAATTCTTCCCCTTGCCTAGTGTCGAAGGCTTCTTTCTATCATTTGGAACAAATCTTGATGGTGGCAAGTGGTGATGAAACATAAAGTTGAAATTTATTTCCATTATTTACCATATGATGATTTGATGAAGATATGTAGAAGACGATTTGATGAATACATGCAGAAAACGATTTAAGTAAACAGTTACCATTTCGTCCATGTTAAGTTAAATGGAGATTATCCGATGCTTAAATTAAGTAATGTTTGGTTTCTTAAACGAAACATATATGCAACAGAAAAAGAAGTTAAGCATAGGCTTTGAATCTCTTAGTATAACAAGATAATAAATAGTACCAGACAAACCCCAAATTTTATCACTTTGTTTTAATTGAAATTTTGTAATAATTATATATATATTAATTTATTCGAGTATTACATTTCTTTTATTTATTTACATTTGTACTGTTCGTAATGTAAAAATTAAAAAATGAATTATTTTTTATTTATTAATTTGTCTTAGAAATGTAAAAGGAGGTAAAAAAGAAAAAAACTATATATTATGTATGGCATTATACGTCACGTATAGCATCATACGCCACGTATACATGTTAAGATGACAAAAATGTTGATTGTTTTGGATAAAAATAACTTATTATGACGTATAGGACCATACGTCACATATTGTTATAAATTTGACGGGATATTGATTTAAAATTAGAGGTCTAGTTTTTTAATAGTGTAATTAGGCTCAGAGTTGATCATCCGCGGTGGCTGCAACCGATAAATGGTGCCAAGCCAAACAACAAATATTTTTTTTTCTATCATCACAGCCATGATAGTTGCACACATGAGCAATAAGAAACACAATCCTCTCAGATAAATAGTTGCACATCATCATTGAATTGGTACAAACATTCAAGCACAGTAGCAACCATAAAAACCTTCATACTATGCAAATATAGGTAGGGTTTGCCTCTCAAATGAGTCTGGACTCACCATTATCAGATCAAACAAAAACATTATAAACAAAAATTAGAAACTGGTCGAGCAAGAAACAGAACATAAAAGCCTCGCCGCCGTGGCTGGCCACCGAAAACGGCTGCTGTCGTGTTGGGCGTCTGTTTGGCCAATAGGTTCGACAGGAACCCCAAAGAAAGAGAAAAGAGAAACCCAAAAATACAAAGGATGCAATCCTTGACCAACGGCGGCCATACATGTAGCCACCAGATTCAGCACCGACACCAGACTCAACTCACAGACGACGGTCTGCCGACAGAGCGGCGCCAGCGGATGCATCCCTGTCCCAAAACCTCAAACGAAAGTCTCAGATGAGATATACCCATCATCATCGACCTGTAGCAACCACTTAGGGTTTTGACCAGGAACATCAAAAGTAAAAATCAACGTCTCAGATGACTATTCGTCCATCATCTCTAACCCAAAACCTCAAACGAAAGTCTCAGATGAGGTATACCCATCATCATCGACCTGTAGCAAGCACCTAGGGTTTTGACCAGGATCATCAAAAACAAAAATCAACGCCTCAAATGACTGTTCGCCCATCATTCCTGACCCAAAACCTCAAACGAAAGTCTCAGATGAGGTATACCCATTATCATCGACATGTAGCAACCACTTAGGGTTTTGACCAGGAACATCAGAAACAAAAATCAACGTTTCAGATGAGTGTTCGCCCATCATCCTTGACCCATCGAATCCCCATACGACCTTGGTGGGCAAGAAAAAGCTTCCAACCGGCGGCGCTCAACCTTCGGTCGGCTTACGGGTGGTCCCCGAAACCACCCATCATGCATCGACACAAAGGAGGGCCATCATCGAGAAAAGGCGGGCGGCGGTCATCGGCGGGAGGCAGCGGCGGCGGATCGCGTTTCTCCGCCGCCCTCTCTCTAAACAAAAGTGTACATACGCCACCTGAGGCGGCATGCAGATACCAACGGCGACCGTCATCACCTTTGCCGACACAACAGCCGAAAGCCCACCGACTAACGACACCACCATCTGCAACCCACACAAACACCCCCTCTCTTTAAGAGCACACCTATTTAAAAGGGGTTAGGGGGTAAAATACAAACTTTACAAATTTAAGTGGTCAAACCATTAAGCCAAAAAAATAACTGTTGATGAAGTTGTTATTTTCATATATAGGTGAATTATAAAAGATAAATTAGGAAATCAATAAATTGCAATATATATACTCTATATCATATCGTCCAAGGGGTAAAATCGTAAACTCACGGGCATAAGCACCGACTAGGTTTTTTTTTCTTCTTATCACTCTCACCACCACTTCTCGCAGCCTCCATACCAATCCTCAAAAAACCACGATGGTCGGCTTCGAAATCGGCGACGTACCTTTCAACGCCGACGGCTGGGGTCCGCCGGAGACCACCGACTCCACCACCGCCTCCATCCTCCCCAACCACCCCCTCAACGTCCCCTTCGCCCCCTTCTCCCGCTCCGACAAGCTCGGCCGGATCGCCGACTGGACCCGGTCCAACTACAACCCCGCCCGAACCACCAACCGCACCACCGCCAACCCCTCCGACTCCGCCTTCGACTTCACCACCGACGACTCCTTCGCCGGCGGCTTCAACGCCGACGACGATGCGAGCTTCCGTTTAGTCGACGGAAAACCGCCGCCGCGCCCTAAGTTCGGTCCTAAATGGAGGTTCCAGAACAACCGGAATCAGCTCCCGCAGCGCCGTGACGAGGAGGTGGAGGCGAAGAAGCGTGAGGCGGAGAAGCAACGCGCTCGCCGTGATCGGTTGTACCATGCGAATCGCTCCGGCGGGAATAACCCTAGGCGTGAGGCGGCGGTGTTCAAATCTTCGGTGGATATTCAACCGGAGTGGAATATGCTCGATCAGATCCCGTTCTCCACGTTCACGAAACTGTCGTACAACGTCCCTGAGCCAGAAGATCTACTGATCTGTGGTTCGATCGAACCGTATGACAAAAGCTACGATCGAATCACACCGAAGAACGAACGCCGATTGGAGCGGTTTAAGAACAGGAATTTCTTCAAGGTTACGACAACTGATGATCCGGTGATCCGTCGCCTCGCGAATGAGGATAAGGCGACGGTTTTCGCGACGGATTCGATACTCTCGACGCTTATGTGTGCGCCTAGGTCGGTTTACTCTTGGGATATCGTAATTCAACGTGTTGGTAATAAGCTGTTCTTTGATAAACGAGATGGATCACAGTTGGATTTGCTTTCGGTTAACGAGACCTCACAGGAGCCTCTGCCTGAGGCGAAAGACGATATCAATTCGGCTCATTCGTTGTCCGTTGAGGCTGCGTATATTAACCAGAACTTCTCGCAGCAGGTGTTGGTTAGAGATGGGAATAAGTTGAGTTTCGAGGAGCCGAATCCCTTCGCGAGTGAAGGTGAGGAAGTGGCGTCGGTTGGGTATAGGTACAGGCGGTGGAAGCTTGATAACGATACGAATTTGGTGGTTAGGTGTGAGGTTCAGAGTTATATAGATGTTAATAACCAGAAGTCTTTCTTGACATTGAATGCTTTGAATGAGTTTGATCCGAAGTATTCGGGTGTTGATTGGAGGAGGAAGTTGGATACTCAAAGGGGCGCGGTTTTGGCTACTGAATTGAAGAACAATGCTAATAAGATCGCAAAATGGACCGCACAGGCGATATTGGCTAGTGCTGATATGATGAAGTTGGGCTATGTGACTAGGGTTCATCCTCGTGATCATTTTAATCATGTTATATTGGCGGTTGTTGGGTATAAGCCGAGGGAGTTTGCAGGGCAGATTAATCTGAATACCGCGAATATGTGGGGGATTGTGAAGTCTATTGTGGATTTGTGCATGAAGTTGAATGAAGGGAAGTATGTGTTGGTTAAGGATCCGCAGAAGCCGCAAGTGAGGATCTATGAGGTGCCTGCTGATGCTTTTGAGAATGATTATGTGGAGGAGCCGTTGCCTGAGGATGAACAGGTTCAGCCTCCTGTGGAGAATGGTGAGACCGATGTTGCGGATGGCAAAGAAGTTAAAGACGAAGCGTAGAAGGTATTCGTCTTCTATGTTATGGTCGTTTTCTTTTATGTGCTTTAGTTGTTTTGTTGCTTGTTACTATATTTAAGGTGTGGTTAGATGCAATGTGTCTGTCACAGGCCAAGCAATAATTTTATCATATGTTTGGATTTGCGTATTAATGTTTATTTTCATTTTAAGATGCTATAATCAGTTTTAATAGTCTAGATAAGCAGGGTAACATGTTGATTACTATTTGAGTTTTTATACTCAAACTACCTAAGTATTTGATTAATGATACTTCAAATTCAGCAAATCAAAATGCTATATTCAATGGCGTATATAGAGCTGGTTATCTTATTTTGATGTTAAGTATTACATAATCACTCTTAAAACACACATTTAAGCAGCAGCTTAGTTTATATGCATAATAAACTTTTATATTTGATGACTTGTTAAAACCTCAAAAGTATTAACCAATGAAGTTTCACAAATTATTGCAGTCACCATTTGATGTGATAAAAGCCCTCTTTAGTTGTTGCCATGACATTTAAGGGCTTCATTACAGTTGCCATTAGATAAAAAAAATTCCAGAGTTACGTAGGTTGTGTTTGTATCAACACGCGAGTACCATTGATGTGTTCTAGTTCATGCGTGTTACATGATATTTGGGTTAGTGTTGGCTTTAAACTGCCAACTTGCAGACACGACCCGTTTAGCAGCACTAATTTGCTAGCAGTAGTTTGAATCATTAGGCTATACGCATCTAGATGTGTTGGCTGTGCTATTTGCTTATATGACCTTCATTACTTCTTACATACTTACTAGCCTCAACATGTTGGATTGACTTTCTAGGTGTCTAATGAGGCGACAAATGGTAACTCTTTTCTTTAAACGGCAAATCAACCCTACTCCTAAATCACTTCAAATGATTTTATCATGCTTGGGTTTGAACTCGGGACCTCCATTCTAAGAGGCAAGGCCTCTACCAATGTGGGCTAGTCCCACATTGACGACAAATGGGTAACTATTTGTGTGGTTTTTGATTTGTGTAAAATTTTTTGAAATAATCTAGCGTGTTAGTACTATTACAAAAAATATATTATCATAATAGTAAGTATTGAATAGTACAATTAAGAAATATTACACTAATACTATGGCTCGGGGCGTTTTTAACATGGTCCACATTACCATGTAGTTGATTCGTTAGAGATGAAACTAGAATCAAGCCATTGTGATGTGTGCTGGGGCTTAAATTAGGGCTGTATATGGTTGCTAATGCCGTTAAATTGAAGTGATAGTAATGCTTAGTCCTTACATCAACAAAAAGCTTAATTGAATTGATAGTCTACTACACATAAATGTCATGGGGTTGATACCACGATTGAGGTGTGTATTGGCCATTAGATAAACATAACCATGGACGGGGGTTGTGTAACAAAACCGAAGCACCATGCTTTGAACGTCTGACTATGTAAATAAATCTCAAGAATAGTGAAAAGCTTGTAAAAGGGTAAAATAATTGTTGCTAAAAGTTTTATAAAAATTTAATGTCCTAGACAACTAAAGTTTTTATAAAGCAATTTGCTTTTTGTAAATAGATGGATTATTAAAACTCGAGTTGAATGAATTTTAGAAGAAATCTAGAAGTTCTTTGAATTGCCAACGAAGTTAAAAAAATGGTTTAATCAAATGAAGTGACCAAACTATACGGGTGGATCACAAGTGTGAAGTGTCTATGAGACTATGACCATCTTTAATACCTGTGCTGACCGAGTTGGAGGTCAAGGTGGAATCGGTGGTTACGGGTCACCCTTACGAGACATGGCATGCCGTTCCTCACCATGTACACGACTTGATATTTCGACAAAAGAACCTAGGCGCGGAGCATTTTCAGGGGCTAGCCTCCTTCATTCTTACTTGATATTTAATAATAATGAAAATTAAGCCTGCGTGATGAGCTTAGCTTGTGTACTTCATTAAAGCTAAAGCTTGTTGCAAACGATGAAATTAATATTACATATCTAAAAGAAACGCATGAATTTGCGGTGATTCTGTTCTAAAATCATGCATGTATTAGTCGAAGTAATCTACGATACAAAAGAAACACATTTTGAATATAACCTTGTTTTTAATACAGTTTATGTATGGATGTCAAGAAAAAAAAAACTAAACATAGGCGCAAATAACTTTTTTTTTTTTTTTTTAATTTAATGAATGAAGTTGTTGAATAAAAGAAATTAACGAATGAAGACGCATATTATGTATACAAAATAGGGATAAATTTAACACCGTATAAATTTGAGGGACAAAATTGAAATCAACGTGGAAAAAAAACAAACAAGTTTTTTTAAACTAAAAAGCCAAAATATAGACTAACAGTTTCAGAAAGTTTTATCGAAACATGTCTCACCATACAAGAACTATATCTTATCGATGAATTTAAAGAAAATGATATGTCGAGTTATGTATAGAACCAACCTGGGACCAATCAGTATGAGAACATGGCTCATATCATGCCTCTATAAATCTAATCAAGCTTGTTTTCTACGATTAGGTAATTTAAACAAATATATTTCGTATTCATCTCTCTAAAGTCCAAATGGGTCCTTCTTAAGCTGTGGGTTCTTTTCATAGTGCAGATGGGTTTTATTTTTAAGATACTCATTTTCTAAGGTGTTCAATTTCAAATTCATTTTTAGGTATTCATTTATCTTATGAAGCTTCAGCGAGTTTCATACATATTCAAGTGATAAATTTACGAAAGGCGTCAAACCCATGAAATCTTTCTATTGGACATTCGCAATATAAAGTTTAAACATAGTTTTTAAACTGAAAATTTTATAAGATTATAACAGATTACATTACTTGAATGTTAAATTCACATAAACTTTATATTGTGGTCTTAAAAATAAACCAAACGATAAATCTCTTGAGAATCGGATGTCTGTCTTGAAGGTAGGGGTAGACTTTGCTTTCATGCCAAGAGGTTATTCTTACTTAGGCATAAACCTGCAATCAATTTGATATACATATTTAAAATAAACAACACTAAGTTTTAGTTTTAAGTTTTTAAACAACTATCAAGTCTTAAAAATATTTCTTTAATTAAACAATTATTACATAATCTTAAGATGGACAAGTAGTCGTATAACACATAAAGATTCTTAACATTTAATTTTGTCACACACCAGCATGAAACTCCATCCATGGTCAACAACAACAAATGAGCGATGAAGTGTATAATATATTGGTCCACCGAAACAAATGTTATGTTTATTAGGCTACAACAACAAATGTTGAAGTGTCTGTTAGTCCACAACAACAAACTTAAAAGTATTTATTATATTGGTCCATAACAACAAACTTTGAAGTGTCTATTATATTGGTTCACAACAATAGACGTTGTGTCTATTATGTTCATAGATTATAACAATGAGTGACCTCACATTGGTCTTATTATTATTCTCGTTTCATCATGCGTTTCATGCCGACATTGAGTAAAAATTACTATAACAGAAAAACATACAAGGTTTTCATCATAGTAATAGTCAACTCTAAGTCAAGGTCAACCTTTTGTCATTTAACCAAGAAGACAACATTGAATACAACCCACAAAACAACATCATCCCTAAGTGTTGAAATGGTGGAGCATAATATTCTTACATGTTACGATCAACCATTTGATACATTTTTATTTATTACTTTAATTATATATAATTAAATTTAATTTAATTATTAAATATGAAATATAAATATAAATTTAAATAATAAATTAATTTGATAAAAGTGAAAAAATCATCAGCAAAATTTGAAATGATACCCTCCAAAATGAAAAATACAAAAGAAAATTTGATAAAAATGTGTGACACTAATACGAAATATAAGGGTGTACATGTTACGGTTCGATGCAGTTAAGACTATTTTTTAAACCGAAACCGTAACCGATACTTCGGTTAACCATATTATTTTGATGTAGATTTCTATTTTTTTGTACAAGTCATAGGAACTCAAAATTTCACTTTCATATTACGGTTCCCGAACCCAAGCAATAGATCGCAGGTTTTATTATCGTGAAGCAATGGCGGCAGCCGTCGTAGGAAGATCCGTCCTCCGTTCCGCCACCACCACCACCACCACCACCACCACCACCGCCGCCTCCGTCAGAGCATCGGCTTCTAGATTCTCCGGCGGTGCTAAACCTACCAGTGCGGCTCGTTCCCCCTTCTTCATCCGCCCTCAAAAGCCCCTATCTCATCGCATTTTCAGGTTTCACTTCCATTTTCTATTTCGCTTTATTTTGCTTGAAAATTCATATACTCCCAACATTGAAGTTTGAATCAGTATCTGTGATTTTGAATTTTGACATTTGATTGATGATATTAGATATATTAGTCTGAGGTTTGGTGATGATTTGGTTGAATATACTCTTCTTTAAATTTAGTCTCTTGTAAATGGTGTCAAAACATTGAAGCCAATTCTAAGTTTTGATTGAAATATGTATTGAGCCAAGGCACAGGGAGGCGCATGGTAAAAAGATATAATTTTTAGGGGTTTTAGACATGTTTTAGGCTTCTTTTCGATAGTTTAGGATATTTCCAATTGATTTGAAGCTTGTTTAGGGCTAGTGTAACTGTATCAAACCTTTTTGGATAAGTTTGCTGGAATTTGGTCGGAACTTGGCCCGAAAGTGTGTCTAAGTGCCTGGAAATGAGGCTTTTGAAGCGAGGCGACAAAGCCGCCTCTGAGGCCTAGGCGCATGTTTTGTATGCTTTTGACAACTGATGCTTTGTTAAACCTGGCTATGCTTAATTTATAAAGCTGATTATTATGGTAACACCCGTTGATCAATTTGATCATACTTAATTACTTGCAAAAGCTTAATTCAGCAATTGGTTACTAATCAAAATGGTGTGGCCGTGTGGGTACTTGACACCTATAGGATTGATTAGCCGGCCATAAGTTGGTTAATCAGGTCACTAGAAAGCTCGTGTACTAATTTTGGTATGAGTGATTTTATTGGTGTTAGCCCAAATAAAGAAAGCTAATTTCTGTTGCAAGAGCTCAACTGCACAAGTACACCTTATTTCCAAAACTTTTATAATTTATTTTGGATGATAATTATGTACAATCAGGTTATGGGCTTTAAAGTTTCCCGAGCAATGCATTATGCTAACATTAACTCATTAAGGTGTATGCATGTGATGAGTGAAGAAATGTCCAATGGGCATCAAACTTACAGAGCTCGTGATAGGGACATAGAATTGGTGGCATATAATTTTTTCATAATTTAATGTTTCGTTATGTTTAAGTTAGGATAGTTTCTATGCAATTGTTTCCTAGTAGTATTAGAAGTATTATTATTATTATTATTGTTCTTTCTAGTTAATTTTTATCATTGCATTGTTTGAACTCTTCATTCTTTATATTTAAGATGTTTCATATAAGTTTTAGGAGCCTTCAACTATAGAAGAGGTTTTGAGATGCTATCATGTGATGTGCTTTTGAGATCTAAAAAGGTTTACCATTTCTTGTCCAATTTCAAAGTTGTTTGTTGGTTTGTCCATCTTGTGTTGGCTTTTATGTTTGTGTAGCTGGTGCTCTGAGAGCTTCATCAGCAATTGTGCTGCTCGGTTTCTGTTGGTTTTTCTTCATAGTTTTGCAGATCTTGTTTTATATATACAATTTGTGCCCCTAGTTTATAACAACATCTAATTACTTTTTCTATTGTGATGTTTTTTTAAAAAGGTCACCGGTAGAGATGAGTTGTGTTGCTGTGGAATCATTATTTCGGTTCCACACAGCTACCGCTTCTGCATTGCTGACTTCAATGCTTTCGACTGCTCCATATAGCTCTGGTTGGCTCATTGATGGTATATTTTCTAACTTCTGGTTTTATGTAAAGTGACTTTGGATTGTTCTTAGTTACGTGGTAATCATGAAATTGAACTCTGTACTAAATTTATACTGTACCAATATTATTGCTTACACTTTACCAATATTATTGCTGCCATTGGAAGTTTTTAACTTGTTTCCATGTTGTGTGTACCCAGACCCTACTATTTGAATGGGACTCAGTGCGTATGTTTGTTTCCATGTTGTGTATAAACTTGTGTTCAGCATTTACGATTTTTAGTAGATCACCCTAATTTTGTTGGACTGTTACTCTAGCTTAATATTTTGATCACATCACACAGTTTGGTAGAATTTTTTTCATGCACACTAGATCAAAGGGCATCCAAGCAAACGAGTCACCTTGATGTATCATGTATGCATCTCACCTTTTTGTATATATCTTGATATAACAATTGGAAATAGTCCAAAATTAGTTTTTGAAAGCATACACGAAACATGCCTATATTTATGTTGGACTTTAGAGTTTAGACCCTTCATTTTATATGTGATGTGACTCTATATGATAAGTGTCTCCAGCCGCTGTTCCTTGTTCTTTGTTGCTAACAACCCATTCTTCTTCCAAAAGAAAAACTACTGCTAATGAAACATCATGGATAAGGTGTGGAAATGTAAAAAAAAGGAAAAACACATTTCTTGGTGGTTATTGTTTACAAAAACCACTCATTCTTCTGTGTTCTTTTTTCTTGCAATTATGATGGTTTCTTTGCAACAAAAAACAATATGATGGACTGATGGTTTGATAAGTAAAAAATATTGAGCATCATATGTTGTTTTGCCTCTTTGTTCTTGAAAGTAGAGTGCTATCTTACATCATGAATTTTTTTCATTTTGTACTTTTGTTGCTATTTTGTCCAGATATTTGTGTTATTACTACTTGCTTTATCGAGACATGTCATAAAACTGGCTATTCACTTTGCAGATTCTTAGCTCGGAGAATAAATAATAAAACCTGCTGTCGGTCGCATGCTCCAAGCATTTGTTTTGGGAACCATCAGTTTTATGCAGCCTTAGTCACAGGTTCTCTTTTTGCATATGTAAACATAACAATGCAGAATGCTAAAAAGTATTTAGTGTGTTCTAAATTCATCTAAGATAAGCGTATTCAACCTTCTTGTGTTTGAACCCTCTGACATAGGAGTTGTTAAACCTGAACCAACAAAATCCCATATACAAATCCCAACAGGATGCATGATTTTATATTCTATTCCATAAGAATACTCTGGTTTTATTGTTAAAATGGAAATATACGAACTTTCTTTTGCTTAGGAAAAGTCGTATATTTCACGAGCAAGTAATTCTAGGAATGAAGTCGTTATATAATTTGAAAAAACAAAGCGGAAGTCCAGGGCAACCGTTGGTTGTTATGGAGTTTTACGGGTATATCGGTGTGCTTCATGCTTGAAGTAGCACTTGATCACATATGTTTTGTTATTAGTTATTATCTACCTTGATGGATAAAACAGTGTTCTAAAATATTAAAGATTTTGAATTTAAAACCAAATTTATTACATTATCAATGGACATCAATTTTCTTATTCTTTTAGCAAAGTAGCAAACTTTCCATTTTATTTGCTTTTATACAATGTTTGTTTATTTGTTCATTAAGTGTTATGCTTAGACGTTCTTTTTTTAATCATGCGCGTTAGGTGTTCTTTTCTTCGTCATGAGCATTATGAGGTTTTAGGGGCAACATGTTGGGAAGTAATGTGAGGAATAAAGATGGTTAGAAGATTTAAATTGAATAGCATAGTAGTAACTAATAACTTACTCAAGTATGTTGTAATAATTGTAGGATTTTTATATGAATTTATTTTTGGTTTCCATAAATTGATTTGTTAGCGCTATCAAGTTGTGGTGTTACGATATCTGTCTATATACAATACTAGTACAATTTGTAAAAATAGCAATTTTACACATCTATACTAATAAATGATTACATGTGATGCCACATGTCATCATAAGGTTTCATCTCACAAAAATTTTTCCGTCTAAATCTCATTTAACAATTTTTCCATAAATCATGTTATTTTATTTATATTTAAGATTTAAGATTTAAGATTTTAATTTTTTAACTAATTCAATCACCACCAACATTCTAGGGATTTTAAATTACTTATATCAATCATTTCAAATTTTATTTAACCCCTTAAATTTTATATTAATCAATCTCACAAATTCTAATTTTTGCATTGTTATCTACTCTTCTTCAATTTTGTTCAAACATTAAGTAAGGTATTTTTATTTTTTATAATTGTACCTACTATACATTCAATGAGTAGTTTTTGTTTCTTTAATCTTTTTTTGTTGTCCGTTATTATTTTGTTTTCATAAGGTATTAATTTCATTGTTTACTTTATGTTTTATGTTTTAATATTTATCTTAGTCGTTTATTAAATATCTATTATAAGGTTTTAATTATAACAATGAAAAAAAAAATCAACATTGGTTTATTGTTGCTAGCATAAGATTGATTTCAAATTAAGTCTATATTATATGCAATAATCAAATATTTTTTGGCTTATAAATTTATATTTTATGTTAAAACTTTTCTATTTTTTAAATTTTATTTTCTAGGCATGAACAACCTTTTAGTTGTTTGATTGTTTCCCAAAAAATACGTTTCCACATCTTCTTTAACAAGCCATTACGTTGAATATACTTAAATTTTCAAACTCTAAATAAAAACTAAATGTTTAAAAAAGGAGCTCAACCAAATGAATCGCACATTCATGTATTTAATTTTGATATGTGCAACATTGATCACCATTTTAACTATTTAACAGTGTTTTTTTCTCGTCGTAATAGAGATTAAATACAATCTATTTCATCGTATTATCATTTAATTTAAAAACAAATAATGTTTAAATATTTGTTTACATTTTAAATTATATATATTTT
This sequence comes from Flaveria robusta, assembly GCA_025506415.1. Taxonomy (NCBI): domain Eukaryota; kingdom Viridiplantae; phylum Streptophyta; class Magnoliopsida; order Asterales; family Asteraceae; genus Flaveria; species Flaveria robusta. Next base: position 24,464,228 of record CM046471.1, on the reverse strand, counting down.
CTATTTTTCAACCCGTGTAATACACGGGTCTATAACCTAGTAACACCATAAAATATTACATAAACCTTATGTATATCGGATATACAATCCGCCTTTGTTTTTGTGTGTGTTCGTGTGTGAATATCGATTTATAGGAGTTCTCAATTAGTATGTCAACCTCGCGTCAAACATCAACACTTTAAAAGGTAACTGGATCCCAAAGCTTTGTAAGTATTTTTGATCCATGATCACAGTAATGACTTTCGTGGTTTATAAACTAAAACAGTGAGTTTTTATTGTAAACTTATGCTATGAATTTGAAGTTTTGAACATAGGAACCTTTACATATGCGTAGCAATGTGTCACAAGCTTCAAAAACGTCTATTTTCACATATAGAAGTTGCTGATTAATATTAATACAATACAATATGAATTTCAATTAGAAATATTATTTAGACACTCAGACTGAGTCACACGTGATGAAGGCGTGGGATATACAACTTCAGTAGGCTCAGGCATACTCATTATGTTTTTTTCAATTTCTTTTTTCTTGCATAATATTATGAGGCAAGCACATGATAAAAGCCCCACGTCTGCAAAAGCCCATTCCCACAGGCTAGTGAATCAAATCTTTCTTATGAGGCAACTAGTGGCAAATCACCAAACGAATTGGAATTTGTTATATATTTATAAAAAAAATTGATTTTGTAAATTTATCAAAAAAAAAAAAAAAAAAAAAAGAAGTCAGAATGTCGTGGTGGTTGTGACGGTGGTGGTGACGAAAATGGTGGTGGGAGTGCTGATGACTATCGTTGGGGTAATGATGGGGTGGTAGGAGTCGGCGTGCAAGGATGAAACGATGGTGGTGGTGGTCATGTGATGTAAATGCAGTGGTGAAGACAATGGTGGTGATGGGTTGGTGGATTTAATTCTTTTAGTTAACTTATTTACTATATTAAATTAATAATGACTTTATAATTTTATCCTTTTTATCGTCCAATCAAACATGTCATCACTTGAATTTAAACATGTCATTACTTGAAGTTTTTATCGAATTTTATGGAATTCTATAAAATCTGTAACGTGGATTCTAATTTAATTGAATTTTAAAGATCTTAACCAAATGTACCTCCCGCCATCCCATAACTTTTAAAAGTTTAAAAGTTTAAAATAAATAAGAACTATTTAATTAGATAAAAAGTAACTAGATTTTATTAGAATAAATACAAAAAAAAATTCATTCAATAAAGTCTAGCTATCAATGGTTGGGTATGTTGGTTTTCTAAATATGTTTTACGAGGTCCGGTCGAAGGAGGTAGCATGTTTCTTTGGCTTTGCAATCCCTCAAGTGTATTCATGTTTACTTTTAAGCCTTCTTCTACGCTTCAAAACTCGTTTTCTTTAATAGAAAATATTGTTTGACCTTCGCTTTTTATAATCATGTGATATATTATACTACAATCAAACGTATCCTAAAAATTCTAAAATTAATTGAGTCAGGTATTGAATTATAGCTTATACACGACACAAACTCCAATTTGTTGATAAATCCACATGAGAATGTGGTTTGGAAAATAAGAGTGGATCACATAAAGTTTGGTTAGAAATACATTTAAATTAATTATAATATTTAAATATTTATCTTGGTTTATTTCAAATTAATAAACTTTTATTTATTAAAAATATAGTAGTTGCAACAATGACATCCCTTCTCCGCTCCGACACTCCACTCGTAAAATCACCAACACCACACTTTTTTAGAAATAAATAAAACAGTGTTACTGCAAGAAACCGACCAATCACATCAGCTCTCTCGCTCCGCCATCCAACCACTCCTTTTCTCTTAAAATAGTCCCTCTTAAAATAGTAACCTTGTATGCAACTTATTTCCTCATTAATAACTTTTAATCAACAAAATAATGATCAAAGGATAATCTAATTCTAAACTTTCCAAAAGAGTAATCAAATCTTGATTCTTGACAAACAACAAATTCCAACCATCATCACACATCACAATTCACAACCTCTCTCTTTCACCTTCTTCCCCAAAAACAATCTTTACCCTCTTGTAAACCAAATTCATTCGAATTGATTATTATTTATCCTCAATTCCAACACAAAATCTCTTTCAAACTCGATGGAATAATTCGCTGTGTTCCATTATAAAACTAATTACAAACTTCAACGTCCCTCTTCTCTCTCCTCCCTCATGGATTCCGACTTTTGGACCGCTCGTCTCGCCGCCGCGAAGCGGCAATTCACGATGCAACACCATCATCATCACACATCTCATATGGGTTCGGTTTGTTTTTGCTTATTAATCGTTCAATTTGTTGATGATTGAAGATGGGGATTCGATGATTTATCGTTTACCCCCCTTTTAATCGATCAGGGGTTGTTTAGTTTGTGAAATTGATGTTTAAATTTATGATTTTGTTGAAGGGTGTTGGCGATTTCTTGATCTATGGTGTTGTTTTGTTGTCGTTTTGGTCTGATTTTTTGTTGGTTTCTCAGATCGGTTCAACGTTGATGATGTCGAGGTTGAAGAAGAGATCCGACCCGATTTTCCTTGCCCGTATTGCTATGAGGATTTTGATATCGGGTCTTTATGTTCTCATCTTGAAGATGAACATTCTTGTGAATCTAAAGCTGCAGTAAGCTTCTTTCTTACTATCTGTATATATATATATATATATATATGTGCACCTATAGATGTATATGTGCATATATATTGGTTAGTCAAAATTGCTGTAAAAAGCTTTGACTTTTCTATCTATAGCTTTGAAATGAATCAATGATTGATTTATAAGATGGTGGTGAAGGAAAATATTTGAAGTTTGATTTTGGTTACGATTCAAGTTTCTATTTTTGGGTACAAGGGGAAAGATTGGGGATAGGTTACTATTATTGGAAATTTTGGTGTTTATAATGTTTAGAATTCCATACAAATTTGTAATTTGATTCTTATTTGGTCGGGTAAATACTTTTTAAAGAATTTTTTTGTGTTTGATAATGGAACCAGACGAAATCCATTGTAATATGTTCGAACAACTAACTAAAAGGTGGTTCGTTTTGTTCCTAATTGTTTAACACTCATTTGGTCGTAAATTGAAATGATTAATCATAAGCTTTGACTTCATTTGGTGTGAGTTCTATTAAATTACTTTTTTTTTTCTTAGGATTTCGTTCTTATCTCCTACTTGAATCCAATGTCTTCATTTTGTGTTGCGCGTATAGGAGGATTAGGTTAGCATTTTATGCAATCTTGTGGAATATAGAAGATGTAATCTTTGCAAGAGTAGGGGAGGGAAAGTCTTTGTATAGCTGAATTTTTCTTTTTGCAAAACAGAACACAAAAACTCATGATTTTTCCTACCATTTTTAGCCAAATTATTATTTTGTTGATGTTTTGATATCATACCTTATTTCTACTCCCTTATATAGCATTTAGAAGTTTTTTAAGACCTCTTAAAAATCAAGCTTAAGACCATAATAAATGTTAATCATTGCTATAATTGGCATTTGAGTTTCAATAGATAAAATCACTTATTTAAATTTATTTAAATTGTAACAAAATGAAACCTTTTCCAACCATGTAAGTTTATTTTGGAACTATTTAAATCATTATAAAATCTTGTGCTAATGATTCTAAATAAACACCAAATTTGAAATAAATATAAACATCCAATATTGGTGTATAAAATTCTTTATTTTGTGCTGTATCCTGTTGGTTTGATAAAAATAGATTTGGTCATGTATCATCTGACTGTTAGTTCATTGTGGTATCATACTCCCGTTTTCTGTGTCCTGCAAAAATTAAAATTTTCCCGTTTTTGTTAGTGTGCAGCTAAACTCACCTATTTGCCCTTTGTCGTCATTGTAAATGTTGATTTAGTTGTCGATAGGGTTGCTCAAAATTTCACTTTTTGATGGGTAATTTATATATCTAATTAGAAGTTAAAATATTTTGTTAAATAAGTCATTTCAGCTTATCATGCTGTGATGAAATTGGTTGCAATCATTTCTTATGATACGGATCATTTCAAGTTACCTGAAACCCCATAGCATAAAATTTTTTTTATTTCTTTTTGCAGATTTGTCCCGTTTGCTCGGTTAAAGTGACAAGAGATATGTTAAGCCATATCACTATGCAGCATGGACACTTGTTTAAAATATCCTTCTACTATAGAAAAGTGATATCTCATTTAGCAGCCAGTTTCATGATTTGTACCCCGTGCATATAGTTTATGAAGCCGGTCTGCGTATATTATTATATTATTTCGTCTACATTATGGAACATTAGAAATGTGCTTTATATTATATGGTTTCAGCACTTTAAAGAAAGCAATTAAGCCAACTAACCCGTCTTTATTTTTATATAAAAAATAAATTAAGATATTTAAATTTTAGTCATCTTGAATCCAAATTCCCAATGCAGAAGTAAATTAGAAAACCACCGACATCTTTTGCATATGTTTGTATGTATGTACGATGTAGCGTGTATCAAGGTTTTTGGTGTCTTTAACTGAAAGAATACTTGCAGAGACGTCGTAGACTGCGTAGGGTAGCGGTCCCAAACAGTCAGGCACTTTCCCTTTTAGGAAGGGATCTTAGAGAGGCTCATTTGCAGGTGCTTCTTGGTGGTAGTTACAGGTCATCAAGTATCTCCACGTCATCATCATCTGCAAATGCTAGTGCTGCAGCTGCTGCTGCTGATCCTTTTCTTTCTTCTTTGGTTCTTAACTTTCCGGGCTCTGAAACTGAAGAAATCTCCAAGTCCAATCTTGATGAGACCTCTGTCAAGAATCCTACTCCCCAACACATATGGAAATCAAGGTACACTTAAACTAGTCTATTATTCATTTACACATTTTTAATTGCTTTTATTTTCATTCTTAAGCTTGTGGGTTCATTTGCTTATTCAACCTGTCATCAACTTGCATACGTGTCAATTTGGGTTGTGTTTTATCTCATACGGCTCATTTAATCGAAAGTGTACCTTTCAAACGGATTAAAACCCAACCAAACTCTACTTTTATTATATCACCTTATTATTGTAACAATACCACTTTTGTAATCATAATTGACACAATAATTGTCTATACTTTCATTTTTGAAAAATGGACAAAATATGTGTGGTTTCAATCCAAACGCTGTTTTCAACTGGTTACACAACCGACCCATTTTGCAGTTTGAGAAGTAATGAGTCGTGATGAATTGCTTTTGAATCATCACATTTTGTTAAGTTTAGAAAAATTGGCTAAATCTCAGCATTTAGAAACATAGAGAAAGCAATTATGAGTATTTATTAGTTTTACAAACTTATAGGTGTGAAGTTTTTTCCACACTCATGATAAAGCTATTACTTTAAGATATTTATAGACTAGTATAGTATCCCGAGTAATACACGTGTTGAATAAATAAAATATTAAATATTTTGTAATAAAATTTAAAAATTATAAATAATATTTGTAAATAAGATATGATTGACTTATGTATATATAAGTATTTTAAGTAAAAAGCAACAATAATATCATTTTAAAATATCATTTTATAAGATTGTGTTTTTTTAATTGTTTTTTAAAACATTCTGGTCTTTTTTTAATTTTATTTAAAAAAATAATAATCTTATAAAACTTAGAAAAATGGTATTAAAATACTTCGTATTTAAGAATTTTTTCATGTCTTATACAATTTTAAAGTGTGTTTTAAATTAGAAATCTAGTTTTTTATTTTTATTATATCTATTTTTTTTAAAATTTAGAAATGTTTTAAATAATATAATTTACTATATATACTAATATCATTAATTAGGAGAGAGAGGCGGGAAAATAAAAATGAAAATGCCTAATATGTTGACACGTGTCATGTAAAAACTTTTTTTTATTATAGTTAATAGATTTAGAATTCATGCAAATATTTATTTTTAGGAGAAGGTGAGCTTATAGCTAAGAAAACCTATAAATTGGGATTATGAATTTATGATTAGTAGATTGATATGTTCTCGTTTTCAATCATAATCATCTCAAGCCTTAAATCTTTATAGATCCTTTATAACTAATTTAGTGATGGGAGCCACATGGATATGAGATATGGGTCAACAAGGTAACCTTTAGACTTCAATTTTTTATGCACTAAACTATAAAAAACATCGGATAAAGACAAGGTTTGTCCCCATCCCACCTTCTCTGGACCCTAGTCTCTGAGTGGATGTTATTAGATGTGTTTGTTTAAAAAAATGTCAGATGAGGTGATGGTAGGAGCATCTGGCTTATGCAGAACTTATTGAGGCCAAGGATATGTTGGGTTGAGATCACTTGTCACAAAACACCAGTTAGCCACAGATCTGTCCCTGTTTATGTGGTTGGTTCCATCTTTTTATCGGTATAGTGTTCTAACTTCATGCTTCTGTATGACAGTTTTGATCCTTCATTGAGTTCTGAAGAACGGGAGAAGAGAATGAGACAGGCGACAGGACGTGCTGTTTTTCTGCAAGATCTGGTGGTATCAACACTTTTCGGTGATTAAACTTGATGACGAGAGCAAGAGCCAACTATGTAGTTTGCAGACATACTGTCAAATTATTTGATTAATCAGATCACACTTGTTCTGAAATCCAATCTGTTTTTCCATTGGCTCTTGCTTGTGCACGCGTGCGCCCTCTCTCTCAACCAATGTTGTATGAGCAAACATCATCTTTTAATGTCAATGAAATCTGTAATATTTGTTCTGTTTAACTTTGTTTTCGTTTACATAACCTGTTTCTAGAGTGCGGTTTTACACTACAAGTACCACGTACTGAGATCAAACCGTATGGCCTTTGTATCAATTTGATATTGTCTGTATGGCATTTGTATAATACTGATATCAAACCAAGCCCGTATTCCTCCGATTTTTTATGATGGTACTAAAGACTTCATACTTTATTCATGTAAGTTAGTTTTTATAGGAGCTATTAGATCCAGTATTACCTGTGTACAAATAAAAAAGAATAATCTCTTGTGAACAAATAATAAATTTACACACAAAATTACTTCCACATAACTCCATAGGCAGAACATTGGAAAAACAAAGATATGAACCCAGCAAGTAAAACCATAACATGATGTTCATATTGCTGCTCGTACAGCGCTTCTAGCGACTTCACGTCTCATCTCAGCAGCATGCCCGCTCCCTCGGAAATACATGTATACTTGCTGCATAACGTTCACAGGTATTAAGTTTCATTTGGTTTTCTGTTCACAAAACGTTTCAAAGCTATCATGGGAAAAGTGACAAGAATGGTTGACCTGAATGACCCAGATGCTCAGCAGTGATTCTAGACAGAACAGCCCGAAACCAACAAAGTAAAAGATCTGTTAAACCAAATGGATACAGTAAACAAATAAACAAGTCACTAAAAAAGCATGCTGTATACCAAGTATTAACATGTATTCTTTCCATCAAGAAACTGAAAAAGGAAATTTTAGCTTACCCCAACCAAAGCATGTTTGCCTACGAGATCAACCGCCGGTAGGATACCTCTGTTTTAAAGGGTAATCAAATAAGAAAATGTAAAACAGAGAAATGCAAATGAATCATAGGTGTCGCCTAATACAAGTGGCAAATTTAACCGATTTACTTCTGAACAGACAGATTTGTAATGTTAGATGGCTAAAAAAGGGAAGGGTCAAACAAGTCAGATTATTAAAAACATAGATTATTATTGTAAAAGGTACAAAAATTTTGTAATCATATTAAACACATTGTTTATCAAAAGGATACATTAGTAGAGAAAAAAATGTGTTCTGGTCAAACAGTTATCAGCTTGGTTTTAAAATATACACTGTTCATTAAGCCAGTTCTAGTGCAAATATTGAAACAGAGATAAGATGTTTACGCGAGGGATTTTCCTTTAAAGACGACAGGAGGAGCAACTGCAGCAAAGATGACGAAGCCTATATGAACCTGAAAACAGAGTCATGTAACAACTACAATAAGATGGCAAAGGCTGGCAGATTGATACTCGTGCTGACAAAACTAACTTACTTACCAAGTAAAATAGGAAAAACCAACTAAACTTAAACGCACTTTCACTCCTGCAAATGTTAAGATACAAGGTGATTTCTCAAGAACTAGTATAATAGTCAAAGGAAATGAAAAAAAAAAAAAAAAAAAGGGAAGGGGGGGGGGGGGGGGTGCTTGAATGTGTGTTTTGAATAAAAATCAGTTGTAATAAACTGGGAAATAGTATTTGGATGTGCTTGAGTTGTATTTAGGTTGCAATAACTAGACAATAAAAGTTTAAATGTTTGGCAACTTCTGATCATTTTAAGAATAAAAATGACACGTTCTGAGAAAAGTAAACAGTTCGTGAAATGGAAATAAAATGTCTGTCAGATAATGTATAAAAAAGAGGGATAAAAAGAATCAAAATTTGTCCCTGTAGATTGCTGGTTTTGTTGCGACAGCCAAAGGGTATGAAACTAATTACATGCACCTAAATAACCAGATAAATAGAAGCATAAATGTTTATTCAAACATTTAAAACTAGATGATCAGTTCCAAAATGCAAATCCAAACACCCCTCGAACATGGTAATTATGTGATTCACAAATTTCTTCAACATGTATTATAGTCATAAATATATAACCACCTTCAAGGAGGCCATAAATTTACCTAAACGCACGATAAAGTGGCCGGTACCACAAAACATAGGCAAGTGGCACCCCTGATATGAAGTAGATAAGAGCAAGAAACCAGATCTTTGGGTCTGTAGCAAAAGAAAATATGCAATTAAAATAATTCTCCAAACAAAGGTTCCATCAGTAAACACTAAACACACAAACCTTCTCCTTTAATCCATGCTGTTGTTGTCGCTATAATGTTCCAAAGAAGGCAAAGAATTAATCCTGCTTGTCATAAACATTAGTTAAGCGGTGTTTTAAAAAAAATTAAAAGCAGCTAAAGTGGTCAACAGACTTTCTAGCACTTGGACCTCTTAAGCAGATGCTAAGCAGCCTAACATCTATACAATAAGTACACTGTATGTATGAATGCGTTGAAAGAAAATGTTTTTTTTTTTTTTTAACAATATGTAAACACCTAGTCATATGTTTTGCTACATAACATATAACAAATGTATAACATGCATAGGTTAAATATTGAAACTTTTAAACAGTCACAAAGTGGTAAACTCATTTCTCCAGACTCCAGAGAGACTAAAATTCACAGCTAAGGGTATTGGGATCCACTGATACTATTGGGCCAAAAGTCACTTGGTAAAATAACGATTAATAAGTAGATAAACATAGATGCACAAATAGGCATGAGACAGGTCCTCAGAACAATAGGAGCCCGGCAAAGAAAATCCAACCTTGTAGGTCCTAGGCCCACTTACTGACAATAAGCACGTAGAAGATTCAAGCATTTTGTATCGAAAAAAAAAAGAGTAAATAAGCACATACCCAAGTAGGTCGTGAACGCAACATACTGCAGCTTCTGTAGATGGATTGGTATCTCATTTGCAATATCATGATGAATAATAGGGAAAAATGGTGGCCAGTTTTTCTCTTCAAGAACAATACCAGCTGAAACAGAAAGGGTGATCAGCTAAGAGATATTGGTAATATGGATTAGGAACACCGATTCAAAAAACCAACCTCCATCAGTTGTTTCACTGTGTAGGTTTACGTTTATCCAAAATTATAGCCCATATCAACACTTCTTTTGTTCAATAAAATCTCCTTTTGTTTCCTTTCTTATCCATAGAAAAAGTATTTTATACTATAAAGACAGTTCTACCCTTTAAGGATTCCACTTTTAGAAAAGTATGTTAATGTGAAAGTTTGCTTGAGGACAAAATTGTATATGAGAATCACTGTTTTTAGTTTCAATTATAGTAGTACTAGTCACAGGATATTTGCTTGTAAATACGTTAAATCAGTGATGACAGCCAGTAGAGAACAGAGGGACTGAGGGAGTATCAATAATGTGACAAAGATATAGAAAGCATATGATACCTCGAGCAGCTGCCTCTTCTTTGCGTCTTACAATCTGCAAGGTGTTGATCAAAGAATTACACACTCATAATAGTTGCTTATAGTAAATTAAACAAACAAAAGACAAAAAATACATCTTCTCTCTTCTTCAGTTCAGCTTCCCTAGCTTGTAGCTCTCTCTCTTTCTTCTTCAAATCCTTCAAATATATTTTCCATAATGAGTTAGCATCAAGAATTGCATACATGCAGTAGCTATATTTGAAGACTGTATTACATGATTCAACGATTTCCCCACACCCAAGAGGCCAAGATTGTTTATGAGACCCTTATTATGGGTGTTTTGAAGTGATTAAGCAATATCAATTAATCAGAGTCAGATAATCAGTTCTAATAGAATATGTTGTAGGAGATATTGTCTGAATGTGCTTCTCAGCTGTTTAAAGTTGTAAACAATAAGTCAAATGATTTTAAAAATTAATAGATGAAATATTAAAATTATCACAAATGGAATTTTGTGAAAAAAAAAGGAGAGGCCTTATGAAGTTGGAATATAAGTAAATAAGTAATCCATATCCACTGATGAATTCACAATATCTAATGGTAACTTACCGCAGCCGAATCAAGAGGAATGTCAACAGGGTCACTCCGATCATAGAAATCTGCACGTTCGTGTGGAAGAGGTGAAAGCCTAGAGTTTGCTGCTGGAGGAACACTCTGCAAAACGTAAGTAAAACATCACTTATTTATATTCCAAAATACCAAAAAGTTGTTGACCAGTCAACTCGACCCACTTTGCTAGCTACTAAAAGTTACCTGTTTTTACCCAAACCCACATGCATGTTTTGCAATCTCATAAATTTAAAACGATTAAATGCACACTGTTATTAGTGAAAAGTCACAATCCCATAACAATTGATTCAAAAGATCTAGCTGGTACCTGTTTTGAAGAGACACTTACATATCAAATAGAAGAAGAATAAAAGATTTCACACAATAAAACAATGGACTACCATGTTCAAGATACATTGAGAACCCTTTTTTAACATAAAAGTTCAAGGTGCAGTCAATTTTTTATACTGACAATGACAAGGTACTAGACTTACTGTCGTGTAAAACGGGCCTCCACCAAAGTTTGTCTTTCCAGCTCCTTTTCCTTGATCCTGATTATGTAGAAACAACAAAATGAGTTGACTTTTAGTGTGATGAGGGTCCCCTTGACTATCACTCGTATACATAAAATGCACATTAATAAGACAAATGACAAACTTGTGGACCAAAATCAAAATCATCTAACTTATAATGACTGTTGAATCATATACGTCTTAAAATCTTTCTTAAACAGGATACAGGGCATTTCCTTTGGGGTAGGCTGAAACAGAAAGCATGGCAATTTTTGTGATAGGAATAACTAATAAGTATGTCAAAATGAACAATCTAGAGAAACCTACGCCCCAAAATTAAACCAATGAAAATATAACCATTTGAAAGATCAGATCACACCTCAATGTTGCAATTTACGGTATAACTTTGTTTCTTTTCTATAACTTTTAACATACAATGTTTCATAAAAATCCAAACGCACCATTACGGAATGTTTGTTTTCATCCACATACTGATATAAAATTCATTACAAACCAAGCCATATAATGCATCAGTTTGTGACAGAATTCATATTGAAATGTAGATAAAAACAAACATATTCTAACAGTGTATTTCAATTTATATTAAACATTACATGCTAATGGTTATACAAGAAAAACAAAATTATACTTCAAATAGAAAACAGAAAAAGATCAAAAATTGAAATAGTCCCCTCAAACACAAGTGATGCATATAGAACAAAAGTAATTCAAATCCATCAAGGATTCAATGTACCAGCTTTATCATCAAAATTACCAACTGAAGTGGTTTATCAGTGATCTCAATTCGCCAAATTAACAACGGAAAAGTTGCAGATCAAACTAGAATTCAAATTCCAACCAAAATCAACAAAAATTGTGCACTGATTAACAGAGATACAAAAGAAACCCTAGCCTGAAGCATAAACAGTGTGAACTTAAAAACAATCGACCATACATACTCAAAGAATCGACATAAAATCAAAAAGTAATTGAGCTACACCAAGTTAATTTGATGAAATCATAACTTACAGCAAAGGGGTTAACTTCATCTCCTTCATCAAAGGGGTTAGGATCATAACGACCTGCCATCGGCACCAATTTGCAGAGGAATAAGATTGAAACTCAAGTGGGGTTGTTTGAATAGAGAGTTGGATTAAAGGGGTGAGTTAAAGTTTGAAAATTGAGCGAAAGATTCAAAGAAGTTTACAGCCTTCTCGTGTAAGGAACCCTGATGGAAAGAGACAATTTCTTGTCGTAAGTTTCTATACTTATGTTTGTTTTCTTGATGTTGTTGTGTGTTTTGGAGGTGAAAAGTTGAATGCTTTGTTCTGTTTTTATACTTTTTTATATTAAGGGAACAATATAAACATAATTTACATCAATTTGTGGAATCTTTTTTTCTTTTTGTATTAAGTAGAAGTGTTTATATTGTTTCATAAGTTTTTTATTTAATTTGGTTATGTAATGAACGATCAGGGTCGTCTCCGAAAATCATCGAAAAATTTTAGACATTAAGCTCATAGAAAAAAAGGAGCCCCTATAGTATAAAGTCAATAACACATAATAAATTTGAGTCATGGGCTAGTAGAAAAAAAAACAAAATCTTAGTTCAATCAATTAATCACGTTGACCTCTTGTGTTTAAATCCTTTTTTACTGCCCCAATCCAAAATCGCAAGTATTTTATTTGGGTTTTAAAATGCATTTAAATTTTAGTAAGAATGGTAGTACTATAAAAATAATTAAATTGTTAATGGACTCTAATATTTAATAGACTTAAAATAATTTAAATATGATGGTTTTTAATGGTCCAATGAGTTTAAGTTTTTAACAAAGTATATATGATTTTTTTAATAAAAAATATACATATGTATAATATAAAAAAAAAATCAGGCCCCTAAAGAGGTCGAAACTCACCCGGTGAAAAAGATCGCTAAAAACAAGCATGTCATCAGTTTTAAAGACTTTGTATACTTATGCTTCAATAGCATGCATATTATTATGGAAATTCTGGTTTTGAATTAAACTTATAATGAAATGTAGGTAAATAATATATAGCATGTCATAAGGTTATATTTAAAATTTTATAGAATATTATATTTTAGAAGTTATAGAGAAAAACGAAAATAAAAAAGTCATGAGTGGGCCACTTGTCATAACTTAATTGGTTCAAAATAAAAAATATTAATAAAAAATACTAGGTCACATGATAACTTTAAAAAGTGAAGTTAATGCCATGGTGAGATAAACATCTATTTTAATAGTATATATATACAAGGATGGTCCTGCATTCTTGGGTTGAGGCATTGGGTTCCAGCAGGTACTGCAAGAACACTGTCATAAGTCCCTTGGGTTGGGGTAGCGGCTTGAGATTCAGGTTCGTGAACCCAACGATGAAGCGATGGATGAGAATGTTTTGGGAAAACAACGAATTGATTTGTCATCTTGCTGGTCTTGTGCTAAACTACATTGTCACCTTGTTGGTATTGTGTACGTGGTTCACTTGATTTGTCATTAACAACGATGTGAATTCTTATGTTTTTCGCTTTATTCTAATGGCTATTTTGATTATATTTTTATTTTTATTTTTTATTTTTAACTACTAAAAGATCACTACAACTATTCTAATTATGTGACTCGACAAAAAGAGTTTTAACAACATTTCCAAAATAAGCAACACTCCCAAACCCTCAAAACTTGAATCTGCATTGTCTGTAAAATCCAATCACCTAGGCATATTACCATCTCCTGCTTATCATTGTTTATGGCAACTCAACAATAAAAATATTGTGACCCCGTATGCATTTATGTGACTTGACAAATGTCACACAAATACTTAAAAGAAATTAAGTATGCGATTTGGGTTAGTTGCAACTTGCAAATCTCGCTCGAGGTTTCATCTCTCGATCAAGACTCGCCTCCTTATAAGGCAACAGAGTCCGAGATTGACATTATGTCACATAAGATCGGGAATAAAGCTTTATATAAACAAATCTATTTTCTAAGATTTGCAGGGGAAGTTCAAATATATCGTATGGTTTTGTATTCACTTTGGTTTAATTGCTGGTTTGTTTTCATCAAACAACAGATTTAGTTTCTTCTGCCTGGTTCAATATATAAAATTACATGTTTAAAAAGTCTATCGTCTCTGTCATTAATTCTTATTTTATTTTTTTTCTCTTTTCCTCCCAATACAAGCATACAACATTACCGGGAATCTCATTCACTTCTTTATTAAGCACCCCAAAATAAAAACATACACTAAAAGTTTGAGATCACAATATAAATACATAATTTCATCTTATACAATAATGAGGTGCAATGTCAAAAGCCAGACTGGTTGGTAGTATTTATAAAGGATTATGAACCATTTGTGTTTGTCCCATGCACATGATTTTAGGCTTGGTTGAAAAAAATATGCATTTTACTCCCACATGACTCTTAAAAAATAAAAAAAAATATTAATACAATCACACAAAAATCAAATACTTTAAAACAAGTCTTGGTTTGGACTAAAGCAGAAAAGGTTTAATTTTTTAAATTAATCTATATATCTGACACAGAAATTTATATTTTAGAGAAACAGAAATAATGGTTTTTCTAAGCCCCATACTCCCCTTGGAAATATTTATCCTCCGGATAGTAAACCGCGGTCACCACGTTCCCTCCAAACTTCCGGCCACCCAAAGAATCCTTTGCCTTGGCACAGTCAGAGGGTGCAGCATACTCCAAGAATACCTGATACAACAGTTATATTTGTAAAACAAACAAACAAACAAACATACACAGTAAATTTTCATTGCAAAATTTACGTACCTTCCCAAGACCCAGAACTTGTTCTCCACTTGGATCAGGGCGAGGGATTACAACATTCGTCAAATCACCTATAAATTTTAAAACAGATGCATGAAATTATTTAAATACGTCAAGGGTTGGTGATTTATAAAATGAGCATGAAATGAATGTGCTAAGAAACCTAATTGCAACATTAACAAGATTATGAACCGTTCATGAGAAAGAGAAATGCTTTCATACCAAATTTCCGTCCCTCTTCCCTCATATCCTCTAATATTTCTTCATATTCCCCATCATCATTCAATTCATCAGCACTTATCACCTTCATTGCATTCAAATGACATGATTATGTACCAACGACACTTGAAAAAAATCATATACAGAAACTTATTTCGAGGAATGGGCAGGTTGGTAACAGGTCAAAACTGATAATTTTCAAAAACTTGTACCAGTAACACTTGAAACGATCATGTACACTTGAAAAGGACTTTTTGTCCATATTTGATTTTATAACTAATTTAAGTATTAAATAAGACTATCAGAACTCCATAAAATGATAGTTGAGGTTTTGATCTACTTGAAATGATCATATACACTTAAAAAGACCTTTTTGTCCATATTTAGCAATTTTATAACTAATTTATGTATTAAATAAAATTATCAGAACTCCATAAAATGATAATCGAAGTTTTGATCTGTTTGATACACCCAACCCAGTTTCCACTTTAGGCAGTCAACCATTTTCAGGCAAATGAGTCGAAATTGCCACCTCTATTAGCCGTATCTTAGATGGGGTTAGCTTGGTTAGGTTGTAGTTCAGTACCTCAGTTAAGCACAAAACTTTAGTTGGAACCTCGCCAGGTCCTCCAGGCATCCCGGGAAGATTAAACCCACCTACCTGTAAGGCCATTTTCTACAACCCAAAAGCACATATCACTATTATTGCTATTAAATGTTAATGTCAATATTAATAGTAATATTATTATTAGTCTTGAAATTTAAGTTATCATCATTATGCAACTAAAAGATGTTAAGTTTGTGTGGATGTACCTGCATAGCTATATGTTGCTGTGCCTGGGCTAATATAGTCTCCTGTTCTGATTTCATCTGTCCGCTGCTGTAAAAGTTAAAGAGTATGCCCATGTAAGTGCCCAATCATAAATTACAATTTATCAGCACACCCAAATTGGAGGGCTTGATCAAATACTATCAATTCAGAAACCATTGATTCTGTACCGCCATGTCTTGGCTTTGTGTTTCGGAACTGATTCACCAATTGAAGTCAATGTTTCAGAAAGCATTCTGCTTCTGATTATATGATTATTTTAAGAAAATGTTTCAGATAATTATATATTTTTTAGATTTGAGAATTAATTCCATGTCACAAACCATCTCCACATTCTCCATCTTGGTCATTTTATCTGTTACTTTCTAAGATAATCAAAATTTGTTCAAACACTCAAAACATCATATTATGTATATATTACAACTTCAAACAGCATAAACACAACCAAAAGCTATAGATACGACGAGATCTTGCTCTCTCTATCAGCAAAAGAAATATGTAAGCATTTATAATTTGAAAATTTCAGAAAAAAATATGCATACAATTAGTTACTTTTTCCTTATGGTTTGGAACACCATACACACACTGAGAAAAAAAAACGTAAAGACTTGGGATTATGGTGCATGTTCATCTTATATATTTAGCATATAAATCAGGAAATAAGTTCTTTCAACTTTAGACCCACACATGCAAAACACAGACCACCTTATGGCGTATGCTTGACATTTTATAATTACTAAATCATGGAATCCATGTATTATGCACCCGTATCCCATGTGTATCCTTGCACCATTGAGAAATACACTGACCATTTATATTATTACAATCATATTTTGACAAGGGTGAATGTAAATGTAATCAAATATTATCCATGAAGAAATAAATGTAAGCATTTCTGGAAAACGAGTTGACTATCCTGTCAAATAAAAGCTACTTCCACACAAACCTGATAGTTGCACGCCGGACTGTCAGTGTTTTATCACCCATTTTTAATCCATTCAATGCAGCACAAGCAACGTCTGTAGCTGCTTGATCCTGAAGCCAAGTCACAACGTTACTATATATGAAAAATGAAAGGATAAAATTATAATAAATAACTGAAGAACAGGATGGAACCCTACCGATATAAAGTAACACTAATAGTTAGGGTATCAGATGTCTGGATGGATTTTCATGATGAAACATAACGGAGGCAAAATGTGTGGGTTGTATATTGAGCCATAACGAGTTTAAGTCAAAGCAGGTTCAGTTCAAGATGGGTTAATCACCAATATTTTGTAAGAATAATACATAGTTTGTTTGTATAAATCAATTTAGGAGACTGATAACATTCCATTAACACTATGGGCGACTTTGACCCCAATTGACCCATTTCATTTTTACCTATGTTTAACTTATCCAATTTGACCTGGTGGATTTAAACATAGCCCAACTCAGTCAAATTTCAAGTGAAAATGTTGAAACTTCCACCTCCAATGAAACCCAATATGGAAAGTATTATAAAGCAAAACCTAAGGGTCAAAAGGTAAAATGTTCTTATGAAACCATTTATAAGAGGTTGATATGACAAAATTAAAGATAGACGTAGTGAAAAGCAAATCAGAAAATAACCTGGTTCAGGCCATCAAAGCATCAAAGTTCAGTAATTATTACCTCATAGACACAAAACCCATATCCTTTGGAGTTTCCGGTATCTCTGTCCTTAACAAGGTCAAACCCACGCAACGGTCTGAATCATTAAAGGCGTGCATTGAACCATAAGTACATTCCAAAACATGTTTGTTTTGCAACAATATAAAAAGTAATACTTATAAAACACATACCCAAAGGATTCTAGCAACTCCCTTATCTGTACCTCAGTGAAGTAATATGGTAAGCCCCCAACAAATATACGATCAGGTCCTTCAGCTCCACCAATGCCACTGATTGTACCAAAAATGGCAAACTTAGTTACTGCTCCACTGGATACTATAATAATGGGTTGGAGATGACAGATAGGTCGGCTAAATTGCCAATTTATGATTTCAGGACAAGGGGATGTGGCATCAAAAGTCAAAACTACTTAAAACCTTGACTGTCACTAACGGGGTGTTTGGATGTACATATTGAAAGTGACAATGTGATGATCCATAATCAGAATCAGATAATCAGATGTAAGAAAACAGGCTGTAGAAAATAGCATTCGGATGCATGTACCATTTGAAGTTGTAATAGTTAGATGTTAGGGTGTTTGAAAGATTCTAATAATTTAGAAAACCAAATAACCAATAGCTAAAAATGACCAAAAAATGAATTTTGTGAAAAATGAGACACTTTGTGAAATGGGAGAAAGTCTCTCAAACCAGGTTAAACTGACAAATAGGTATTATTTTTCTCCATGTCAGGTTCAGATTGGTTGCAGCTGTTGTCAAACACTGATTCTTTAAGATTAATCAGACAGCCAAAAAAAATTTGCTTATCCATAATATTATAAAGTGTTTGTAATTTGCAAAAGCTTCAAATCACAATAATCCGTTAGAAAACACAAATCTAACATCCCAACATCCACTTTAAAGATTAAAGATAATAAATAATAGATACAGTTGCAATAAAAGAATGGATAAGAAACAAAACTTACCCTGGGGTAAGCCCGGCAGCAGCTAAATTAAGGTTTGGATTTGGTTGGCTAGGACCAAGTGTTGCAGCTAGCGAAGGATTGTAGTCAGTAGGTCGTCTGACTCTAACAGAGACCCCCTGGTAAAAACGAAAAAACATCGATTGAGGATATACTATCACACGCACTGATAAACACAAACATGTGCATGCATGTACAAGAAAGCGATTGAAAAAAGGTTCATGGAAATTGCGCATGCCTCAAAGATGATCCCGTCTAATGCCATGGCATTACTTGCTTCTTCAACTGTTCTCATCTCTACAAATGCGAACTTCTTTTCATGGTTAATGTAGACATTAACCACCGCATCACCTGCTATTAGAATATTAAATTAAGCTATGAATATTGATGATAGCTAGATAGACAGAGGGAAGGAAATTCATATAAATTAATATATCAAAATATAGTTCAAGTTAATAGAGCTTAACTAACCTGGCCCAGCAGAATTTCCTCCTATAGCTGTCATAACATGGCTAAAAAAGGTTGCTATAGTCTGCTCCATGTCAAAGGAAAAACCAAACAGAAATTGGCCTTTAATTACCCCTTCAATCTTAATGACAAGTAAAAGTTGTACAACAAAGGTAGATGTACAACCTGTTCGTTAGCCAATGGGGGCAAGCCACCGACGTATACTCGACGCGCATGTCTTGTGGCCTATAAGAAAAAGAAAAGATCATCCAACTAACTGTGAAATCTAAATATCTAATGTTCACCGCAAACAAATGAGTAACTAAGCAGTGTATACATACCTGCTGCGTCATCGCTTGAGCTGGCATCAAGGGAAGACCTCCCAACTGTTTAAAAGATAGTCAAAGTGAAAACATATAAAAGGACCAAGAAGCTCCAACAAAACTAGCATTAAACAGAGGAAGAGAAAGAAAAAACCCAAGGGGTAGCTGGCCAGTTTTTTATGAGTGCGTCAATTGGGGTTATACTTTATAACTAATAAGTCAAACTCATACTATAGGAAGGCCTAGCTAAAAAGCTAACGGGTAGCCCAATGCTAACTTTTAACACATGATCTTTTAAAAAAATTACAAGCTTTGGAGAGGCGTGTTTTGAGTTAACCCAGCCCAAACCCTGCAAAATTTTGAACCATTTTGACCATTAGCCCGTTTCAACCCACTCATATTGCCACCTATAAAATAGAAAATAAAAACAGGAAGAAAATGAAGATGGAAACAGAGAGATGAGAAGCACAATGACCTGTGCCGTCCCAAAAGGAAACATGTTCTGGAACATTCCAGGCATTGGTTGAGGAGCATCTGCCACTTGCCCTGCTTAATTTAAAGCATTGGAAAAGAAGTGGAAATTCATTAAACAAGTACGAAAGAAAAACAATTGTGATTTTCAAGCAACACATCTAGAAGTTTATTTTGATATACATCAATTATACAAAAGTACAAGGACAAAAAGGTAATAGACCTAGTCCGTACCTAGATTTATATATGATTCAGTACTAATATTAGAAATTAATTTCGTCACTGCAGATGCTGGGAAACAATTGGAAGTCTACCAAATCATAGACAATAGTTGCCGTCTGCAGATCCAGCTAATTGGAGGAGCATTGATCGAGTTCCTCGTTCAACAAAAAATCTACAGTGGTGGGTACCAGGTAGCCCAACATTGCCTTCTTTTACCCAAATCATACCCAAAACACAAACAAAACCACACACAACAGCCAACAACACAACAATTGTCCTCAGTTTTGGTAATAAACAAATAAACAATTTAACATTGCAATATGCCACAAACAAAACAGCACAAAAGCAGCACAAATAAAACAATGTGATATTGTATACAAAGAACCTACTAGAATAATAATGTAAGACGAAGTACTAACCGACTGCACCAGGCAAAGTTGCAGCAGCAGGAGGCGCCATGTCAAAACCACTTGTCCTCTTGCTGTAGAGAAATATACAGTATAACAGGGGAAGAACTTAAACTAGAATTTGCTTTTACACAACACCAATGGGAAAACACATTAGCACTAAAACAGAGAGTCTTGCTAATTACTAAATTGGCAAAATGGGCTGGTCGAAACAGATATTAGTTGCTAGGAGCTGAAGCATGTCGGGTCGATCCGAAACACTTCTTATACTTCAAAATTTTATGTGTAAAATGTCACCGGTATATTTTAACTTCTTTTAAAAATGGGAATTTTGGCCCATTCAGCCTGTTTGATTAGTTAACTTTTTTAGCTACCTTGTTTAGTTTACCCGTTTGACCTGTAACAAATAGAACATAACTTCAATCGACTCATTCGTAAGCAAACAGGTCAAATTGTCAGCCCTTATTTGTACAATTACGTAATATGTCCAGCAGAAAAATCATATACAAAAGATAACATGCCCTGTTTGTACATGTAGCTTCCTCATAAAGCACTATGGAAAGTAGCATAAGCCTTTAAAAAAAAAATAAGAAAAGCATAAGGTTAGAACTGAAAAGACATCCACAAAGATCATCTATTATATCATATTTAAAAGAGTGAATTGCATGATAGAAAAAGGTAAACAAGTTTTGTAAATTTCTATTTCAGGTACAAAAATTTTTCTCCTAGAAAAAACATCAAAGTTTCAAAAACTTTGATGCAAGGTAAAAACATAAGAAAACCAGTAATCACATGCCACATCAAGTGAAATAAAGCTCGCATGGTCAAAATTACCAACAAAATTACCTTAAGTCATTCTGACTGTTATGATATTAGACCATAAAAGAGTGCCGACAACTAAATATAGATTATTTAGGTTTCAGATAATGGCATATGTATGAGTGAAGAAGCTATCAAAGACCTTTTAGAGCGAGATCTAGATGATTCTCTAGATCGATCAGGTGACACAGAACGTGATCTGTGTCTGTGATGTCTCTCTCTATCACGATCATAATCATGGCGCCTGCATAAGTAAATGAGCATGTGTTCATATGTACATAGTTAAGGATCATCACTCACAAAATGCAACCTTTAAAAACTGGATATCTTTCTTCTGTTTCCTTATTTTGTGCGTTTTGGTATTGAGGGAAATTAAGCAATAGAAACTCCTTCATTAATATAACTTGCTATGATACATATGAATTGCTTCCATTATAACATCCTAAGCTATCAATATGTTGATTGTTGTACAAGTTTAGATAATTATTCATATAAATGATTATAAAAATTGTCTCGTTTTTTTGAAAAGCAATTGTTACTCCTAAAAACCAAGTTTAGATAAGTATTCATATAAATGGTTATAAAAATTGTCTCGTTTTTTTGAACAGCAATTGTTACTCCTAAAAACAACCTAATCATCCTGCACTTCAGGAACTCAATCCCACACTTCGGTGAGGGGCAAGCACCAATGCCACAAGGCCATGTGCTGAAATTATCTCATGAAGCCTCATTCAGGAATAATAGTGACGAAGTGATGCTCAATTATAAGTAACCCATGTGTAAATTCATTAATTTCAACAATAAAATGTAAGGAATTTACTTTATGCGTAACCCTGAATGAAAACATCAGATGTGGGTGCATCAATTGTATAAATTATAGTAAAAATGGTTGTTCAACATGGATAAAACTGGAGTCTGAAATTCTGAAAGTATGCACACGATAACAAACATGTAAGGTAATTTTTATGCTTTAAATGAAAGGTGTAGAATTGTTAAAGTCATAATTTTGTCCATGTATCACAGTCCCATAGACATAAATACAAGCTCAATTTATACAATGAAGAGAAAAACTTATTCATAAAGAATCCCAGTATTGACCTGCTATAGTCACGATTCCTAGAACGCCCATCATCATCATTTCTATCCCTGCCACTTCTTTCTGGATAATCCCTGTGGCGTCTGTCTCTATCCTTTCCCCTGTCTCGATCCCGCTCTCTAGTCTTTGACCTCTCACTATCTTCACGGACTTTATGCTGCCAGAACCAGTAACAAAAATTCACATAAAAGAAAGACATATAAGCATAGACATTTAAAGGGAAAATAAAACATAATAATAAAAAAATAATAATAAGTACCAAGACAAAAAAATAAATTCAAAGAATAAGAAACAAGTATACGTATTGGAGGGAAAAAATCATTTATAAATGGTACAACAGAATCATCAGTTATTCTTGATATGAACTTGATCACTCTATAGTGTGTGTCATTACATAATCTCATATGTAATTATATAAACTTAAAAGGATTACATAATCTTACAGTAGCATCTAACTCAAGAGATATTTACTTGTTAGAAAGGGGGGGAAAAAAAGCTTTAGAAGAAACAAATAAACAAGGGACTTGATTAGCGATTAGATAAAGTAAGTTTTCTGGAGCAATTCAAATTAGGCAGTGTATCAACTTGATTCATTCTACCCACTAACTTCAGCGAAAGCTACAAGCTGTTTTGTCCGCTAAAAAAGGTTACATTTGCCATGTATGAAATTGATTTGCATCTAATGTGTCAACGTTCACAAAAACTATGCGACAAGCCAAAGTTTTGCATTAAGAAAAAAAAGTTTAATGTCTGCCATGGAGATAGAAGCTATCATTTTGGAGAATGGTCAAATGGCTAAGCAACAATAAGACTATGACAGATCACATTGATGCGACTTTCATCAGCTCCTAGTGACCAATCATAGGTGCTAAGTTGGCTATTGGCCCAAAACCTTAATTTCTAAAGATTGAACTTCATCTAAATATCTAATTACAGCCTTGATTCCATACTGAAAGATTTTTTGTACACTGTTGGGATCAATGACTGATTACCAAACAAATATGAAGCAAGAGCAATCATAAGTAGATGGACAGTTCTATTCCTTTTACAACAATATCTCAAAACGTGTCTATGGCCTTCTGTAAGCATCACCAACTATCACGAAGAACGTGCATGGATATTATACACATGTTACATCCTGATCCCACTTATCCGGAGTCTGTCATTGTATTGTATTGCCTTCCAAAAAAAAAAAAAGTTCCCCCCCCCCCCAGTGTAGTCAAATTGCTATGCCCTGGTATACACCCTTGCTTCTCTGATGTTCTCCATATTCTTTTTTCTTCCCCTTATTTTTAAAGACATAAACTTTATTGTACAAAGTGAAGAATGCTGTTTCACCTTCCAGGCACTTGTGTACATATAGGAATCCATTAAACATCAGCAATTGATGGCATCAACTTCTTAATCTACCACAATTTTCAAAACTGGTCTGAGGTTTATTTCAAATAGTATTGGAAGTATTGCAGGTTTAACACCAGAGGCTTGTAGCTTGTCGAACTGTAATAAGATCCGACCTTAGTTTTGTTTTCTTTCCTAGAAGACGGTTTTAGACTTAAATCTTTATTTTAACACTTCTGAGTCCTAATCTCATATAATCATCTAATTTCTTACAGGTTCTTTGACGAATAATGAGTCGGGCAACTTTCATGGAATTGAAGGGACATCAAATTTGAAGATAAAAGTACTTAAAACAACCCTGATCGACATTAAATTCTGGTCAATGTGCACCTATTTACTACAACAGATGGCCTACAGGTTCTGAAGTATCATAATCAAAGCAGAAAAACACTATAATCTCAAAATTAAATATGTAAATAGAAACCACTAGTGTTATTTGATAAATACATACAGCACATCAAACTTACAAAACTAAGCTTAAATACAACTGATATCACATCAATTCAGTAACTGATCATGATCAAATTATAAAAGACGTACGGAAAAACGAAGAGTATGAAAACGAACCTTCTGAAACTGTACATCTCGATCTTCAAATACATCGTAAGGCGAAGAACCACCACCGCCGTCGCCATCTGCGTGTCTACTGTCGTGTCTGGAAGACATCGTAGCTCGAATTACGAAGCACTAGCTTCAATCAACTGTACGAAGGTTCAGTTTTGTGCCCTAGACCACCGAATGTTAATCGTGACGGTCGCTTGCTGCTGCAATTCGTGTCTCTCTTTCTGGAATAGTTATGGGCTTCAAAATTAATGGGTCCAACTATACCGGGCCGAATAATTAATGGGTCAAAAACTCGCAATTAAAATGATCATAGATTTTACTTTTTAATAATTAATAACCTATTATTGATTAAAAAATAACTCTGATGCTTAATGGTTAAAAGATAACATTAAAATTTAACACGTTAGTAATTCAGCATAAGGGTTATCTATTAACCAATCAAGAAAGCTTAATCGAAATCAGTTCAGTTTATAAACGATTCAAGCTCGAGTCAATGTCAACTCGCTCGCTAGCTGGCTCGTGAGTTTGCTCGTTGGCTCGTTTAAGTTTTAGAATATGTTATAACTAGCTTTAGTAAACCGGCGTATTACACAGGTTGAATAAATAAAATATTACTTAGAATAAAATTTAATTAATTATAAATCTATATTCTAAGGTAATATATAATTGAATTTACATGTGCGTAAGGACTATAAGTAATAAAACAATGATATTAACATTTAATGTTTATATTTGAGCTTATTTTGTTTTTTTCAAATAATAAATTAAGCATTTTGTTTCAAAAAAGTCATTTTAAAAAAATTTCTTATTATAACTTCCAATTTAATTTATTTTTTGTTTATAAGTATTTTACTTCTTAAATACACCAATTCAAAGTATATCGTATTTTTAAAAGTTTGATGTCTTAGAAAAGTTTATTTTTATAAAATTTTGTTTCTTTAGAAGTAATATTAATAAAATTATCTTTATCTTAATTTATTAAAATTTATTTTTAATCTAAAAAAATAAATAATATTATTAGTAATTAATGTAGTTATCTAATATGATAGATAAGCGGGAAATTTTGTATGATAATTAATGTAGTGTTGCCACGTGTCATCCCTGATTACCTTTTTATATAATAGGAAGGTTTTTATAAATTATAAATAAAAAATGGTCCTACGTGTTAGAGTCTTATTTTCGCATTAACAGTTGATGTTTCATATACACATGTCATATTACATCCACCTAGTAGTTATTCAATAGCAAACTACTATATCTTACTAAACATTGGCCTTTAGTTGAACTAAACTTCTAATGAACCGTTTAGTGGAAAGTTCGTTTATGTTTATTTGTTTAATAAATAAACGAACATTAACAAATAATTTTGTTTATTTAACTAAACGAATGAACATAAATACATATCAAGTTTTAGATTTATTTATATCCATTTATTAAAAGTTGCTTGTGTTTGTCCTTTAACATTCGTCTGGTATGTTTGTTCACATGTTTTTTTTTTTAAAATTTAGTTATTAGTTATTATCAACCCTGATTGGCCTATTATGCATGAATCCTCAACTAAATTAAAATTTAGAACCCAGCCTTGGCTAATCGACTAACAAATGAACAAACGAACAAGAAGACGATTATTCTATTTCTTATGTTTGTTCATTTACGTCCTTTAATTTATGTTGGTTTATGTTCGATCATGTAGTTCTGTTATATATTAATGAACGAACATATAAGGATACAAAAACTTTAATTTCATCAACTAATAAACATAAACAATAAAATTTATCCGCCTAAATGTTTTGTATTCGTTTGTACGTTTAGAGTTAAACGAACGAAATTTAACAAAGATCTTTTATGCAAGTATGGTTTGCTTACAATCTACATGGGTGTACCTAGCCTTTTGAGGCATGGGTCGCCCAAAACCCATAATTTTTTTTTAATGATATATATACTATCAAATCTCGATTAACCCTCATAAAATTTTGAGACGACTAGAAAATGGAGACACCGACCCCAATAAATTTAAAACTAACCCTCATAAAATAGTAACAAATACATAATAATTAGTTTGAATGATGAAGTCCAATTAAAAATAAACTATTTTAGATAACTCAAGTCGTAATTAATTAAGTTTGTAACTCATTAAACAATTTTGTTAGGTCTGTTGAACTCAACCTAATTGACTAAATAATAATTTATACAAAATTTTACAGTAATAAAACATCCAAAACAAATTTTTATTTACCTTATTAATTGTTAATTGATTATTTGATAAAGTAAATTTTAGATTATTGACTAGTAGATTTCTAGATAAGATAATCTAATTTATTAGTTAGATAGTTGTTTGTATATTTGTTTATTTGAATGTTACTATGCGTGTAGGCATAGACAAGTTGACCCGAGCCTAAGATCGTCTAGGTTCTCGTAGAATCGTTTTTACTTTAAGAGAACTTGAATGTGAGCTTGGCTCATGTACGCCTTTATTTATAAGACTCAAGCTCGACTAGCTGAAAAAAAAATTAAAAGTCAAGTCCGACGTGTTCTCCCTTGGTTATTATTTAATATTCTATATAGTTTTATATATAATAACTAGGTTATAACCCCGTGTATTACACGGATTAAGTAAAAAAATGTTAAAAATTAACGAAAAGCTAACAAATATTAAACACTATTTTGATATAATATATAACTAAAATTATATGCAAGTACTTTAGTTAAAATTATGTTGATATAAATATATTTAATGAAATAAATTAATATTATCTTTACTATCTTATAAAAGGACGGAAATGTCATTTCTCGATTTTGTAAGACACGCCTTTCGAATGCCTTCACTTTCCGCCTCACATTTTTGTAAGGCTTGAGTTATATAAACACCTATTTTTGTTATTAAACACCATAATCTCTCTATCTCTCTATGTATGTATATGTATGTATAAAAAGAGATAGAGAGAAAAAGAATAGTTAGAGTCTACTAATCTAATCATACAACCAAAATCGAATTGGGTATCTTGAAATTCTGAAGAAATACTTCGCCATTTAATCATAATTGATGAATTCTACGTGAAGGATTGGGTACCAAATTGGGTATCTTGAATTAGAATGTACCATAATCTAATCACTTTCAAACCCCCTTTATAAAAATAAATAAAACATAACTTTTCATGTCATGCATGTTACCCACAAGGCCACAATCATTTCAACAAAGTTAACAAACACCCATGATTCAATGTTCACTTCAACATGCATGTTTCATCATCACACACACAACATACTCTGAAGTAAGCCACACTTTTTATAAATAACAACCACTTCTAACCACATTGTATGTGCAATGTAACTTCAAGAGAACATACACTTACCTATCACAATGACAAAGAACCAAGGCAAAGGAGAGACAGTTGAAGTCCGAAGGCGATCACTAGTCGGAAAAGATACACGAAGCAAGATCTGCACGTCGAAGGGGTCAAGGGACCGCCGCATTAGGCTATCAGCCAACACCGCGATTCAGTTCTACGACGTGCAAGACCGGCTAGGGTTCGACCGCCCTAGCAACGCCATTGATTGGCTCATGAAGGAAGCTAAAGCCGCCATTGATGTTTTAAACGATGATCATTATCATTATCATCATCCACAGGGGTTGATGGTATCAGATACAGCAGCAACTTCAATTTTCAATCTCTCAGAGGCATTTCATCGAACACCTTGCGTGGAAAACTTGAATCTGAATCAGAGTCAGAATCTGAATCAAATTAATGGTTTTGACAAATACCCATTTGAGATCATGGGTTCAAGAAACAGATGTCAATCACAAGATGGAAATTCGGTTGCTGTCGTTCAAGATCATGATGTTCTTTCTTCTACAATTCGTCGGCGTTTATCTTGGAACCCTAATTACAACGAAGCTCAAGGTTTTGAATTTGTGAATACGGAGCCACGTGAGTCCAATTTTCACCCTCCGATTGTTCATACTGATGATCTGAAGAATGAAAGTTATGGGTTATTGGGGGTTGCTTTCGAGGATGATGATCAAGATCAAGAGAAAGAAGATGGGAGTTATGGGTTAGTGGGGTTTGAAACTAATTGTTGTTAGTGGAAGAATTTGTTTAGATGATTATCGAATAATTTAATTTGATATCTAAGTTAATCAGTTTTCACATATTTCAAACAGCCTCTTTTCCTACAACTGCACCAGTTTGATAGATTCAGTTTTGATATGTTTGGGTTTTGGTTCTGTATACGTATTGTGTTTATGATTTTAGGAGGGGATGACAATGGAACGGGTATACGATGAATATAGGATTATATCTGTATGTAAAATTGTGTATTGTACAAGTCTAATACTCATCGGGTATTTGTCTAATAATCAAACATCAAACACTAGGTAAAGTCATTAACCCATATGTATCAGGTAAATCTATTAGTTTGTTTAAGGATAATTGTTGTGTTTTTGTATTGATATGAATATATTAAAAGATAGGCCTGTAATTCATATCATACAAAATATAAATAATTTTAATTTTAATAAACACATTTAAAAAATATTTTTTCATGTAAGAAAGTGACTAAAATATACTAGGTTATATCCCCATGTATTACACGGGTTGAAAAACAAAAATATTAAATATTTATTGATGATGAGTAGGAATTGTAAAACGTTATTTTAATATAACATATGATTAAATTTACGTATGGTTAAGTATTTTGATTTTTTTATTATTTTTAAAACTTTCGTTTTAAAAAATTGCTTTGAAATGTTTTTTTATTATTTTATCAGTATTTTGTTGTTTAAAAACTTCGGGTTTGTTTTAAATAAATGTTCATTTATAAAACTTTTATTTTATAAAAAGATTGAATTTAAATATTTCATAATTTAAAAAGGCTTCATTTTTTTTTAGAAAATCATAGTTTTAGAAAATTTTATTTTTGAAAAAATATATTTTTTAATCAAAATACTTAATTTTTATTTAATGAAAAAATATTTTAAAAATTATTAATTCAAAGACTTGAATTTATAATAGAGAGGGAAAGAGAAATATGTGGAAATTAGTTACTTAACTTTTAAAAAATAAAATAAATAGTTTAGACGGAAAAATAATTGGGGGAAGCATTGTGAGAATGTCATGTGTCTCACATTGTAAAGGATTATTAGTATAGATCTGACAAAAGTTAAAATATTGAGTGTGGTGTCGGGTGGTGCGTCACCTAATCTCATACTTTTCACATGCCCATAAAATAGTAAAGCTAATATCACACCTAGTCTCACGCCAATTATTGATACACGTTGTGAGTGGTCACTCTAAGTATACAGGAGGCACGTCATGCCTCAGAAAGCCATATAACTACCCTACAACACCAAGGGAAAAGGTTAACAAAACATCTTCGCTTTTACCCACATACATTATTTCTTAACCAGTTAGTTAATTTCACGCTGAAGGTTGATCATGGAGAAAAACCTCTTCTCATCGTGACAAGACTAGCAACGTCTTTTTTTTATAGGGAATACGACCTGCTTATGTTTTCTAACGCCATATTCGTGGATCATTAGTCCATAACTTGTTCATGATGGATTCTTGATTCTAACACTTTTTAAGAAGTTTTAAATGGTCTAAAAATCATCACATGTGTTTAGTTTTATGTTGTAATAAAATGAAATTCGTAAATAAATCCCAACACTATTAGTAAAGCTTTTGGTCATCTAACATTTAACAAAATTTAACCAAAGGGGCTTATTGTCTAACTGTATGGAGAGTCAAAATGCTTATTGACAGTTGATATAACGTCCTAAAGGTTCACTCGGGTATTGAGGGTAGTTTCAAACGACATTCAAAAAATAATCAACAAAAAATAACTTTTACAATAAGCATAACAATAATTGTTGTGCATAAGAACCAGGATTGACAAGGAAACCTCAAGTTAATATGACTAGAAGGTCGACATAAATTCATGACTCTCCCTAAGTGCTTGTTATAAAACAGGAAGACTCGGTAAAATGATCCACTAATTGTTTGCCAATTAGTCCACAGCCAGTGTCTCAAGCTCACAATTCATTTCAAGCACTGTATCAAAAAGTTAACATGTAATGACAATTGACAAAACCTACAACGTTACATGAAGAGCAATGTAAATATAAGACGTAATAGTATTAAACAAAGCGAAATAGATTTAAATATGTGATGCCAGACACATGCAACACACCAACACATATATGAAATGGTTTGAGACAAGATATTAAAACAAAATATGTAGGTAGGTAGTGTTCCTCATAATTAATCTCGCCTCTCATAGATGACCAGACGATCTATTTATAAAAAAATTCAAGATATTAGAAAAACAACACACAAATTTACCTTCATCGAAAAAAACTTATACATTTTAGTTGTTTTAAAAAGTATGAAAATAGCCAACAATTAGATAACAAAGTCTTTACGTGTTGTAAGGTTTGTCTTTTGTGATGTTGAATTCATGATATACCCATTAATCAACATGTTTTTCCAATAGTATTTGTTTATTCAGTAAAACATACGATAGTTTTTCGAATTACTTCAGTTTAAATTAAATTTAATATTCTTAGCATAATTTCTTTAATTATGTGACTCCGCTTCAAAGGTCTTAAAAAAGTAGGACTAACAAAAAATCATATAACAATTTAGACCAAACGAAATGGACAGGGGGCATTAAAGAGGCATTATAGCCTTTGAAAACGTTCTTAAACCAACCCGTGAGCATACCATTACATGTGTTCTTGGCTAAAAATGATACTGAAGTGTCGTTGATGTGACGTATAATGACTTTTAAAGAGCATTAACCTCAAATGAAGTTTGAAGACAGTTTGATAAATGTCCGATTTGAGTTGTAAAGAATCAAATAAAGTTGGAAAAATATTATTTTGTAAAATATCACATAAATTTAGAAACCGATTCAGATCACTCAAAATTGTACTGTGATCTTCCCGATGTAAGAGGGTAAACAGAATCACAGTAATTACAGTGAAATCAATCATTTGGGAAATCAAGATTCCACCAATCAAGAACACAAACAATTCCAATTCCAATTGAGTTGCATACTTGAATTCTCCACAACACATGCTGTTCCTCTTAAGAAAGATCCCAATTCCAATTCAATCACCATCATTAATCTCCCATTCACTATCTAGAATCAACATCATGGCCACCACAAACAACCACAGCAACTCAATTCCGTCGAGGCTAGCGGTGTTAGCACAGCAGCTCCGCCTCTACAAGCCACCGGAGTTCAACAACGACAAAGGGGTTTCCGTTTCTCAAGTGGGTTTCACCGAATCAGTTCAATCGCCGGAGAAATTCAACCCTAACAGAGCTGCTGTGTTGATTTGCCTTTTTCATGGGAACAATGATGACGATGGTCTTCGCGTGATTCTTACCAAAAGGTCTTCTGGGCTATCTGCACATTCAGGTGTTTATTTTGACTTTGCAGAGGTGTAATTTTTCCATTTTGACTTGCTTTTGCCTTTTGACTCTGCACAATCAGTAGTTTATTTGTTTCTTTAACGTGTTTTTGCTCTATGGGTCTGCAGAATCAGGCGTCTTTTAGCATGTGTATATCTCTATGTGGGTTCTGCAGTATTTAGCATGTTGAAAAAGTTGTGTTTTAGGGCATGTGTATGTGCATTTTGCAGTTTTAAACACTTTTTTTTGTTACTCTTGTGTTTCTTTATTGCAAAATCTAACATTTAGAATTGGGCTCCTGATGTAAGTTTGTTCTTTATAGCTATTTTGGAGTTATGGATGATCTTAGTTGGGTTCATAAGCTGTAAGAACTTGGAGCTTCTTGTATGGATCAAAACTTTTATCTTTAAGTTTTAGGGCGCGTTTGCATAGGTGTTTTCGAACTAATTATTGCAACTTAAGGAGTCACAATCAGATATTTTGAAGTAATTTGAAATAATCAGTTTTCTTAGTTGTTACAACTCCTAGTTGCACCACCAACTCTGATTCTTTTGACCATATATAGTGATATGAACCCATTGAGTAGAGCTGGCTAATAAGTTCATGGACGGGTGGGAGAATGACACGGCTACAAAAAATTCACTTGAAACGGTTATAACTTTTATAATAAAAGTCCTTGCTGCTCCACCAACTCCCGTCTACGCCAAATATTCAGAGTATTAATATCTGTAATCAACAGTTTACAAATAACTAATGTAGTAATGCTTGAGTAGCACCTCAATGTAACGTTGTGCGAATAACATGTTTATAATGACAACCACTTAGTCATGCATCCATAGTTGTCAAATTTGTAACCTTATTGAGAATTTTGAACTCTTATAAAAATCGTCGATTTGTTTCATCTCTTTCTAAGGTTGATCTGAAAGACAACAAGTAAGCATCCTAGTAAGTAATGACCGTTAATCATAAGATAAGGTCTTACCCCATTTGTTTTCAGTTAGAACCAAAAAGGTGCTACAAACATATTTTAGTTCAGTGAATTCTACCAGAAACTCCTAAATAAGATACGAAATTGTGGTGACATTCACATACTTGCTACTCTTATGGATCAAATGATCATTATATATATAGAGATTTTTGGATAATGAGATTTTTAAAATCACTATGTGTAATGTTAGTGTTTATTGTGTATTTCCAGTACATATGAAAGTCAAGGAATCTCAAGCTTGATGGAAACTCGGCTTGATTTTTAGATAATGTTTTTTCTTATAACTAATGGGAATGCAAATGGTGTGTTTGAACCTTGATATATAGGCGAAGTTTCATTGCCGGGAGGAAAAGCAGAGGAAGATGATGTTGATGATGCTCACACAGCCACAAGGGAAGCAAAGGAAGAGATAGGGCTCGAGCCTTCACTTGTAGATGTCGTGGCCGTGCTTGAACCATTCTTGTCTAAGGTACACACTAGTGTCTCTTTGTGATGTACGAGTTAACCTTTGCTAAATTAATATTAAAAAAAAAACTTCAAATTGATATCATAGAATATAGTCACGTTCACTACTCATTTAAGCGGGTTTGACTCACCTTTCTCGTGTTTTGCAGCACCTTCTCAGAGTAGTTCCAGTTATTGGCATACTTTCTGATATAAACGCTTTTAATCCAACTCCCAACCTCGATGAAGTAGATGAAATCTTTGATGCTCCGTTAGAAATGTTTCTCAAGGTATGTTCCTAATTGAACCTCGTCTCACAGTTAAGGAGTTGACCTTTTTGGTCAAACCATGTATTAAAGTTCAATTGAAATTCGTTAAAACTCAACACCAACATCTACTTGTTCAGGATGAAAATCGAAAATCTGAAGAAAGAGAATGGTTGGGAAATAGGCTTCTGATTCATTACTTCAACTATGAAACAGGTGGTAAAAAGTATATGATTTGGGGTCTTACTGCTGGAATTTTGATTCGAGCTGCATCCGTTGTGTACCAAAGACCGCCCGCTTTCCTTGAACAGACTCCTGAGATTAAGCTTCCTGGAGTCATAGGCATAGACACTAAATTGCCTTAAAACTTCAACCGCAACCTTAAACTTTTACAGATATAATCCATTCACATTTTATTGTTCTATATCTATTCTGTTATGATATAATGGCGTCAACAGGCGTCCTGTGGGTCATCTTGCAGAATACTCAGGTCAGTTTCCTTTACATGTGTTGTTATTGTCTTTGTTTGCTCTTTGACGCCCAGTATTTTTACATATTTACATATCAGAAACACTCTCTTTCTATCACTGCATGGTTAATTCAAGATACGAAGTAGTTAGACCCTATTGAACGAGATTTCATCGTTTTTAACTCACTGTTTACAAAATGGATTCTTACAACCATATCTCTGTCATACTGAATCAAATCTGAGTGCCTAATAGTTGATATGGTGTATGCTTTAGTTCACATTCAACAAAGGTACCGACAAGTCAACTCTCACGGTTGACTTTTTTTTTTTTTTTAAAATATTGTACGACAAAATAACTGTGAGGATGTATTGATGTAAGTTTAGTGTGTTGTATGCAAGTGAAGAAAACCATCAAAGTTCAGCCATCTTTTTATTCAACTTTCAGTTCCAGTTTTGACTTTTGACACTGCAAACTTGGTCTTGCAGGATCAATCTCAAAGCCTCGGAGTGCTTACGAAAGCTGAACTCTCGGGTGCTGCAAGTATTGTTAGACGGTAGCTCTTGTATTTACATGTTGGGACAATTTCAAGGTACTCGAAGCTCATTATTGTTATTTCATTATGCGTCATGATCATTATCGTTTTTACATGTAAATGATCAATATTTTATTGTGACGTTTGACACTCCTCTATCACGAACTTCACGGCTATCCCTTGTACAGAGCTAGGGCTTGAAGTGTCTGAAACATATATGATGTAAAACGTACAAAAGTTTATGCATGATTACATACTTAAATTATGATAAAGATTATATCAATAAACCCTAACTAATATATTCTATCTGATATATATCTCTAAAGATGGTGCACGTCCTTCTTCTGTATACTTGAACAATAAATTGATTATAATCATATTTATAAATTGTGTCATATGAACCGCCGTGGATGTGCCTAATTAGTCTAGTTTTTTTGTCGATCTCGTGTCACAGATGATGTTAATTCTCCCACTCTATCGTGATGCCATTTTACGCCTTGGATTGCTTCCAGGGCTCTTACAAACAAAACTAGCGAAATCGGGTCACCTTGTCTAGGACCTCTCTTAAATTGGGACTCCTTTGTCAGAGTACGTTAATTATAATAGAGGCCTGACCCGAAACAAACACACCCATAATCCAATTTCTCCATCCTGATGAAAATCTCGTACGACTCGTTATTGATAAAACAAACTTCCAATTTATGGAATCATAGGCTTTTACAAAGTCTACTTTACAACTAGAAATTCCTTTGAACAATATTTCACCCAAGATACTGCCTCATTTACTAGCTATAAGTGGTCGTCAATGATACTCCTACTCTCCAAGAAGGCCGACTATTCGGGGGAATTTATAAAAAGTTAGAAACCATTTAATATATATTTAAATATATGGTTTATCAAACAAAAACACTTTGAATCATCAAGTGGTTCATGATATTTTTGTTAGCTAAATTAACGTTATTGATATGCAGAATAATACAAATGAGTTTCATTAATATCATAAATAGTATAACTACCTAAAAGAAATATGAAACTACTAATAACTCTTAAGATTTCTAAAATAATCGACATTTTTTTTCTTCAAAAGTGATTCTACACGACCTTCAAATCCAAACCATTTTACTTGTTATATCTTTTCCTCTAAAATGTTAAACCACAATATAATCCTTTTAACATTTATTAAATTTTTTTTTATATAACTCCTAATTTATTCATGTTAGCCACAATGGTTATATTTTACATGATTTAAACCATCTACTTCTTAAATAAAAACAAAACTTTTTTACCGCTAGAACTTCTATTTGGAGACTTTAACGTTTATTACTTGATGAACCCACCCTTACTAAATGCATTAATAATAACAAAAACTAGTGTTATACGATAACACTGTTAGCATATGCTTACAAAAAGTTTTGAAAAAAATGAGAATAACCTACTTATAAGAACATAGAAGATTGATTATAGATAACTTATTATTATAGTAAACATGCTTAAATAACATTCTTATAATAGAGGGCCGGTTACTATACAAAGTGTAATTTTCGTGCAAATTGTACGAAGTCACCAGCGTGTGACACATGTTTTTTGGTAGAGGGGTAGTTTCGTCCGCGACACAGTTACACATAAATGGTATATAATTACGCAATTTATATTTATAATTACATAAGTTATATATATTATTACACGGGTTATATTAATTATTAAGCAAAGTAAAATTACTCACGTTATTAGAATTATTACGTAAGTTATAATTATAATTACGCAAGTTATGTTAATAATTAGGCAATCAATAATCACGCAAGTTATACGCACAACACATAGACATTTAAAAAAAAATGTTGGTTTTTTTAAAAAAGTTATAGCAATACTATACTCATATTAAAAATAATAAAATACTCGATTTTATGGTGTAATTATTTTTAAAAAATAATGTCATATAAAAAAGTTATATGCATTTAAAAAAATAAGAGGAATTTGAAAAAAGTCATTGATTGTAGGCTATTTCTAAATCTACTCCTCGAGACACATTTCTTGTATGATTATTTTATTTTAAATTTAAACCATTTATCTTTTAGATCAATAATTGTAATCATTTCGTACGATTCGTATAAATTCTTCACATTTTACCATAAGCTTTCTCTTTTTAATAGTTCTTTCTTCTATTCTAAGTGATTGAAGAATTAAACCCTCTAAGATACCTTAAAAATTATTATAATAAACCCGACGACTAGATCCATGTATTGAGATCTTAGACCCTTTATGTTCCTAGAAGCAATACGTTGAATAATTCTAAATTTATAATTAAAAAAAAAACTTATTTAACAATTAAAAGACAAATTTACCTTTCTTGAAATTATAAAAACACACACTTAGCTGTGAAGTCGCACTTTGGAATGCCCGCCATCCATCCAAAACCATTTTCGTGAGTTTTATCGTTGTCATTTCACAATTACCGTTAAGTATAGATTTTATAGTAACTGGTAAGATTATTGTTTTATAATCTTAAAATCATATGTTTAAGTTGTGAGAAATAGTGTCCTGCACAAAAATGTAAGATAAGACTATATATATATATATTATATAGCAAAACCATCCGGTCTGGTCCCTTCCCTTCCTCTGTGTAAAGTAGGAGTTAAGTTAAACACCAGGTATATATTTTTTTTTTATCCTTTCATAAACTTATCTTCATTTATTGTTTGATAGTCATGTACATTCGATGATAATAAGAATGTTAATATCTTTACTCTTTAGCCAACTATAAATATACTACCAAGTTACAATTTTTATCATCTTTCACAACTGATACATACAAGGTCTGTTCCAATGGCCCCTTCGAGCTCGTTCACCGATGCTCGTAACCTCAAAACATTTGTGGTCGACGAAGGCCACGGGGTTAAGGGTCTATCAGAACTCAAGATCCAAACTTTACCCGAGTTATTCATTCAACCTCGCGAAAAAAGGCTCGATATGAACAAAGTGGTGCACCACGAGTCAATCCCGGTTATTGACTTGTCGGATCCCGAAGATCCCGAGGTGATCAAACTGATATGCGATGCCGCGGAGAATTGGGGGTTCTTTCAAGTTGTTAACCATGGGGTTCTCCTAAGAGTGCTTGATGAGGTTAAAGATGCGACACGAAGGTTTTTTGCACTGCCTGCTGAGGAGAAAAAGAAGTACTTGTTTAAAAACAGTAGTACGAAAAATGTTCGGTTTGTTTCGAGCTTTATTCCTGAAGTTGATGAAGTTTTGGAGTGGAAAGATTATCTTAGTTGTTTTTATGTTTCTGATGATGAAGCAGTTGCATTTTGGCCTCCCATATGTAGGTAAGTCATTATATTATCGAATAATCTAGTCAAGTGTTTTCTAAAAGCGTCGATGAGGTCTAAAATTTTTTTATTAATTTATTTATCATGAACTAGATTCATGAGTTCAAATGAGCGAAAATATTCATAAGTTAAAGGAGCAAATTTAAGTTTTTCAAGAATTTTCTTTTTGTTCAAGATTTAAAAACATGAAAACTTGATTTCGCTCTTTCGGTTTCACAGTAAGAAATATTTAAAAGATATTAGAGAAAAATACGTTTTTTTTTTTTTTTTTTTTTTTTTGGTTTGAATATGATTTTTGAGCTAGTCCTTGTTCAAGGTAGCGATTTCAAAGTTTGAGATGACTGACTTTACTTCTTACGAACTTTAACACTTTTTTCAATAAATTTGACATGTAGTTTTAGTTTTTAATAATATATCTTTTCTAACGTTGTAGAAAATCTAAATAAATAGTTTAATTTTAATTTTTTATCTGTGTTTCAATAACTTTGATTGAAAACAACCAGTATTTAAAATAACAAATATTTTTTATACGAGACCAAAAAAGACACTTTATTATGAAAAAGAATTAGAACTTTATAAATATTAGATACTAGCTTTAGTAAACCCGTGTATTACACGGGTTGAACAAATAAAATATTAAATATAATAAAAATTTATCAAGTGTAAAACGATATTTTACGATAAAATATAATTGAAATTACGTATAGTAAGAACAATATGTAATAAAATAATTATATTAACTTTTTAAACTTTTGGTTTAAAACTTTTTTTGCTAAAAAAATAATAAATATTTTGTTTCAAAACAAACCGTATTAAAAAATATCATTTTTAAAAATTTTCTTATTATAAATTTTAATTTAATTATTTTTAGTTTATAAAAAATTAACTTTTTTAAAACACTAATTATAAAAAAGTTTGATGTTTTGTAAAAATTTCTTATTCTATAAAATTATTTTTAAAAATAACATATTTCTTTTTATAAATTTATTAAAAAAACTATTTTTGTTTTAAAAAAAGTTAAATAATATTATTGATAATTAAGGTAATTATTTAATAGTAGAGAGAAACGGGGAAAATTTTGGTGATAATAAATGTGGTGTCATCATGTGTCATCCCAAGATACTCTTTTATTAGAGTAGGAATATTACATATTATAAAATTAAAACAAAATTATACGTTAAATAAGTTTTTAAGGAAAAAGAGATTACAATGCACATAAGACAACCATAGTCTCTAAAATAACGACTTTTATTTTTTTCTTTCAATTTTAAGTCACCAACTTAAATAACCACCAGCCTATAATTCAAATTCAAACAGTAAAATACCCAATTTATTATCAGTAAGTTACAAGAAAAACCCATATATTTTTATAAATTTTTTTGTTTCTGTTGTAGGGATCAACTCCTCGAATACATGAAAGAGTCCGAACCACTTATCAAAAGGCTACTAAAAGTGCTAATTACTAGACTCGACATATCAAAGCTAGATGAAACCAATGAACCATTTCTTATGGGTTCGAGACGCATGAACCTAAACTACTACCCCGTGTGCCCGAACCCCGAGCTCACGGTTGGCGTGGGAAGCCACTCAGACGTGTCAACGCTAACCATCCTCCTTCAAGATGAAACCGGAGGGCTATACGTTCGAAAACTTGACACGGACAATTGGGTCCATGTGCCTCCTATAAAGGGTTCTTTGACAATCAACATTGGTGACGCGCTTCAAATCATGAGCAATGGTCGATACAAGAGCATCGAACATCACGTGGTTGCTAACGAGCACGAGAACAGGATTTCAGTGCCGATATTTGTGAACCCGAGGCCGAGTGATGTCATCGGGCCGTTGCCGCAGGTGATAGAGAGAGGGGAGAAGGCGTTGTATAAGCATGTTTTGTATTCGGATTATGTAAAGTATTTTTACAGGAAGTCCCATAACGGGAAGGATACGATTGATTTCGCAAAGGTTTGATCATTTTACGATAAACATACACTATGGCGCCTAAAAGATCTCTCAAGAGATCAGGGTTCAAACCTTCACTGGATAAACATTTTGAATGATCATCATCGTTCAAAAAAAAAAGTTTTAGAACATATATAAATATTAATATTCCTATTGTGACTTAATACTATTTTATATATATATATATATATATATATATATATATGTTAAAGATGATAATGTTACATTTTATAAATTGTATAGAAGTGTTATCTGTAATTTATAAAATAGTTTTCAACTTTATTATAAGACTAGATTTAGTAAACTCCTGTATTACACGGGTTGAATAAATAAAATTTTATTAATTATAAAATGATACTTTAAGATAAGATTAAATTAAAATTACATGTTCGTAAGAAATATAAGTGATAAACAATGATATTAACTTTGTTTTTCCAAAAAATAAATTAAATATTTGTTTTTAAAACAAACTGTTTAAAAAAAAATATTATTTTCAAAAATTTCCTTACTATAACTCCCAACTTTAATTAGTTTTAAAATATTTCATATTTAAAGAGTTTAATGATCTAGAAAAATTTATTTTATAAAAAAATTTGTTTCTTTGAAATAATATTAATTAAAAGATTTCTTGCTTAATTTATTAAAATCTATTTGTAACTTAAAAAAAATTAAATAAAATTATTAGTAATTAATAAAATAATTAATAAGAGAGAGAAGCGAGAAAATTATGATTAGGAGGAATGTGGTGGTGACATGTGTCACCCTTAGTTACCTTTTTATTAGAGTAGAAAGATTTCGTTGAAATGTTTTAAACACGTGGTGTTCCTGCTGTCACACCGCTTCTACTCTCACCACGATTGTTCTTCTGCATGTATGACAGGAAGATGCTTCACTGCTTGCGAAATCGGTAACAAATCATCATCCACATGCTTAATTGTTGATCTATATATTTTTTTAACGACATATTTATCTTACTCGTACTCATAAATTACATTAATTTACATCATTGCTGAGTTTGAATGAATAACCTCCTATTAAAACACAAAACCTCTACCAAATGAGCTAGTCTCACTTTAGCTTAATTGTTGATATACCTAACCCTTCTGTTTACTGGAAGAGGCTTCACGAACAATCGTTGAATCGCATATAACTATTATCACCTGTGTAAATGTGTAATCCTTAATATGTATATATCAATACCGGTTGTCATCTTCATCCGTGTGTGTGAGAGCGATTTAAGAGTAGGATTTACACCTTGTTGACTGAATAATAAAATGTAAAATCCTTATAACATTGAAAATTCAAATAGTAATCTAATAGAAATTTAACTTACTGACTATCTTTTGTAAACCCGTTTAAATAAATAAAATATTAAATATAATAAAATTTTATTAGTTATTAAACGATATTATAAGATAAAATATAATTGAAATTAGATATTAGTAAAGGATTATAAGTAATAAAACAATAATATTAATGTTTTAAACTTTTGTTTTTAGTTGTTTTTATTTTTTGCGGAAATTCTTTAACATTTTGTTTCAAAATAAACCGTATTAAAAATGTAATTTAAAATTTTCGTTATTGTAACTTACAATTTTAATTATTTTTGGTTTATAAAAATTTTACTTTTTTAATAACATTAATTTTAAAGTATTTTAAATTTTTAAAAAAGTTTAATGTTTTGTTAAAAAATTTATTTTATAAAAACCTTCATTCATATATAAAATGGTGGATGTAAGAATAAGAATCCACACCGGATCGTGCCCTTCAAGTCGCACGTTGCTTTCTACCATATCGTTTTAAATGAAGTTTTACCATAACATTCTTTTAATTTGGAACCAGTATGGAATTGCTTCAATTATGGAATCATGAATAGTCACTGGTTTAGTCGGTACAAAGACATAGTCATTTCTATTTTTTCTTATCTACATACATGTTCTATCTTTGTGCAGTCTCGCTCCACAGTGACAGTGGAAGGCTTCGCACCTGAGCCTCGTTAGACTGATCAGAAGTGTAAGGTGTAAGTGAAGAGAATAGAAGAGATGAAGTCCGAAAATTTTTTATTTATAAATAACATTAATAAAAATCTTTTTTTTTTAATTTGAAAAAGTATATTTAATCTAAAAAAAATTAAATAATATTATTAGTAATTAATGTAACAATTTAATAGAAGAGATAAGCGATAAATTTTTAATGAGTATGAATGTGGTGCTATCACATGTCCGCCTTGGTTATTTTTTTATTAGAGTAAAAAAATATGTAGAACGTCATGAACGTATGTAAACAAGTTTGATATCGTCTTGGTCGGTATAGTAATTTAAGGTATTGATTCTGGAAAACACTGGTCTGAATATCTAGCTTGCACTCTATTTATCTTTTATGAATACTTATTTCTCTATTTTCTTTATGGTAGTACACTAGTACCCATATCCTTTTCCTACGAAATTATTGTAGTTTGATTGTCACGGTTGATTATGATTTGCTTGATTATATGTGTTAACGTCATTAATAATTTGCTATGTTTTGCTTGCTGTTCATCGTCGTAAATCCTATCTGATACTTCTGCATCACGATAATAGATTTGAATTTAGAATTAAGAATTGTATCATATGTGATCAAACTTATTTACATTGTACTCATCATCACACATCGTACTCATCAACACGCATTTCCTGTGGTAAATAAACGGAAAACACGATGAAAACTATAATTAAGTCAACGGTTTTAAAATGTTAAAATAAAAAAATTAAAAGTAAAACAATAAAGGAATATATCAAACTTGTCGCTTTGAAATATTTCGACTTCCATGCAACTTTACTAATTACCATTATGGATTTATATTCAATAATATTTTATTCTAATTATCTAGACACGTACCCCTAGGGTTTGCAGCAATACCAACATTCTTCTCTTTTGTAGAAACAAATTAATGATACTCATTTCGATCATAACTAGTGCAACCTCTAATCATTCACCCATCGATCTCATGCATTTACGCAACAACAAAAACTATCAATAAATCAAGCAAGTCACATAAGAATACATTGTCCAAAAATAGATAACATATAAATAGTAACGTAAAGAAAATAGTTTGATGTGAACTCAAAAATAAATAAAAGAGTTAATTTCAGTTTTACTCTCTAAGATTTAAATAAAGTAATCATTTTCCTCCAAAATATTAAAAACATCAATTTATCTTTAAAAAGTTTCATATGTTGTTTCAATTTCACTCCAAAAGTTTTATTATTTTGGATAAAATTAAAACAACTAATGAAAATTTTTGGATTATAATTGAAACAATTTATGAAACTTTTGAAGGTAAATTGATGTTTTTAATCTTTTGGAGGAAAATAGTTATTTTTAACAAATCTCAAGGAGTAAAATTGAACTTAACTCTAAATAAAAAAAAGCTAGGTGAGCTGACACACTACGATGAGGGTGTTGAAATTTGTAACGAGCGGTTTCAATGACTTGTACGTTAGTATTGATATTGTCGTTTAAAATAAAATTTAAACTGTATATGCAAGCTTATCAAATTAACATATGCATATTTTTTGCAAGATAATTTAAGAAATAAAAGAAGAATAAAAAACTTGATTACCATTGAGGCAAACCGTCAGATAAGTGATTTGTCTGTAAACTAATTAAATAAGTAAAAGATAATAATAAATGACGGCCTTTAATATACATACCATTTACGAAAAAAATAAATAATAATTTAAAGGTTCAATACTACGTTTCATATGTGTATAAGGGTCTTGTTATAGCTATACAATCCTATTCAAAAATTTTTGAGTTAATCATACGAATAATAAATTTCTGTGGTTTGTACGTATTATAATTTTAGTTTCTATTCTTAAAAAAATATAGATGCAGGACTGAATTTTACAAGGTTTGCAGACCGATAGTCCCTAACACTTACAAATGTTAACTTATTCACTTAAGTTTATGTTAAATGATTAAAGTACCCTTATGTCAAATCATTTTCTTCATCTTCTAACCGAACCCACCACACCCCTCCTATAATCTTCTTCATCTACATCACTCACCCTACACCACCACCAACCACCACCATCCTCCAACTACACCAACCACCACCATCCTCCAACTCCACATCCACCATAAATCTTTGACTATCGACATCTTATTCATCACCATAAACACACCACCGTAGCCACATGCACCTGGCCTCAACCCACTCCACCACCACAATAGCAGCGACCACCGCATGTCTTTTGGTCACCGTTTTCCCAAATCCCAAAACAAAATACTCTCCACCGCCATTGATGTACAACGGTTTCACATTTTCCCCGTGG
Source organism: Flaveria robusta (assembly GCA_025506415.1). NCBI lineage: Eukaryota > Viridiplantae > Streptophyta > Magnoliopsida > Asterales > Asteraceae > Flaveria > Flaveria robusta. The sequence continues at coordinate 24,420,208 of CM046471.1, read as the reverse complement.
TGTAACCAAGAGGGGTGGGGTGGGTTGTCGTTTAAGGTGGTTGGATGTGGTTGGGGGGGGGGGGTGGGTTGTCGTTTAAGGTGGTTGGATGTGGTGGTGGGTTAGGGCGACAGTGGTGATGGGTTGAGGGTGTTGGCTGCGACGATGGTGGTGGGTTGAGGGTGTAGGCGGCGATGGTGGTGGAGAGTTGCGGGTAGAGGCATAAGTGGTGGGTGTTGAATGTGGAGAAGATGATAAAAATAACAAGGGGTATTTTGGTATTGTTAAAAAACTAATAGAGAAAATTAACCTTTGTTAGTGTTAGGGACTGTCAGCGTGCACATTTTGTATAATTCAGTCCCGCATCTTTAATTTATTGAGAATGTGAACTAAAGTTGCAATACGTGCATACACCAAAGACTGTCCATGTAATTTACTCAACTTTTTATATGAAGGTTTGATACGACTATTTGATGCCCAACAATAAACAATGTTTGAAAGAAAGGTGATCATCGGATTTGACATGATATGAAACAACATTTTGATGATGAATTCAAACATTCTTTTAAAATTGAAAGATGTAACGAGACTTGACATAACCTGTAAACGATCTATATAAATGATCGTATTACCTGACACTCAAACGATTGTTTGAACCGTAAACAATCGTTCGACATGTTTTTAAAACGAAGTTTTAATTTGATTTGAGATTATATTAAGGGTGATGTAATGCTTGTCAAAACCTTGTAAGAACAAGTTCTAATTGAATTAGATGGTAAAAATCACAGTATAGTTGGTCCTTTTAAAGTATTCACCATAAATTATTTATAAACGTATAAGAGTTTTTTTTGTTATATTATAGTGAATGATTGTGAGTGGATAAAAAAACAAACATACTGTTTATCTGTATATTTAAAGTCACACTGTTTAACTTTTATAAATTTTCTAATCATTTCGAAAGTAGTTATGAGTAAAAGAAAAGAAAAAATAATAATAAAAATATAAAAAATATTATTTAATTGAAAAATAAAAAAATAATTATTAAAGGATATAAATGAAAAATACATACGACATTACAACAGATTCAGACACGTCATCCGGTGCAGGATAACACCCCTGCAAACTGAACACTATCAGTCTTCAAACCCCCGTAAAATGGAAACCCGATACCTGTCCACCGGCGCCACCACCATCTCCAGCAACCCTACGCTCACCAAACCGGCGGCGATAATCAACACCGTCGCCTTCTCATCTCCGGCGAGACTCACCACCAACGGCGGCAATCTGGTTTCCGGAAGGCACCTCCGCCCACGCTTACTAAACCTCCGTCACTCATCTCCACCGTCATCAGCTTCAAAACCGATTAAACGTAATGTTATCAAACAGTCTTCCGCCACCGCTAGCGATTCCGCAGGGTAACATCCGTCGATTTCAATTTGATTTTGACTTGTTACTTACGGTAACATTTGTTTCCATCGCCTTTTATAAGCAACAAATGTGAGGCTTATAGATCAGCTCCTCCATCGTACTAGTGGATGAGTTTCTTATTTTTCTAACATTGTATCAGAGCCAATGATTATACCATTGGACATCTCATTACTTGACAAATGTTGACTGACTTTTTACGGATTGATTTGACAGTGATGCTGCTCCGGTTGGCTTCTTCTCCAAGTATCCGTTTCTGGTTACTGGATTCTTCTTCTTCATGTGGTACGTTACAAGTTACGACAACGTAAAGCCCTAATTGATGTAGGTGTGATAGAATGAGTGGTGGTTGAGTGTGATTGTGGTTTGTTTTGAACTTTTGAAGGTACTTTCTGAATGTCATATTCAACATACTCAATAAGAAGATCTACAATTACTTCCCTTATCCATAGTAAGAATTTGTTCAGTTTAAGTTTATGTATAGTGTTATTTGGTCATCTGATGAGCAATTTGTCAAGTGTGTTGTTCTGTATGTATGCAGTTTCGTGTCGGTGATACATTTGGCTGTTGGAGTTGTTTACTGTCTTGGTAGCTGGGCTGTTGGTTTACCGAAACGCGCTGTAAGTCTGGAATTAAGAAGTGATCCAGAACTAGCTAGTTTGTTGCAATAGTAATGTGCTTAGTATGGATTATAGAAAGTTTAACATTACGATAATAATCTATGTTCAAAAGTAAATTGGTTTAGAGATTTTAAACTTATACGGATTAGGTCACCATAGACCTGGTTTCATTCTGTCTAGTTTGTTGTATGCTACCCATTTGACCCGTTAGAGAAAGAATATAACCTAAATATTAGCCTATTTACCAAAAGTGGGTCGAAATTGGCACCTCTACATATAAGGTAGTTAAGTAACTTTTTGTGGTTTTTCTTGTGTAGCCCATTGACTCAAACCTTCTGAAGCTTCTTATTCCTGTGGCTTTATGTCATGCTGTAGGCCATGTGACCAGTAATGTATCATTTGCAGCTGTTGCTGTCTCATTTACCCACACAGTCAAAGGTAAACTTGCTACATGTACATTTGTTAAGAATTTTTTACCTAGTTTATCAAACAATGACTCTCATCATTTCTTGTTGATAGCCCTTGAGCCGTTCTTCAATGCTGCTGCTTCTCAATTTATTCTTGGACAGTCTATTCCCATAACTTTATGGCTGTCTTTGGCTCCTGTTGTTATAGGTATGCTCATTTTCTTCCAAAAGGCGTTGTGATTAACGTTCAATATCTATGTCATATTGAGTTTCATTGCTATGTTAAGGGATAAATACACTTTAAAACCATGATATTTGAAAGTTATGAACTCAATCAAATGACTTTAAATGGGATGAAAGGAATATATAGTAAAGTCTGAATGTGCAGGTGTATCAATGGCCTCCTTGACTGAGCTGTCATTCAACTGGCTAGGCTTTATCAGTGCCATGATTTCCAATATCTCCTTCACCTACAGGAGTATTTACTCGAAGAAAGCAATGGTTGTCTTCTATGCTATGACCTTTTTCATTTATTTATAAATCTAATATACTTGACAGCCATAATTGAACAAATGAGAATGGAGGAAAATGGTCAAAGACATGATGGAGTGTAGATTCTCCCTTAACTATTGAAAACTTAACAACCTCGGCATGTTTCATAACAATTGTGATTGCATTTGCAGACTGGTATGGACAGTACTAATTTGTATGCTTACATTTCCATCATTGCTCTCTTCGTCTGTATCCCACCTGCCATTATTGTGAGTAAAATACCATTCTTCTTTAGTTGCATGATATTATCTTTAACGTGAACTCTACTCGTCGTCTTCCCCTCATCTTTCGACAGTTGGAGGGACCTCAACTTCTACAGCATGGATTCAGTGATGCAATTGCTAAAGTTGGCATGACTAAGTTCATATCTGATCTGATTTGGGTGGGTATGTTCTATCACCTCTACAATCAGGTATTACACATCACAAACTAGCATATTCTTCTGCTTTGTGTTTCATAGTTTAGCTCAAGGATTCAAAGTCTTGCTTGAGTTAATGTAATTCTCTACCTGTGAGTAATATTTAAATAAAAATCTAGAAAATGAACTCTTTTTTCTTTCTTCTTTTTCATTTTGGCTTGTTAGCTTGCAACCAACACACTTGAAAGGGTGGCACCTCTTACACATGCAGTGGGCAATGTATTAAAGCGAGTGTTTGTGATTGGTTTCTCAATCATCGTGTTCGGTAATCTCTCTTTTTGTTTTCATCGATTAAGGTTCATATACTTGTATGGCCTATTATACTAACACAGACATATTATATGATTTGTGCAGGTAACAAGATTTCAACGCAAACAGCCATTGGTACATTCATCGCGATTGCTGGAGTTGCAATCTACTCCCTCATCAAGGCCAAGATAGAAGAGGAGAAACAGGTTAGTTGACATCTAATATTTGTTTCTTGGATGTATACTCTCTTGTTTGTTAACTGTTGTTTATGTGCAGAATCTGAAATCGGCATGAGGGCAGGCAGAAGAGAAGAAAATGTATGTATATTACTTGGTATAATTATGTCAACATATAGCAGATTCGTCACAAATAGATGTTCTTTGGGTTTTTTCGTCCACGAGAGTAAACAAATCTGACTTGGATTTAGACTTCTATAATGTACTATTGTATGTTGTAGGATATACATTCATGATACGTTCTCCCTCTCGAAATTCAATCGATCTCTTCTTGTTGTCATAACTCTCACTTTTAGTTTTCCTTCTTTATCGATGGTTTCTTGAACTATTGTTTCAGCATGTGAATTTCTTCTCTCCCACTTCAAGCCAACATATGAGGATCTTAAAATGTTATACAAACAACAATTTGGAGACCAATGTATTAGGGACGTAGCTATCATTATAAGCAAACTCAATAAGTGGCACACGCCATTGACGCACAAACGCAACATACCTTTTAAGAGTTCATCGATTTGACGTGAAATGGCATCTTGAAATTCACTCTACTACCCTCCTATGCATGAGTTTTTTTAGAACGTTTTCGTTTCAATATCAAAACGAGATTTTTAGAATGTTTATGTTTCAATGCCAAAACGATGGTTATAGAATTCCAGCTCAAGTCCTCCTCGTCAACGTATAACTGTACCAACTTATCCACTGAAAGTTCTCATTGTGACCAAAATGTAGACACTTAAATCCATGTATAGTGATCACCCTAATAATATTGTTACGAACTTTACGGTGAAGTTCATGGGGATATGATCCCACATTCGTTCTAGAATTTTCAAAGATTGCATTTTATAGGCTTTTGATGTTTATATTGACTTGCAAACAAGAAATAACATTTTTCATAGAGTGTAGCTAAACGTACCCTCTTTATTTAACGTATCTTTATGAAAGAAAAATTAATATTTTAACAATGATAGGCCCATAAAATTCGTGAGAGAGATGTATGTTTAGCACTGCCATTTTCTAATACCTTGTGCACGCGACAACAAATTGATGATTTTGTCATGATCATAACTTGAAAATATTATCACTTGATTGAATTCCTTGACAATTGACCTATGGTGATAAATCAAGATTAAACGATTAAGGATACCAACTTATGAAGTTTATGATTGGCAAGAGGGAATCATTATTTGATACAATTTTTTTTATACGTCCTTTGAATATATTATCTACTGTGTACTTTTTATATATGTTACAACCAATAATTAATGAATCAATTCCTTTTAAACTATATCAGTTAATGAAACCACTTTCATTAAAATCAAAACTAGAAAAGGTACCGATCTTTATATTTAGACAACTATACAATAATCAAAATGATCGAATCAATTAAGGAACCGATGATTCTTTTCTAATTTTCATAACCGACTTATAAGATCCGGTAATAGTTTTATGTAGAGGTGGCAAAATGGGTGGGTTGGGTTGGGTTGATTGCCGGGTATAGATGGGTTTGGGTTAAAATGGGTTGAAGTTAGGATGGACAATTATAAAAAAAAGGTTAGGATGGTTTGGGTCAGGATGGGTTCGGGTCAGGATGGGTTCGGGTCAGGATGGGTTCGAGTCAGGATGGGTTGATGCTAAAATTTATCATTAGTCTCATTGTATTTATTTGCAACAAACTTACAAGCATTAGAAAGTTGATTTCAAATCAAATAAGCTTATTCTTATTAACAAACAAAAGGAATTTATGTAAACCCAATTGTATGAATTCATTTCACATAAGCTTTATCATGCATAACTCTAGCTCGACAGGTAACATGTATGTATATATATATATAGATAGATATATATATATAAGTTAGCATCATTTCATCAATTAGGTTTATTATTCATTCACAACACTAACCCCTTCGTTGCCGCCCCTCCGTCGCCGCCCCTCCGCCGTCACCCATCTGCCGCCGCTCATCATTGTTGCTTCATTGCCACAAACTCCTGAACATACTTACCCAAATCATAGATGTTTACAGATCTATATATATCGCTATAGTCAAAACAGGTTTGGCCCAACCGAGTTTTTTTGTGTATCGGGGTTGAGGCGAAACCAGGTATGAACCCGGGTCGGGTTCACCCTCTTGAAAACTCTACCCGTTATCCTCGGGTAGGGTATGGTCGGGTCCGAAACCCGGTCCGATACCGGGTTTAATTTTTTTTTTCTTCTTTTCTTTTCTTGTGTGTGTCCCCAATACCAGATGGTATTCTTTCTTTTGTTCTTAATCACCCATCTTGACCCATAATTGATTTTCTTAACCACCCATCCTAACCCATAAATATATACATGTTTGAATTTCTCAACCCACTCTAACCCCCTTAGATATTTTCTTTGACCCATCCCGACCCATCCCGACCCATTTAAGTTTTAAAACAACCCAAAATTACCCAAAATGAATTCTTTGGACTTGTTTTGCCAGGTCTAGTTTTATGTATATAAAACACGAATTAATTTATCACTTTCACTTTATTAATTAAACTAGTTCGTTGTATGAAAAAGTAAATCTACACACTTTTACGATATATTAACTGTATGCCTAACTTTACTTAAATAAAATGATTTCTATTTAAATCTTACATACACTGATACACACACACAAATACATATACAAATCTATGCATTAATTCAATCACAATCACAGACACAAAAATGTATACGTATCAAAATAAAATGTTATTTACGATAATAACATAATATTCATATACCATCTCTCTAAATAATAAAAATAACTATCATATGAGATTCATATGAGTGAGAGTTGGATACAATGTCAAAATTATTTGAAGCTGTGATGAAATTACCCTTAAAAATAAAGGTTTGAGTTCCACATATAACAAGTTAATGTAATAAGTTACGGTGTCAAATAAGAACAAGGTTACATGAGTATGTGACATTTTATTTCATAACAATAATTAATCAATCATTCTTTCTAAAATGTACTTCGAAGTTTTAACGTTATTCCGTCTAGTATTAATTTTTATATAAAAACAATATGGTTTCGATAGTCTTAATAATAATATTTAGAAATACCGTTATAACTTTAGAAAATGAATTTACAAATATTTTATTATTATTTTACCTCAACAAAAAAACTAAGAAAAATATATCCAAACGAGAGGATTTGAGTGTCCATAACAACTTATTGGCACACATCCGCAAGTGCAGGATAACATAACTCCCGCCAGCGCAGGATAACATCCATCTGCTAATTCGTACACCACACCCGGTGCAGGATAACATCATCCACTGCTTATCGTTCACACACCACCACCATTGTCACTCCAACCGTTTTCTCTCACAATGGAGTCTCGAGTGCTCTCCTCCGGCGCCACCACCATCTCCGGCGTTCCTAGGCTCACCAAACCCGCCGGAAGAACCACCACCACCATCACTACCACCGTCGCCGTCGCATCTCCGGCGAGGGTCAACACTACCGGAGGCAATGTGGTTTGGGGACGACAGCTTCGCCCGAGCTTACTGAACCTCGATCACTGCTCTCCGGTGCCGTCGGTGTCGAAAACGATAAAGCGTGACGTTCTGAAACCGTGTAACGCCACCGCTAGTGATTCCGCAGGGTGAGATCCGTTGATTCCATTTGAATTTGAATTTGAATTTGAATTTGAAGTTGAATTTGAATTTGATTATGATTTGACGAGTGTTGACTGAGGTTTTGTTGATTGATTTGATAGTGACGCTGCTCCGGTTGGCTTCTTGGCCAAGTATCCGTTTCTGGTTACCGGATTCTTCTTCTTCATGTGGTAGGTTATAGCGATAAAAACCTCTTTAATGAATTCTCATGCCGTTGATGATAATTATTTTTTAACTGTTATACTTGCACATTTTAGCTGAAGTTGACGATATTAATCAAAGGTTTAAAAAAAGAAAAACTTTATAAAATAATAAACAAGTTTTAGTAGTGTTTCAATTAGATCACTCATATTTTTATTTGTTCCAATCAGGTCACTAAAGTTTTAATAGTGTTGCAATTAAGCATTAATATTTTTATTTGTTTCAATCAGGTCACTAAAGTTTTAGAAGTGTTCAAATTACGTCACTTATATTTTTTAAACTTCTTTGAATAATTCACAGATTTTTTAAAGTAATTTAGTATTTTATAAATATTGTTAGTTTTTTAAATATTTAAAATTTTTAAAAATCTTTTTGTAATTTATAAACTATCTAATTAGAATAATTTTAAAACTTTAGTGATCTGATTGGGACAAAAGAATTTATGAGTGATTAGGACAAAAAAATTTATAAGTGACCTAATTAAAACAATCTTAAAACTTGATTACTATTTTACAAAGTTACCCCTTTAAAAAATACAATTTGTTGTTTGTTCTGAAGGTACTTTCTGAATGTCATCTTCAACATTCTCAACAAGAAAATCTACAATTACTTCCCTTATCCTTAGTAAGTTGTTGTTCAATCTAACTTCAGATAATACATTGTTATATATTTGGTCATTGGATAAACGATTTGTCAACTGCATTGTTTTGTATATATGCAGTTTCGTGTCAGTCATACATTTGGCTGTTGGAGTGGTTTATTGTCTTGGTAGCTGGACTGTTGGTCTACCGAAACGTGCTGTAAGTCTGTAATTTCCTAAAGCACATGCTGCAGAGAGTCTTTAATCACTAGATTATGTGGGTGGGTTTTTAAAGAAGAATTTTTGATGATGAAGATCACTTGGGGACTTAGAGATGGAAAAATGGGCAGGTTATTCATTGCAGAACTAGTCGGGCCAACATACAAGCACCTTTTGTCTTTTCTTTCATGAACTCTATAAATATTTAACATCTATTTTATGGATATAAAAAGTATAACATTACAATGGCAATCTACGTTCAAAAACATAAAATGGTGTAGAAGATTTTAATTTTCAACATGCTTGGGGAGACTGTAGTCACAGTTTTCATTCTATCTAACTTTTTTGATGTTACACATTTGACCCATTAGAGAAAGAATTAACCCAAAACTGACTTATTTACTACAATTGGGTCGAAGCTGACAGGTGTATGAGTAAAAAAAGGTGCATGTGATGGTGTCCCTCTGATACAGATGGGGCATGGCTTTGTTGTTTTTGCTGTGCTGACTTCTTGTGGTTTTTCTTGTGCAGCCCATTGACTCAAACCTTCTGAAGCTTCTTATTCCTGTGGGCTTTTGTCATGCTCTAGGCCATGTGACCAGTAATGTATCATTTGCAGCTGTTGCTGTCTCATTCACCCACACAGTAAAAGGTGTTATGTTTAAAGCTTAATATTCATGTCGTACTGAATTTAATTGGCTATTTTAAGTGATGGTTATGATAATTATGCTTATTTCTTGTAAATAGCCCTTGAGCCGTTCTTCAATGCTGCTGCTTCCCAATTTGTTCTTGGACAGTCGATACCCATAACTTTGTGGCTGTCTTTGGCTCCTGTTGTTATCGGTATGCACTTTTTCTTTCAAAAGGTGTTAATTTTTACTTATCATGGGATGAAGGGAATATATATTCTTGAGTTTAGTTTCATTGAGAAAATAATATGTACTATTAAACGCTGAAATCCAGTATGAATTTACAGGTGTTTCAATGGCCTCCATGACTGAGCTGTCATTCAACTGGCTAGGCTTTATCAGCGCCATGATTTCCAATATCTCCTTCACTTACAGGAGTATTTACTCAAAGAAAGCAATGGTTGTCCTCTATGCTATGACCATTATCTTTATTACTCATTTTTCTTTACGACCCTGGCATGTTTTATAACATTTTGTTTTCTAGTGCAGACTGATATGGATAGTACTAACTTGTATGCTTACATTTCCATCATTGCTCTCTTGTTCTGTATCCCGCCTGCTGTAGTCGTGAGTAGAATACTATTATTTCTTTTATTACATGACAATAAATATTATTTTATAACGTGAAATCTACTCATCTTCTTCTCTTCATCTTTCAATAGTTGGAGGGACCTCAACTTCTGAAGCATGGATTCAGTGATGCAATTGCTAAAGTTGGTATGACTAAGTTCATATCTGACCTGTTTTGGGTGGGTATGTTCTATCACCTCTACAATCAGGTATTGCACATCACAAACTAGTAAATTTTTTATTTTGAGTAACATAGTTTGAGTCCAAAATTCAAATTTATGCTTGAGTTAATGTTTTTCTCTACATTTGATAGTAATATTCAGAACAAAAAACTAAATAATGAACCTCTTTGTTGTTTTTGACTTGTTAGCTTGCAACCAACACACTTGAAAGGGTGGCGCCTCTTACGCATGCAGTGGGCAATGTGTTAAAACGAGTGTTTGTGATTGGTTTCTCAATCATCGTGTTTGGTAATCTTTCTTTTATGGTTTACATTGATTATGTGTTGAAACAAGGGTATTGCCTGCTTTAACGCCACACCAAATTTTATGATTTGATGTGCGCAGGTAACAAGATCTCAACGCAAACAGCCATTGGTACGTCCATCGCGATTGCGGGAGTTGCAGTCTACTCCCTCATCAAGGCCAAGATAGAAGAAGAGAAACGGGTTAGTTGAAATCTAATGTATATTTCATGGATGTATGCATGTATGTTCTTGTTTCTTAACTGTTGTCTATGGGCAGGGTTTGAAATCAGCATGAGGGTATGCAGAAGGGATAAAGTGGATACTATTGTTCAAAACAGCGGATTTGCTACAATTGTGAAGATGTTCTTTGTTTTTTGCGTCTATGAGAGTAAACATATTTGACTCTTGTTTAACTTCAATAATGTATCATTCTATCTCTCTTTACCATCAATATATCATTTCTAATTCTTGTGGAGTTTACTTTCTCATTTTGTTGCAAACTATATAAATCCTATACAAGCAATGACGCCCATGTACTACATCGACGTCTAAGTGATAAGATGTGTGTTCATGAGCACTAAAATACCTATAAAGGCATTACTAATACTTAGAAACATCAAGCAATCCTTAGGAATGAACTACTAAGTGATAGATCAATGTGCCTGATGAGGGGGCAAATGAACCCTTAAACTTATTCAGTGGTGAAGCCAATGCATTGGGAGGGGGTGGAAAGGCCCCCCCGTAGAACAAAATTTTTTATGAGTTTGTAGTGCAAAAATATATAAATTTATTAATTTTTAGCCTAATTTTGATTGAAACGGGGACACTTTAATTGAAAATGAGGCTTTTTTTAATAAGTTGGGGACACATTTTGTTTGAATTTCAAATTAAATTTTAACTTTCTCACCTGTAACATTATGGTTTCAACCTCTATATCTTGATGTGTTGCGTCTGCCATGTTGCTAGTGTCTGTCTAATAGAACATAGGGAAGCATCTATATTCACCACATTGCACATTACTTCTTGATTATAAGTCTTTCAAATAGTGATATGATGACTACAAATTTCATTTACTTTGATGGTTGGGGCTTTCTTTATCCATCTAATATGATAAAGATCTCCGATGGCGTTTTGTTAGAAGGTTCAATCCTATCACCATTGATGACCAATGAGCATACATTCTTATTGGTAGAACATTTAGACCGTAAGATCTTGTCACATGTGATCTAGTCTCTTTGGCCCTACTCTCTCATCCACACAGGGACGAAGAATAATAGGGGCCCGGGGGGGGGGGGGGGGGGGCTCTTTTTTTTGTCAGTAGTATTAATTTTTGATATGGTAGTATAAAATTTTTTTATATATCGAGTTCGTCCCCCCTAAAAAATTTAATTTCGCCCTCGCCCCCCTATGAGAGTGTTCAAATTCCGCAACTGCATCCACATCCACATTGTCATTATAAAAGTTTTGATCATGAATGGTCATGAACGACAACACGTCAGACTGTCACCATTGTTTGGGCTATGATTAGTGACATTGTAATTATGACACTATCCATTTTCATTGTCAAATTACCACTTGCAATCAAGGCACGTTGTTCTTAAATTTTATGGTGATTCTCTCAGACCTAGCGTTGAGATTTCTTGTTGCTGACATGGTTTAAAAGGCATAACTTGCTACATTAAGAAGGGAATTTGAACAAGTCTGAATGAAGGAGACAAACAAGGCACTTTGTTGTAAAATTAAATGGATTCATTCAAAGCATAACAATTTTGATCAAGCCTTAATGACGCAATAATAGTTCACAAGTTGTATTTGATGTCGAATAAGTATCTTTAAATTGTTGCATCTATTGAGTAGTACTTGGACATTGAAGGCATGCCATTCGAGGAGGTGATAGGCAAGTTGAAAGCCTATGAAGAACATCAAGTTGCAAGACATGAGAAGTGTACTAATCAAAATAAGTTTCTGCTTTCCAAAACAAATGGACAAGTCTAAAGAAACTGGTTGTAAGTGTTGTGGACGAGGGTGGTCCGGCCAAAGTGACCATGGACATGATCAGGGTCAAGGAGGACATTTCCAAAAGGGTAGAAGATTTGTCATTTGCTATAACTGTAAGGAACATGGTCATTATTCAAGTGTCTTAAGTAGGAGTTGAAAGAGAAAGCAGCTAACTTGGCTAAAGATGACGTGCCAGCATTGTTTAGAAGAGACACATCTATATTAAGATTAAGGGGGGAATGAATGATTATTCTTGATATGGTCAAGGAAGTAAACTTTGGAAACAAGTTGATAGGTTTTATGTTACGTCGGTTTGGAACTATTCTAGTATTTTATTTGTTTTCATATGTTATCTTTGGATGCAAGAAAGTGATTTTTTTTATTTTGTTTGTTCAAGTATAATACAAAGAAAAGAGCAGTAAAAAAAATTCGTGTGTTCTACAAACTACATTTTTGATCCAATTGCTTCCAACATAAACATATATGAAAAATAATTCGTGTATTCATCTAATATCGCATATCATAATTATGCAAAACAGATGACTTACTTAGGGTTGGATTCATGATAATTTATCAACCTTACACATACAGCTATGGTGCGTGTTAGAACTGTCTATTACACACCAGATACTTATGGATGTATTGTCATGTAAATGGTTTTAGAGGCTAGATCAATGGTAAATTTAAAAGTTAGATCAAAGGGATAGTTCTAAAGTCACTTGCATGATAAGGTAAATCATATAAAACGATAGTATAATGCCAAGGGTGCGAGCATGCATATAATATGGTTGATAGCGACTATAAGCGAATGGCTTTTATGTGGTATCCTAACAAGCCTAAACAGACTTGAAGGGATTTATATAGTTTACAATAAATAGTTTACAACAAAGAAGAATGTAGAACTCCACAAGAGTTAGAAATGATATGTTGGTAGTAAAGAGAGACAGAATGATACATTATTGAAGTCTAAACAAGAGTCCGATATGTTTACTCTCATAGACGTGAAAGAACCAGAGAAGAACATCTTCACAATGATAGCAAATCCGCTACGTGTTGAAACAATAGTACTAAGTAATATAAATGCATTTTACCCCTTCTGCGTATCCTCATGCCGATTTCAAACCCTGCCCGTAGAGAACACATAAGAAACAAGAGAACATATGTACAACATGCATACATACATCCAAGAAATGCACATTTGATTTCAACTAACCCGTTTCTCTTCTTCTATCTTGGCCTTGATGAGGGAGTAGACTGCAACGCCAGCAATCGCGATGGAGGTACCAATGGCTGTTTGTGTTGAGATCTTGTTACCTGCACAAAATCAAATATAAAATTTGGTGTGGCGTTAAAGCAGGCAATACCCTTGTTTCAACACATAATCAATGTAAACCATAAAAGAAAGATTACCAAACACGATGATTGAGAAACCAATCACAAACACTCGTTTTAACACATTGCCCACTGCATGCGTAAGAGGCGCCACCCTTTCAAGTGTGTTGATTGCAAGCTTACAAGCCAAAAAGGAAAACAAATGGCTCATTATTTCTCAAGCGTAAAATTGAATTTTAACCCATACCATGTAACACAAACAGAAAAATAAACTAGTTTGTGATGTGTAATACCTGATTGTAGAGGTGATAGAACATACCCACCCAAAACAGATCAGAAATGAACTTAGTCATGCCAACTTTAGCAATTGCATCACTGAATCCATGCTTTAGTAGTTGAGGTCCCTCCAACTGGTGAAGGATGAAGATAAGATAATGAGTAAATTTCATGGTTATAAAATAGTATTTATAGTCACATAATAAAAGAAATAATAGTATTCTACTCACAATTATGGCAGGTGGGATACAGAACAAGAGTGATATGATGGAAATGTAAGCATACAAGTTAGTACTATCCATATCAGTCTGCAAACGAAAACAGAATTGTTATAAAACATGCCAAAGTTGTAAATTAAAAATGATGAATAATGAAAATGGTCATAGCATAGAGGACAACCATTGCTTTCTTCGAGTATATACTCCTGTAAGTGAAGGAGATATTGGAAATCATGGCACTGATAAAGCCTAGCCAGTTGAATGACAACTCGGTCAAGGAGGCCATTGATACACCTGCACATTCAGACTTGGTTTCAGCTTTTAGTAGTACAAATTATTTTTCTCAATGAAATCGAACTCAAGATTATATATTCCCTTCATCCCATGAAAAGTCATTTAAGGCACTCATAGTTTTGAAGGGTCATTATCATTTGAATTAGCTAAGTGAATTCAAAATTACATGACCATTGAACATTAAGCATAACCCTTTTCAAAGGAAAAAGAGCATACCAATAACAACAGGAGCCAAAGACAGCCATAAAGTTATGGGAATCGACTGTCCAAGAATAAACTGAGAAGCAGCAGCATTGAAGAACGGCTCAAGGGCTATTCACATGAAACAAGGAGTCACTGGTTGAGAAACTAGGTAACAAGTTTCTAAAAAATGTACATGTAGTTAGTTTACATTTGATTGTGTGGGTGAATGAGACAGCAACAGCTGCAAATGATACATTACTGGTCACATGGCCTAGAGCATGACAAAAGGCCACAGGAATAAGAAGCTTCAGAAGGTTTGAGTCCATGGGCTACACAAGAAAAACCACAATAAATCAGCACAACAAAAGAACAAACAACTTTTTTTACTCTTGTAGTCTTGTGTTACCTAACTTTGATTGTAGAGGTGCCAATTCGACCTACTTTAGGTAAATGGTTGATTTCGTGTTATATTATGTCTCTAATGAGTCAAATGGGTAAATAAAGAAAACTAGATAGAATGAAACCAGATCTAAGCCTTAAGGTCACCCCAAAGCATGTTCAAATGTATAAACACTATTTTACATTTTAGAACGTAGATTATTATCATAACATAATTTTCATACTCCCAGTATACACATTAAATTTCTATAAAACTCATGAAAGAGACGACAAAAAAGTGCTTGTGGTTGGCTCAACCCAACCCAACTAGCTCTTCAACGAATGACCTGCCCATTTTTCCATCTCTAAGTTCCCAAGTGATCTTCATCACCATAATTTTTTCTTAAAAACCCACCAAGTGATCTTCCCAAGTGCAGTAAAGATTAGGTAGCATGGTTTTTAGGAATTGCCAGACTTACAGCACGTTTCGGTAGACCTACAGCCCAGCCACCAAGACAATAAACCACTCCAACAGCCAAATGTAAGGCTGACACGAAACTGGATATACACAGAACCATGAACTTAACAAATTGTTTATCAGATGACCAAATAACATTATAAATGAAGTTAGAATGAACAACAGCTTACTAGGGATAAGGGAAGTAATTGTAGATTTTCTTGTTGAGTATGTTGAAGATGACATTCAGAAAGTACCTTCAGAACAAACAATAATAATGTGAGGCTCCTTGATCAATTGTAGAATAGGATCGATTATGGATGAACAATAGATAAGAGTATGCACAAAGATGTGCAGCGACTAGGTGGAAACAGGGTCAAACACCACAAAAAATTCACACACAAACACTGCAATTCCATACTACAAATGACAAATCCGGTGGGCAATTATACCCATACAAGGACGGCTATAAACTAACAAAACTAAACCTAAAGTTCAAGCTAATTACAATCAGTTTGACTTTTCTAATTTTGACTTTTATATTCTTACTACTAATTAACATTAATCCATCTGATTTAGGATTGTCTTCATTATGATCTTCCAACAAATAATACTTGAGTACCATTCACTCTCTCATACCTTTATGCGTTAACAGTAATCAAGTTCAAAGCACCACATCTCAGTTAACACCTTTAAGAATAAACAAACAAGCCTAGATATGGTTCACAACATAGCTACCAGGGCCGGTTCAACCATTTTAGTGGCCTAAGGCGGGGTTAATTTTGGAGGTCTTTTTCTTAAGTCTTTAATAAAAACCCTCTTCCTTTATCCGGGCTTGGTACCGGCAAAAATAAACTAAATAGCTTATATTTGGCGAAGTTAAAAAAAAAAATTTAATCTACTTTTTATATATTTAAAAAACATGCGAAACATTTATATAAAACTTATTTATCTAGCTTTTTTTGAAGCAAACTTTTTAATCAAATCTTCATACTCAATCTCATAAGATAAATCTTTTTCAATTGACAAAATAACTAACCCATTTAATCTTTTTCTAGAAGGCCCAAGTTTTAAAAACTAAAATTAATACCATGCCTAGTCTAGCCCAAAACAGAACAGTTAGCCCAAAACGTAGTAGCTAACCCGAAATTGTAATTACCCTAACCCAAACACTGAAAAAACTTGAGGCCCTCAACATGTGGAGGCCTTAGACCACCGTCTGGCCCAATAACCTTATTGGGCCGGCCCTGATAGCTACCTACCTTATTTTCTGTGCTATTGTAATAATAGTTACCTTTTTTATACCACTTGTGTTCATAAGCTAATTACAAAAACAAAAGCAAAAAATCTGTCTTCCTCGGCATCATTTGATCTAATTTAATTAGAGAAATTAATCATTAGTCTAGGGTGCACACTCGTATAAACTAATCTAATATCCCAGACCAAGAATGGCAGGACTTTAAGGGTTAAAGATAAAGGTTTGATTTATTCAAGTTTTGATAAAACTTGAATAGTCATTATGGATTTATGGTCGTTAAGCATGAACCAACTTCCTTTCCCACCAAAACTAAAGCCTGTTAACTTCCACTAAAGGGCGAAATTATAACTGTTAACTAACTTTTCGTACTCCATGCAACATTTTATGCAAAGATAGCTGATATTGGTCTCAGTATAGAGTAGATCGGCAAACAAACTCACATACACACACGCCAGTTCTCTATGTATTTTCTCAAGTTTTTTTTGCTTTAACACTCCATTTTTTCCTTGGATTTCATGTAACCAAGGCGTTTTGGTCAAGATCCAAAACATATTAAACACTTAATAGGAAGACATTCTATCCTAATATGAAACCTGAAAAAGAAACAATATGAACTAAAATCATTCCTATTAATGATAAACATGGAATTATGAACTAAAAACTAATACAATAGTGACATCATAGAGTTAGTTAAACTATTCCTCCTCTGTTTGACTAACATCCCCCTGCAACCATTGACTTTTCATCATAAATTAATCACCAAAACCTTTTATGATATAATAATACTCCAACTCCTGTTACAACTTCTATAAAATATTCACACAAAACGTATATAAAACATAATCAACAGCAACACCACGCGAATTGATTAATTAAGAGGTTTTTGCCGCTATAACGTACCACATGAAGAAGAAGAATCCGGTAACCAGAAACGGATACTTGGCGAAGAAGCCAACCGGAGCAGCATCACTACCAAATCAATCAACAAAAACTCAGTCAATAATCAATCAACAAAACTTCATTCAACACTCGTCAAATCAAATTCAAATCGGATCAACGGATCTCACCCGGCGGAATCGCTAGCAGTGGCAGAACACGGTTTCAGAACATCACGCTTCACCGGTTTTGTAATCAACGACACCGGAGACGAGTGATCGAGGTTGAGTAAGCTAGGGCGAAGCTGCCGTCCCCACACCAGATTGCCTCCGTTAGTATTGAGCTTGGCCGGAGATGCGACGGCGACGGTGGTGGTGGTGGTTCTTCCGGCGGATTTGGTGAGCCTAGGGAGGCCGGAGATGGTGGTGGCGCCGGAGGAGAGCACTCGAGACTCCATTGTGTGGTTTGTGAGAGAAAACTGTTGGAGTAACAATGGTGGTGGTGAGTGAACGATTAGCGGAAGATGTTATCCTGCACCGGGTGAAGTGTACCAATTAGTGGTGGACGTTATCCTGTACCGGATGACGTGGACCAATCAGTTGGTATGGATGCTCGATTCTCTCACTTGGATATATTTCTTTTTATCAAGATTTTTTTGGAATTATTGTTAATGGGAATTAATCTGTTATGTTAGTTATTTTTAGTCTTCATGCTTCGTTAAAAGAGTAATTAAAAATGATATATGACAACATCACATTTATTCTTATAAAAAAAATTTTGATTATTTCTCGTATTAAATAATTACATTAATTGTTAATAATATTACTTAAATTTTTTAGATAAAAAAGAGTTCTTTAATAAATTAATAAAAAGATTTTTTATTAATGTTATTTTCTAAAGAAACATATTTTTACAAGAAGAAAATTTTCTAAAACAAAAATCTTTTTTTAAAATTACGAAATACTTTAAATTGCTTCTTTATTAAGTAAAATTTTTATAAGTAAAAAATAATTAAAACTGGAAGTTATAGTAAGAAAAATTTTAAAATAACATCTTTTTAAAAGGTTTCTTTTGAAACAAAATGTTTAATTCATTTTTTGAAAAAAGTTTAAAAATAAAAGTTTAAATAATTGATATATTGTTATATTACTTATAGTCCTTTTGAATACGTATTTTCAATCATACATTATACTAGAATATCGTTTTATAATTAATAAAAAAATTATTTAATATTTTATTTATTCAACCCGTGTAATACACGAGTTTACTAAAGTTTGTATTTATATAAATCTAATCATCAACTCTTTTGTACAAATACCATTGCTTATGGTACAACCATACAATCCATGGTCAATCTTTTATTTATATAATTCTATATAATATTATTTACAAAGTATCTATTTTTATATTTAAATTTTGTATGCCTTTGTATGTAATAATTTTTGTAAAAACGGCAACTCAAATGTCCGTAATCTACCACCAATTTTATGATACAGTTTAATTATCATGGGATCTGAACTGCTAACTTTTTAAAAATGAAGGATCATTTAATATATTAGAATATCGGTAGACCAAATGACGTTTGACTTCTATGTATTAATATAGTTTGGATAAAAATATATTAATATTAATAATAATATAAGTTGAAAATGTGATAAAAGACAGAACAGAAGTGATATAAAATCTAATGATCAATTGGAAATAATCTTAAGTTTTCTTTGAAAAGTATTCTTTGATAGGAGATTAAGATCAAATGTGTATGTTAAGAAATAAAAACTATTATAGAATCATCAAGTCACGGTCAAAGGGTTTTAATCCAAATTACAATGTTACCTACTTCAAAAGTCGGGTAGTTTTAGTAGTGAATTAAAAAATCTAATGATCAATTGAATATACCTTCAAGTTTAACCAAGACTTAGCGACTCTAGTAAATTAGTAAGGGTTACGATCAAATGTTAGTCATACATGAACTGATGGAGATAAGTGATACATTATACCTCATTAATACTTCTCACGACATAATATGACTTATTATGTATCATGTGACATATCCTATTATATCAACCTTAATCAATAATGATTAAATGTAGTGAGTCACGTAGGGCATGTATCATGTGACATATCCTATTATATCAACCTTAATCAATAATGATTAAATGTAGTGAGTCACGTGATAATATTTTTTGTCAATGATAGTTTATGGATATGAATTTTAATCAAATACTAGTCACATATAGATATGACAACATGAGTTAACTGTTGTAGCTCATTAATATTTATTATCACCCACTACTACTCATTAAAACATGTATCACCTAATATATTTCATTAAGTTATCAATATTGATCAATGATGGTTAATCTAGTTGAAGATAATTAAACATAGCAAATTATGTTATAATTTGGCCAATGAGATGGTATGATGGTCGATATTAGTCGCACTATATAAGTGACTCATAACTTGCAACCTAATATCTATATATACTTGTATGTCACAACAATGGACGCTAATAAACAATCACTTCTCTCTAATTGTTATTTTTCTATCACTGAATTGGTTGTTAGTTTTGAGAGGGAAATCAACGATTTTGAGCACCGACTAGAAAACTAAAGAAATTAAAAAGTTCGTCGTTTTCACACACTAAATGCATTACACTGGTACGTAAAAAACACACAATGACATTAATCATGCAGCTAAAGGGTTCTCGGAGGCCTTCAACATTTCATGTTCAAAGATATTGACCATGTTAGCGAGCATTAAAAACAAGACCCCAATGTAAGATGCGAGCATGGCGCCAGACCCTTGGTCACAATATCTCTGAAAATTGTCACAAACTTTGTTCCAACGCGCATGCGAGTTGCCATGTCGAGCTAGTTCCCCTATAAAAGCCACTGCAGTTGCCGCACCGGATACTATAGCAATCGTCACCTAAAATACTCAAATAATTTTAGAAGACTTGATATATTTAAATGCTTTTGATAGATATATGAAAAATAAATAAAACTTGGATGTTATAGCGTAGGAACGACTATTGAACAGTAACATACGCTTACCATATCTAATGTTGTAACTACTATAAATCGTAGTCCCTTGAAGTCATACTTATTGCTTACAAAACACATTGATAACATCAATAAGCTATAGAGAGTCGCAACACCGTTAGCTATTACAAACATTCTGCATTAACATGTGCATGCGAAAACATTATAAGTATATATATCGGCCTCCATAAACACAATAAAGCTAATATTGTGACAAGTGTATGTATGCATTGCTGTTGGTCGTTGAGGGTAGTGATTATTGTCGATGATGAAAAGACAATAGTGGTTCTATTTGTAAGGAGACGGGTTGAAAATTAATAGTTTTTAGTTCTTGAGATTATTTAATATGTTAAGGTTTTAAAATTAAGGATTTTTATAATGCTTTAACGACTTTGTTGCAAAGTACAAACTATAATATAAGATCTCAAAATGTTTTTCCTCCTCTTTATTTGATCAAGTTATTTAAGTATGCGCAGGAAAAAATATTTATTTTGGTGATAAGTTTTTATATAATAGTATAATACTTACTAATACCTGCAATCATCAACAGTACTAAAAGTCCGTTGAAATATATTTTTTAACAAAAGCTTATAAAGTATTTTAAAGTAAGTTGATTTTTGAGTAAATCAAGAAACTATATAAATTAATCAATTTTTTTTAAATTATACTAAAATCGTACTTAGTATTCTAATAAATGAGAGTACCATGACATATATTTCAAAGCATTTTTATAAAACTTATCTTCGTTAGACATTTTGTATTATTATTATGAATATACACTTAGCTGAGTAGGTTACACTGATAAGATAAGATAACAGAAAAACACACATACATGATACATACAAAAATAAAAGCTTACAGATTTGCAGGAATGTGTTGAAACTTAGCCGTGATAGCGATCTTAACGGGAGTATTCCCGATTGTCGCCACCGCGAATGTGTGTGTCTCTTTATTAAGACCCATAACAATCGTAGCAACAGCTGTTGCAAATAACGCAAAAACCCTCAACAATATCACTACCATCATCACCCGCCTCCTTCTAATACTACCGTTATCCACCACTTTTTCCTCAGCCATATCGATAGTAACTTAATATAAAAATAAGACGCAAATCAATATATAGATGTGTAGGTGAAGATAAAAAGGTACACTAATCATGTATATACATACTATATATAATGATGTGCATGATGAACTTCATAATTTGCGTGAGTTGCAAGTTATGTATGGTGATGTAATTTCTTTAGGGAGGGTGTGACCAAAACTCGTGTAAATTGGTGTTGGTTGTTAGGAAATCATGTAAGGGAGTCTCTTGCCTTAGGTGTAGATGGATCATCTAAAGTGGGATTATTTGGCAGAATAGAAGAGTAGCGAATGTGACATTTTATTTTATTTTTTAACTACAAAATTGAATATATTGTTTAAAAATTATTGTTTATACTTTAAAAATACATTAATTGAGTTGTAACTTTTGAATTTATTCAAGTTAATTGATGTAAACAATGAAATTAGTTTGTCGATAACACGTGTATTTGTTTATGTCAAAGAAAACACTTTAAATCATGTAATCTGAATATGATACATGTAACTTGTTTATTTAGACTGTTGGATGGGTCGAGAGAGTTGGTTGGTCAAAATAAGCTTACTCGCCTTTTTTTTTCTTTCCTGTTATTTATATTTATTTCTTTCCTATTTATTTAATTATCTTCCATCAATCTATTTTCAACTTTTTAGGCTCCTAACATGCAAGTTTAAGTCATCTCGTCATTTCATTTAAATACGGAAATCTAAAAATATCATTTGATCATTTTATTAAGCATAAAAGTCCAAAAACACGCCCGCAAGGAATAAAAAACAACTATAGTACTAGCACTACCAAAAAATAGGTTTTCTTACGACTAACATTTGCGATAAGTTTGTCACAAGTCTATATTTGCCACAAATTTTGACGATTTTTCAACGTACATCAACCAAAAATAAACCATGTAAAATATACACTAATTTCCGTCAAATTAGCTACAAAATAAAATTTTGTCTCCAATTCGTCTCAAACAAGAAATATATTCTGACGAATTCTTGACAAAATTTCAACTAAAGTATTAATTCTAAATACTCGTGATATAAACTAAAAAAAGTATGCATTTGTGGCAAATTTGTCGCAATACTTGCATCATTTGCGACAATTTTGCGACCAACACATGTTTTTATTTATTTAAATCATGTTAAGAGATTGGTTGCTAACTTGTATCTTAAATTTTGCACAATTTTCGTCAACTTTACGACCAACACATGTTCTTAATGATGTTTTTTAGGAGTTACCAGCGTATGTGTTTTAAACATTGTACTTGTAAGAATAACAACCAACAAACAATGAGTGTGACCAAAACTTAGCAAACCTTTCTAAAAGTTGAATGGCATTTTGATGTGTATACGAATTCATGAACAATTCTTACATGGACAAGTTTTTAAACAATTTTTTAGCATATTCATCAGCCTAAACCAGTGTGTGTGTTCTAGTCATCCAAATAACCTTTATTTTTTAACTCACTTTTCAAATGTCATATTCCTATAACTCACTATCACAGTTCTCTTAGAATGGTTTCACTTTTATTATCTAAAAGTGTTTTTGATATCCTCATACAATTAAACCAAAACATTGTGATATCGAAGGTACATAAATGAAAAGTAATCTAGTACTTTTCCTTTGGATTACTTGGGTCTTACTATATGAACCGAAAATCAATCCAAATTAGTAACTTAACATTAAGCAATCTAAAGTCCAATTCGTACAATTCGATCCAATTTGTCTAGTCAAATGAGAGAAAATATAGTAATTGATTTTGAATACTGAAAAAGATAACTTCTTATGGTGAATGGTGAAATATTTCTTTTAATGTACTTTTTTACTAGTATTTTAATCAATTAAGGTAGGCCAAATGAGTTTAATTGTCCAGTATACAAAGTGTACTTAAATATTTGTAAACTTCTAATCCTTTAGTGTAAATAATTACATTGTATTTTAGAGTTTATAACAACTCATTACGTCTTTAAGTGTTTGATCATTATTCCGTTCAAAGACCACGTTTACTAGATTGTGCTTCTATAATATGTTTCTTTTTGTAAGATTATGCTTTCATTATAACATGAATAGATATGTCATCGGACCAAGATTCATCGTTGGTACCTTGCACACAGTAAAATCTTTTCTTATTTTTTTTTGAATGACAAGTTTTTTTTTATAATAGGGCTAACAAAAAGATGTTAAAACCCTAATAATTACAACCAAGCAAAAGGAAAATCTAAAATTACAGGTCACCCAATCCACTACACAAAGACAACTTTAACGACCATTTTGAATATTTATTCTTCGATCAGTTAGCCAACAACCAGCTTAGGACCATTTTAAACTTCTCGAAAGCAAATAAGGAGGGGAATTTTAGCATAAGTGGGGCATTAACCAGCCTGACATTCACCCAAAATATGATTTTGGTTACAGATGTAGCCACATCAATCAACAATTTTTGGATGTCAATATTAACCTTGAAGGTCCGAGTGACTTTTAATATGATACTAAAGAAAAGTTGGATCGAGTAATCACATAACAACATAATATATAGTATGATCAATCACTAGTCTGACACTTTTTATAAATATCAAACAACCAAATAAATTTAAGGGTTATTGGATTTTAATAAACCTAACTTTCATTTATTGGCCGGGATTAATCCCAACTCGGTAAATGTTTACAAACACCCCCAACTTTAAACTTATTTTACTTCAACGATCTCTTACTAACTGAGAATTAACACCGTTAGTTTTTTGATAACGTGGACTGTTTATATGGCCAAAATACTAAGCCAAAAGTTCAAATCAACCATCTGGTCCGTCAATCTATAACTTCTGCACCCAAAAACTCGTCAATCTCCACCTTCTGATTAGAACCACTTAACTCATTAGAGGTAGATTTCAGTTAACGTTAGAGACTAGACACCGAAAAACGGACTTGGTGGAGTCTGGTGACGGCGTAGTTGAAAAATGGCTCAATTTTGGCCCCATTTTATAAAAAAAAAAAAACTAACGGGGGTTAACTCTCAGTTAGTAATAGATCGTTGTAGGAAAATAAATTCAAAGTTGTGAGTGTCTTCAAACTTTTCCTGAGTTGAAATTAATCCCGACCAATAAATAGAAATTGTGATTATTAAAATCCAATAACCTTATTTTATACCCTAACATTTCTATCCATACTATTTTTTTAACAACGATTTATTGTTATGAAAGGCCACCAGCAATATGCTAGGACCAAACATACACCCAATATTACCTAAGGAAATTAACAAAATAAAAGTTACACCATTTGTACCATACTAGGTCACCTATATCCACCCTTTGTTTGAGCCACGAGAATGAAACGTATTTGACTTTATCGACCAGCTTGCTAGTAGATGGTCGTTTAAAGTTGAAAATAACATCACTCCGAGCCCTCCATACGAGCCACGTGGTTGCCACAAAAATAGAGTATTCCACATAACTTGCTAAAAGACTTCTAATTAGACTCAGACTTTAACTTCTAAAAGCTGGGAGATAATCATACTAAATAAAACAATTATAAACTTATTCAAACTCTTGCTAACAAGAAATCAATTAATAAACTAGGATTAATAATTATCCCTTACCTTTTTGATTCCGTTGATAACACCAACTTTTACGTACCAATAGTTCGAACCCCAGCTTCTTGGTTCACTCACTCTAGCCCTTTTTACAATTAAGATTTATGCCTTCATTATTGTTATTTTTTTTAAAAACTGTTTTTATTTTAAAAAATAAACTTCCACATACTTGGATTGAGAGTTTAACTAGGATGGAACACTTTGACTTAAAGTTATGATGAATTGACCTGCTACACTCCACCATATACCGTGTTTTTTGATATTAGATCTTCACCACCACTAACAAGCATATATTAGAAGCTTTTGAGGAGAAACCAAAACCACCCTTGATCTCTAGAAGATATTACCTTGGCCTACGATACTCTGTTAATCCTCAATTTATTTTTACCAGCTTCTCATAGGAATACTTTGCGAATCCGATCTAGGGCCTGTGACAAATTAAAGCTTTTAATTGGTGGGTATAACTATAAAAAATAAAACAGTCCTATATATATGCTAGTCAACTTGCTTAAAATTGGTCTTTATTTCATGTTTTCTACCCGTATCATGTGAGTTTAGATTTTTACAAGGGCAAGTTATTAAATAAAATTTTATGAGTAACAAAAATTGCTTTTCAAAAAATATATATATATGCAAATAAATTAATTATTATATAATAATTGCACAAAATTTTATATTCCCTTTTTTTCGAGTACAATTATTATCGTAATCAATATTTGAAAAGGTGAGGATTAGTTGAGCCTTAAAGCCGACTCCAGTAAGAACCCAAGTGGAAAAAATTTTCATTGGAGGAAACTCGTGTCAATCCAAACAAACTCCATCACTTTTTTGGTTTTAGAATTTACAAAAACCACCCTTCTTGTTAAGTTAAATGTCAGACATCCCCACATACAAAAAAAAAAAGAAAAGTTTTTAATCCACAAATTATAGGTGTTTATAAATAGTTGTAAGATAACACTAAAGCGTAAACCGAACCATTTTCTATAGTCATTATCTAATTATTTATTATTATAAAGCGTACAGTTATAAAAGTGTGATACTGTTTATAAACCATTTTCATAGTTTTCAAAAATGTAATACAAGTAGTCCATTCATGAACTATTTTGGCAAGTCAGATCAACCCAACAATTAGCTAGTTTGTTTTGTATCTTTCAAAACCGTAAAAGGATGGCTAAAAATATCATGAAAAACCGTTTGAACCAGACTATTAACACTCATACTTCAAATCATACTAGAACTCTAAAAGTAGACAAAATATGCATAGCATAAATAGTGCATATGTTTTCTTCCGCATTGTAGACGGTTATGCATGCTATCTAAAACATGTTTTATTAAAAAAAGATTTGGTTTAATTACCCAAAGGCTGGACGATCACACTTCATTTGATAACATGATTTTGACCTAAAATTTAACCTATACCACCCACACATAGATACAAACCTTATTTTAACCCAAAAACAATCTTGATAACTTCACATGTAAGTCATCTTAGTATCTCATATTTTAGTAACTGGTAATTGTCTAACGTATTATAATACGTACTATATCATAAACATGGTCTCTTATGTTACATATCAAGTTACAAACTAATATAGAACCTTAATAAACTACGTTTGGTTTCGAAAATTTTAAATTTAATTATTTCTCGGTTTGACATCCCTTGTATTCTAAGCCTCTAAGGTTAGATACTTACAAAGATAATTAACGGGTTAACAAACAAAAGTTTAAGAGTACTAGTTTGGAGTTTATGTTGAAGATAACGGGCTATATGTGTAACATTTTTTTATCATTATTAATGCTTCGAAACGTTGCAGAAAATATATCTTCTAACCGGAGACTTTTTGTTCTCCGATAACAATTCCTCCGATCTAAAACCCTAAGCCTCTGTTTCAACCAATTTCATCAAATCTTCAGTAAATTAATCATTGTAAGTCTTCGATCTATGTTATTAATCTGTTTTATGTTTACATTCACGCTTAATTATCATCTTTGATCTTTTATTTTCATGAAAATCGATGTAAAAAGTTTCGAATCAACTGCTGTATGGCTCGATCTGAACCGATTTGTTGAATGGTAACTGACTGTGGAGGTTTGTGGGATTTTTTTGATGTTTTGATTGGAGTTAGATCTGGTAATGTTTGTGTATGATTTGGATCACATGGTCAACGATACGTAACGTGATTTTTGTTTCATAGCTTGATCTTTTTGGTATCGTGAGTTTCAATGAGTATAATGTTGGTAGAGTGATACGATTTGGAGGATGCATAACTTGAAAGTGAATTAATTGTATGTTGGAAATTTGTAGCTGTGAAACCTTGATTGATTACTTGCTTTAATTGTATTTTAGAAATTTGGTCTGTATCTATCTTGTGGAAATAGGCATTCGTTTAGTTAAAGTTTGTTTCCAATGTTGATTATATCATATATATGTAGTGTATCAGTTTGATAACGGAGATGTGGTTGTGATTCCTACATAATAGTGGTTATGGCCTATGTGATACTGATGTTGGCTTGAACCGCAGGTTTGGTTGGGTGATTCTGACTTTTTGCTATGGGAGGTGGTTTCAGAGTATTACATCTTGTCAGACCGTTTCTTGCATTTCTTCCGGAAGTGCAGAGCGCAGACAGGAAGGTTCCGTTTAGAGAGAAAGTCATATACACTGTGATTTCTCTTTTCATCTTTCTGGTGTGCAGTCAGCTTCCGTTGTATGGCATACATTCAACGACGGGTGCAGACCCTTTTTACTGGATGCGTGTTATTCTTGCTTCAAACCGTGGGACTGTCATGGAGCTTGGTATTACTCCCATTGTGACTTCTGGACTGGTTATGCAGTTGTTGGCTGGATCAAAAATTATTGAAGTGGACAATAACGTTCGTGAGGACCGTGCACTATTGTGAGTAATAGTATTCAGTTACAAACGAGTTGATTTTTTAAGGGCTTTCGAGTTTTTGAAAACAACATTACAATTCATAAATAGTTGCTCTGATATATATCTTTTTAAGCAAGTATTTAGTATTACTTACATGGCAATCTTGGTATATATTTTATCTTGAAATCTAAATCCTTTCTTACTAAGTATTCATCTTTTGCTTTTGATTTTCCTAGGAATGGTGCTCAGAAGCTACTGGGAATCTTGATTGCTGTTGGTGAGGCTGTGGCTTATGTTCTATCAGGAATGTACGGCAGTGTCGGCCAATTGGGTGTGGGGAATGCTATTCTGATCATTGTTCAGCTATGTTTTGCTGGGATCATTGTCATATGTTTAGATGAACTTCTTCAGAAGGGATATGGGCTTGGATCTGGAATTTCGTTGTTCATAGCCACTAATATCTGGTAAGCTAGTGGTCTGCATTATAAAAACATAGTTTTGAATTCTTTCTTCTGCTATACATTATTGGGTTGCTTGTTCTTTTCATCTTCTAACAAGTATGTTAATTAATCTTGCAGTGAAAGCATTATCTGGAAAGCATTTAGCCCTACAACCATTAACAGTGGGCGAGGTGCTGAATTTGAGGGTGCAGTTATTGCCTTGTTCCATCTCTTGATTACCAGGTCAGACAAAGTTCGGGCACTGCGGGAAGCTTTCTACCGGCAAAATCTTCCAAATGTGACCAATCTGCTTGCTACTGTCTTGATATTCCTTATTGTTATCTACTTCCAAGGCTTCCGTGTTGTCTTGCCTGTGAGATCAAAGAATGCTCGTGGACAACAAGGCTCATATCCCATTAAGCTATTCTACACTTCCAACATGCCAATCATTCTTCAGTCGGCACTTGTATCCAACCTTTATTTCATTTCTCAGGTATCCATATTACAACCAAATCATTTAGAATTCTAGCATCTATAATTCTCTTTATTGATTGAAGAATTTTAGCATATGTAATACTTCTTTAGATGAAGATTGCTTATATTGTCATTTGATTCCTGCAGTTGCTCCACAGAAAATATAGTGGAAATTTCTTGGTTGATTTATTGGGAAAGTGGAAGGAATCAGAATACTCTGGCCAATCTGTCCCCGTTGGTGGCATTGCTTACTATGTAACCGCACCATCAAGGTATGTATGAGACACACTTTCTGATTATCAAACACACTAGTTTTGGCTGTTTTAGTTAATATCTTCTTTTCTTTCATTGCTGCTGCATCAGCTTGGCGGATATGGCGGCCAATCCGTTCCATGCTCTGTTCTACTTGGTGTTCATGCTAACTGCTTGTGCACTATTCTCAAAAACTTGGATTGAAGTTTCTGGATCATCTGCCCGAGATGTGGCCAAGCAACTTAAGGTACCACTTGAGACCTTCATGTATTGTTTTCTTGTGTCATGATTTCTGCTTTCTACTGATTACATCTGCATTTACTTTATGAGTTATGTTGTTGGAGAATGCTATTAATAATAACATATTAAAATAAACAAGCCTGGTAAAATGGTCGGATTGGGTCAGCTAACGGGTCAAATCTGGGTTTGGGTCAAAGCGGGCCGTTTTAGAGAAAAAAAACAGTCAGTTTGGTTTTTGCAGCATAGGTGTTTTTCTCCTTCATATTTTTAAAGTTATTAATCAATATTGGACCTTAATTCATGCAGGAGCAACAAATGGTGATGCCTGGACATCGAGACTCAAACCTTCAGAAGGAACTGAACCGATACATCCCGACTGCAGCTGCGTTTGGAGGAATGTGCATTGGTGCCTTGACGGTTTTAGCAGATTTCATGGGTGCGATTGGTTCTGGCACTGGAATACTGCTCGCGGTTACTATCATTTATCAATACTTCGAGACTTTTGAGAAGGAGAAGGCAAGTGAACTAGGTTTATTCGGCTTTTAACTTTCCCAAAATGTTTTTAACAGCTGTTTTAGATACCTCCTTTTTAATAGTTTTGTTTGTAGTACTCAACTCTTATATATTTTTTGCTTCTTTTTTCAACTGAAAGTCGACAGACAGATATGTTACTCTTAACATCAATATTGTTAAGCATTTTATCAGGAATGATATACAACCGAATCTGTTTTAAGTTGGCTTGTGTTGTGATATAATATTTATATATCAAATTTGAGATATTTTGAAATATCATTAAGATGAACAGAACATTCAAAGGTTTATAAATTACGAGTATAATATATACATCAAATTTATTACAATCCTAATTTATTTGACCAGTAAACACATAATTTTTACTCTACTCTTACTCTAATTTTAAAATTATCATATTTATGCTATGGAGAATTCTAACTTACAGTCAATTATTCAACACTATTAAAAGTTTAAAACCACACATCCTCTGTATATTTTTTATTTTGAATTTCTTATTTATATACTTCCATTATATGCCCTTATTATATATTTATTTATTTACATAGTTTTCAAGTAACAAGTAAAAAAAAATACAATTTGAGCTTATAAGAACAATATTCTTTAAGCAACAAGACCTTTAAAATAAGTTCAAGTTAACAAAAAACTTGTTTTTAAGCACCGCGAGCTGCAGTGGTATTTTTCTCCCTAACTAAAAACAAAATATATATATATATATAAAGAAAAAGTTTCATCATCTAGATTCAAACCTGGGTGGGGCATTGCAACTGGAGCACGCAATAAGCTAAGAGCATTCACAGTGAATTCCTTAAAAGTATGTATGTGTGTTTTTTATAATATAAGGAATGAGTTTGAGTGGTTGTGAGAGAAAATATTACTGTTCATCTGCATATTTGAGAAAACACTGTTCAACTCTTATAAATTTTTTAATATTTTTGAAAGTGGTTGTAAGTGTATGAGAAAAAAAAAAGTAATGATAAAGGTATAAAAATTACTATTTAATTGTAAAGGAGAGAAAAAAAAAATAATTTCTAGTGTAATTATATGGATAAAAATAAACATTCCACTATGAATGCTCTAGGACTTTTGTTCATGAAAATTAACATATTTAGCAACTGAAGTGTGACAGTGTGAGAAAAAAAGTTTTTTCTAACCAATAGAATGCTAACATTGCTAATTGACTTATAGTATAATATTTAACCTTTTATATATTAAAAGAGTGCTATAAATAAAGTGGAATAACTAATTATATTAAGTCACTGGGTTGAGTTCAAATAAAAACCAAGTTAATTGTGAAAATCAACAAATTAGATTTTCACTTTTGATGTATTAAGATCAATGGCTTATGTTTTTTTAACATTTTGTACATATGATCTTACAAGAGTACTAACTTTTATTTTTTTCTATTTAAAAAAATACGAGTTATTGATCTTAATATATCAAATGTGAAAATTTGGTTTATTGGTTTTTCATAATTTCTTTTGGTTTTTATTTAACCCAATCTTATTTGTTTTAAATGATTATTTATTTATTTCTAATCAAAACAAATACAATACTAATAAAGTGAATTTAATGTACAATAGCTTAATATATTTAATACTAGGTTATAAACCGGTGTAATACACGGCATAAATAAATTTACTGTTATATGTTTAATAATATAAAAAATTATGTCTTAAATATTATGTATTATACGAATTGAATAAACTCATGTATTGTAAGCATTTTATTTGAAGATTAATGTGATTACATATTTGAAAATTTAAAGTTAACATATTTGAAATTTTAATTATGAATAGTTATTAATAAATGAATAGCTATTATAGTATTCATAAATAAGAGGAGAGAGAAACGAAAAAACCAATTATTAAATGATCTATAATGGTGACAAGTGTCCAGAATTATTTTTATTTATTAGTATAGAAATCAGTATATAACATTAACCCCTTTAAATTAAGATAATAATAATTTTATTCATTTATTGTAAGGTCATGAAACAACAAATCTATGTGTGACAAATATCTTTAAGGTCATTTCAAGTGAATTTTCTCATGACATCAGATGATATCTAATGATTTATTTTATCAATCATATTCCCAACTTTAAAAAGTGAACTTTAACGTCTCAAATTTGTTTGTATATAATAATTACCTTCTATAGTTCAATTTATTAACTTTATCATCACATAGGAGAAAAAGAAACAAGAAATAAATTCAAATGTAAACCAATTAGAAAGGAAATGGAATAGTTTTTTTGTTTTTATTTATTGAATAGACAAAATAAACTAGAATGTTGTCACGATCCGTTTTAAAGAAAATGAAAAAAGAAAAAGACAAATAATAAATATCTCAACAATTCATTAATATATACAGGTTAATATTCATTATGCTTATAATTTTATAATGAATAACATTTGAAAGTCCCTTAAAACATAAAAGCATAATTATAAATTATTTTCTTTTATACAAATCAATTTTTGTTAGATACTTTTTATTCGGTTAATAAAAAAAGAAAAAAAAGACATAATAAATATCTCAACAATTCATTAAAATATACAGGGTTAATATTAATCTTCATTATGCTTATAATTTTATAATGGATATCATTATAAAGTCCCTTAAAACATAAAAGTATAATTATAAATTATTTTCTTTTACACAAATCAATTTTTGTTAGATACTTTATATTCGGTTAACTATATTGTGAATCTTGATAACCATGGTAGCACACATCTAACTAACATCATAATTTTGATTTTAAGAAACATGTTAATTTTAGACATTTATAACAATCTTTTTAAAAAAATTCATTAAGTATATACTATAAATGTTTTAACAAATATGTCCATGATGCGTGTAAATCAACTCAACAATATACGTTTGTAATTGCGAAAATATCATAACACCCATAATAATCAAGGTAGATGGCCGTTTGTGACAAGGATGCAACATTGTCATGGTTTGTCATAGAAGGTAAGACTTGGTTTATCGGTCCTCTCATCACTTATGCTCCCAGATAAAAATGTGGACCCGCCCGCTCCTCTCATCAGTAATGTTTTTATTAGATATAACTTCAATAAAATGTATTTATAATCATACAAACAAGCAATTACATAAGTTTATCATCGATAGGTAAAACTAATATAACATAACGCGACAATGGTATAAACAAGGTCTTATTCATAAAACTAGACAAAACTCTTTGGAAAATGCATATACTACAAACATAGTGGGCATCTTTTTGAGATATTTTTGTTTAGTAAAAGTTGAAAGGAAACACAATGAAAAACATCAACATCAACACCAAGTGAAAGTAGGCCACTAGGGCAAGGTATATGCCATTTAGGTCCATTTTTGCCTTTAATGATATTGATACCACACCACTACAATTGTTCTATTCAAACTATACCCACTTCTTCCTACTTTTGAACTTTCAAAAAGACCCTCAAAACCATACACAAATCAGCATGTTACACACACATACAAGTTCATTTAACATAGAACCAACTTTATATAGAAATATCCGTGAACAACATATAAGATCAATATGGAACCAATTTTAAATAGAACTCTACATATAGTACTTATTTGGTACTAGCGATTCTCTACGTAAACTGGCTATAAGAACACGCCATATATAGGACGTATGGATCACTTTCCATATGGACATTGTTGTCAAAGGTGTATATGAGGTAAAAGTTTCAGCATTGATAGTTTGATACATGCCAACTAAACCTGCCTCATCTCACTTTTCTTTTTTCTGTGTTTCTCTTTATTTGGTACATATGTCCCAAAGTATTAGATGCAAAACATCTATTTTGCATACCAGATACACTTTTAAGCTTTTCGAATATGAGATTAGCCAAACAAAGGTCAGCTTTGAGCCCCAAACCGACCCGATTTGGTACTATCCCAATGAAGGAGACTCTGCAGCGGTTTCATACTTTCATTCATACCAACAAACATTAATTTAGCCAACAAAGAATCATTCCTAAATCACTAACAAACATCGGTCCGGGTCAACAGGACCACAAATGGAGAAAGAACAACAAAAAAGTCATGTATTTAGAAAAGAAAAGCTTAAAAGTGTAGGAAAGATTAGTTGTCACATAACCATATAACACCAAGATTCATTGGCAAGTCACCACCCACCATATTAAATTAGGTTGTGGAAACCTACCTCTTCTTTCCTTTCTTTGACTTCAAACAAACAAAATGAGCACAAAATTATTATTAATCACTTCAAATCATTCTACAAAGCCACCTCAAGATCTTAGGTGTCTGCTAACAAGAAAGAGGTTGGACACCAATGGAATCAAAGTCATTGTTGTAAAATATTTAGATCATTTACAGTATACAATCACCAAATACACCATCATTAACCACCCAAGAACAGTAGGGTACAACCGCTTATTTCATATATTCATCAAGCCAAATACTCGATTAGCACTTTTGCAAAGCATATAAAGATGACTAAAGATAAACACCATAAATATCATACAATCAAAATCATTACAAATTATAAGAAAAAGAAAACAAATCTTACCCCTTTAGTTGTTTTTTCATTGTTCATTCGGTATCAGAAGCTACATGTGAGGGTTCACCAGATTGATCAGTATGCATAAGCTCGCGTAACCTTGGTCTAAGTTCAAGTTCACAAAAATCATCATATTCTCCTTTATCCCCTGCTTTCTTTTTAACTTCTACCACTCTTAAAGAAGGCGTTAACTCGAATATTTCTGCTGCAATCGTCAACGGACCTTTCACCCCCTCTCTTGACCCTTCCAAACTAACCCTGCAATCCTTCTTCCTCACTGAAAACTTAACCACTTTTGCAATCTCCTCAAGTTTTGAAATTATGTTAGAAACAGGCGCTCTCGACACAAATCTTGACTCCTCAACTCCATCCTCAAACAAACCAGATAAACTAAATCCACGAGAGAACGAAATCAGATCAAATGCGTTTAAACTTGCAGGCCTAGGTAAGCTTGTTAACCTCCTTCTGGACTCCATCTCACTCTCGGATTCAGAATACGAAGACTGATCAGACGAATAATCAATCCCATCATCTTCAACCTCATCATCCTTCACACTACACAGCTTATCATCCTCAAAATAGAACTTAACATGCCTAAACCCCTTCTTGAACCACTTGTTCTCCATGATCTCAGGAATGGTGATTCGCGTGTCAGGAGTCGTATCCAGCAGTCGTCTCAACAACCTCGTTAACTCAGGCGAAAACCACCTGGGACACCTGAATTCACCCCTGTAAATCTTCTTATACATCACCATTATATTCTGATCATGAAATGGCAAGTAACCAGCCATCAACACAAACAAGATCACACCACAAGACCATATATCAACCTTCGCCGCTTCGTACCCTTTTCGCCCCAAAACCTCAGGAGCAACATAAGCAGGAGTACCACAAAAAGTATGAAACAAACCATCACCCCTAATCTGCTCAGAAATCGCACTCAACCCAAAATCAGAAACCTTCAAGTCACCATCTTCATCCAATAATATGTTCTCAGGCTTCAAATCACGATGAAACACACCACGAGCATGACAAAACCCTACTGCAGAAATCAACTGCTGAAAATACTTTCTTGCAACTTCCTCTTTCAACCTACCTTTAGCAACTTTGTTAAACAATTCACCCCCTTTAACATACTCCATAACGAAGAAGATCTTACTCTTGGTCGCCATTACCTCAAACAGCTGAACAATATTCGGGTGTCGAACACGACGGAGGATGGAGATCTCGCGTTTGATGTGGGCGATTAAGCCCCCTTTCATGATCTTCTCCTTATCGATGACTTTAATGGCGACAGATTCATTCGTTTTGACGTTACGAGCAAGGTATACCTTAGCAAAACTCCCATGGCCGAGGAGTTTCCCGATCTCGAATCGACCCAATAGAAGACCGTTGCCCTCTTTTCTTGTGGTGGTGGTGGTGGGGGTGATTGGGGATTTTGATGCCATTAAAGATTGGATTTTTAGGGGTTTTTGGTGGAGAAATTGGGGTTGTGAAATGGGGTTTCGATGAACATTTGGGGATTTATGTGGGGTTGATTGATTTGGGTGTTGGATTCTTGAAGATGAATTGAAGATATGACGATGGTGGTGGTGGTATATGATCAAGAATTGGAACAGAGTGTCGATGTCACGCGTAGGTGATCCCTGCACCGTCTATTAATATTATTTTATTTATTGGGTTTGATTTTCATAATTTGATTAAGTTGTCATTTTTTGGGGTTTTACTGATTTGTTAATTTTATAGTTTTGTCATTAGTACTTGGTTTGTTTCTTTTGAGGAATTTTGATTGATGTAAATGGGTTTATTTTCGTTGCCGGTTTCTAGAATTCAAGTTTTAGATTCTGAAAGCAGAATAAAGTATTTTAAATATAAAAAGTGTAATTGTATGTATATATATAATTATAAAAATAAAATAATTAAAATAATAATGAGCCGAGCCCGAACTTGACAAGCTTCCTTAAGTCAAAATAAGTCGAGCTCGAGCCTAAACAAACTTAGGCTCGGCTCGCCTCTGCTACACCCATATTTAAAACCATATTTAAAACGAGAAACTTAAATTGCAATTCCACTTATGATTGATTTTCTAACATGTTCATAAAACAATACTGAAATTTGATATCATTTACTAATTCTTTAGAGCATTTACAGACCATGCTTTAAAAATATGTGAGTGAGAGTTCTTATATTATATGAAATGGTTTTGAATGGTTGTGAGTGGATGATAGAGAAAATATTACTATTCATCTGTAAATTTAAGGATTCATTGTTCAACCCTTATAAATTTTTTAATATTTTTGAAAGTGATTGTAAGTGAAGGAGAGAGAAAAGATAATGAAAAAGATATAAAAATATATTATTTAATTGAAAAAAAAGAGAATAAGTGATGATTTTTAGTGTAATTATAAGGATAAAAAT
This sequence comes from Flaveria robusta, assembly GCA_025506415.1. Classification (NCBI taxonomy): domain Eukaryota; kingdom Viridiplantae; phylum Streptophyta; class Magnoliopsida; order Asterales; family Asteraceae; genus Flaveria; species Flaveria robusta. The sequence goes on along the minus strand of CM046471.1, from coordinate 24,383,229 downwards.
AAAAAATGAGATGTGAGTGTTCTTACATGTGTTCCTACAGTGTTGTGATTTGTTATGGCTCTAGCATGCGTTCAATATTCTTTCTAACTATTCAATTAAGCCTAGGCATAAAATTATGAACATGATTTCTATTGGCTTTTAAAACAACTTTTGCATCTAGGTAGGGCCGGCCCAATAAGGTTATTGGGCCAGGCGGTGACCTAAGGTCTTCACATGTTGAGGGCCTCAAGTTTTTTCAGTGTTTGGGCTAAGTTAATTACAGTTTTGGGTTAGCTACTACGTTTTGGGCTAACTGTTCTGTTTTGGGTCAGACTAGGCTTGGTATTAATTTTAGTTTTTAAAACTTAGGCCTGCTAGAAAAAGATTAAATGGGTTAGCTATTTTGCAATTGAAAAAGATTTATCTTATGAGATTGAGTATGAAGATTTGATTAAATAGTTTGCTTCAAAAAAAGCTAGAAAAATAAGCTTTATATAAATGTTTAGCATGTTTTTTAAATATATAAAAAGTAGATTAAAAAATTTTTTTAAACTACGCCAAATATAAGCTATTTAGTTTATTTTTGCCGGTACCAAGCTCGGATAAAGAAGGAGGGTTTTTATTAAAGACTTAAGAAAAAGACCTACAAAATTAACCTCGCCTTGGGCCACTAAAATGATTGAGTCGGCCCTGCATCTAGGTGATCCTTTGTTAAGAAAGGATGTGAGATCTGCTGGTTAAGGAAGCAGATGTAGGTAGTAACTAAGTATACAAGATTATTTATTTAAACAAATAGTAAATTTATATAAAACATACTCTCTTTTTTTAATAACCAAGTATACAAGCTTATTTATTTGAGCGTACTAGCACTTTAAACACTTGCATACAAATTGAAGGACAGGCAATGATTTCAAACAAGTACAAAATATAATATTTTGGGTGCATACATTGTTTTGGAAGTCCTATGTACTTACTTCGATAAAGCTAGGCTCCCAATTCAATCAATGATTGTCCATAGTTGGTTGATCACCTAAATTCAGTATGTTGATTTTGGTATTTCATTATCATTACCACTGGTTTGAAATTCGTACCGGATCATCCGTTTTGACCGGAAATTGATAGTAGCAACAAATCAAACAGCATTGAATCGTTTTGTAGTCATTAGACTGGGCGGTTTAGACCAGTTCACTTGACGGACCAAGAACCGGGAACCGGTTCGGACAGGAAATTGGGTATTTTGTTTTCCTAAATTTTTTGGATTAAATTTTTTGCATTAATCTATATGAGTTTCAGCTTACCTAATAATTTGTGTCAATTTAATTTTTGTGATTTTAATCTAGTCATCTGTTTTCGTCTTATTCTAGTAGGTTTTTCCTTTGAATATTGTTATTTTAGTCTCGGGTTGCTTTATTTTAGTTATATATTTTGTTGTTTGAAAAAAACTGATTGAAGAATTCGTGAACTTTTAGTGTAATCATAAGTTTTTCATGCAAAGCAAGGATTCCTCCTTTACACATGATTTTACCCTTTTATTTATAGTTGATTCGGGTATTTCTGGAAAACCCTAATCTAACAAATTGATATTGACATCTATTTCTCTATTGGGCGATCCCTCCTTTGTCATGCTTGTCAGGTAAATCCGGTAGTCTCTTTTATCATAACTGCCTCCTTCTAGAAGATCTTTTCTATATCACCTTTATTTGAATAAAGATAAATGCAGGACACGTAAACATGCATACGTGTTCATGCAACTATCATCACAAGATTTTGTGATTAGTTTCATGTGTCACACGACTCACAATCTTAAAAAGTATAATGTCATATTATGTTCTAGTATTTATTCATGTTGATACGAGTTTGTCTAGGATTAGTATGTTGCAGTATATATACACGCATATATACTTGAAAAACAATTGTTTTTATATTCTTATTATCAACTTAACCTCCTACTTCTAAAAATTACTTTACTGTCTAGTAAAACACGCATTCAATGCCGCTCAAACATCCAAAATTCCGGGCACACAAAAATACATAAGAATCGACTCAACTAACTTCAATAATATTTTCCTAATAACCCACATACCTTATTCTTGAGGCTATATTCTCAAAACAAAACCTAACCAACAAGTTTTCATCATCATATGTGATGTTACTAAGCTATTAGACAACATCAAGATGGTTGATTCATGAAAATCATGTGTATTTTTCTGTTAGTTTCCCTGGATTTCTTCACACATACTAGAAAGCACATTTTTTGTGTCCTTATGCTAAAAGCCTAAAACTAATCTCAAGAAGGCAAGAAATATCTAGAGTCAAACATGGTCAAAGGTGGAAAATGGTCCCTCAAGTCTATCATTGGACTTTAGACCCAAAAATTCAATATTTATAGTTTTAACCTGTAGCTTATATTTTGTGATGTATTAGTCTACTTTTTTAAATAATTAAATTGAACACAAATGTCAAAACATAATAAAATAAAAAAATATCTGTATTTTAAAAGTAAAATATAAAAAGTGGATAAGCCGAAATTTATGTTGTCACGGCCATCAAAACATAACATATTAATTACATCAATATCAGTATCAAAACATAAAATATATTTATTACATCAATGTCGGTATCATGTAAATAAGGATGTTAAGATTAAACAGCATATCGATCAATATTTTTGAAATGATAAAAAGATAAACACATAGGCTAAACGAAAGTGAGGTGACTTATACGTAACATATTTGATTTATAAGTAAAAGATTAATATTATTTTATAGTTATATCTTTATCATACAAAAAAGAGGTTGTTTGAGATAAAGAAGATAGAATTGTTAAATATGATGTTGTGAATCAATCAAATTTAATCATATGATTTTCAAAATTTCTTAAACAGTGATTTACTATTCTAGATACAACGGTGCATCAAGATAACTAGGGGTATTTTATTTTATTGATGACATTCAATATTTGATATCAAAGAAGTAAATTACATCTCTTATTTACATAGACTAGTCTTAAAGTATCGGTAGATTTTCCCACTAGCATATCACGTATCATGGCTCATTTGTCGGTTTTTTGTTTTTTTACTTTTTTTATAGGTAATTTTAATTTTACTCCCTAAGGTTTGACAAAAATAATTATTTTCATCCAAAAAATTAAAAACATCAATTTACCTCTAAAAGTTTCATAAGTTGTTTCAATTTTAGTCCAAAAGTTTTATTATTTTGAATTCAAGTTGAAACAATAATAAAACTTTTGGACTAAAATTGAAACAAATTATGAAACATTTGAAGATAAATTGATGTTTTTAATATTTTTGAGGAAAATAGTTATTTTTGTCAAACCTTAGGAGCAAAAATGAACTTAACTTTTTTTTTTTTTTTTTTTTATTTTTAGAGGAGTTATAGTTTATAAAATTGTTTCATTCAAATCTAGCACAAATGTGATGGTCTAGAGGACCTGAAGTTGTGTGTTAGTTAAGTATTGTCGGACGAACTTTGCCCCAAAAATGTTTCTTTTTTGTGGTTTTTTTTCTTTTTTTTTAATTGTTTTAGTTTAAATTACATTTTTTAAATTACTAGCTAGGATGCAACAGACAATACGTAATATTGTTTCGTGTTTATGACAATTTGTAAAGCTGATTCATAGTAACTTTATACGTATCTCTTATATACTTATACACATTAATATAATCGTTACAACGCGCATAACGAAGACCGCAAACGTGCCCTTAACCACGTGAATGACATCGTATGACCCTGCCTCAACGCGCAGGCGCTTACAAATATTTGGATGCTTTCAGTATTTTTTCCTTCTATTCACAACACGTTTTTAAAGAATGTCTACCTTAGTTAACCACTTATAAACTTGCAATCTTTAGAATCCGAAACCTCAAAACCATTAGACGAAGAAGACACATCTTACCATCCAAAGTTTTTTTAATTCGTATAAAACCAACTTAATTTAAAAAAAGAAAGAAAAAAGAAAGTTGATATCATCGTGATATTCACCAAATACATCGATACTTAAATTTTTTTTTAAGATTTCTAAACATTTGGCTAAATAATCTTTAAAATAATTCGACAAAAAGGGATAAACTCATAAAAGTGGTGAGTCACCGGCGACCATTCTTTCCGACGAGTCAGACGGTGGTCGGTGCCAGAAATGTCAAATATTGGTCGGTGGCAGTTTTGACTAACATATGACGTGCAAAACCGACTTTATCATGCCTTAAATTATACAAAAGTTGCGTCCTAAATATAACTACTCATTTGTTCATAACTTATATTTTTAAAAACGTTTATAACAAATATTCTAAAGATTATTCAGTCGATGAAGAAAAAAGAAAATGATTAATGTGTGGTTTGAGTGTAGATGATCGTTTATGACTATATCCAAGTTTTATGACTTATAAGTCCATGAATATGATTACAATATCTAGCGGTTCTAATGACTGTTCTTATAAAAATAATGTAAAAATAAATTTTTAAAAGTGCAGAGTTAGGTAATGTTAGAGAACATGATTACAAATACGAAACTAAAAATAGATGGGCGTGAACTAATTGAAAGTAATAAATCTAGTGACAAATAACCAGATTTATTGAATCAAGAAAAACGTAAAATACCAGATTGTACCCCACATTCTCTAGCTAAGACGCGGGTGGGGCGACCAAATTATTTTTCATATTATAGTTGTAAAATACAGTTGCATGTTTTGAAATGTGAATGGTATGATGATGTTGAAATTTGTAATGTAAACTAAAAGAAAAATAAAATTTTCTTGCATACTAAAATAAAATATTAGATAAATTTAAAAAACATGAAAACAAAGTTAAAAATCTAGGAAAAAAAAATAAAATAAAAAAGTAAACTGGTAAAAAAACATTTAACTAATAAATAACTTGAGAAAAGAATAGTAAAAAATAGAAAAATGAAAAGAAATAAATTAAAGTAAATGGTTACACCACTATCAATTCCAAAGTTCAACTTAGTTATATAAACTCTAACCGTCTAATAAATAAGTAAATGATTACAACACGTGTTATAATTTTGTGACTCTAACATTATTTTTCAACTTCTCTTATGTTATTAAATAACATGCATAAGTTAAATTGTAATTATTTACTTTTCTACCTCTAAACTTTAATAACATTATCATACAGTCCTAAACTTTTTAGTAAAGTCACTTTTTTTCATTTTAACCAATTTACACTATAATAGTTTTTTAACTATTACGCTTTGCTTAATTTTATCTACGCTTTTAACCCACTGCGGAGCACGGTTAAAATCCACTGATTGTTAATTAAAACAGTTAAGGTCAAGAATGAAATTGGTTGCTGTTTCAATCGTGGAATTGAAAAGAGTAATGAAGAACAATCAATTCCTTTTATTATCATGAGCTCCACTCCTTTCTTTGCAACATAATCTGGTTTAATTCCCAGCCCAATAGTGTTACTAAATTAGCCCAATCCAGAGTCATTGGCACAGTGGCTGAATGGCACCCCACAATGGCCCAAATAACCACTTTAATTTTTCTGAACCTAAATTATACGACTTTACTTTGTATGATAAATGTTTTTTAATTGAGCTATTCTATTCATTTCCCAACCGATATTACAAATCCAACCTCCTCATTAATATATCCCACTATGAGATATCCCTTAGAAAAAAATAAAAGAAAATTACTCGTCTTATGAATAACTAGATGTCTTGTCAATTAGCATTTAAGTTGATGTTTTGAGGGCGTCTTGACATAGTTGAGTATCACAAGAAAGGTTTCATAGAAAGAGTCTTGCTAGAGTTGTTTTACATTGTTTGGTCATCGATACCTATAAGGTTTGTTACACCTATTTTTCTTTTCATATGGTTCAATAACATAAATCATTTACATAACCGTTGGAGTTTATATAAAGATTTTGTCTTTTCGAAGCTAATATGAATAAGAGATGTCAATTTTGTTGGGTCAAAATGACAATGTTGTGAATGAAAGTAGCCGGGACACACGATTTTGATGCATAACTCACAAGGTTAAGAGCCCACGAAGCCTCCAATTTGAAAATTAATATAATTAAAATTTGGAAGAGTTTAATATAGTTCCATAAATAATGTGAGAAATGATATAAATTTATTGTTTAATTTATAAACTAAATAAAATAATACAATCATAAAAGATTAAATAATTTATCATTGACTAATTAACTTACTTACCCCTTACCCTTTTCTCGTATCAAATTCACACACATGTGTAGGTTAAACATTACAATAAATATGTACGTGTTTAGATATTTATAATAAATCTACACATGTACATGTTCTAATACAAAAAAAAAAAATTTTTTTGTCATAATTGTTGTAACCCAACAGCATCATGCTAGCCGGCATAATCAGAGCAAACCGACTAAACCACCGGCAACGACCATCACCATACCACCACCATCACCAACGTATCGCTTGACCAATGTCACCATCGTTTGACCCAGCATCACCATCGTTAAACCACCACCACCATCGCTTGAGCACTATCATCGTCGCTTACCTCATCACCATAGTTGAACCACCGCCGACCACTATTTGTTTGGGTTATACCAGATCTTAATATCAAATGGTGTGTTTTATGCGGTTTCAGATCAGGGTACTTGCTTTATTGTAGGTTTCAGATAACTGATTTGTATTGTGTTAGAATTTTAGATAAAAACAGCTGAACATTATTTTTTTACAACTCTTACTTCACTTCAATTAACTCACACTTGAATCATGTTTTATAAGTTTAAAGCAGGAGATATACAATTGCCTGAAATTATATATCTATATTAAAAAGGGATATCAGTAACTACAATATATTTTTATAATTTCACATATTAGCCACTGTAGTTTGAGGATTTGTAAATAGCCCTACCATGCTTTTTGTTGTAGTCTTCACCACTTGGTTCTCACGTTGAATCCGTAGCGAAGGAATTTAGAGAGAGAAATTGATGGAGAAAAATTAGTAGATAAAAAAACAATCTAATTTAACGAAATTGAAAATATTTTATAAAATGAAAAGAACCGACTTTATTCATAGCTATTTTAGGATTTATTTGTTTGTCAGTCAAAAGAACTTTTTGAATTCCAGATTGAAAGATATTTCTCTAATGATAAAACTTTTAACACGGTCTCATGTCCTTTGCTTTTCCTTTCCTTTTCATATATTTTTATAAATACGTTTTTTGATATCGAAGTGCTTTTGTTTCATATCACCATCAAAAAGATCTTGATAGTTAGATATTTAAATTGTGAGCATTAGTTTAAGTAGTTGGACAACGTTTGAATGGCTTTTTTGACTAGCTTTTATATTTATTTTTTCGAGATTCATGTCATAACGGTGCCCCCACCACAATACACGTGGCATAAGTAACTAGTTATTATTAATCACTTATATGGAGGTCGGATGGTAAACATTTAGCAGATGTGTTGGAGACATAAACACTATTGTTTTAAAAAGTTTATTACATGTTTTTATTTTAGTCTAAAAAATGAAAGCAAAATTGCAAAGATGAAAAACCACAAGGTCTTCCTCGTTTCTACCATCCACCAATGAAATATATAAATTAGACTCGCAGATCTTTCGTTTTCACAAATTCATGGAGGCTCGTCAAAATCATATACAACAAAATCGATCGACATTTTCTCCTTCTTCTCCGTTGATTTCATCCCCTGATCTTTAAGGTTCGATTCTTCTGCAAAGCTTCCATCTTTTTCTAATTTCCGTTTGATTATCAATGGGATATGCGGTTCTTGATTTGATCTACATGGGTATTATTGCAATCATAACTAGGGTTTTGTTTTCCCCATTTCTCCCGATCATTGTTCGAACCCATTTCATGTGCATACGATTTCCCAGCATCCATTAAGATGATTCCTCTGCATCTGTGCGGTTGTTATATGTTGGATTTTTGTTTGATTATGCTAATGTGGTAAGAAATTGAGGAACTATGATCTTTGGGGTGTGCTTGGTCTTGTTCTATGCCATGGATCATTTGGTTTAACAAAAGTTTTTTAATTTATCTTGAATTATATGATGAAAAGAGAAAATAACCAATCATCACTTTTTTTTCTTAAATGTATGTGAAATGATGCTTCTAAAAAAAGTATCTGAAATGTTGCAATTATCGGTGCACATGGCAAAAATAAAGTGTTGCGCTTGAAATATGATGAGAATGATGAGGTGTAGTGTAGAGTTTAATTTACTAGCAAATAATGCATTTGACTGAGTTGGTGTATGTATGTATCTAATTATATGTATACGGGGTTGTTCAACACATAACGTGGTTAAATATAAGTAGAGAACTGCAAGAACAACATAAACATCCGTACATGCTGCTTTAAGTATGATACATTAGGTGGTTATGTACCTCATAGTCGCCTCTATTTCTCCCGAAATCTGGTATGCACTACATACAAGTGCTTATGCAGTTCTCTACTTAAAATTGGTTTTGTATTGAATACACCCCTATGTGTATATTGTTTCCATAGGTAACTAAGAATATAGGCATCTCACTAACTAAGAGTATGGGCATCTCACTTCAGTGCTATTTTCTTACTGCATTGATCTGAATTCTTTCAAGCTATTTGAACAAGGTAGGCGAGAAAAAAAAGGCATTTGTTACAATGTGGTAGGATTATGTGTGGACATACATGGAAGCTAGGGTATTCATATGCATGCCCCTAAAAGAATTTGTAGTGTAAAGAGAACAAAACACAATTGTTATTGCTGCGAAACCCTTGAAAAATACGTTAGGGTAGTACATTTAGTGTATACCTGGTAAAATATTTTGGAGCCGACTAGGAGTTAGATATAGAGATGTAGTCTTGGTTTCTGCTGGAAAGTAACATTATAAAGTAGTCAATTTTATTGCTTTCCCATAATTTTGTCATCCTACAAGTTAGATGCTAAAATGTTGAATTTGGCATTGCATGGTTCAATGGGTCAAATAGGAGGCTGCGGCATGCCGATATCCAAAGCATGCAGTGATTCTCTAACTTGATTCCAGGATGGGCCAGGGCTTTCCAAGTGCTCCCACGTCTTTGGATAATAAGAAAAAGTACTTCCAGTCTCCACTATGAAAAAGGATATGAGTTTCCCTTCCACTTTAATCCAAAAAAGGAACTCAAGTTCTAAAGTGGTAATTTAATGCATGATAGTTATCTTCATTGCTATTTACCATGACAATTAGTCGTTAGAGGTAAACATGAAATGGGTATATTTGTATGGAACTAAGAAATTATTGAAGTCTTCTTACGTGTAAAAGTTGATAAGTTGTTCTGATTTTAGCAAATCACAAAATAGTGTACAAACATGCTAGAACATCCAGTTGTGTCTTTTTGGCCTAAAGAGAGACATTTAATACAAAACCATTTTTAAAGTAGAGAACTATGAGAACCGCATAAAGACTTGTACTTGTTGCTTTAATTGTGATATATAAGATTTAACCACTCACCCGACTCTCTTCTAACTCCCGTTATATCTGTCACACACTATGCACAAGTGCATTATGCGCTTTCCGTGGTTCTCTACTTACAAGTGGTTATGTACTTATGTATTGAGCATTCCCCATTGGGCTAATTGCACAAAGTAGTATATTTCTGGCATGTCTTCGGTCTTTTTGGCTATATAACCATAAAACAAGCAGTTTGATAGTCAAGCACATTTTTCTTAATATTCTGTTTCTTTATGTATGTATGTATGTTTGTGCATCATGAGTTATTGATTTACTTTATCTTAATTATATCATGGCATATTTTTTTCTCCACTAAATGTATCCCTTGAATGCATTGGTATGTAATTTCATGTACGTTTTAATGGTGGGGTAGATGGGAGATGAGAGCCAAAGGTACAGCGTGGATGACGCACTTGCAGCAGTTGGGTTTGGGAAATTCCAAATTCTTGTGCTTGGGTATGCAGGGATGGGTTGGATTTCAGAAGCCATGGAGATGATGCTTCTTTCTTTCGTCGGACCAGCACTTGAGTCTGCATGGAATCTTTCTTCTCATGAAGAGAGCATGATAACTAGCGTGGTCTTTGCTGGCATGTTGGTTGGAGCTTATTCATGGGGTGTTGTTTCAGATAAGCATGGAAGGAGGTAAATTTCATTCTGCATTTTTTTTTTATTATTTTATGATATTTCTTCTGTCTAACTCTCTTTCATTTCAATTTTATATTTCAAAGGAACCCCATAGTATACTACGTTACTTAGAAGTGACAATTTCGACTCATTACTCGTGAAAGGGGATGATTTGTGTTGTGTTTTATCACAAACAGATGAAATAAAACGTAACTAAATGGAATGATCAAATGGGTCAAACTTGTTGAAAGCCACCAAATTTTAAATTTACGGCCTACAATCTCCTAAATCATTTTGTTTAAAGATCTAGATTGTCAATGCAACATCATTGTTTTAATAAATCATATTTATCAGATTAATTGCTTACAACTTGTTTTAGCATAAAGGATCAAATAATCTTTACTGGTCAATTTTGACCCGTACAAAAAAGTCGAATGTTTCTTCCCAAACTTGTTTTGACCCATTACCTACCTACTCAGTGTGTCTATCTTGCTATAGGCTCTAGCATACTGAATGTCTGTTGAGTGCTTTAACAATGATTGTATGGTCACCGTATCTGAATTCATTCAGTATTAGATTTCAATGTTCAAGTGTATTTTCTCTTCTTAGGACCTGTCCATACGAGCTGTGGATTATTTCTAACTTCATTTGCTGCCACATCAATGTTCATTAGGATATATTGCTATAAAACTTGCAAAAAAAATCAGCTTTACTGGATATGTGTTTTTTAACTATCCTGCAGGAAAGGATTTCTTATGACTGCAATGGTTACTTGCGTCGCTGGTTTTCTTAGTGCTTTAGCTCCTAACTATCCTTGTCTGATTGTTCTTCGCTGCCTAGTTGGTATTGGTCTCGGAGGAGGGCCTGTACTCTCTTCTTGGTTTTTGGAGTTCATCCCTGCTCCAAGCCGAGGCACTTGGATGGTCGTGTTTTCCGCTTTTTGGACTGTTGGGACTATTTTTGAGGCCTCCATTGCATGGGTATGGTTCAATTCTACTATAATCTTTTCTAACTTTTAAATATATATCGTGAGGTTTGGGAACTGATTATAAGCGAATTCAAATTGCTTGCTATAATCCATTCTTTTATGTTTGGATAATAAGCTATGCTTCTGAGTATCTAATCTGTTTTGGATCATTAGCTTCATACCAGCGCACCAAAATTGATTGTCTTAGGTTAAAATACATAAAAGGGCTTGTTTCTCCTCTTTTATCCTGATTTAAGAAAATTCACATCAGTTTTTTAAGATATTTAGAATTTGCAAAGATTATAACATCTGATTTTATGGCCTCAAAAAAATAAAATAAATAAATAAATATCTTTTACCGTGCGGTTGATTCTCAAAACTCTCACCCAAGCACCCCTACCTTCATAGTTTAAACTTTAAATGTTCTTTTTTGTAGTTTGTGATGCCAACATTGGGATGGAGATGGTTGCTTGCATTCTCATCTCTTCCTTCATCACTGCTGCTTATTTTCTACCGTGTAGTCCCCGAATCTCCAAGATATTTATGCTTAAAAGGAAGAACAGCTGAAGCACTTAGAATCTTGGAGAAAGTTGCAAAAATTAACGGGCAGGCACTTCCTCCTGGCGTTCTTGTTTCTGATCATGAAATCCAGTTAAAGGAAAAGTCAACTGAAGCAGAAGGTGCACACTTACTATCTCACACCGATGAAGTCGTTGACCATAGTATTAAACAAGATGTCTCAACAATGGCTCTGCTCTTTTCACCTGAACTAATCAAGCCAACCCTGCTCTTATGGGCGGTCTTCTTTGGGAACGCCTTCTCGTATTATGGTCTCGTTCTCCTAACCACAGAGTTGCACAATGGTCGTAACAATTGTGTCCCCAATCAACTACAACCTGAACATCAGGAGCTTAGCTATAAAGACATTTTCATCACTAGTTTTGCAGGTAACACACCACATCGTATATCTTCATGCTTTATACAGATTTTGTCTATAAAATTGTATGGAATTTGTTAATCTTTGACTGCTACATACCATGTTGATAATATCTTGTGTGGAATAATGCTGACATCTAATTTGCTTCAAGAGTTCCCGGGGCTTATCATATCAGCTTTTACAATTGACAAGCTTGGTCGTAAGCTCTCGATGTCAATAATGTTCTTCCTCTGCTGTCTTTTCTTGCTCCCGTTGGTATCCCACCAACCTCAAGCTGTCACAACCGCTCTTCTGTTTATGGCTCGGATATGCATAACCACAACCTTCACAGTGGTTTACATATACGCCCCTGAGGCGAGTCTTTTAACTTGAAATTTCTCCATGTGAATTAGTTAATAGTTTAATACTGAACTTTCAACTGATAACTGCATTTTCTTGATCTGTTGTTGCAGATATACCCAACATCAGTCAGAACAACGGGTGTTGGTGTGGGCAGCTCGGTGGGGCGGATTGGTGGAATGGTGTGTCCTCTGGTGGCAGTCGGTTTGATACATGGATGTCATCAGACTTCAGCCATTCTTCTGTTTGAGTTTGTTATTTTTGCTTCTGGTGTATGTGTACTGCTTTTTCCGTTTGAAACAAGCGGTCGTGAGCTCACCGACGCTACTGCTCCAGAGAAGGCGAATACAATAACCGCAGCTTGAAGGACCGATGTATCTCCGATGATCGGTTGGGATATTGTAGAATGAGTGTTTTGGCACATCTTCCTGATAGATGAATGATTGTTTTATAGGTAGTTGGAATAGGAACATTATGAAACACATATTGCTCAGGACATACATCTCTTAGTTGTAATTAACAGGAAATATGATTGTACTTTTACATTGATAACTAGAATTGTCCGCCCCCGCGTTGTGGCGGTTTTTTCAGTAAACTATAATACTTGACGGGTCGGTTCTGGTGTTATGCGACACGTAACATTTCATATGAATCTTAGTTTATTTAATTACTTTTTCTATAATTAAACCATAGAATTAATTAAATTATTTAATTTCTTGCCTTAAGAATATATTAACAAAAAGTCAATAAGGTTATATTTTACACTTTCACTATGATATAATGATATTGAAACTAACAATTTTATAAAATCAAATTGTAATCTTTTAGATAATATTTTGAAAAGTAAAAGTAAATACAGATTACGTTTTCCTATATTTTCTTTCTGATTAACACATCTCTCTGTTTAAGGTTTTTTTTTTTTTTTTTTAAAGTTTATCATCACCACCTCTTTCTTCATCTCTTTCTCTCTCTCTATTTATTTTTTGAAGGATTTCAGGCCTTCAGCACCACCACCACCACGGCTCGCCGCCCCTACCGCTGCCGCCGCGGCTACCGCCGCCGCCGCCGTAACACTCTTTGTCTTCTTTTCTTCTAAGACAACCACCACATGTCATACATCTGGGGGTTTCTTCTTTCTGGTGGCACACCACCATCGAAGCTCACCGCTCATTACCACCGCCACACACACATAGAATCTTCTCGAAAACTACAACTCAAACATCGCAAATATTATTTTCTTTCCGTTTTTCATTTTGGAGAGAGAAGTTAGGGTTTCTCTTAAAAAATACAGAGAGAAGAAGAGGTGAGATGTCACCGATGACCGACCCTCTGTGATTCACCCCTCTTTTCATCATTGATTTGAACTCTTTCCACTTCAAAACCTACATCTACGGTGGTGGTGGTGTTAGACATCGACGACCCTGGTGGTGGGGTGGCTGGAACGATGGAAGCAAACAAACATCAGTGGTTGTCTAACAACATAGATGTGTTTGAGCTAGTGGAAGCATAGTTGTTGAATGATGATGGGTGCAGAAAGTGAAGACTTGAAAGCGTGGTGGTGGAATGATGATGGGTGTAGAAAATGAAGACTTTAAAGTTTTTTTTTAAATAACATGTCACACCAATAAAACCCAGCCACATGACCCAATCAAAGTGGGTCACTGTAGCTACCGACAATGGAGAATTATATATATATAATTTGCTTCCATGTATGATTAACATATTCTTTTTGCATTTCATGTTGATTATTGCTGAAATACTAGCATAATTTATAAATAAATTCAAAGATTATAGTAATAAATAATAAATTGTATATAATCATTTTTCTTAATTCTAAGTAATTTAATTTACTATCAAACTTAAACTTTCCGTATATAACCTCTAAATTTGTCATAATCATGCATGTTAATATAAGTTAATTAATAACTATAATCAATGCATAATTTTTTTTATTTCTAAATTTATATAGATACTTTTCATATGTGTCTTGCAAATAATGTTTTGTTAATTTATATTTTCACCCCTTAAAAGTTACTTGCTACCCCCTAACGTTTAATTACATCTATTATCTTTTATACTCATCTATTGATTTACTTTTTGATACTCACAATTTTTTGTTTATTTTTTGATTAATTTTAAAGCTGATGTTTGTATATCATTGTGAAATGCTTATTTTTATTTATATTTTATCATATTTCATTCTTGTTACGTCATAATGTAAAGTCATTGATGTATAAATGTAAATGCCGTCAAAGCTGATTTAATAATTTGAACTTTTACAATTTATTTTTTTGATCCTTCAAGTTTTACAATATGATTTTTATAAAAATCCAAATTTGTGTGTGCTGATTTTTATAAACGTTAAAATTCATAATTGTCTGGCCTTTTACTGTTACGACGTGCATGTTTTTATCAATGTTTCGACTTTAATTTTTTAACGTTTCTTTTTTATAAAAATTCCAAATATTATCAACAATGTCACTAGTTTTTGATAGTTTTTGTCTTTTATGTGAAGCTTCGAATGTCATCGATGATGTTTGAGTATCGTTTTCTTAGATTCAACGCGAGGGTTTGCAAAAAATGTTTTGAGGAAAGTTTTTTTTTTTTATGATTTTGTGCCAGTGCCGTACCGTGGGCTTTTAATGCTAGCTCGAATTTTTAAATATTACACTTTGAAATTGTTGTTTTTAATTTTAATTCTAAGTATTCTAACACTTTCAACTATCTTCTCATACATTAACTTGTTTGTTTCATGTTATTATCCATCATGGGATCAACGTAGGTATTGCTAGTATTATTAGGTGCTAACAACAAGTATGATCCACGAAGCCAGTCAAGTATATGTTTGATTAATGAATGTAATCTTTATATTATAATAAAAGAGTAACTAATGGGGACACGTGGCAGCACCACATTCATCCTCACCATAATTTTCCCGCTTCTCTCTCCTACTTAATAGTTACTATAATTACTAATATTATTATTTAATTTATTTATAGACTAAAAATATTTTTTAATAAATTAAAAAAGGAATCTTTTAATCAATATTATTTATAAAGAATTAAATTTTTATAAAATAATCTTTTTTTCAAAAACATCAAAGTTTTTTAAAAATATAAAACATTTTAAAAATCAATATTTTTAAAAAGTAAAATTTTTATAAATAAAAAATAATTATAAATAAATTTTATAAAACTTTTTGTTTTGAAACAAAATATTTAGTTTTTTTAAACAAAAAAAGTTTAAAAACTTGATATCATTATTTTGTTACCTATAGTTCTTATACATAATTTCAACCGTATTTTATCTTAAAATATTGTTTTATAATTAACAAAATTTTATTTTATTTAATATTTTATATTCAACCCGTGTAATACACGGGTTATTAAGCTAGTAAGGTATATTCTTAGATCTTAGATCTTGTAGTGTAACTTAAAAAAAACACTTCAAACTGACATAAAATATAACATACATTACACAACCCGCGAATTATGATACATCATATCCAACAACATTTCCTCTTCCACACATGATTTGCAAAATAGGTGTTCAACACGTTCATTCTAGTGAGAATTTGACTGAAATTTTAAGACCCTTTACTTATTTAACACGAGATTGAGGCCCGACCCAATAAATTTAGCTAATAGGAGCATCAACAATAAACTAACATTCTGCAAACCTTCACGTCAAACATTTCCAGTAGAAACCCCGATGAACGCAAAAACCCTCTAGTACCGATGGTTACAAGCCCATTTTCAAAACCGCGGTTTGAACGAGTTACGAGCCACGAGTTAAACATGACTAGGTAAGGCAACCCTGGTCAACAAGATTGTCTTGAATTTCAATTTTCCCATTTAAACTTCAACCGCCTTAGGTAACCACCACAGCAAAACCCCATGGCCACCGGAACCCTAAAACCCTCGCCGGCGTTACTCCACCTCCTCACTCTCCTCCTCCTCACCGCACCACCTTCCTCCGCCTCCCTCCCAATCCCCACCACCGCCTCCGTCCACTCCCTCTTCTCCCTCTCCCACTCGCTCCTCACGCGCGTCGCCAACCTACGCGCCGCCCGAGGCGACGTCGCCGGCGCAACCAGAGCCCGAACCCTAGCCCGCAACATCCAGAACCACAGCCGTGGGTTCAGCTTCTATGGGGTGATGTGGTCCGTTGGGTGGGACTACGTGAAGAACTACGCGTGGCGAGATGTCCGATCGGCGTCGGTTGAAATGATGGGTGCGGTTGCTGATATGAATGAGTTGATGAGGGGGTTGAGTGAGTTGACTCGGTTGGAATCGGAGGTGGATCGGGTGGAGTGGGTCCGTCGGAATTATGGTAGTGTGGTTAAGGTCTCGAAATCGGTGTTGAATCGGTTGCTCAAAGTCTTCAGTCAATCGGTAAGGTCATTGATTCATTGTTTTATGGTGACAATATGTCAATATTATTATTATTATTATTAGATTGGATGTTGGTACCAATATGTGGCATTGAATTGTATGATCAGTGGGTGATTCTACTAATTCAATTTGTGCTTAATTGGTGTTTTGATAGGAGACATAAGGATTGTTTATGTCATTTTGTTTGCCTGTAGGATTTTCTAGGCTGCACTACAATAACTCATGATCATGCTTAAGGCTCGACATCTCTGTGTGTGCATGTAGGTGCTCCTCGTCGTAGTTTACATAAGTAGAAAAGTGTTTTAAGTTTTCTATTAACCGACGTCAGAAGAGAAAAGTGTTTTCGCACAAAGGTTTATGTTAGCCTTCATACTGTGCATACCTATATTTGCTCTTAGGTAGTAAGTAGTCGAAATTGCAAGGCCAAAGGGCTTGCTTGTTGCCTTAGCGCAAGGGGTAAAAAGGCGCATGCCCAAGAGACAGAAAAACAATAATAGTGTAACAAAAAAATACACATAATATATATATATATATAGAAAATTAAAAGAAAAGGTACAACCATTTGGAAAATGTAATAAAAACCTAGTATAGTTAGCAATTAGAATCCTCAAATCAATAACAAAAGTTCAAAACTAATTACAATTTAAGGAAAAAACTTCACCTTGTTTGTGCTTGGCCAAACACGTGTGCCTTTGGTTGCAGTCTTAAAAATTTCTCGCCTTGCGTCTACCTCCTTGTTTGACCTATCCTAAAGCAAACAACACATACTTTTCATTATGTATACTTGTAGTCCATGAATGTTTTAATGTATGTGATGTGAACTGCTTAAATTGGGTTGTAACTTTACTGGTTGTACACTCGTACTTCATCTGCTTATGTTATGAAATGAACCCAGGCTCACATACTAATCTTCTCTACAACTTCAAACAGTTCAAAAACCACCACTATTGGCTTGTTTGATGCAGCTTTGGTATTATGCTTGTACTTTTCAATTATTACATCTCAACTCGTGGTGAATTTCGTGTCCAACAGGGAATCACTTGCCGTATTTGAATCAGTTTTCGTATCATAAACGCGCTAAAACCAGTTTAATGAAATGCAGATTTTTCAAGTGTTGTGATGAGAATGCAGGCCTAAAGATGTTTAGATGCATGACAAAAATAATCAAACATTATGTTCATTAGTTGTCTATATAAGGAAGCATAAATGTTTTTTCGCCAAAAAATGTGAAAAAATGAAAAAGAAAAAAAAACTTGCTTTCTGTTTCCTTACAAGTGTTGTGATGAGAATGCAGGGTCCTTTGAAGGATGCAGTTGAGATGATAAGGACAGAAATTGTGGATGGTGGGTTGCTACAGGACTGCCTTGAATTGGGTAGCAATGATTTGAAGGGTGTGATTCAGATACTAAAAGATGTTACTTTACAGTATACTAGTAGTAGCAACAGCAATAGCAATACAGAGTTATGAGTTAGCATCCCAATTTGAAGGGTGTGATACTGTGATTCAGATACAAAAAGATTTTACCTTACGGTATACCACCAGCTGCAGCAGCTGCTAGGCGGAGTTATGAGTTAGTATCCTGACTTGGTGTAAAGTGAACTTACTGTATGTTTCCTTGATAAAATGGGAATTTTATTCTACATTTTGTTTGATAATATTTTGTACCATCAACAATCACTGCAGAAAATTAACCTGTAGATTTGCATTGTAGCATTGTTTACGAAAGAGTGACGCGAACGATAGATAATACTATGACACAGTCAACCTCTTTTCGTCTGCTCTATGAATAAAGACTAAAATGGTAAATTGTCATGAATATGCTTTTAGATGCCTTTGGGGTTGAGGTGTTGTGTTAAACATTATGTATATTTGTTGGCATTGTTATAATGTTTATGGTGTATCCTTTCAGCTAAAATCGTAAGTTGGATTCACGGATCATCAAAACATTCATGTATATATATACTAGGTTAGTATCTCGCTTATTACACGAGTTACATAAATAAGTATTAAATAGTTAGTAATTAAAATTTATGAATTATAAAACAATATCTTGAGATATGATACATACGAGTAAGGACTTTAAATAATAAAACAACGATTCATTTTTTAAACTTTTATTTTTAATTTTTTGAAAGTTTTTTTGTTTCAAAACAAAACATGAGTTTGAATTTTAATCATTTTTGCTTCATAAAAAAATTTATTATTTAAAGACACAAGTTTTAAAATATTTATTTTTTTAAAAAAAGCTTAATCTTTTAGAAAAAATTCTTATTTTGTAAAAAATTATTTATTTAAAAATTACATTTATAAAATGATCTTTTTTTTAATTACTAAAATATTTTTAATTTTAAATGAATTAAATAATTTTATTAGTAATTAAAGCAATTATTAATTAGAATAAAGAAGCGGGAAAATAAAATTTAGAAGCTTTATAATTACGTCATGTATAAAAAAATTTATTTTATTAGTATTGATAGATTGATAGATGTCTTCAACACTTGTGTATTCTTCAACACTTGTATATTGCATGAGCCATTAAGGCATTTAAATTGACATCTTTTATAGTCAAATAAACCTCACAATGACACGTGTCCAACAATCTTCAACACGTGGCAACTCTTGTCTACACCCACCTCTTTTGTTTATACACTCATATTCATCCTCATCTTCATCTCCTTCTTCCTTACATCCCATCTCCAACTGCAACTTCCTCTTCACCTCCAATATATGTCTTTAACCGACGAAGCTGACGTCACCGGCAGCGGCGCTAAAAACACTGGAACATCGTCGTCAATGGGACAACAAATGCTCGACAAAGGTGCTCAAATACTGCAGTCTTTCAAGCCGATCAATCAAATGAGTCAACACGCGTGTACTTTCGCTTTGTACAGCCACGATATGACTCGCCAAATCGAGACTCACCATTTTATTACGCGAGTTAACCAAGACTTCCTCCAGTCTGCTGTTTACGACACCGATGACTCCAATGGTCATCTCATCGGTATCGATATCCATCTTTCGGTTTCGTGTTTAGAATGATTAATGCATTGGCGGTTTTGAATTTTTCGTGTTGTTTTTGTAGGGATTGAATATATAGTTTCTGATGACATCTTTGAAACGCTGCCTCCGGAGGAACAAAAACTCTGGCACTCTCATGCATACGAGGTATTTACATTTTTAACTCACGCTGTAGACACCAATGATCCTTAGTCCAACTGGTCAAGATGAGGTACTCATTACATATAAATATTGAAAGGTCATGGGTTCAAGTTTCACTCTGAGCAAAATGCTTAGGGTTGAGCGAGGGGGTTTTCTCAGTAATGGGTTTACTCCTGAGGGGTTGGGGGTGCGGTCTCAGCTGGGAAACGAATAGGTTGGCCTGATTAAGATAACATCTATTTTTCGAAGCAGGGTCACACATTTACCGTTCAAAAAACAAGTGAAGCTATAGACAAAATAGTCGTAAACTATATCAACAAATCTTTTTAACTTCGGGAATTTTCAGATAAAGTCTGGCCTTTGGGTGCACCCACGAATGCCCGAGATGATCGTGACACCCGAGCTGAAAAACCTAGCCAAAACCTACGGGAAGTTCTGGTGCACATGGCAAACCGATAGAGGAGACAAGCTCCCTTTGGGGCTACCATCCTTGATGGTGTCCCCTCAGTCCGAGGGAGCCGGGGTGGTGAAACACGAGCTGGTGAAGAAGAGAGATGACAACTACAACGTATCAAAGGACGACCTGATGAAGTCAAGAATCGAGATCCCGGAGCCGGAGTGGATAAACCCTATGGCGGATTATTGGAGACAACATAACAAAGGTTTTCAAGTAGATGTTGAAAGCACTGAGATTAAGGTAGAGACTAATTACTCGTGAAGTGCTAGTGGTGTACGTTTTGTGACGTTTGATTTGCATATTAATGGTGTGTTATTGTAGATATGTTGTAATAGTAAATAAAAATGATGCATTAACATTATATTGGTTTTAATATAGCTTCAGATTATTCCTCTAATGTTCATGTGATTTTCTTTAATTGCTAACTTTTCTTTCTTTGTTTGATGGTTGCATAATAAAGAGGCGAGATTTACAATTTCGTTATGTCTATTGAAACCTATGGTATCGTCGTCTCATAACATCATATTGGCAATTATTGATCATATGGCATAATCACAATCAATGCTATGGTAATATCCTTAAAAGATTCAGCTAAGTGAGCATTGCTTCCAATAAATATGCAGTTTTGCCTTAAATATCCAACATATGATCCCTTTCGTGTTGCAATGATGAAATGCCACAATAATCTTGAATAGTCAAATGCCTTCTAAGGTGGTGCTTATTAATTAATAATTATTATAGAAGTTTTGTAAAATGTATAAGAATCCGTTGTATTCATGATCGAAAGTCGACATCATAATCTTTTAATGTGTTGAGTCAGGAAATAATCGGTTACACAAAAAAGTATGTGTGTTTACATGTGATGTGTAGCCAAGTAAAATGTGATAAATGCACTTTTATCTATGATTTATAAAAACAAGATTATGTGTTTTTTTATTTTAACGGCAAGTGTGCGACCCTGCTTCGGAAAATATGTGTTATCTTAATCGGGCCCACCTATTCGTTTTTCAGCCGAGACCGCACCCCCAACCCTCTCAGGAGAAATCCCATTGTTGAGAAAACACTCCGGCTCAACTCTGAGCATTTTTACCCAGAGTGAGACTTGAACCCATGACCTCCTAATATTTATATTTAATGAGCAACTCGCCTCACATAAAAACAAGATTATGTGTCTTTTTTTAATGATGATATAAACAAAAACATGAAAATGTTAATCATTTTTTTTAAATGATGATAAAAACAAAAACATGAAAATGTTTATTTCAGATAATCGTATCTATTCTTCAAAAGTCATTCTATTTGAAAATCCTATCATACCGAACTTCGTGCAAGAAAAATTGGTGTCACAATCTACTTATACTATCTTTTATCTTTTTCTTTTGACTTTATTTTCCTTTATACTTTCCTCTTTTATCATTTTTTATATTTTTATTAAAACTAATAAACCTTAAAAGGTAAGGTCGGTAGTCAAAACAAAGCCACCGACTTTGATCTATATTAATGCTTTGTTTTAAAAGATTCTAACAAACATCGTAGGTAAAGGGAATGGTTAAAGCTTTGGTATTTTTAACAACGATCCTGGGTTCAACACTTCTTCACAGCATTTTTAGTTTGTTGGTTTCTTTTTTATTCTTTTTTCCTTTTACTTTTTTCTACATTGTTTTTAAATTGTTTTTTTCCTTAAGCAATATTTCGTTTAACATTAGGAACGTGGTCGACGTAATACTCTTTCCCACCTATATCGAACCGACTTATTTAATCACGTTAATATCACATGCGCAACAATGGTAACAAAATGCATAGTTTTTTTGTTTCAATGTTAGGTCATGTTTACGTTGCAACGTGCTAGGCATAATACTCTTTTCTATCTATACTGAATCATCGCAACTTCATACGTTTCTCTTGTGTATTTAACCACGTTAGTGTTACCACCGCAATACACGTAACGAAGTTCGCAAACACGCCGCATCGCGCGGGTTAAATTTCTAGTTTAACCTATTAGTTTCATTAACAAAATATCCTTTAGTTAAACTTTTTTTCTTATTTTTATTCATTCTTTTTAAATTAAATTAAATTAAATTTATTTCATTAATTATTTATCACGTATATATAAAATGTAATAATCTACTAAAACTATTATTATCATATAAAATTTTAATTGGGGTGGTGGTTGCGTCAGATGACAAAACCATTTGAAGTTACAACAATGAAATTCTTTTAAGAAAAAAAAATCCAAGCATCAACAAATAACAAGATAATGTAATTATAATATAGCGCAAATGAAATATGATAAATATGATAACACGTGTCTATTTAAAGGGGTATATTGAGATTTATTTCTCCTTTTATTTCAATCGTCCCGAAAGTTTCATCATAATATATATTGACTTAAGTGGTTGAGATTAGATACTTTAATACTTTGTTAAACTTCAAAGATGTTCGGGGTTCAAGTTTCTCATGTAACAAAAAAAGAGATTTGGGGCTGGGACATGAAGTTTTCTCTCCCTTATGATAAGTTTTTTTTTTTTTTTTTTTTTTCAAGTTACGTACTCAAGTAACAATGATAATCGAACGAGTCAGTTGGTGGCTAGTGATCCCATTAGCCCATTAAAAAAGAGTAAATTGCAATTTTCATACCTGTGTTTTAGGGGTGTTAACAGGATCAGCCCCAGCTTAACAGTTTGCATACCTGAGTTTACGAATGCTAACACTTTACGTACCTCCGTCCAATTTTCGTTAAACAACCGTTAAATCTTTTGTTGGTTAAAAGATTAATAAATTAGGTGAATTGACAGTTTTGCCCCTCATGTGAGGAGCACGTGGGGGAGATTTAACGGTTGTTTAACGGAAATTGGACAGAGGTACGTAAAGTGTTAGCATGCGTAAACTCAGGTATACAAACTGTTAAGCTGGGGCTGATCCTGTTAACACCCCAAAACACAGGTATGAAAATTGCAATTCTTTCGTTAAAAAATATTTTGATTTCTCCTCCAAACCTCCACCCAAATAAACCTTCAAGAACCAATTTTTATCACTCTCACTTTCACCATTGCCCTTGTGCTTGAAGACCCATGGTTTGAATCCATTGAATCTGCTCAAAATCAAAGCCTATGGTGGTAGGTCGGTTGATGAAGACGACTATATAAAAAGACACAGCCCCAAAAAAACGCGTTTACAAGACACATTTATTGTAGTCAAAGGCTACCCCTTCACCGGAACCACCACATAATTCAACCGCATACAGTCAAAGTCCAACCCCACATACAAACACCCATTAAATTCAAACAAACACTGCTCCCAATTCGAATCTCCTTTCGCTTTGATTCGATTTCTTGAAATCTAATCGATACAACCCATCGTTACCCACTATACAATGCAAATTAGCCTCTGAAATCTGATCTTTACAGCCTGTTTTCACCTAATTGAGCATCAATTTCATCGAAGTTGTTATGAAAGATTGTTATTATTCTTCTATGGAAGACCCATCATCGAAAACTAGTGCGTTGATTACGACTTTGAAGAACTCGATTCAAGCGTTGGGTAGAGGGTTTGATGTTACATCTGATATCAGGCTTTTGTACTGCAAAGGGGCACCTGGGTCTCGTTTGATTCACTTGGATGATGAGCATACGAGAGAGCTTGTGGTTTCTGAAGATGGGTGTGTGTCAATTCCTGATGTTTCCGTTGATATTGATTGTTCTAGAGGGGAAAGGATCACTGAAGCTACACCGATTTTCAGCTTCCATGAGGTCTGTTTCTGTATCGATTCTTTAAATTGGGATTTTGTTTGTTCTGTTTTCGAACGATTAATAGGTGGTGCTTACTGTTGTTTGTTGAGATATGCTGTTGGTTTTGAATTGTGGAAGGTGATTTTTAGTAATTGAGATGTGATTTGTGAGCAATTGGTCGATTTTTTTGGTTTGATTTTAAAGTTTCAATCAAGTAACTTATGGGTGTGTTAGAAGCTCTTGAAATTTGGGGATGATTTTGATGAGGTTTTGGTTTTGGGTACAAGAAATGTTGATGTGTAGGGAATCTAGTTACTATTGGCTTTTGGTGCAAGATTGACTGGAATCCACTGCTGCATTATGGGACAATGGAGGATGATCAGTGTGCTTCTTTTCTTAAGTTTTAGATTGCTGGTAATGAAAGAGCAGAGAGTCCTATGTTCATTTAGTAATCTTATAAGCAAATAGTCTTCTTTTTATGCATATTCAAGTATGTAACCTTTTCATAATAAAGATTTAAGCCGTTATCGTAGTTGAGGGATTTTTGTTGTCACTATATGAGTATCAAGTTTGCATAATTATAATGGATTGAAGTGCTCGGCGGGTAAACTATTTTCATTTGCCGTGAGTTTTTATTTCCAGAATATTCTCATGTTCTTCATTTTCATAATACGTCTAGGCAGTTTAGATTTTATTCCCTTTTGAGTTTATTAGCAGTTATAAGTACATTGTTCTTGTACCTCCTATTTTGGTTTGGCATTCTTTTTGTGTCGAGTATCTTTATGCCATTTGACTATCTTTTTGATTGATTAGGGTGATTTATGGCTATTAATTGACGATAATTCACATCCATGAATAGGGGAACTTCTGCATTGACATGTGTCTTTATTAGTTATTTGACATAAATTTAGGTTGTGTGCTTCTAAAGAATGTGGAGTAGGTGTCATACCATTTTGAAAGTGAATTTGTGCCATCATACATCTATTCAAGGATCGCGGAATGTGGGGTCTTCACCAACTTTTTAAAATAACCAACATACAACTGCTATTCTTAGTTATATACGAGTATGGCCTTTGTTTTATCCAAATTTTGACTTCACAATATGCATACGCTTCTTGTATTGCCTAAGACAATGATCCTGCATGCAAGTTGACAAAAAAGAAGTGGTAATGAGATTATCATCTATGCATTGTTCTAATGGTAGTTTGAGTTGACATATGGTCACATCATTAGAGAGTATTGATATATTCTTAAAACAACACAAGTTTCCTATATAGTCATGGACTCATGGGGCATTTGATACTTTTTCCTAATTGTCTAATTTAACTTTGGAAAATTGAAGTGATACTTGTTTCTCTGATTATATATGTTTTGGGGCAAAAATAGAGTTTTTTCCTATAATTTTTTTTGCCCTTAAAGATTGTGGAATTAATTGCGATTCAACCAAAAAACCGAGTGAATATCGAACATATGTTGCCTATTAAACTTTATTAGGAAAAGAAAAAGAGTACAATGCGTGCGTCTAAATTCATGAAGACGAAAATGGTGCTTGGCGTTTACATTGGTCATTCCTAGACTTGATAGTTTTCACCCGCTCTAATGGATCATATAGTTAAAATCTGAAAAATAAAAAATAAATCTGATGGGTTAATTTGTGTATGCCTACACGTGTATTTTTTTTTTTGGCTCTGCACCTATATATAGTTCTATATGAAGTAATAGGATAATGTTGGTGAGCTTAAATATACGAATTGAACTTAATTGCAGTTTATCTTGCAAACATGATTGTTTTAAGATGTATGGATTAATTGAATTTATGGTAAGTCAAAGAGGAGGAGTAAGATGAGTTTAGTTTATATTTTATTCACACACCTAGGGTAAACCCAGTGCTACAAAGCCCCCTCATGCGTTAGGTTCGGGAAGGTGTCGGACCAACTTGGGCCTGATGTAGGGTAATCATGGCATGAATTAGAGTTGAAGGAAGAAAGACATGAAATGCTAGAAAGATGGAATTTATGAATGAGCTCTTTCGTCTAAGCCTAGAACTTGGCAAGAGCGAGGAATGGACTTTAAGTAAGTGAAAACCGGAAGGAGGGGTACAAAGGTTAGTTCTATAAGACAAGAAAGCAAGATCAGAAGGAGCAATGCAGAATAACTAAGCATCTGCATGACAAGGAGAGGATAGGTAGACTTTCAAAGACAGTAGCAATGACAAGGAGACTAATCCTGATATTCTTTCCCTAGCAATTGGAGGATTCTATTTATCCAAGACGGCAAGACCTGTATGTAGACCTGGGCCGTACGCAATGTTACCCTGCATATTTGTAAGAAGTTGTTTCCACGGCCCGAGCACGTGATCTCTTGGTCACATGGCAACATTTTTACCTATTACTATTGCTTTAAAGTTCACCCCTTTTATTCACACATTTGAATTTCTTAATATGCATTACCTATGGAAAATTAAAGAGGAATAAGATGCAAAGTAAGAATTGAATATGTTAAAAGGTTATTGAAAGTGTATCATTGTGATGTTAAGACCGACTATATGAGGGGGGGTATAGTGTTTGGATTAGCTTATAAGAGTATACTTGTGAAGTGGAGAAGTAAATAATCCAATCCAAACAACTCCTAAGTAGATGTATTTTGTTAAATCAAATTTTATGTGTATACTATTTGAAAAATCACCAATGGATTTTTCTTTTTCTTTTTTTGGGAATATTACTAAAAACAATGTACTTGGAAATAGATGCTTTGGAAACGTATAATAAGATTTGAAGGAAACATAATTCAATGGTGATTAAGTATTAATAGCTAAAAGATAAGAAACTCTAGTGAAATGCAAGGTGAGTCATGAATGGAGTGTAGTAGAATTAAGGATGAAATTATTTTATTTCTGGCAGTTATGCATAGGATATGACCTTGGTCTTGGCTCTTTGAATCATAATTGTTGGCATCGTGGTAGTAAAATTCTAATATAGGACTGCATATACGTCATCGATTTGTCCGATTCCCACATTTATTTCAATGCCAAAGGTCAATGATTTCATAAAAATTTGATTATATATGCAAAGATTATAGAATAAATCATGATCATGATTATGTTTTAAAATCTTTCAAATTATGTGCAATAAGTTTGTTTATACGTCATTAATAATCTAGGAAGTTAGTAAAGAAGTTTTCTAGAGAAAAATCAAATTTGAAATTTTATACCATACACGATGGTTCATTTTTCAAGCTTATTAGTTGTTTATATTATGATGTTTTTATTTGCAAATCCCATTTATGCAAGTGAGTAAAAAATCATTTTAGAAAAAGTGTTTTCATTAAATGCTAATGAGTGCTCTATGTAATTGTAGATGTCAACATACTTCAATAGGAAATCCAATCTCAATGGGGATGTTCCTCTTGGAAGCTTTAATGCCATGTTTAATTTTACTGGATCGAGGCATGTTGATGCAGCATCAACAAAATCCCTTGCAATGATTGGATACATAGTTCCATTACTCGAGGTTCATTTAGACATTTCAGATTTGGTTTTGCTTGAAGAAGTCAAACGTGCTGTTCCATATTCCTGGGATCCAGCGGCCTTAGCAAGGTAAGTGATTACACTCTTTCTTTGCTTTTTCTTTAAGACATTGATACTTTTTTGTTCCACCTCCATGCACACAAACACAAAAGGTTGACGCGATGTGGGTTGGGTAACAAGAAAAAAGGTACATGTTGAAATGGGTAATTATTGGTACGGGTCAAAGCGTGGTGGGTTGACTTGGAACACTTCGTATTTGAACTTTTAGTTTTAAGTTAGTAGCATGTCAAATATGACTATTAAGACTATTTTATTTAAATACTTACCTACTATTTTTTTCTAATTAAGTGCTTTAGGAGGTTTTATGCATTAAAAACACTTTTGGCGGCTTTTGACACGGTAAACGTGTTACCAATTCTAGTATCTTTTTTTATATTTTATTTGTATAACTCATTAGAGATAAACCATAACCCGAATCGATCCATTCATAAGCACATAGATCAAAACTGATTATCACCTCTACAAAAAGGCAAGTCAAATATGCTATCTTTCAACAATCCATTCATAAGTAAATAGATCGAAACTAATTATCACCTCTACTAAAAGGGTGCAAGTCAAATATGCTATCTTTCAACAACAGATCTGATGTAGAGCTAACAGTTTTACAAAAATTGATAGCGCTCTTAAATTTTACATCAAACACTAACCAGTGGAAAATGTAAGTTTGATTTCAAGAGAAGATACACCTTTGTTATGCTTTAGATGAAGCAAGTCTTTTTCTGGATTTACATTAGCATCAAAGAGCATATGGGAGCATAAAAGTATGCCCTAGAATTGTAGGTGATAATATGAGACAGGCAGGTTGGTCAACAAGTCTAAAGGGTTTGGATCAAACAGATAACATTATTAGAAAAAAAGAAAACCTAGTGTTCTTAGTTCCTCTTTTTAGTTAACTGTATGGTCTATACATATACACACAGTTTAACTGATCCAAATAGTTTGTATTTTATAGTTAATGAACATGCACCACGACTTCAAATTTTCTATTTTCTGAAGGTTTTGGAAGCTGAAAACCAATTTTTATACAAGATTATGTCATATTTCTTCAATTAGATGATGGTATTCTATGATTATTACAATCATAAATCTTCTTTTTTGCAGCTTCATTGAAAATTATGGCACCCATATTGTCACCTCTACAACAGTTGGAGGGAGAGATGTAGTTTATATAAAGCAGCATCAATCATCTCCTTTGTCGTTAGCGGATATTGATAATTATGTGAGAGACATCGGAGAACACAGATTTGTTGATTCAAAAGGCCAATCAAGTTCGGGGCCCTTAAAGTACAAAGACAAGGTTTGTGTAGCTCTTCAACTCAAGCAGATCGTCTCATAAACTAAAAAACATGTGGTGTTTGAATTTGCAATCTGAAAGTGATTGTGTGATATTTGAATTATCAGCACTAATAGAACGGCTTGTTGGATTTTACTGTTTGAAATTATAATAATTTTGGTTTTAAAAAGCACGTGTGAGGCCACTTAGGTGATGAGAAAAGTCATGCAAAATGGGCAGAAGCTGTTGGATTTTTTCTTTTGTTGAGATTTACTTCTAGTTTTCTCTTTTGTTGGATTTTTTCTTTGATTGCAGGATGTAACTGTTATATTTAGACGAAGAGGAGGGGACGACCTTGAGCAAAGTCATGCAAAATGGGCAGAAACTGTAGAAACAGCACCTGATGTAATCAATATGACTTTTACTCCCATTGTATCTCTGCTTGACCAAGACGTACCTGGAATAAAGCATTTGGCCCGCGCCATTGAGTTATACTTGGAATGTAAGACCTTACCTCAAATGTATTAATTTGCGTTATTAAATTAAAGTGTGCCAAACATACAAGTTATATTCCATAAGAGACCTGAGAAATTAGTTATGGCACTCTAAATCGTTCACTTCTATTCTTCTTTATTCCAGACAAGCCTCCTATAGAGGATTTACAATACTTTTTGGAGTTCCAAATCTCTCGAGTCTGGGCTCCGGAACAAAGTAGCATTCAAAGAAAGGAACCAGTTTGTCCAACACTTCAGTTTAGTTTGATGGGCCCAAAGCTTCACATAAGTCTGGAGCAGGTATCTTTCAAAATTTTATGAGCACCTCTCCAAGTATATATTTTGGCATGTCTTCGCATAAGTGAGCAATATCTTGAGGTGGCAATATCAACCCATTAACCTTGGATTGGTTGGATTCGGATTACGTTATATTTAATGGCTCAAATAAAGAAAACTGGACGTCCTGCAGAGTGTAGTTTTAATTCATAAAACGTCCTACATTATTTACTCAAAAGTTAGATGCCTTTTTAAGAAATGCTACTTTTGTGATCATAGGGTCAACTCAACCTGACCTGTGTTTAAGTGTACAAAATAGCACCCCAACGGTCCAACCCACATGTCCTTGTGCCATAGGTGATTTTAAATTGGTGACAATAAAATGTGTTCACGACATAATTGGTTAACTTTTAGGAGGGATTAAAGCGGGTTGGATCAACCTGTCAACACTTCTCTTTGTTTATTTTTTTAATATTTGGTATGTTATGATGATTATAAAAACTGTTTATAATGATGATTATCAAATTTTGTTGAATACTCAATTTAGGAGTTGTAAGCACTTGAGTTATTGATACCTTGAATATGCAGGTGACAGTTGGGCGTAAGCCAGTAACGGGACTTAAACTAAACTTAGAAGGAAGCAAGCAAAACAGACTAGCAATCCATTTACAACACTTGGTGTCCCTTCCCAAAATCCTCCAACCCCATTGGGATGCACACATGGCCATCGGTGCACCCAAGTGGCAAGGTCCAGAAGAGCAGGACAGTCGTTGGTTCGAACCCATCAAGTGGAAGAACTTCTCACATGTAAGTACAGCACCCATAGAACACACCGAGACATACATTGGAGATCTCTCTGGGGTCCACATTGTCACCGGGGCCCAGTTTGGCGTATGGGACTTCGGTGCCAGAAGTGTCCTACACCTCAAGCTTCTCTTCTCCAAAGTACCAGGTTGTACCATACGCCGTTCTGTATGGGATCATAGCCCAAGCAATCTTCAAAAGCCCGGAGATGATAAGGGGGGAGATGGTTCAAGCCAATCTGGTAAACTAGCGAAAATTGTGGATATGACGGAAATGTCAAAGGGCCCACAAGACGTTCCAGGGCATTGGTTAGTCACAGGCGCTAAACTTGGTGTAGATAAAGGGAAGATCGT
Organism: Flaveria robusta; assembly: GCA_025506415.1. Lineage (NCBI taxonomy): Eukaryota > Viridiplantae > Streptophyta > Magnoliopsida > Asterales > Asteraceae > Flaveria > Flaveria robusta. Next base: position 24,352,391 of record CM046471.1, on the reverse strand, counting down.
TCTACGTGTGAAATACTCCTTATTGAACTACTAATGATGGTGATTGTGTTATTTTTTGCACATGCAAACTGTTAATTGAGTAATGTTCATGCATTTAGTCAAAGTAGAGTTTATTATTTTGTTGTTTTGTGTCCTAAATTTGTTTGTAGTTATGATACAAAGGTAAAGTTACTTGTTTGAGTTCATACATGTATATGATCTACACCAAAGTAGAAGTCTTGTAGGATTCTTGGATTGTTTATGTGGATGCTTCCCCATGTTTGACTTTTGAAATTATGTGGGGACATATGTCTCACTGTTTGCATTTAATCTTTTTCTTTTTGTATTTTGATTGCAAGTCAAATGTATATAGAAAAGAAATTAGAAAGAAACAAAGTACAAGTATCTTGATGTTAGCATTGAGGTTTAACCGCTATTATATGTTCAATGTGATTTAAATATATGGACTACAAATCTACAATATTATTGACTAGAATTGTCAGTTATAAAATTACAATTCCAGTCTAATTTTTTTCGCAAGGTGATGATAAACGACCTGTAACTTGGATCATCAGAATATAAATCTTTGAGTTGATAGTGGCTTTGTACAGATATTAGCAATTATGATCATTTGTTGATGTGAATTGCACATGAAGGTTTCTTCTGCAGCTTTTTTTTCTTGGCAAAATTTAAATCAATCATAATATGTTTTGTTCGAGCACGAAAAACAAGATTGTTCTTATAGATAAGTTGCACCCAAACTATCACACCATAAAGTAGGAGCAAAAGTTGTGGTAACACCATGTTCATGAAGTAGGGCTTCAAATCGAACTAGTACAATGAATGTGCCAGCAAAAGCTTTCTACTCAGATTCAGTTAAAGACTGACAGACTACGTTGTTTGCATGTGGTCCATGAGATAGTGTTGTCGTTCTGTATTAAAAAAAGCCCTAAGAGTATATGTAGAGGAGTGGGATCGAGTCTGCGCGCCAATGAATGTCAATGAAGGCATGAAGTGTGTTGTGAATGGCTTGTATGATAAGCATGTCATGATTGGATGCAGCATGGAGATTGCGGAGGATACATTTGAGTGCTGACCGATAATTGTTTAGTGGATGCATATTTAAACTGGCTCACCTTATTAGCTGCAAAGATAATATTTGGCCTAAAGTGTATGACATATTGGAGGACACAACGAGTTGTATGAATTTCATCGGATTTGAAAAGGTCGGATTGTCACCAAAAGATAACAGTGTGGATGAGCTCGTAAGAGATACATGATTGGAATCGGTTAGTCTGACCTGTTGAAGTTTTGAAATGTAATTCCTTTGTGATAGGACGAGCTTTTGAAGCTCTGATACCAAAATAAACCACACTATATATTGTGTATTGGTTATGTTAGATTAATAATTACAATTGGTCTCTATAAATAATCTACAATATTACAATCTAGTATTATGAGCTATAATAATTATAATTCTAGTTTAATACATGAAATCTAGAGAAGTATTAAAGAAACTATTTGTATTTATTTTTTTAATGTGATACTAGTTTAGTTCCCGTGTATTAAACGGATTGACTAAATAAAATATCAAATAATTAGTACTAAAAATTTATGCATTATAAAATCATGCTTGAAGATAAAATATGATTATAGTTGCGTACAAATAACTATTTTAATTAAATAAACAAATTATGTATTTTTCTTAAACTTTTGTTTTATCAAAATTATAATTTCTAAATATTTTGTTTTAAGAAAAATAATAAAAAAAAGTTCATCGTATTTTGTATTTTATAAATTTTTTGTTTTTAAAAAGTGTGTTTTTAATAAAAAATAAGTTTTTAATTTATTAAATTATATATTTTTAATTTAAATATGTTACGAGTAATATTATTAGTATTTAATATTATTATTAACAATACAGAGAAAATAAGAAAGTAAGTATAATAAGTCTTACACTTGTTTCATGCTTAAAATATTTTATTTAAAAATGTTTAGTGTTTTAGTAAATTTCATATTATATAAAATTTTAGTTTTTTTATTATTTTGATTTTAATTAAAAGATTTGATTTCTAATTTCTTTAATAAAATCTATTTAAAAAAAAAATAGTTTGATTTTAAAAATTTTAAATTAGAGAGAGAAATATAGCAATTAATAATATTTATTATTAATAAGAGAGAGAAATTTACATGAGTATTTAAATTACTATAATACCATTTTGAAGGGTAAATTAATGTGTGAATATTTAGAAGAATGACAAGTGGCAAAAAAAAATGAGATAAGAGAATGATAAGTGGCAAAAAAAACATTGTTTTATTAGATGCTATAGATATAAGGTGTAATGTAATCATATAATCCTTTGTATATTTCTTTCGTATAGTATTTTGTAGAAGACTAACATAGTTCTCATGTTTTTTTAAGATTGGTTGTGTATGTGTGTATATGTAAAGAAATTGTAATTCAAAACCTACAAAATATTCCTACTTTTTATTTTATCAGGATTTAGGACTGAGATAAAAATAGAATTGAATTCTGATTTATTTTATTCTTGAGTTATTGTCTTGCTTGGTGAAACTTGAAGGTGACAGAGCATCATTGGTAAAAATCCGTATTCTAACACTCTATCTTACAGACCCATTTAATATTAATAGTAAATTCATTTTAAAAATTTCTAAACATCAATATTCAAATCATTTTAAAGTTTTCTGGTCAAATTTCTATAAACAATGGTTATGATGGAAGATTGTAAAATTTTGCATCAGAATAAGTTAGACATGAATAGTAGAGTTGATAAGATGGTCTGCTCACAGTCAAATGATGAAGGTTAAGACTTGACGATATTCTAATTGAAGTTTGAGTGTAATATTCAGTTTTTTAAAACTTATTTTTTGAATAAATTAGATATTCAAAACCATTATTTACATATCAAACACGAGATGATAGTGACTAAGAAACATGACCCAAAAGAAAACTAGTAAATAAAAGCTATAACAATTCATTTGGACGCTCTATCACTCATTTTTAATGTTCATCACTCATTTTTAATGTTCATGAATGCATTTCCTAAAAGCATGAATCATAAAATTGTTGGCAAAACTAGATTGATACATACAAAGGTTTATACTTGGAAACCACCCTAAAAGATTTTAAAAACTTATTTTCTAAATAAATACTGCTCCAATAATATTAAAAAAACATTCTTATGTCTAACCTTGAATCATGATTTTAAATAATCACTTGCTATTTTCATGAGCAATCATCGTTAAAATTAGACTTAAATTATACACGTCGGTACCGCTAGATCACACACCTTTTTATTTATTAATGTTAAGAATAACAAAAACCCTAGTATTTTAACCCTTGTTTAATCAAATTCTACATTTTAGGTTATTCATTTTCACAGCACAAGATCAAGTTACAGAGAGATTAGTGGTAGATCGCAGACAATAATACCAAACCATCGTCTCAATTACAGACTGAAGTAGACAACCCTAAACGTAAAACCCCCAATTAAACCTCACCAAAGAAACCTCCAATGGCGGAATCTAAACCAGAGGTGTCGTTAAAAGATCAAGGGAATGAGTTCTTTAAGGCTGGAAATTACCTAAAGGCAGCTGCTTTATACACTCAAGCCATCAAGAAAGATCCTTCTAACCCTACCCTTTACAGGTAACCCATCTATTTGCTACTATTTTACTCGATAATATCAAGTTCTAGTGTTATTCATAAGTTGGAAAAAGTATTTGGTTCACTTCAAATCGATTCGGGGTTTGTTATTTTAAGCAGTGGGAGTAGTTTATGTCGAATAATAAATCGTGTTTGTACTTTATGTATAAAACCCTAAATTTGTACATGTATGTTGATTTTTGAACTATGGTTTTACTGGTGGTATGACTTTGGATCAATTGGTTTCTTTTGTTTTGGGTTGTAGTGTTCTTTTTTTTATATATAGTGGAAAAGGTTGGGGTTTCAGGATTACATTGTGATGAGGCATTGCTGTTTTAGATGATTTTCAGCAGCCTTAACACTTTGAGTTCCTATTGATGCTATGTGGTTGTGGTTTCTAATATTGTACGGGAGATATGCTAGTTCGCTACGCAAAATGCAAGTGGAAGTAGAGGAATGATGAACTAGAGAACTTAATTGTAGTTATCACACAGAGTGTTTGAAGTTTATGGTAACAGAGGTAGTCTCTTATGTTGTGGAAATGTAAATTTTTGTGGAATGTGAACGGATCGTAAATTTCTGGAAGTATGCCAAAAGATTTCTGAGATTATTTACAACATTTTTTCCAACCAACTGTTTTTTTATGCATGCAATGCCAAAGGTTCCTTAAAAAACTGTAAATTTTTATTTTATGTATGCAACTGTTTGGTCCGGCGGTCCAAATGGATAATCAGACAATGTGTGTCTAATCAGTTTGGGTTAACCCACAACCGCTTGCTTTTCCATTTCTTTGACCCTCTTTTATATTATCAATTAATGTGTTAAAACATGATTAGAAAAAACTATATTATTACAGTAATGATCTAGATTTATCAATAGAACGATTTTAGGTGTTTCCATGTATTATCAATTTATCATACACTTTACATATTACTGTAATAATCTGACTTTATAAATAGAGTGGTTTTAGGTGCTTCCATGTATTATCGACTTATCGTAAACTTTACATGACTATATCAGCTCATTTGACTTGTTTCTTTTAGTAAGTTTTTATTTGCCTGATCTGATGGTTTGAGAATTAACATAACCCAATTTGGCATATTCATAAGCATTTAGGTTGAAATTGCCACCTCTATCCGATAGAAATATTCATCATCTTGCCTTTGGTTATCTTGATTAGGATGCCATTCCTTTTTTGTCACCTTTCTCAACTCTATTTATTCTATTTCCAGCAATCGTGCTGCGGCATTTCTAAATCTTGTTAAGCTCCAGAAAGCACTCAGTGATGCTGAAACTACCATATCTTTGAATCCCAGCTGGGACAAGGTATTAAAGTCTAAAACGGCCTATAGTGTTTTATATTCGTTTGTGTGTATTAATATGTTATTCTTTCTGAAAAAGCGTCACTGTTTATCCACAGGGTTACTTCAGGAAAGGGTGTGTATTAGAGGCCATGGAGCGATATGATGATGTACAATAACAGTCCTTTTAGATGGTTTTGGTATATTTATTATCAACAAGTTGAAGCCAATATTTTTATATTATTAATGTTTATATGTAATGTAGGCATTGGATGCCTTTAGAATAGCCTCACAGCACAATCCACAAAGTACAGAGGTGTCAAGAAAGATCAAGAGGCTTACACAGTTGTCAAAAGATAAAAAACGGTCAGAAGAAGTGAACAATATGAGATCTAATGTTGATCTGGCAAAACACTTGGATGGATTCAAAGCTGAATTGGTAATTTTTCTTTAATGATAGTTTGAATAATCATTTGATTTGTCCAGGGATTGTTTTCTATTTACATTATTCTGTAATTCAAACAGAGTCTGTAATTTTATTTTGTTGTAATGAAATGAAAAAAAGCCTCTTAAATATTAGTTTCTCAGTTTTGTTGGCAATTTATCTTCTGTGAAATTATTTCATTTGTTCTTTCTCAATAGCTATTTGAAGATGAATTTAGTTTTAAAAAGTGTTATATCTTTCAGGCGCAGAAGCATGTAAACGAGGAACATTGGAAAGACATTTTCTCTTTTGTGGTTGAAACAATGGAGACTGCTGTTAAATCATGGCATCAAACATCAAATGTTGATGCAAGAGTTTATTTCCTGCTAGATAAGGAGAAGACAGACACTGAAAAATATGCACCTGTGGTCAACGTTGACAAGGTATACAATCTCTACCACCACTTATCATACTGTCTATTTTCCCCTTAAATTCTTCCTGGCCCCATATCTTCCTTTTAAATGCTTTCAACTATTTAATAGGTGTGAGAAAGGTTGGGTAACAGGCCAAAATGGATCACTTTTGTACACGTCAAAAACCCAAAACACTTATTTTGAAAAGTTTTAATGAAAATTAGCGTGTCAAATATTATTGAAAAAATTATGCTACTCCAATAGTTGTATTTTATGAATTGTCTAGGAGGTTTTGTGAGTAAGAATTACATTTTTGGCGACTTTCTGGCCCTTTTTGTTGGAAGATGTTTTCTATTAAACCCATTTGGGATAAACATAAGCATTGACCCATTCATTAAGAAATGGGTCTAAATTGCAACTAAGTTTAAAATGGTGATTGTGTTTCCTTTCATTAAACAGGCATTTGAGTCACCCCATACACATGGTGATTGTGTTTCCTTTCTAAGGCAATATGCCGTGGACTCTTGCTCTCGAGCAGCGTGCTTAATTGTACCGAAGAATGCCATATCATATCCGCAGGTAATGTGGATATCCATTATGTATTTATGTGTATGTTTATCTATTTATTATATATATATTATATATTTATGATTGATGATATCCTAGGCTGTGAAGCACATGGAAAGAACCACTTGAGTCCTCTGATTGAGTGACTATGCAAACAATTACTTTTGAATGAGAGCAATAGAAATATAATTTCAGCAGCTCCTTAGCCTTTGTTAGCTTTCTTGACTTACAGGTGTGGAAAGGACAGGGGTCAAGGAAATGGAAGCATGGACAAAGCGATGGATTTTTTGTGCAGTTTGAATCGCCTCTTCTCAGAAAAGAATGGTTCATCCCTAGTTCTTCAGAGAAAGGCCAGATATTGTGCAGGTTAGTCATTAGTGTGTGTGATAAACTACTTGCTTATGAATCATAGCTTTTAATATTTCACATATGACATCTATTTGCTAATAGTATATATTGTAGATAGGGGTGTAAATGGAATGCGTATACATATTCCATCTTCATATCTTATTGATTCATTATCTGTTTGAAATCATGCACGCATCATAAAGTTGTTGAGAGGATGTGGTTGTGTTTATATCCTTTTCTAACAATTTGAATATCCAAATTAAATAGAGGCCAAAATATTTGCTTTCATTTGTTGAAGATTCAGGAAAAAGTGCAAGCAACACTTGGGGTATAAATGAGTTGAGCCTAGCTAGGCCCTGCTCAGAGCTTAAACCAAGCTGAAAACTTGAGCTTGACCTTGGCTCGGTTTTAAATAATTGGCTCTGCTCAGTTGGGGCTTGGTTTGGATTGGCTACATTGGTAGAACTCAGAAGAAAGAAACTGTCTTGATGTGAATTGGACCAAATTATGGAGTGTTGGGCTTGGCTTGTATATAAACCTAGTTGTTTTGACTTGGCTCGTTTACAAACTGAGCCAATTTGAGCGAGTTTTTTTCGAGCTTTGAGCATGAACTATTTGGATGATCCCTAGTCTTTTATACTGTAGTTTTCAGGGTATAATCATATTGAATCAACTTTTTATAAGTCCACTTAGGCTATTTCTAACTACCAGGCCTCATTCAATTCCTACCTTTGCTCAACACATATTTTTGACAACAGGTCATTTATTTAATGGATTTGGATGAAACAGGAACTTAATTAGTTTTTCTTCAGTTCCTTGTTTGCTGTTTTGCTAATATTTTTCTCTGAAAACATTAATTTTGTTTTCACTTTTCAGGGATCCAGTGGCATTAGATATCAGTGCCCATGAAGTGTTTCCAAAGATATTTAAAGATACCTAGTCACACATTATTGTGGTATGAATGCATACAAATGGATGAAAATCTGCATTTGCAAGAATGGCTTCATTGCTGGTGGTATGCAAATGAGGTGGATACACTTTAAGAGAGGACCCTGTGAAAGCAATACATTTAAGTTTTCAGAAAGTTTTTGAATAGGTTTTGTTTATTTTCAATTATCATTTAATCATGTTTTCGATTTGATTAGTGTTGGTTTGTGCAGACCCTAAGGATCAATGTTTGATTAAAAGCTAGTAACTTTGTCATTAGACCCTCAAGTGGCTTCTTCCTTTGTGTTGTGTTACTAAGGTTGTTCATGGCTTATGGACTGGGCTGAGACCGAAACCAAAAAGAAAAAATAAACGCAACCAAGGAACCAGACCGGGCTGTTGTATATGGTCTTTGGTCAGTTGGTTTACTGGTTTGGACTGGAACCGATTGAAGAATGGGCTTATGTGTTTGCAGGCTCTTACCACATAATATCAGTAATTTCTTAACCGGTATTCACCATGAAGAGATGTGAATAGCAGTTATAAAGCTCTTGATGATGTCATAATCAGCCTTTGGGCCTTTATGCATGCATATTTTTCATGATATGGTAAAAGAACTGGAATGCATGTTAAGCCATTTATTGAAAAAGCAAAGAGCAAATTGGTTTTTGTTGTTTTTTAACAGCAATATGCTCTTTAAACTTTTTTTTTTTTAAGTCGGGTTTGAAATTGAGTGGTCTTCATAAAAGCTTGACTCTTTGCAATAGCCTACAAAACCAGTTTTTTTTAGTTTTCAAACGTTTTTTGGAATTCAAAGTTTCCCATACAAGTGTGAACAACATAAATAATTTGTTTTATCTTACTTGATGTAATAAAAGAACTTATAACATCTCAACAAATGCATATGATAAATGTTTATGACGATGAAATGAAAAATAATAATTTAACCGAATAAATAATCAAGTAGTGTCGTGATGAATAAATAATTTGTCCTCCACCGATTTAATCTACCACATAGTTTCTTTAAAAATATTACATATTTACTCCACCGATTAAATCTACCTAGTATCTTAAAATATTGTACTATACCTAAGAGCATTCACAATTGATTCTTCATTTTTATCTATATAATTACATTAAAAATCATTACGTTTTCTCTCTCATTTTTAATTAAATAATACTTTTTATACCCTTATTATTATTTTTTTCTCTCCTCTACTCACAACCACTTTCAAAAATATTAAAAAATTTATAGAGATTGAACAGTGATTTTTCAAATATATCAATCAACAATAACATTTTCACTCTCCTTCGCTTACAACCACTCAAAACCATTTCATATAATATATCAAACACACTCACATATTTTTAAGAATGACACTGTAAATACTCTTAAAAGTCATATAATAAAACCTTAAAGTTATGAGGTAGGTATAAACCTCATAAATGATAAACCTCAAAGTCAATCGAACATATTAGTTTTGGGCTGATTTGAGGAAATATTAAATGAATTTAAGAGACCTAAGGGTGCATGCTGAAAACTATTCATTACATCATACATATCACCATCATGGTCGTTGAAACTCAAATCATCTGATTCATATCCAATCAAAAGGAGTCAACGGAACGCCCACTTGGAATCTGAACGTGATTTCAATTTAAAAAATGGCGGATTTATGGCAGCTTGTAGTCGCCGGATCTTACTATCTATCCGCTCAAGTTTTGACTTTTTGTCATTCTAATCTTGATTTCAATCAACGACAAGCAACAGCTACATTCAATTATTCATCCGCTGATCTTTTTCTTTCTCAAAAGTCCAACCCATTTCATCTCTGTGTCCATGGAGATAACGAAAGCAGAGTTCTTGATGGTGCTTCTATGGTTGAACTTGTTAAGATCTTCTGAATCTGTGGTGCCACAGCAGGAAGGTAAGAAATTGGGTTCAAATTGATTGTTCGGTTAGCTTGTAAGATTGAAATCTGATAAAAAGTTCGCTTCTTGACTTGTGAATGATCAAGTGTTCAGTGGTTATTAGCTTTTGGTGGTATGTTGGGGAGTGATTGTTTTATTTGTCTATAAGGTGTTCGATGAAATGCCTGATATGGGGAGTTATTATCAACTTATTTAGTGTGGATCCGTTTTGATATTATGTGCCAAACAGGTCGAAAGTTTGACGAGGTGTATTCAAAATTTCAAATACTTACAAGTTACAATCTTGTAAACATTTATACATGATTTTGGTAGTTTAATTTCTTTGGTAGTACAGTTTTTAATAGGATCAGTTATTCGTGATATTCAAAAAGAGATAATAAAAAAAAAAGAAGAAGAAGAAAAGATAGCATGATCAAGATCACAAAGCAGCAACCTTAACGGTTGCTCCATGGCTATGATAATTGCAATACTTCTTTTTTCTATTACAAATATTTTATCTGAACTTACCTGTTAGTCTATTGCCATTCTGATTGTTGATGCTAATATGTTTCACCGACAAAATTCTCATGTTTTATCATTAAGTGAAGAGCAATTTAGACAAGGGTAGCACAATTTAATTGAACTGTATCGAGTTTCAACATAGCAATTGTCGTACCATATAGTTTAACTGTTTCGAATAAACACTATATGTCTCTATATCCATGCAAACTTTGATAAAAGTTTCTATCATACTTACAAAGGTCTTGCGAATTTACTTTGACCCAGTGGTAGCTGTTAGTAATATTCTTACTACAATGGGTGCAACCAATTGGATTTTCAATGGTGACACGTGCAACCTTGATCCGATTTCTGAAGTGCCAAAGCTAACTCAGGAAGCTGATGCCAGTATTGGATGTGATTGCAACATCGCCAACAGCAGCGACTGTCATGTCGTAAGGATGTATAAACACTTGTCCTACTCTGCTCTGAAGTGGAATGCATTAGGAATGTTTTGTTATATATGCATCTCTTTTAGAGGTGGCAAAATGGATGGGTTGGTTAATGGTTCAAAACGGTCATGTTCAAAGCATATTTTGTCTAGAATATATTAAAAGTTTCTATTAATGTCAGATACTCAGATATGGTTTTAGGAGCCCATGGTCTTATAGCCTAGTGGCATTGGTGTTCCCCCCACAAAAAGGGTGTGGATTCAAATCCTTGCAAGTGCAATGCTAGGTGGTGTTATGAGTAAAATAAGTGTTGTTAAAAAAAAAGATATGATTATGGGAAATATATTATTATAACAAATATTTTTATGAATAAAATGATGTTGGAGATTATATACACAAAAAAATACAGTTTGGGTGACCTTCAATCCATTTGAACCGTTTCCTTTTGCCTATTTTTTTTTTTTTTTTTTATTTCACTACATACAGATACAACATAACCATAAGTGACATATTCATAAGTGAATGGGTGAAATTGTCACCCCTAATCTCCTTGATATACATGGGCTTCAAGGTTTTACAAGTATGTCTTTGATGATTCTAGAAAAAGGAAGCTAAATTAAACCTCTTTTCTATACTACACCATTTTAAAGTCATTAAAAGATCTTTTTTTTGTTACATGTTAAATTGAGTTCCATCCTTTTGGGATGCATAAAAGAATTATCAGTTAGTTGTTAAGCAATTGCATCTTACAAAATTAGTGTCAAACTTATCTGAAAGTGTAAGAATCCAGAACAAGTTAGAAGTAATCATCTTAATACTTGACCCTAAAAGTCAAAATATTTGTTGATCTAATGCAGCACATTGAAGTTTTACAGTCTTCCGGGTGTTCTTTCACCTGAACTGGTGAAGCTTCCTTATCTCAAATCAATGTGAGCTCATAACTTTACAATGCTGGATTATTATATTTGATTATATACTATGAATGAAAATCAAAGTAGTCTCAAATATGTTTCTTTGATTTACAGTGACTTTGCTTACAATTACTTAAATGGCACAATTCCACCAGAATGGGGCATGACACAATTGCAAGATATGTGAGATTTATTCCTTATGCTTATCTTTTCAGAATCTTTTCTGTATGAGTAACTTTGTAAACTTAAGGGTCTGACCTGTTAAGCATTGACCATAATGCAGTTCTCTTCTTGGCAATCGAATAAGTGGGCAAATTCCACCTGAACTAGGGAATATTACCACTCTCACAAAGCTGTAGGTCATCTTGATTTTATTTATTTATTTCTTTCGCTTGGAATTTTTCTTCAAAGCGAAACTCTTTAGACACAGGTGCTCATAAACATTGATCTAAGTAAACTTTTAAATCAGGGATCTTGAAGCAAACTATCTTTCGGGAACTATTCCTTCTCAATTTGGGAGATTATCTAATTTAAATTCTTTGTAAGATATATTAATCTTTTGATGACATGTTTTTCTGCATTAGTTATTTAATTGTTTCGTATTCCTAACTAAGTTTGTTTATATCACTACATTATATTTCAGGATGTTGTCCTCAAACCAGTTGACAGGGACGTTGCCAGCAGCCCTTGGTGAACTAAGAAAGTTAACAAATTTGTAAATATTTTACATTATCGCTTGTACAGTATTCCCTTATTCTATAAACAGCTTCACTTTAAAAGTTTATGTAAATCTGATCAGTTTTCAAGTTCCAACTTCATAGTTGATATGGGATTTAAGATAATTTTTTTTTTTAATTACATGGAACTTTTAGCAATTGTTACACATAATACAATTCATATGAAGGTCCATTTTCATTCAAACGACAGAATGCACCTCAATGTTTTGGAATGGAGGTAGCAAATGTTCTATGACTTCTTCATAATTCTAATGTTGCAACTCAGACATCTTTCTTTTGCAATACAGTAGGATAAACGATAACAACTTCAGTGGGCCCATACCTGATTTCATACAGAACTGGAGAAATCTTTCTCGGCTGTAAGATTGTTTTTCATTTGTATCATTCTATTGCATTACAATGCTATTATAAATATCACACCAGGCATTCATTTCATTGATCATATTTGTTGTTTGTTCTTTCTGAAGTGAAATGGTTGCAAGTGGACTGGAGGGGCCAATTCCTTCAAATATATCTCTTCTTGTGAAATTAACTGACTTGTGAGTGAATAATCTCCTCTAATATACATAACTGGTTAGCACATATCCTTGAGCAACTAGAAAGGGAAATACCACTTTGTGACACAAATGTCATGGTGAAAATGCAAGGGAATTAACATGTTTACTTGCCTCCCCAACCCTTGCAAAGTGGAGGCTTTCTAAGTTTCAGTTCTTGGTAGAGGTGAAAAAAATGGACAGATCTGGCAGGTTGTCTAACAAGTTAAAACGGGTTGATTGTGTCAGCCGCCCATAAACATTTTTTTGTTTCTTATTTTCTTGAAATTCACAAATAATTTAGTGTTTCAAATGTGATTAACAAACTATATTATTAAAGTGATAAGATAATATTTTAAATAATAAAAATATGTGGCTTTGTGCACTTTAAAGAATATTTATAAATTGTACGATCTAATCTGGTGAGGAAAAGTATAATCATTCATAAATGGGTTGAAACTACCATCTCTAGCTCTTGGTTATCCTTTATATATATATATATATATATAGAGGAGGGATCCTAAGAAAACCACAAAGTTATGAGAAAACTAAAGAAAACCAATGAAAACGATCACATAATGTATACATTTTTTTATCACTACCCTCTATATATATGTGTGAATATATATAAATAAAGTTATGAATCAAATGAAAATCGTAGCATGATTTTTCATATACGTCGCACATAGGTTACGTATACGTAACCATTTTTCATTCGACATAGTGTTACGTATACATAAAACTCTTCATTCTTGTATGTATGCTCAACATATATGTATCACATACTTAAATAACATTTTAACAATTAAAATAACAAAAAAGTAATGAATTATGTTATTGGTTTCCGTGGTTTTCTTTGGTTTTCACATAACTATTGGTTTTCTCAGGAACCCTCCCCTATATATATATATATAGGGTAAGGAACGGTTGTTAACCCACCTTTATTGCGATAACCCGTTAACACTAATGTAACAAGCACGTACACCATGATTATGTAGTTTAACTAACTTTACACCGCGTTACACCACTGATGTAACAATTTTCCCTCCATTTTTTAAAAAGTTTCACCCTTTTTTAAAACCGTCTTAACTTTTTTGTATGAAGTTATTTTTTTATACAAATTACACCATTAAATAGATAATTTTAATATCTTTAATTCGAGTATAGTCTTGCTATATTAAAAAAAAAAAAAAATTAAAGTTAATTGTGGACCACTAGTTTACCACTGTAACTCTAACTTACAGTGATGACGTGGCCTGCTGTGGACCACTAGTTTGGTTAACAGGTTATCGCAATAAACATGGGTTAACATTCGTTCTCTATCCTATATATATATATATATAGGGGAAGGAACGGTTGTTAACCCACCTTTATTGCGAACCAGTTAACACTAAGTAACAAACACTTGCACCATGATTATGTAGTGTAACTAACTTTTACACCACGTTACACCACTGATGTAACAATTTTCCCTCCATTTTTTTAAAAAATTTCCCCTTTTTTAAAACCGTCTTAACTTTTTTGTATGATATTATTTTTTTATACAAATTACACCATTAAATAGATCATTTTAATATCTTTAACTTGAGTATAGTCTTGCTATATTTTTTTTTAAAAAAATTTAACGTTCATTGTGGACCACTAGTTTACCACTGTAACTTTAACTTACAGTGATGACGTGGCCTGCTGTGGACCACTAGTTTGGTTAACCGGTTATCGCAATAAACAAGAGTTAGCATTCGTTCTCTATCCTATATATATATATATATATATATATATATATATATATATATATACACACACACACACACATACATACACATATACATTCATTTTTTGGTCAAACTATTTATGCCATCAGCTCTTGTTTGGCAGGAGGATTAGTGACATTGCTGGACCAGTGCAGGGATTTCCTCCACTTAATAATGCTAGTGAATTGATAAGGCTGTATGTACAAAATTCATGTTGTTCTGATTTATATGCCTAGACATACACAATGATGATCTTCATTTATGAATTTAGGGTCCTGAGAAATTGCAACCTATCGGGAGAGATACCTGCTTATGTTTGGATGTTAAGAGAATTGGAAATGCTGTAAGTATACAAATGATGTTTTCTGTTTCTCAATTGTTATTGCTGGCTTGTCACTTTTTAAATTAAAAAACAAGTGTAGTTGAGTTGAAGATCATACCCCAAAAATGAGGCTTTGTGACTTTGATATTGTGTGTAAAGGTGGCAATCTTGGCTATTTACTTATGAATTGGTTGATTTGGGTTGTGTTTATTCTCAAGAGGGTCATACGGGTCAAATAAAAATTTTTAAATGAAAGGGAAATTGGGTACCACAGGTTTAAAGATATAGGTTATAATTATACTAGAAGTGAACCTTTATAACCCAAAGCCATATGACTTGTTAGCCAAACTACCCATCTTGCCACTTCTAATCGTATGATATAACAAACATGGGCTAGTTTTGTAAGTCAAACACTTGAGGGGGAGAACAAAGCCTTCCTTATAAGGGGGTTGGAAATCTTCTCTACCAAGATGCGTTTTGCCTAGGCGAGCAACTCGTCGGGTGAAAACAAACTTGTGAGTTCTTGGATTGACAATCCATCAGGGGCAAAGCAGACAATACCTTGAAATGGTTTACCTTCAATGATTTGTTGGTGTATCTAATGACAACCCTTCAACTGTAATTGAACAGGGATGCAAGTTTTAACAGGCTAGTAGGTGGAATATCCTCGAACATCATGTGGAGGAGCTTGAGATTTGTGTAAGTGTGAATATGTTCACTGATATTGAAGATATTTTCATTTTTACTGGTCAATTATGACTCAACCAAAATAGGATGGTTATTTGAACAGGTTTTTAACTAATAACATGTTAAGTGGAGACATACCTGACACCCTTTTGCTAAACGGAGCTAGTATGTAAGTTTATTCATGGATCTTATGTTTATAGTTTTGTAGTTAGTATGAAAAGTGGCAATTTCAACCCTTTATAATGAAAATGAACTTATTTGGGTTACATTTATTTATAAGTGGTAAAATTGAAATAATTATCTATGAATGAAACAGGTTAAGCGGGTCAAATGGGTTAAAAGTGGCCTAAAATGTTAATTTAGATTTCATAATCTTCTAAGTTGATTCATTAAAACGAACTAGATCTTATTTTAGTTTCTACAATCAAAGCTAATAAATAAATAAATAGAAAACGGATAACAAATGTTGTCGGGTCAACCAAATCAGCCTGTTTTGACCTGGTTCCTAATTGCATATATTGCCACCTTTGTTTGTTTTGAAATTGATGTTGTATCGGATGCATTTACAGTGACCTATCTTACAACAATTTTACCTGGCAAGGACCTAATCGACCCTCATGCCGACAAAACACGTATGGATGCTTTCTCTTTTTACTATTGTATTTGCCGATACGTGCAGAAACTGGGGTACTCTTTGGTGAGTTGAGGAGCCTTAAGTGCAAAAAAATTTCTAACTTTTTCCTCTCTAATTCTTTCAGGAATACATATATTAACTTGTTCAAAAGCTCATCAACAGGGAATCCATTGTAAGATGGTGTTTAATATCCATTTGTTAATGTTTCTATTATTGTAGTTTTACTGTTTACTTAGATAACTAAGATAATTTCTGGATTAGCGTAGCCATATTCTTTTATTCTACACGTATAAGGTCAATTACTTATACATTAATGTTATTAACAGACAGGACATACTTGCCTGCACTGAGGATATCAAATGTCCAAGATGTAAGTATTTACATCTTTAAATGTATGGTGATGTTATTTCTAAGTTGAATCAACAAATCATTATTTTGTTTTTTGGATGAACTAGTTGCTAACGTGTAAAGACTAAAGATATTTTATGTCCTTGTATTAGAGGAGGAAGTTTCAACCCATGCACATGGGGTCGATTTGGGTTGTGTATTATCTCAAAAGGGTCAAATAAATTTTTGCAGCTAAACAAGGACCGGCCGAATGAGTTGAAAGTCATGAAAGTATTTTAAATGCATACAGCTTCCTAATTATTTTTATCAAAAGTTTTGTATTACTATTGTTGTAGTTGTCGTCCTCCTAGTTAATGCATTCATGATTTACAGAATGGCACTTAGAAAGTGTTATCGGGTTGGTCTGTTTCAGCCCATTTGACCCAAGTCTACCCATTTGATTATAAGTGGGTTGGAAAATTCACCTCTACTATTGAGAAGTCTAAAATATGAACCAGATGTATAATGATATACACTCCCAATCAATTACTTTGACATGGAAGTAATTCCCCTTTATTAAACTGTATAATTTGGTATGTATGGCAGATGGGTGTTCCTTGCATATTAATAGTGGAGGAGATAATGTGAGAGTTAAGGAAAGTAATGGGGATGTTCTTTATGAAGGAGATGCACATGTTGATGGTGGTGCATCTCGATTGTACATAAGCGATAAGAATTGGGGATTCAGTAGCACTGGGGACTTCATGGATGACAATATTTTCCAAAACACCCGATACATTTCAACATCAACAAACTTATCTTCTTCAGTTTACGCAACAGCACGCCTCTCTCCACTTTCACTTGTTTACTTTACCCATTGTCTGGAAAATGGGGAATATGTTGTGAAGCTACACTTTGCTGAATTACAGTTCACTAATGATACTACTTATAGAAGTCTTGGCAAGCGAATTTTTGATATTTATATTCAGGTGATGGAGATATTTTAAATAAAGGGTTGGTTGCATAATATTATATCCAACTTTATCAAGTAACCAACTCCCATATAACCCGTTGAACCTTTCGAAGATATTCTGCAAATATTTAACTTTGCTACTTGCCTTCTATAACGGCTAAAGATTGTCTTCCATGGAAAATTTCAGAAAGGATGAGGGTTTTAATTGTTAAAACCATAGTTGGTTACCAGAAATAAAAAAAAGTTGGTTTCATTTTTATGCCATTAAATGTTAAATAAATATGTGCACTTAACTTGGTTAACTATTTTTTTATGTAACAGGGACGCCTTGTTAAAAAGAACTTTAATATTGAAGACGCGTCTGGTGGAATGGGAAACCCAGTGGTAATTCCATTTAATGCAAGCGTGACAAATAACATCTTAGAGATACGCTTTTACTGGGCCGGTAAAGGGACAACACGCTTTCCTCAAAGAGGAGTTTATGGGCCCCTCGTATCTGCTGTTTCTGTCGAGCCTTGTAAGTATTTCATATCTTTATATTTATACTATCATTCAGCATTAATCAACATTTTGCTTGTTGACTTGTATATTTTTGATTCTTGACTAGCATGGTTATATGGATAAACTCTTTGTGGGCAGATTTCAAAACTTGTTCAGCTGGTGGAAAGAAGAAGAAGAAAGCTGCTTATGTTGGTATTGCAGTTGGAGCATCATGTTTGGTTTTGTTAGTTTTGGCGGTCATTTGGTGGAAACGCTCTTCGAAACATAATAAAAGAAAAGACAATGGTACAAAGACTCCGCTAATTTTTGTGTGAAAGACTAGATTAACTGCATTTGAAAATAATATTCCTGGGTTGTCTTTATTGATTTAGTTTTGTATCCCTTCTATACTCCATCCCAAAAATTCTGTGATTTTGATTTTTAGATGGCCCTATTTAAACAAAATTTCCTTTATGCTTACACGTTAAGCTAAAATTAAAAAGTTTTCCCCATGTCGTCTTTATATTTATGATGTTATTGATGGTGATTTAGACAATAGAGTAATAGTTAGTCAAACTTAGATGTGGCAAGATGATCTGGTGGAGTTGAAACGGGCCATTTTTTAGTATGGGTAGAAACACGACGAACCAGGCTGGACCCGAGAATATCTTTTTTTGTTTATTTTCTTTTCTAGAAAGGTAATCATTGAGTTAATTGTCATGAACCAATATAATTACAATAAGAATAATTATAGTTGAAAGAATACGAAGTAGGAGTTTGAATGCATAAAAAATAGACTATGGGCGAATTTCAACTCATTTGACCCCTATTGATAAAAGATAATCCAAATAGACCCATTCATAAGTAATTGGGTTGAAATTGCAACCTCTACACTCAAGTTTTTTCATTAACTATATGCGTCAAAATAAAAATATCACACAAGTTGCTCTTTAGATAACTTATGTAAAAACTACTTTACATAGACACGATTATAGAAAAAAAAATATCTTCTACTTGAGTTTTGTAGATTTAAATGTGACTCCAACAGGCCAGATGATAAAGGGACTGTAATTAGGGAACAAACAGAACATGATGTCAATTAGAAAGTCATAAACACTTCTTGTAATGGTGTAATATCTTGACTTTTGACCAAAGAGAGTTTGTGGTTTATTTTGTCCATTAAACACGTGTCTTTCTAACTTATAAAGTTGATAAACAATTGTTTGAAAGAAGAGTAATTATTTTGGATCTATGTGATGATGCATTCATAAATTGTATGTTTTATTTTCACATGCTTTATGCTTTTGTTGAACAGATTTTCAAGGATTGGAGCTGAGAACAATATCATTCTCATTGAAGCAATTAAAATCAGCCACATCCAACTTTAGTGCTGCAAACAAAATAGGAGAAGGGGGTTTCGGCCCTGTATACAAGGTGATAGTGTGGCAAAAATTGATCACTCATGTGACACTAGAAGTGGACCCATTTACTTATGAATGGGTGGGGTTGTGTTTTATATCAAAGGGTCAAATGGGATGAACAGGTTGAAGGTAGCCCTAAGTCCATGTTTAGACGCCTACAACCTCCTAACGCGTTTTAATAAAGAACTTATAACATTATTTCATAACGTCATAGAACAAAAAATGTTTGCGGGTCAACGCAATTGGGCCTGTTTTGAGCAGCACTGGAATTTTAAGCCATTAGCAGACCAGCAAATGTTGCAGGACAACTCATGTTGTTCAAATTCTTTGTATGGACTCTGAACTTGCATGTATTTGGTGCAGGGTACGTTGAGTGATGGAACAGTTGTTGCAGTGAAGCAGCTTTCATCAGAGTCAAGACAAGGGAATCGTGAATTTTTGAATGAAGTTGGTGTGATATCTTGTTTACAACATCCAAATCTTGTAAAGCTTCATGGATGTTGCATTGAAGGGGATCAACTGATGCTCGTATACGAGTACCTAGAAAACAATAGCCTTTCCAGTGCTTTGTTTGGTGAGTGTTCAGTAAAATGTTGGCTTACAGGGTCCAGTTAATCTTTCATAAAGCTCAAATTATGATATGGAATTTGTTGCATATCTCTAGTATTTTATTTCATATTCTTTATCACCATTTCTCCAAATTCATATTCATTTAAGACCTAAAACATATACCTCATTTAATCTAGAGGTGGTGAAATGGGTGTATGCTAGTGGACTTGAAACCCATTTTGCCTAACATTCATTCATGATTACTAAAGAGGTTATGATTCAAACAAATAGTCAGGAACTTGTCTTTAAATTGTTTATTATTCTTTATATGTTTGTCATTCACAATAAAATTAAATTGTGTAGGTTCAAATAAGAGTGGGCTGATGTTGGATTGGCCAACAAGGTTTAACATATGTCTCGGTGTTGCTAGAGGATTAGCTTTTCTTCATGAAGAATCAAGGCTCAAAATTGTGCATAGAGACATCAAAGCTACTAATGTTCTTCTTGACAAAGACCTGAACCCGAAAATAGCAGACTTTGGATTGGCGAGGCTAAACGAGGATGACCAAACTCATGTTAGCACCCGTGTTGCTGGCACAATGTAATTTCTAATAACTATAACATTTCAATATTTCAATCCATTCATATATAGATAAATAAGTTGATTTGGGTTATATAATATCTGGCAACTCGTCAATAGCTTGATTAGGGATGAGATCTACTTGTTTTGGTTATGGTTATGGTATATCCGGAAAATGACATGAAGTTAAAAGATTTAAGATTTAAAACCGCCCTGCCCATTTTGACCCGTGCTAAAAATACCCATTTTGTCACCCCTAGATTTCAACAAATCTGATATAGATTGTAAATGATCTTTAGTGCTCCGAATAGTCTCTTTTCCCAAGTTAACAAAAATTTGATTGATTTGCAGTGGATATATGGCACCTGAGTACGCATTATGGGGTTTCTTAAGTGATAAAGCGGATGTTTACAGCTTCGGGGTGTTGGCTTTGGAGATCGTGAGTGGAAAGAACAACACCGGTTATATTCCTCGTGATGATTGCATATGTCTTCTAGACTGGGTAACAGATCACTCTTTCTTACCACCTAACCTAAAAGCCTCTGAAAGCATAAAAATTATAACACATTTATGTGTTTTTAAACCCCCTACATAAATTACATTGATCCAGACATTTAAAAAGGTAAACTTTAAAACCTCACAAAATTTGAAACTAGCCGGAAGGTTTGGCTCGGGGCCAAAGGGCAAATTCTAGGTACATGCAATAATATTCTACTTGTTAATAAGATAAATTATAAGTTTTTATTCACTAAAAAACATTTGCGCGAGTCTGACCCGTTTTCTTTAAACTGTTATTATTTAAATAAAAAATTTATTTGTTTGACCAGTTAGATATCAAACATAACCCAAGTGCAAAAAACTAAAAACCAATTTGTACAATTTGCAGGCTTGCCGATTGCAAAAATCTAAAAACTATGAGGAGCTGTTTGACGAGAAACTGGGGTCGAAAATTAACAAAGAAGAAGCAGAAACAATGGTGAAAGTAGCACTCTTGTGCACAAATGGTTCTCCATCAATAAGGCCCATCATGTCAGAGGTAGTGAGCATGCTTGAAGGTAAAACATGTGTCCCGGATATAGAAACAGAAGCGGGTGGCTACACCGATGACTTGAGATTTAAAGCCATGAGAGACTTCCGCGAGGACAAATACAATAAAAATAGTCAAACTCAATGCTCTACATCGGTCCAAACTGACCCATTGTTTTCTGTCTCTTCTTATGATCATTCTCAGATCGAGCCAGTCGACTCAAGATGATGATGCTCATGACTCAAAAGACGAGTTAAAACCAAACACCAAATGTGAGTGAAGTGACTTCTAGACTCTTGTTGTCACTTTGTTCATAGAGCTATGTAAATACATGTTTGTTCCTTGATGGCAGAATAAACTGAGCTTCATACATACTTTTTCTATCCATACATATTTAAATAAAAAGATATGTAGAACACGTTATATACAATAAGATGGTATCACAATTGTATAATGGTTTTTAGATTAAGTCATATGTACGATCAGGTTGATCACAAAACTGACATGAATAGTTACTTAAACGTAAATATGCTTTTTATCCATTTGAAAATCTTTCAATTTAAAGTTTTATATTTTAGATGTTAAAAGGAATAAGAGAGAACAGATAATCAACATTGGCAAAAATCACAAAGAGATGACGTGCCTTGTTTTGTAAATCTCGAGATATTCCATTTAGTTGGTGTAAATCTCGTAATGAACCATTTTTGTGGGCGATGACCTTGTGACATCATTTTTGGCCTATTTGTTGGAAAAAGGTTCGCAGTTTCATCCTTAAACCAATGAGAGAGTTACATGTGTGAAAATCTACGTTTACTTTGTATAATCATTACAATTGTAATAAATTTAATTGTTACAATTGTAATGAATTCCTAGTTGATATAGTATATGTAGGTGGTACCCTCACCCTAAGCTTGGACCGGTAGGCTTTTACCCATCTGAGAAGCTTGATTAGCGTTAAACCATTAGTTCCTATTTATTTTAAATATAAAAACCATAATAGAAAACGATTGTTTGACTTTGATTTTATGTATAAGATCAAATTAACTCATTCTATTTACACATAATTATTTTTTCACCGTCTCTTCTCTCTTACAAGTTATACTATTATAACTAGTGTTTTTATGAAGTTTTTTTCCAAAAAGGTGTAGATGGTAAAGTTATTTACCAAAATGGTGTAGTTACAAAAATATTTACTAAAATAGTGTTTCTTTAGATTTTTTGTTTCTCTCTTCTATTCTCGTAAGATATTTTACAAAACATTATTTTAATTTTTTTAAGTCTTTTAAATATGATTTTAAGAATTATTTTTAAACAGAACCTTTTTAGCTTAATTTTTTTAAATTTCTTTTAAAATATTTTCCAAAAACGAATTTTACAATAGTGGTATTGAAATAGAAAAGTTATGGGATGAATGCAAGATACTTCTCGATCAATCAATAAAAATGAATCACATTAAATCGAATATACTACACTTTGTTTATTTTGAAAAAATAAATTTTCGTATGTATTTTTTACTAAATGCAAGATTTATGACATTTATAGCTAAATATTTAGTATATCAAGACATAAAATATTTAATATATCAAGACATAAAATGACATAAAGTATATCGAAACATAAATTGAGTTCAGATAATTTAACATAATAAAATGCAAAATAATATAAAATTTACTAAACTTTTTGCAACTTCTTTATACACCCTTAACATAATGTTTCAATGAGGTTCTTTAGTTTATGATACTCATTATAATATTTCAATAGTTAGTTAAAATGCATGTATGAATTATTTGGAAAAATAACTTAAATCCAAACTGTAAACTAATAAAACAAAAACAGAAAATCTAATTTGCTTTGTAAAAAGAGGGGCACCCGAAATGTATATTATTAAATATTTCAAAACAAGTGAAAGAAATAGAAAAACATTTTTATTTACGAAATTTAAAAAATAAAATATAATTACGTTTAAGTAAAGGTAAAGAAATTAAAAAAAAACTTTCTATTTTAATAATACTATAATGCTGTTTAAAAATTGTTTTTATAAAACATTTTATAAAAAATTAAAAATATTTCTGAAAAGCTAAAAAAATTCTATAGAAAAAACATTTCTAAACCTTTCTAGAAATCATCTCAAAAGGACTTAAAAAACAACTAAAAGATATTTTGTAAAAAATCCAATAATAATAGGAGAGAGAAACAAAAAGTTTTCAAAAACACTATTTTGATAAATATTTTTACAACTATAATATTTTGATAAATAAATTTTTCACCTACACCTTTTTTTATAAAACACGTGTTTTTATAACTAGGTCGACTGATTTAAACAGAATCTTACTCAAATCGTCTCCAATTAAATTGAATCGGTCTACTATGAGTCAAACTATTAGATTTTCAAACTTCTTTTTGATTTTTGTTTTAGAAAAGATAACAGGTAGTATATTCGAAAAGAATAAAATTGTTACCAAAGAAAAAGTTATAAAACGGCACATTTAATTAATATTAAACAACAACTTTTTTGTGTGAGTGTAAATACTGTAGCTAAAGATACATCCTTTTAAACGCATGGTACAACTTCACTTCTTCCAAAGTTCCGTCTTCCGATCACCTCTAAAAGAAACCGAGAAAGGAGAGCATTCCGGATAACACCCGCCATCTTCATTCTCCGGCGACAACGGACGGTGGCAATGTTTGGTCGGGATAGGATGCCGGATGGTGACCGACGGCTGTGGCAGTGGCCGTTGTCGGTGGTTGGCATGGCGACCACCAAGTCCACCACTGCAGCAGCCAGATACCCTCACACAAACCGAGGAAAGCCGTCTCCACCCAGCGACGTTTGGTGCAGTAGCCGTGACCTTCGACAGTGGTGGCGACCATCGTTTGGTGAGTATCAGGTGTTGTAATTAGTGTCCTTTTGTGAGCTCGACGGCAGTGGGTTAGCGTGGTGACTCTTCTGAGCAGCAGATGTGATGGTGAATAACGCCCAGTAACCTGCGGCGGGGGCAACGACGGTGAGCGTTTGATGGTTGGTGGCGGTGGAGATGAGTGTAAAAGAAAAGATAAAAAGAGAGAGAGTGAAACTTTCTTTCCACATGAATTAAATATACGATGAACTGTGGGTTCAAACGAGGACCGTATATTCATTGGATCAAAGAATAAATAATTATGTAATTACTTAAAGGATTAAAGGGGAAAACTAAAAAGTGGTATTAGTTTTCTCTTGAGTGGTGTGAAATGAAATGTGAGAAATAAATGACAAGCATATTTCAAAAACAATTTTTTTATAAATATATTGCTTATTTGATTATGTTTTATTCTAATTTTTTATATGTTTTAACATGTTTTACTAATAAAACTTTTAGTTGTGTTTTTATACTAGCGGAAGTTTTAGTTGTATTTTTATGAAAAAACTAATATTAGACCCATCTCGAAACGTGAGGCTATAAACTAGTATATATAATCATCCAAAATTCAATTTTAGTGTACATGAAAAATAGCATAACTTAATGAAAAGCATATAAAACATGACCTTAATTTCTTGACAAAAAAAACAGACATCACACAAATCGTTCATCATCTTCTCCAAATCTCTACTTCTTCTTCACCATCATCAACAAACCCTAATCTCCAAACCCTAGTTCTCTTCTTCTTCAATGTTACATCACTCGAAACCCATCATCATCAACGAAGATGATGCCGAATTCATCGACGCCCTTGAAGAATTCATCTTCTTTGATGCTTCAAACCCCCTTTCAGTTTCCGATTCTTCATCAGTCTACGATGTAGATGAAAGCTATCAAGATTCAGTCTCAAAGTCACCGGAGTCGCCGGAGTCGCAATCGTTCACTTTCACCGGCGGTCTCCGGCGCCGGAGACTTTTTACCCGTCGGAGTTCTAAGGAATTTCGCTTCAAGAACAGTTCTGATGGTGTAGAAGATTTTGGGATTCATGGTTCTAGCGTTTCTCCGGCGAAAAGCTGCAAGCTTTCATGGAATTTGAAGGATAATTGTGAACTGAATGATGGATCGGATGCTACTAGGGTTTGTTTGAGCTCCGTCGGTAAAGGGTTAACCGAAGAAACGAATGGGGATTCTTTGGATTCGAGTGCGATCACCACTTTGGTTGATGATGGGAGTGTCAATGATCGGTCTGTTACAGTTGATTCGTCGATTTCTGATTCGAATTTGCTTTTCGCGTTGGTTAGATTGATAATCAAAGTTGTTTCTTTTAAACTATCTTTGTTAGTTGCGTTTGTCACATTTCCCATATGGTTAACACAATCATCTTACATGTTTGTCACCGACCCGTTTGCTATCATGAGGCGGGCAAAACGATACGCGATCAGAAGCATTTCAAGATTCTTGAGCTTCTGTTTGGGTAAAGTGAAACGGATTGTGTACAAATGTATCAAAAGAAACAGATCAATATGTAAAATCTGTCTGCAAGTGGGATGGGGGTTGCTGTGGTCTGCTTTTGTTGGTTCCGTTTTGGTTGGTTTGTTAGTTTTCGCGTTTGTTATTGGTGCTGCATTAATGAAAGGTGTAATGGAACTGCCTGTGCATAAACTCGAGCAGTTGAACTTTGATTATACGCGAGATAATCCTGTGGCTTTTGTGCCTTTAATGTCCTGTCCTGAGTCCTTTTGTTTGGAGTGTGAAGAAAAGATTAAGTTGGGCAGTGTTGCTCCATCACGGGTTATCCCGCCTGATCATAAGTTGCAGGCTACCGTCTTGTTAACCTTGCCAGAATCGGACTACAACAGAAATCTTGGCAATTTTCAGGTATTTAATAAGATTGCTTTGTGTTTTCTCTTAGTAGTCTATTGCATGATTTCCTTCATTTACTGTTATTCTTCATATGTGATGTTTTCACATTTGTTTGATTATAAGAATGTTTTTTGTCTTACAAAAGTGTTGAACCATTAACATTTTTGTGTTAGTAGATGCAACAGTTGAGTTTTACTCAGTCAAGGGCCGTAACAATGTCCCCATTCATAATAATACGCGTTGCTTAACTGGAAGCCTCCCCAACTTGTAGATCTTGGAATTTATCGAACTAATATCTTCACAATTTATTTATGAGTTTATGTTAGAGGTGGCAAGATGGATCATTTCTTGTATGGATTGAATTGGGGCAGGGTGGGCGTGCAAACACTTTTGTGTTGATTTTGTAAAAATTTTGTATAAAGTTAATGCAAACAATAACAGTACTAATCTGATATATAAATAAAACAGTTTTGGTTGTTTTACGGGTTGAATTATACTTTGGGCGACTTTCAAGTTTCAACCCTTTCGACCCATTTGGCCTGTATTCATTAGAGATATAAATCAACCCAATTTGACCCATTCACAAAGAATCAGGTCGAAATTGTCACTTCAACTGTGAGTTGCATTTGCATTTACTTATGCTGCCAAGGACATTAATAGCTAATTCCATTTGAGCAACCATAAATTCAAGTTCTTGAAGTAGATTCTGTCTTTTATGTATGTGAAGGTATATGCAAGTTATTTGCAGTTGTGCATTGTTTCTAATTTTAGTGTTAAAGTTTTCAACTAAATCTTATTAAAATAACTGTTGTCAATTAACATTCCTCTGAAGGTGAGGTTAGACTTCCTCTCCAGCAATGGAAAATCCCTCGTGAGTGCAACTCAACCATGCACGCTGCAATTCAAAAGTTGGCCTGTTCGCCTTGTGATGACGGTTTATAATCTGGCCCCACTAATCGCAGGCTACTCATCAGAATCCCAAACCCTGGACATCAAGTTCAACGGATATACTGAACAGGAAATCCCAACTTCTTGCATGAGGGTGGTACTAGAACCACGAGCAGAGTTTGCAAAGGGTGGCGGTGTTCCTGAAATTTACTCAGCTTATCTAAAGCTCGATTCGGAACTTCCGTTTTTGAAGAGGATCCTGTGGTCTTGGAAGGTAACCGTGTTTGTTTGGACTAGTATCATGGTATTTACAATGGGTTTGGCTTTCATGCTGTTATGTTGTATGCCCGTCTTTGTTCCACGGCTGCGGCTGAGGGGCGCGCCTGTGAATAATACTGGTTCAAGGTAGCTGCTGATCTCTGTCACCTGTAAAGTAACGTATACGTGTAATCCTGGAATAAGCTTATTTGCAGTCATATGGTGACCAGAGACATTACCCTGAAATGATGGCGACATTGAGGAGCTTTGGTGCCCGAGGGTGTCCTTTTTACGTATGTGATCGTATAATTAGTATATGGTATATGCACATATTTTTGGGATAAATGTATGTTACTTGTATAATTCTTGTTAATGGGCATGACTTGTTCATTAGTGATAAGCACAATTGTGACTCATTTACTTAGGGTTAAGACAAGTAAGAATCTTGAAATCCATAAATGAAGCTATATTTGAGGTAATGATCCCAATTGGTTTTGCATATGCTACACATTGACTTTCATGCTGTTAAATAACAAATATAAAAATAATGAAATAACAAAACAAAATTAAATAAAAATCTTTTAAAAATAAAAACCAACTATTTCAACAAGAAGAATATTTTTGGTTTGGTTTTTCCAGAAAAACTTAAATAGAAGTTAATCTTTGTTTGTTAAAAAAACAAGAACCATTAAAATTTTAAAACATCAAAACATGATACAAGGCAAAATGATATTTAGTACTGAAGTGTTAAACTAGACAAACCTCATGAAAGAAAACCAAACTTTACTCCTTTTAATAACTATGCATATTTATTCAATTTTTTCTTTATTTTTAAGACCAAAAGAACTGAGAAATTGATCATCACAACTGATAGTTACACAGTTTTTCTTAAAAAGGTTGATACTATAAAACAACGAACATACTTTCTCATTATACATGAAAAAAAGTTTTCTCAACCGTAACGGTTCTATAAAAATAATGTTATGTACAGCTTTTGACGTAATGCTATTCGACTTAAAAACCTTTAAACGATCAATATTGCTCTCGTCACTAACTTAGTAACAAATACAAAACAGTTAACATAACTGACATATAAGATCTCTTACATTAAGCTTGACATTCTTCTCCGCTTACGACTCTTCTTACGAACAACAATGTTCTTCGGAGATGACCCAACACAAGGTCTAACGGCCGCCTGCCTGTATAATGATGTTCGGTTTTTCTTCTCACCCCACTTCAATGGAAGCTTATCAACCACCACGCGAATATCAGTTGACCTGTTTAATTCAACCAGCTTCTCAATCTGATCATGAATCTGATGCAACCAGGCTACGGACAAATCAAGTTCAAGCGAATCGTCTGGTGGTTTCTTGAACATGCTCATAAGTATTTCCTGATACGACTGAAACGACGTTGAACTTTGATATTTGTGTTGATCCTCGCATATTATGTTGACTTTGACTACATGCTTGCAGAGATTACCACGCAATGACCATTCGCAGTCACAGAAAGCAAACTCAGACCCGGGATTCCACACTAGATGGACACGATTTCTATCATTTTGGCTAACTATTTTAGCAAAGAGGTCGTGCAAGGTGACATCGGTGTCGGGGATTTGCAATGCACGGTACCATGATGTGGAATTGATGTATTCCTCCTTAACGGTTTGGAAGGAATCACTTTCGTCTGCATAGCGGTCGAGCCAGTAGCTAGAGTGTAACTCGGTCGTTAACTTGTGCACCAACCAGTCGACTCTTTGGAGTGCACCGAGATGTGAATCATCAAAGAGTTTGACTTTTAACTTCACGTGATAAGCTTCGATTGCACCAGATGCTTCCTGACTTGCAAGTGGGAGGGTTTTCATTGCAGTTAACCACATTTCTGAATCACAAATTGTTAATGAATCAGATACGATTTGAAAAACCACACAAAGATAAAAGGTAGATAGCTTAAATAACTGAAATAACCAGAAATACTGTGTCAAATATGATAAGAAAAACTATAATATTATTTCAATATTATTCTAACTTCTTAATCAAAAATATACTTTGAGAAACTTTCAAAACTGTTTGACTCCACTTCCTTTTTTCTAACTTGTTTGACCCGAAGAGAAATTATAGCGATAATCGACCCATTCATAAGTGAATGGGTCCAAATTGCTGCATCTAAAATAATGAAGAATCCGACAGGTAAACATGCAAGCAAAAGGAGAGTGGGCTAACCAATCTTAGGCACCCATGTGGCGGTGAAATATTGCATGAAGTCGACTTGGTCAACAAAGTCATGGGTGAATTTCTCCAAGACATCAAAAGGATTTACTCCCGCCCAAATGCTGTAAACTATTTCTCCTAAGCGTTTGAAGATTTCTCTTTGAACTTCAATGTTCCTACAGTTCTTCACAATGTGTCGCAGCCATGATCGACGAACACGCCACAACGAAAATAGTATAGGACAAGAAAATGTCTCCCTACAAAGAAACAAAAACTACTTTGTCAGGATCAACTCAAATCTTCAGATTCCTTGTTTCGTTCAGAAGAAAAAATGAAGGGATGATTACATAAAAAGGTAACCTACTTTGGTCCAATTTCTGTTTTAGGTAACCATCTCTGTTTTCACACATGAACCACACTATTTCCCGTATTTTGAGAATACAATCCGTAAAGGTTACCGCGCAAAAATGCACATTGATTTTCTTTGAGTGGCAAGGGTTAAGAACAATGAATACCTGTACATAATTGGACCAGGCTGATTACCTTTTTATTCATTTAACCCAAAAAATAAGAACTAACACAGCAAAAAGGTGTTACGTTTGGAATGACGAGTAATGAATAATGTACCTTGTAGGATCAGTCTCAGCTGCTGCATCATCAATAAGAAACCCGTTGACCTTCCATGTAGGGTCAACAGCATGAACACGATTAAGTAAAGCTTTCATCCATTTAGTGGTGTCAGCATTAGAAACACTACGTGTAATGACCCATGCTACGGGAAGTGCATGTTGTCTTGAATCAAAGACCAGAAGCGTGCATAGAGGGTACTGTCATCAGAAAGAAAAAATTAAGAATAAAGAACATACCAAGATTGCAGATAGCCAGCTAGAAGTGGCAATTTTGACCCGCTTGTGTATGAATGACTCAAATTGGACTATTTTGCCTCGAAAGTTAAAAAAAGTTTCAAAGAGAACGATGCAAATGGCTGTAAAGTTGCTCGAAGAATGCATAAAACCTTGTAAATCATTTTTTTGTAAATTGTTAATCATTGAAACAAACAACTTTTTTGTAATCATTTATACCATGCTATTTATTTATAAGATCTTTTAAAAAAGAACGGGATAAGAAGTATCCCTGGTAACCCAGCCCATTTTGACCTTTACCAATTTCAACCCATTTTCCACCTCTAGTTATTACTTTGAGAGGCTAGAAAGATATTCAGTGTCTACTAACTAGTATGCACCTTCAATCTCTTGATTCCAAAGGTCGAGTCAACTGCTATAATGCTGTGATGTCCAAACCGAAGCATCTGCTGTAACTGCCATTCAGTTTGGATCCCAAGAATAAAAGGCTCGGTCGTATCCTGATAATAGAAAATGGATTTCTTATTACGATCAGCCCATATCCTTACACTTGCTTCATCATCCAAATCCAGTTCATGTGTTGACCGTTTGATTATCATCCCAAGTTTATGAACATACTGAGAAGCAAGAGAGTTGACTATCACATCTGGCCCACAGTAACGCTGAATCCCTTCTATGTGTTTCTCTAGAACATTCTCTTCAGGTATGCCAAGATAAATCATTGACATTGTTTGCTGTTGAATATCATTGCCTATATATGGAATCTTCTTCGCTCCAGGACCAATAGCATCTCGGTCAAGGGGACCATGGCAGATAAGCCCAGACTTATTCACATGGCGCCGATCATTATATAATATGAGTGCAAGAGATGGGCGGGCATACAGACGTTTTACCACAAAATGGCATGTACAGCCTCGCATTGACTGAGGCCGAGCCGCACGGTTTCGAGTGTTGAGTCGATATCTCCGGCTTGGTAATATAATTCCTCCTTCCCCATAATTTTCGGGACCAAATGAACACCAATACCTTTAAATAGAACATAGATAAACATGACAACTTTCTTGACTTTGTACTTGGAACAACTATAATACTAGTATTCTTTTTTACAGTTAAAATAGGCAATGATGATAATCCCACAATCAATATAGGCAAATGATAGTATTTTCATTGTTATCCTAACACTGTTATCTTCATAAAGAGCTGCATAAATAGGGATTAGAAGAAACAAAGTATTATGTTGATTAGGGTTACGATTGAATTGAGAGTCATTATGAGAAACAGTTGCTGATTTTGCGTTTCGTTCCTAGTTCCATTATTTTCAACTAAAATTTATTATTTGGATCCTACAAACAACCAGTTATACAGGACTGAATTATTCAATTTGTCATCGACTCCCGTAAACGATAATTGAGCTAATTTCAAGGTAATCCTAGCTATCCTTCCTATAATTTATAAAGGTATTATGGCCAACTAAGCATAAAAATTTGAAGCACTCATAAAAAATAGAAAGAACAAGCATCATCAATATAGTATATATTTAAGATCTAAACATATATCTTTGTAGCAGCGTTCACAAGGTACCACTTTTTGACAATAGCATTTAGAAAATTGCAGACTCACACAACTTATATAAGAAATTATTCAATAGAAAATTAACTCAAACTGTTGAACCTAAAAAAATGTAACAGGATACAGCAGATTGGGAAGCTTAAAATTAAATTTAAAAAGCCTTATAACTTACAGTCTGTATTCCAGATATTCATCACTCTTGAATTCCAACAAGCTACCTTTCAAACGTTTTCTTCCTCTCTCAATGTGAAAACGGGTTGGAGATTCTACATTAGAACACTCTCCATAAATGAACTCGTCGACTCTAGCATAAGGAATCAGGGCCACATCATCATGATGCTCTGGTGTGCCAAACTTGACCCACTTTAGATCAGCAGCACAGAAATCATCCACTGATGGATTTTGCACCGGGATTTCATGGATTGATTCAATCAAGTCCATATGCTATAGAGTGAGAGAAAATATGATGTAATTTCAGAACAAAAGGTGCTGATAGAAGAAAACCCTAAAATAGAGGAGTTAATAAATATTCAGTTGGGAATCTGTAACATGTATTTCCAACGAGTCATGCACAAAAATCTAACTCCACAAATGATATCGTCATCAAGATTACACCTTAAAATGAAATTATTTTTAATACTTGCAATAAGTCACCCACAAAAAGATTCAAAGCCCATAGCCTCAAACTTACTCGAGATGACAAAATAAACAAGTCAAGCGAGCCGTTGACCAGTCGGGTTGCAGCTAATACAATCCGATACAGTTTCTCACTAATACCAAAAACTAAAACTCAAACTACAAAAAAAGTTTCTCACATGTATTGCAATAGAGCTATAACTTTATGTTATTTTGAAGTTGATTGTAAAGAGACCAAAAACAGGGGAGGCTTTAACTGGTTACTGATCCGGACACCACCAAACAAACCATATCTGCATATCGCCTCGGGGCTATTATTTCCCCAATTTAAACCCACCCACAATGAAATATTAACAGACTCTAGAACAATATAATTAAAAAATAATAATAATTAAAAAAATAATAAAACATAACAATACTTCATAAAAATTCAGCATACCCTTGTCTAAATTTCTTCCAGAACACCAACCCATATCATTATATCAAGAATTCAAACAGAATCATGCGTCGTTCAATCCCTCGGTTAAATCCCCCCTTAAAACTAGGGTTTTGAATGAAACAGAGTTGGGCGTTCATCTTCCAGCAATAAAATTTACAAATATTGATGCAAAAGCAAGTTGGAAACATGAATTGGGTTCAAATACGTTCTTAAACGATCAAACTAATCCACAGTGGCATAAAACAGAGGAGTAAAACATATAGAATGAAACAGAAGCAAGAACATAAAGGATATAAAAAACGAATTTATCTGTAAGAAGATGAGTACCGAAACAAGGAACCACTGATAAGACTCCGGTGAGTTGTCGGTGGTTTACGACGGAGGTGGAGGCTGACGGAGGCGATTGACGGTGGAGAGTATGAGTGAATATGCAGGGTTTTTGAGGTTTGGATAAAAGGTTTAAGGACCCCTACAAAATGTGTAGTTTAATTACATTTTCACCTCAAATTTATTTTTTATTTTTTTAACTTTGAAAAAGAAAAAAAGAAAGGTACGGGATTAAATGGAGAAAGTAGAAACGTGCCAATGAATATTATATTAATTGATTTGGTGGAGATGTTTTATGGTTTTTCAAAATGATAATTATGAGTTCGAATCTTAATTGATACAATATATTTTAAATGGTGATATTATAATAAAATTAGTATTTTAGTTTTGGTTTTTCCTTGGAACGGTGGGTTGACTGGGTTATTAGCGTTGTCTGTATTCGAGGGTGTGGGTGCCATTTTGTCAATGAGTTTATCCCATATGACTGGGCTGAAGTAATCGTTGATCGTTTATAAAAGATGAAAAGATGTTTTTAGTTTTGAATGGGGTCTATTGGATTTTATTATGATTATAGATTTAAAAGAATTTAATTTTTATTGGTTTAAAGTTAAAAGTAAATTAATGAGTTAATTGTATGGATGGTGCATTTGATTTGCCCTAATTGTAGATTAGTCTCACGTTTTTAAGATTACATAGATGATACATATTGCGTAACCCTAGTAGTTTTTTATTGGCGATATCAAATGCTCTTAAACTAAATGAAAAAGGCAACTTTTTTTTTAACGGCAAGGCTATTCTACTCCTACATTACATCAAATTACACCATTGTTTGGGTTTGAACCCAAGACCTCCCCTCTAAAAAACAAAACCTCTATCAAATGGGCTAGCCTCATATTAAATAAAAAGGCAACTAACAAAATAAAAATAATGTTTGGCCCACCTAACCTACCCCTCCAAATATTTAAATAAATGCAAGACTATTGCTTTAGTAAAAGAGAGAGGATGTTGATACATCAAGACTCGATAAACAAACACATTTTAAATAAAAGATCAGGGGATGTATTGGACAATATTGATTATTGTCTGTATACGTCTATAAAATATCAATACAACTCGTATAGCCATTACGGTTAGCATTGTTTGGGGTTTTATTGGACTATTATCGTATTTGCTTGATTTTTTTTCTTTCATTTTTTGGTTTTGATTTCCTTGTTTTTCTATTTATATTTTGTTTTCAATGCTTCATGCTTATTAAATTATATTATTTTTATTTATGTTCTACTTTTATAAAAAATTTATATTTATACTATAGTTAAATGTGTTTTACGTCCCCGATGTTTCATATAAATTGTCATTTGAATCCAAAAGTTTAAAATGTTACCATTTGCATCCAAAGGTTTCACAAAAATTGTCATTTGAATCCACTTAACTACTCCTAATTAGCGTTGTTAAATTTTTCGGTTAAGTTTCCTAAATTAGAGGTATTTTAGTCAAGACAATTACAAAAAAAAAAAATCAGCTCTACATGATACGTTTTAGGCGTTCAGTCTTTTTTGTAATCACCATTGCGATCTTAATTTACAAATAATGATAGTTCAGTAGTTTTTTAATTTTATTAAAAAATGCATCTCTGGACGTTCTATTAGATAAAATAAAATATAAATTTAACTAACTAAAAGTGATCTAAGTTTATAAAACATACAAAACAAATATATATATATATATAAACAAACAAGTCAAATAACATAAATTATTTGAATCATAATCATAAAAAACAGATTATCATAAAAGTATAAAAACAATTAATAATATGACATTAACTGTCATGAATAATAATCATAAAATATCAATTATCGTAACCATAACTAAACTTTAAACCAAATAAATATATGTTTAATAAAACGGGCAAAAGTAACACAATTACTAAACCAAAACACATTAACAAGGCAAAACAATAAAACATTATTATACAGTCATATCATAACTGCAATCATCAAAAGAAGCTAAACATATAAAAAACCCTCACGTGAGTTGGCTCTATATTTTGTAAATTTTTTGATTGAAATAACTCTAATGTTGAAAACTTAACGGAAAAAATTAAACGTGGTAGTTAAATGTAGTCAAATGGATTCAAATGGCAATATTAGTGAAACATTTGGATGCAAATGGTAACATTTTAAACTTATGGATTCAAATGATAATTTCTATGAAACCTCATGGACGTAAAACGCATTTAACTCTTTATACTATTAAAAGTTTTGAAGATCGAGTGTTTGATTTACACGTATATAGAGGTGTGTATTTTTACCCAAACCCGAATGTTAAACCCGAACAAAATCAACCCGAACACGATTAAAGACTGACCTCAGCAACCAAATCCGATTATTATATCAAACTAAACCCGATTTTTATAAATGGTTCGGTATTTGTGAGATTCGGGTCAACCCGATTAACCCGAATATTAGTTTTAAAAATTTGAAGATTAATATATATATATATGCGTGTGTGTGTATTTATATGTGTGTATTATGCTACCATTTACAAGATTTAAAAACATAATTTTTAAAACTTTATATTTCATTTGTTGTAGTCCAATTTTATTATATGATCACATAAACGTAAATAAATAAACTTTTGGACAAATAATAAACGTAAATATGCAAAAACTTTTGGATCAATATAATAAATAAAAATTTATTTTAATAACACATACTAAATCTCATATATGCATTTTGTTCACATACATACCGATCACATAAACTTGTGAGAAAACAAATAATTTAAAGATTATGGTTTAGTTTATACATGAAAACCGATTAGTTTGACCCGAATAAATCTGAATACTGAAACCCAAAAACTGATTAAATATTATTTATTTGGTTTGATGTTAAAGTTGTTTTTCTACATGTAAAAACCCAAAAAACCCGAAATACCTGATTAAATAACTCGAATGAGACCCCTATCTAGGGTTGCTCAAAGCGCTCGCCGCTCGCTCGATTATCGTTCGGAATTTGCTCGAAAAATGCTCGTTCGAACTTATGCTCGGTTTTAAACGAGTCGATCGGCGCGGATCGGTTTGGAAACGAGCCAAGCATGAGCAAAGGTCCGCTCGGCCCGGTTCGAATCGAATTATTTTATATTTATATATATATATATATAGTTTATACATAGCACTTTAGTAGATTTGACCCACTATATACGAATATATAATTATATTAATACATATTAGATCAATCAAACTAATAAAAACACAAACAATAAGCATAAAACTGAAATCCTTAGCTGTTACGAGAAAATATTTGATCCCGCTCTTACTCTTAGTCGATCATCTTCCGCTCTCATGTATCGTTTTGTGCAATATGTTCACCGCCTCATCGGCTACAGTCTTAATCTTGTAGTCAGCCACAACGTATTGTTATTCATGAAAATGTTATGAAATGTGATTATTTCTTAAATCATTAAAATCTAAGGTCCAACATTATCATCGTCTCTTATTGCAATACAAATCGGATGATACACTAGATAGTTGAGTTGTACAAATTGTTTGCCGCTCGTTTACGCTCGGTCGATGCTCGATCGAAAAATTAACGCTCGAAAAATGCTTATTCGATTTTCCGCTCGGTTGTAAACGAGCCGATCTGCTTGGTTTGATTTGAAAACGAGCCAAACACGAGCAAATATTCGATCGGTTCAACTCGACTCGTGAACAGCTCTACCCCTATCCAAATACATCCGCTTAATATGAATACATTTTAAAATATCTCGATGATCATAATTCATAAACTCTCCAAAAGCAAATATCTCATGAGATGACATCTCGTCGACCTATCCAAACACCATGATTTCTCCCCACCACCACCATCGCCACCACCTCCCCGTCCTCCGCCTCCCTATCCCCACCACCACCGCCACCGCCACCGCGACCGCCACCGCCACCGCCACCGCGACCGCCACCATCGCCTTCACGCGCCACCACCCACCACCCATATTCGCCTCCTCCCCCCACCACTCCCACCCCCAACACCACCAAATCAACCAAACCCCCACCACACACAAAATCCTACGAACCCACAACGCAAGATCCACCTCCACCCTATTCCAAACAAACAAACCCTCTTCAAACCCACAAACCCCAAATGGGTACGAACAAGATGAAGTCTTGAAGCTTCTTGAGCTATCAATGGCCAGAAAAAGAACCCCTCAATTCCCAGGCTCAATCTACGCCCAATCCCCTGCAGACATCAGTGTAGAATCTTCTTTACCACCAATTACAACTGTCTTTAATGGAGGAAACGATGAATCTGATTATGATTATGAAGTGGTTATGAGGGCACTTGAGATTAGGAGGGAAGTGACGTTGGAGATCTTTAAGGAAGCTATGAGAAAGGGGAAGTTTGGGATTACGTATTCGACGAATTTGGCTTCGAGATTGTACCCTCAGTTCATTGATTATGTTATGATTCAAGCTGCTGCAATGAAACAGTTGCCTGAGTTTGCGAATTCGTCGTTTAATGTTCGTGCGAAAGCTTGCTTAGAGAACTGTAATGTAGTTCCCCTAATAAGGTATAACATATAAAACTTCAGTTATTTGAATTTTCATTGTAAAGATTGAGGTTATAGTGCATAGATGACGGCAACACATCTTACATTATTGCCAAGAAAGTGATGCATTTTGAGTTTTGGAAGTTAAGTTTTGATTTTTTTTACATTGTTTTTCAATCTTGATGTTTATATATGCAATAGGTATTGTGGATTATCTATAAAGAATGATTTTTACCATCTTATTGCTTTTAGGATGTTGTTTTGAATAATTATGAATTTGTTTTATCAAATGAATCAAATTTGGAAGTCAAATTTTGATCTTTTTAATGTTAATTTTCAATCTTAATGTTTATAGTAATAGGTATAGTGGATTATTTATAAAGAATGATACTTACCATCTGATTGTTTTTAGGCTGTTGTTTTGAATAGTTATGATTTTGTTTTTTCGAACGAATCCTATGATAGTGTAAAGATAGACTGTTTGCATAAGGGAGCCTTACGCATTGAGGGATTTGTGTTTCTCTAGGTGGCTGAAACATAATGGATTGTCATATCCTCAGATTGGGAAGCTAATTTGCAATTCAAGAGGGAATATTGAATCAATCAGGAGTATGGCTGACTGGCTCAAGTCGATTCATGTAAACGGGAGATTTATTGGGGTTGCGTTGCTTAGAGGCGGAGAGAATGTATTAGAACGCAACACGGAAGAGTTGGATGAAATAGTTTGGTGTTTGGAGAAAAATGGAGTTAAAAGGGAGTGGTTGGGTTATGTTGTTACCAGGTGTCCTGAGTTGTTGACTTTTAGCATGGAGGAACTCGAGACTCGCATGAATTTTTACTTTGATATGGGTATGAATGAGAAAGATTTTGGGACTATGGTTTTTGACTTCCCCAAAGTGCTTGGGTTTTATTCGCTCGAGGAAATGAAACAAAAGGTATCCAAATTTTGTGTATTTTTTGCAGGTCGTGTGTCTATTTCATCTTCATTATGAATGCTGAAATGACCGGGTTGGGTCACATATTAAAAGGGATTGGGTCGAAACTATATTATATTGCTAGTTTCTTATATATCAATTCAAGAGGCTTCATGCATTTATATGCACTTTGGATGACTTTTGACCCGTCTACCCGTTTCTTTTTAGTTAAGCATTTAAGCCTGTTAAAGATAAGACATAACCAACATTGAATCATTTGTATCTAAGTATATCTAAATTGCCATCTCTTATCCTCATGCCGTCTATGTGGATCAAATTTTCCAAACTAAAAGATTCATATTCAAGCTTTAGATTTGGTTATACAGGGTCGGTGTTTTAACGTGCGTTTAAGCTATATAATTAGTTTAGGGTTTGCAAAACTGATTTGATGAAGCATTAACATATATGTAAAAAAAGTAATATTTTAATTTACAATGCACTTTGGCTCTTCAGGTTGCATATTTAAAGGAGTTTGGCCTTGCTAATGAAGATGTGGGGAGATTACTAGCATTCAGACCACAATTGATGGGATGTAGCATTGAGGAAAGATGGAAGCCACTTGTTAAGTACCTTTATTACCTTGGGATTTCTCGAGATGGTATGAGGAGAATTCTTACTGTTAAACCTATGGTCTTTTGTTTTGACTTGGAGTCCAACATTGTTCAAAAGGTATATTTTTTGTACTTGGACTATTCTTTGTTAATAGATTAAACTTCCTACTTCTGAAAAAAAGTCAAATGTTGACTTTCTGGTTCAAAATATCGCTCTTCTGAAAAAATAGTTACATTGACATTGAAAGCTTTCTACTTGAAGGTACAATTCTTTCGTGACATAGGCGTTCAAGAAAAGGGAATCGCTAGTATGCTTGTCAGGTTTCCGTCATTACTAACATACAGCCTACACAAGAAGATAAGGCCTGTGGTATGTTGCAAGAAGATATATATAAACTTTTACTATTATTATCTTGTTAGCGAGGCCAAGGGCGGAGCTTAGTTGGGACCGGGGGGGGCCGCCGCCCCCCCTCTTTTTTTCGTCGGTAGTGTTAAACTTTAGTCCGGTAGTGTAAATTTTTGGCCCGGTAATGTAAATTTTTATATAAAACTTGAGTTCGCCCCCCCCCCCCCCCCCCCCCCCCCCTAAAAAGAAACAATTTCGCCCCGCCCCCCCTACGAGAGTGTTCAAGCTCCGCCACTGAGCCAGGCTATCGTTTATAGGAGATGGGTCAGATGGTTCAACCTATTTACTAATGAATAAGTCATGTCGAGTTGATGTTCTATCTCTAAGGGGTCAAACAAAAAAGAATATTAAAAAGAAACATGTCACCTCGTCAATCATTTTGTTAAAAGAATTATTCTTTATCACTAAAATGATATAAATTATGTAATCATAAGAAGTTGATAACTACCGAGGAAAAAAGTACATAGACTCATACAAAAACTGCCCGTTATCCTACCCGCCAATATTATCACCTCTACTTGGTTTTTGGACTATTTAACATCGACTTTATAAGTTATTGCAGGTAATATTTTTGTTGACGAAAGCTGGAGTTTCTCAGACAAACATTGGAAAGGTGATAGGGTTGGGTCCAGAGCTGTTGGGCTGCAGCATTTCAAAGAAATTGGAACCGAATGTCAAATACTTCTTGTCTCTTGGCATAGACCTCAAAACTCTGGGTGAAATGATTGCTGATTTCCCCATGCTGCTTCGGTACAACATTGACATCCTTCGTCCAAAATATCGGTACTTAAGGAGAACCATGGTCCGCCCTCTAAACGATCTCATAGAGTTCCCACGGTATGCTCTCATTTCTAATGATGTGCACCTATTGAACTATTATTGCTTGTAAATGTGCATCTTATATGGGTTATGTTTCATCTCCAAAGGGTCAAATCTGATCAAATGGGCCAAGAGTCATTTGAGAAGCATTCAAATGTATTAAAATTTAACTATTTTTAAACTTGGTTTGACCTTTTAAAGTCAATGTAATCACTAACTTTTTTAATAGCTGTCAATTTGTAATTGAGCAAAGGGTCCCTATATTAATATTACCTTCAGTTTGAAAATATGGTGACATTGATGATGATAAGTAATTGTTTGCAGTTTCTTTAGCTATTCTCTTGAAGAG
Organism: Flaveria robusta; assembly: GCA_025506415.1. Taxonomy (NCBI): domain Eukaryota; kingdom Viridiplantae; phylum Streptophyta; class Magnoliopsida; order Asterales; family Asteraceae; genus Flaveria; species Flaveria robusta. The sequence goes on along the minus strand of CM046471.1, from coordinate 24,311,381 downwards.
CGAATCATACCACGACACAAGATCCTGATGGATAATCACGTAAATTTCAAGCTTCGTTACATGCTCTCGAGCACAGATGATGAATTTCGTCAAAAAGTAGAGGCTGCTGTTCAAAGACGCCAGATGTTTGAATGTGGGATATCAAACAATATAGAATTAGATTCTCCAACTGATGAGGATGACCCCTCAGAGGATGAAATCAGTGACGTGGATATTGATGTTCCTTAACATTCAACATACATACAAACATATACTTGTAAATAGTCGTTTGGAAGATGTAATTTTGGTACAAATGATTAGAGCTTAGAATCATGCAACTTGACATCACCATCTTGTTTTCCTTTCGGTTTAACGAGAAAAACATCATTTTTCTGCCCTTGGAATGGCAAAAAAAGGCTTTTTAAAATCTCTACTTAACACTTGGATATATCTGCCTAATATGCAAAACATTGTGCATCTAACTTTGGTGGTCGAATGATAGTACGCACCCACACATGGTCTTGGTGTTTGCAAAAAGAGTCGGTCACACCACTCATGCGTTATATATATGTATGTGTGTATATATCCATGGAAAACAAGTGTTACATGTCACAACTTCCACTCAGAATATCCACATCATGTAGAAGCTGTTGTATCTGTCACAAAATATATAATTGAAATAAAGACTTCAAAATATACACAGTTTTCGGTTTTGAAACTAGAAACAAATCGAGGGTCTGTGTCTTCTTGGTTCTTAGCTTCCACGAACCAGATTTGTTGGGTCGCTCAAGACATACTTCGGCAACTCGTACTTTGCACCTGTGAAGTGATGTCATTGGTAAAAAGAAGATACAAATTCAAATTCAAATCACACAAAAAGTTGAAATGTAAAGCAATGCAGGCAAACTACCTCTTTCATCATAACATGTGGTCAAATCCGCCTTCTGAACAATAATGCCAGCGCTGTCGACTATTGTTTGTGCAAGTGATAATTCAGCTTCTGCAGCCGCTCGAAGTGCATCCCAGATCTCTGGTAAATTACATACAACCTCAGTCAAATCACAAACTACTGCAAAAGCAGCAAGTTTACAATCTCATAGCAATATTCAATTTACATGATTCTGCAACAAATCATATAAATAAAAGTGGCAAATCACTTGTTCTAACCAAACATCCCTTTGATCTCTTTTGATACAACTATACAAGAGCAGTAGATTGTGAGTCACATGTCCTACAGAAAATACTTGGACAATGTACGCCTCTTTTTTTTATAGGTAAATCCGTAAAACCACTGTTTTGAGATTGCGACCTCTGTTATTATTCAAGAAAACGTTCACTCCATCCTTAGATCTCCCACTGTGATGTTTTTTTTGTTTTGTTAAAAAACATACTCATCAAAATGTTCAAAAACGTTAAGAACCCAAAATGTCCATGTGTCTATGTAAGAAAAATGGTGATTGAAAAAAGCTCAATAATGCTCTAACCAGAGAGAGTTCAACCACTTTGTTCTATATTTTTCAGAGAGGATATATTAAAGAAACACAAATCCAATAAATACTGCTTTCACAAAGGTGTGAAGATGGATGGGTTGAATAAGAGGTGAAACAAGAACGATCAGAACCACACAACTTTTTATCATAGTTTGACTTCTTTTTTTTATTTATTTATTAATACTTTAATGTGATAAACAGGATTACATACCTTGTTATGACAAAAATAATCCAAAATCTTGAATAAAGCTATTTGGAGTTTGTGTTCATTAAAAATACATTTTGGCCGGCTTTGACATGTTACCCATTTGACCTTTTCCCACATTTAGTCAACTGTATTAATTTGATCCTTTGAGATACAGACATAATGCAAATCGACCCATACATAATCAAATGGGTTGAAATTGCCACCTATTATTTTTCCAGCAAGAATCACCTTTTTGGCCACCATAATGTGGAGCGGTGTCCCAAAACTCATCACGCATCCGCTTAAGCTGCTCCCCAGTTATTGGTTCAGAATGCTTCCACGCCTTTGGTTTGGTTATTTTCTTAATAGGTTCTGCAACATAAAAGGATGATCAAGTTCCACATGATAAATTAACTTAAAGCTTGCCAAATAAGGAAATGACATTTGCAATTCTCATCTAATCTAAAAAACTATGAGATGATTGCCCTTTATCTGCATTAATTTATAATCTAACTTTCTTTACTATAATTATCATCATCACCATCATTATTGTCATTATTACTTATTTAGACAATTGCCAGTACTTGCATTTCTTTTCAAAGATGATCTACTACTTTAACACAAAATAAACAAATAGCAATTTCATTCCAATTCATGGTAACCAAATGCATGAGTCAATAGCTTCAATATCCAATCCATTTTCCCCAAGAGGTTTCTAGCGCGTCTGGCAAGACCTGGCGGCTGAAAAAGCAGGCCTTGAAAACTAACTGCATATTTCATCATTAACTGCTTCAAATCCCATAGAAGGAAGAAAAACCTCTACCTAGAATAACTTTTTATTTAACTAATAATCATATAAACCAGACGATATGTTATCGATTTGCATCAAGATCCTTCACGTCTTCAGTGATGCTAACCGGTTTACCCGCATTGAAGTCAAGAGTGAGTAACCAACTCTAAGATAGCCTCTGTCATCACCATCACAAGCTACCTAATTCGGCCCCTACGAGTCAAACCCTTTCGCGCAACGGTAAGTCTATACAACAACAAACACCTCAAACTTCAATAAAAACTGGAACTTTCACATAACCTTGAAAAGAAACCAACACAAAGAAGATTCATATTTTATGTTCCAAAGACAACCAACAAACAACCCTATAGATCTAGGGCTAAACTACCAACATTCTTTAACCACAAAAAGACCCAAATATCAATCAGATCAAATTACACAAATATTATCTTCAACACGTAATTAATCGTGAGATTTAGAGTATATACCGTCGGTTTTGGCGGTTGTTGATCCATTGCAACCCATGATGACTGCTCCGGTGAATATGTGCGGTGGCCGGAGCTGTTTTGAGATGGGATTGGGTTGTTAAGGGATTTGATTCTTGAATTTTAAAAGAGGAAATCTTGGAAAGAATGAATCAATGATTGGTGTAAAGAGCAGAGCATTGAGGGGTAGATGGGAGTCCACCTTGTTTCTCCCCAATGAAATTTCATCCGGAGTGGCTGCTTTATAATCTTTTTGTAAACAGTTTTTTTTTTTTAACGGCAAATGTGCGATTCTGTTTCGAAGAATATGTGTTATTTTAATCGTGTTCACCTATTCGTTTTCCAGCCGAGACCGCACCCCCAACCCCCTTAGGAGAAAACTTATTGTTGAGAAAACCTCCTGGCTCAACCCTGAATATTTTTTGCTCAGAGTGAGACTTGAACCCATAACCTCCCAATATGTAACCAGTTGGGGCGTTGGGCTAAGGATCATTGGTTTGTAAACAGTTAACACAACCGTAAATTCTTGCTATAGCTTTACACTTTTTTTCTTTTTCATCTTTTTACGAGAAGACTAGAATATTTGCCCTTTTAGTTCCAAAAACCTGAGTACCATTAAGTTATGATAGTGTATATTTGGGATTACTTATTTTATCCAAAAGTTACTTTTGGAAAATAGTTTTTTAAAAGTTACTCTTATTTATTTCTCAAAACTAACTTATTATCCTTTAAAATTAACTTTTTAATTTTTTATAAAACATACTAATTAATTTATTAATTTTTTAAAAATTAATAAGTCAAAAATTAATAAACATGACCATAGTTTTGAAGTCATGCGTACTTTTTGGTCAACTAGAGTTGTTGTTTTTATCATAATCAAGAGTGGTTTTAAATTCATATGTCACGTACTAGGCATTTTATATTATTGACAACTGTAAACGATCACTTGTTTTACAAAGCTCATCACTCGTTTACAATGAGTCAAATGATGTAAACTTTATCAACCAATGTATTACGTATTTATATTAGGTCCCTTGTTAAATAAATGATATATCATTTGTTTTTCAAAGGTATAGTATTAAAATACACTGTACTTATACGAAATAAAAAGTAAATATAAATTTGTTTGTTCTTTATTTAATAAATAAATATAAACAAATTTCTTTTATCCGTTAACTTCAAACCCAACTTACGGAACTTAACTTTTTTAACCAACATTTTCATTCTCATGTTTACGTTGACTACTTGACTTCAATCAACATTTTAATGCATTGTTTATGTTCATGTGAGCAATATTAAGTTTCTACTTGGTATGTCAAATATTTTAAATTGTTATATAATCAACATTTTCGAACTTGAATACATAAAAAGAAACATATAAGGTGGTGTTTGTTAAGGCATGTATATAAAAAGATAGACAAAAATCAAAAAATAAAAAAAAGAAAGAAAAAGAAGAGGTCGTGACAGTTTATCTAAAGATCAAGAAAAAATGACGCCCCTGTAAAAAAAAGTAATAAACATTAAAAAACAGAAAATCATAATAATAAAAGTAAAAATCAGTAGATAGCATGTGGGTGTTTGGGATTGTTTATTTGCAACCAACTTTTGACTTATTAACTTTTCAAAAAAAAAATGTTTGGCAAAACCAAAATAATTTTTCAAATTGACTTTTCATACAGGGTAAAAATGAGGTTTTGAAAAGTAAGTAATGAGTTACTTATTAACTTTTGAAAACAAACTTTTACTCTAATTTCCTATTATACCCCTCAACTACCTTCTATTAACTCCCCTCATTTAAAAAATATGTCTCTTTTAGTCATTTTATAACATTTTAGTTTATAAGCCAATACAAACATTTTTTTAAAACTCTTTTTGAAAAGTCATAAGTTAATAAGTTATTTTTGTCAAAAATAAATTTCAACCAAAATAAGCAATCCCAAACAAGCCTATATATGTGAGTTATATTTAGGGCTGGCAATTTTTAACATGGACTTGTTAACACGACACAAAATTAACAGGTTTCGTGTTTTGTCTTAACAGGTTTCGTGTCTTAAACAGATCAACACGTTAAGACATGATAAAATTCGTGTCTTAACAGGTTAAATAAATGTTAACATGTTAAGATCTGTTAATAACCTGTTTATAATATTTAATTTTTAAAATAATTAATATATATATTATTTAAAAGTTAAAACATAACCCTACTCACACACTCCATAGCCACCATCCCGATTCCTAACCACTCCACCATCCTGACCACTCCACCCGGCCGCCATCTCCACCGGCGACCATCTTCACCGGCGACCATCTCCACCGCGGGCATACTACTGCCACCATCGTGACCCGTCGACTAGGTTCACCACATTACCACAGTCACCATCACGACCCACCACCATCGCGACCCGCCGATCAGGTTTTAAGTATGTGATATTACATGTTTTCTTAAACAGGTTTCTAAACAAGTCATTATTATATAATCTGTTTCTTAAAAGGTTCGTGTTCGTATTTTAAAAAAATAACACGATAAGTTTTCATGTCGTGTTCGCGTCTAGCGTGTCAGGTGATCATGTCTTATTGTGTCATGTCTAACCTGTTATGCCGGCACTACTTGTATTAGTTAAAGTTCTAGTGTTTTGGTCTCTCTGTAATCGCCTTTGAGACCTTCACTCAAGAACCCTAATCGACAGACGTTAGACGAGTTTACAATCCCTAATCGGCTGGAATCAACGATTTATCATACACTCAGGTAATATTTGCGTCAATGATTTTATGTACGTAACTAGTCGATTAGAATTTTGATGAATCCGATTTATATATTGACGGCTTCATTGTTTACGAATATCACTTAAGTCAATAATTTGATATACGCTTGGATTTTCACTACCTTCATCCTTCATTGTTTGGATTTAAAGTTTCATCTTTTTGATTTGGTTGTTTATATTTTCTATTTTACATTTAGGTGTTGATTTGGTTGCTCATCAGCATCCTCCCAAACTTGTAGAAACCTGTAGATGTTCTTAAGATGCTCTTCAAGTATGCTTTTTAAAGGAACTGATGTTAATGTTCTTCAAGTCTGATATGTTATTTAGGATTTTTTTTAAGGTTTCATATCCATGTTGTTTCAAGTCTGATATATGAACCTACAATATAATCGGATTTCTTGTCACCAAAAAGTTTGTTACTTACAAGAGTTGGTGTGTGGTAATCTTGCACATTATCTTCTTCACAAGACTGGGATCTCTCAAACTGGAAATTGTTAATCTCTTTATTATGTAACATTTTCATCAGCAGCATTATGAAAGATTTTTCATGTTTTAGTGCAAAGCCTATGCGTATCATAGGGAAGACTTGGCTGGCTTCTTTTGTGGCCAATTGTTATGTTAATCAGTTTATTTGTTTGCAGAGATATATATTTATTCAACTAACACACATTTCTATGTTGCATACAAACCATTGTTCTTGCAAAAAAATGAAAAAGCAATGCAATAGTTTGCAAGAATGAGTGATTTTGCAAACTCGTGAAAATGCCGTAAAAGAAAAGGGAAATATTTGACTTGACAAAGTTTGTTTCAAAATCCTTACATAAGGCAATGTTACTTTTCCTCTTTAGCTAGAATTGTAGTTAAAATGTTAGTTTAAAATGATCTGATCTACACTACCTGAGGAGTGTTTGTTAGTTTGTGAAGCTTCATTTTTCTTTCTGAACTTGCAGTTGACTCGACTGCCGGCTAAGATTGGACGCTAATTCTTAAAAGTAATGGATCCTAAACACGTCGGAGAGATGTTAAGGTAATATTTGTCTGAATTTCTTTTTTTCTTATGCTATTAGCATTACATGATATTCATGTTTTTTGTATAGACACCTGGAGAAGCAGGATGAGCTCCTCATGGATGCTTACAGATCAATGTCACATGAACTGCATAAACTTCAGGTAATGCTTTTGCAACACATGTGCTTATTTATTACTTCCATAGGAGCAATGCAAACTGCTTAAAATTTCTAATGTTTTATTTTATTTAAATCAATTGGGATAATTTCATACACCCTTCTCAAAACTTAGTATACTATCATTTTTACTCAACAAAAAATCATAATATCAAATATATGTTTTCAGATTTATGGCATTTATACCCTTCACTTAAAACTTTGTATTAGGATATGAGAATTGCGAGTGTAAATGGACAAAAGTGAAAATTATAGTTTATGATATTATTCAAGTTTTCAACGGTAAATATGAAATTTCCCCGTTTATTTGGAAGACTTTTTCTCCAAGTATTAATCAACTTTTAACTTCTTTTAGGTCGAGGAAGAAATGTTGATGCGCACATTTTATAATCTCATGGAGGCTAAAGGTTTAACCAAAAAGGTAATGTGACCGCAGATCATGGCACTTAATCATGAAATTGCAAATCTTTTCAATGAAATTTGAGCATATGGCTTTAATATTTGTAGCAGAAGCAAGATGCAGAAAATGTTCAAGAAGAAAGTGACCAGCCTGGATCAAAAGCTTTGGTTACTGTGGATGGTGCGGAAAAATAGTAACGATGTCAAATGCGACATTTTGGTTTTGGGTAACTACTTATTTTAACTAGTATATGCAGAAACTCGGTTTCAAATGAGTTACCAACTAGGGTATTAGTGACGAGCCAAGATGGATTTTACTATTGGAAAATAGTTTGCGGGTTGAACTTGTGAATACGCTTAGCTAAATGAGTTGTGATTGGATTGACTTATCAGGTTTCCTAGTTGACATGTTCATATATATTTTAGAATTCGTGATTAGAAGTATATTATGCGTAATTTCAATACCCACTTTGTACGTTTATTGTTTTTTTTTAACAACTTTGCACAAGAAATTAGAGTTTGCCTCTTATATAAAAGGGTGTCATGTAGATAGACATACTTGATATTAAGCTTCCAAAATGGCTAATTTGACGTGATAGCCTGGTCTGGGAGAGGGCTACTCTAATGTTGGTGTGACATCTAATTTTGGTATATTGTATAAGACTTTATGATTTGGGAAAATAGATTAAATCTTCATTTTGAAGATAATGATTAGATTATGTTGTTTAGATGGGTTTAAATAAAGAATTATTAGATTTGTTCGAGATTGGAAGTGAAAATTTAATATCCTTGAGGTGAAAGGTCGAAGCTAGTAAAACTCTAAGCCCGTTTGGTTTGTAGGATATTGGAAATGAAAATTTTTTCATCTAAAATTATGTATGGTTGGTCAATGGATGAAATTGGAATTGAAAAAAAATTGGAATTTATATTTATTTCACTTACCCATTGAATGTTTAACAATTCAATGGAATATTTAAAATTAACATTTCAATTCCACTTAAAATTGACCTACCAAACACATTAGCAATTTTAACAAGTTTTCAATTTCAATTTCAATTTTAATTTCATTTTCAGTTTTAATTTAATTTTAATTTCAATTTTAATACTTTTGTAATTCTGCGAACCAAATGGCCCCTAAATACTTAAAAAAGGTTGAATGATAGAAACTTAATTGATGAAATGACAGAAAAACACAAAAACTCTAAAGAAATCATATGCTACATATCCATGAGAAATGTAACGACCGAAGCAAAGTTCAAACAAATTAACTAATAATCCTTGTGAATCCTGATTACTCATTTGTTTAATTATCTAGGAGATTGACACATTTGTATTGGTTTATATGTATGCTATCATGTTCTATGTTTTAATACTCAAGCTATAACTATATATGAAGGTACCATGTGCCTGTCACTATGGAATCAATGTGGTGATGCTGTCCAACAACAATATCGATCCGAAGATTGAGACCACAATATTATAAAAGTCACAGAACTTCTTTTTGACGATGACATAGATTTATAAATGCTTAACCTAACCAAAGTATTTAGATTAGTTTTCATTCAAGAAGGTCAACGTTATTATTTAAAGATGCTCTGAAACTTATTATATGATCGAGAAACATTTGAAAGCAACCGCTCATTTATATAAAACCATCCAAGAGTTAAAACAAACAAAAAAATTCATAGATATCCTTCAAAACCTTGCACTTGACGCACTTTCTAAACAAAGTCAAAGGAAACACCTCTTTGTTGCTTGCTTTAAAAAATGAATCAAAAAACGTTAAAGCGTGGACGAGAAGTGATAAGATGACAGAATTACCCTTATGTGACTTACACATGATAACATTTAACGTCTTCTGACATCGACTATTGCTCTATAAAAAATATCATCCGTAGAATATACCACACTTCTCAAAACTTTTCTTTTTTTATAATCACTTGTTTGTGTTAATTTTTTTATATCCACCAACCTGTTAAATATTATAATTTGTCTAACAACATCAATAATTTAACAAACAACATATCAAAGCCGTAATGTTTTTTTTACAAACCCACCAACTAACAATTATAATTTTTTTTTGAACGGTAAATTTATCTTACTGTTACTCCTAAATTACTTCATATTACATCATGTCTGGGTTTGAACCCAAGATCTTCTTTTTAAAAAACAAAACCTTTACCAAATGGACTAACCTCTTATTTTTTTTTTTTTGTTAATTTAACAATCATAAATTTTCTCTTCTCATCATACCCAATTTGGTTAATTTAACAATAGTTCACCAAATACAATCATAATCAAGATTCTTAACACAGTTCTTTAGAGACATTAACCTACACAATCATTGCAATAATCTGTCGTCTTGTTCTACCTTCTTCACTTCAAATTGACAAGTGAGCTGTTTCGTGAGCAGTAATGGGCCATAGCAATCGACAAATAATAATATCCACACACCTCTATTTCTTCTTCCCCAAATGCCATGACGCCATTGTTGCTCTGGTTTTAAGCTCTTCAGATTTTGTGGGTATTCAAGAAATTGAATTTGGGAAATTTGAGTTTTTGTTCTCTGGTATGTCACTTTGATCAAACCCATATCTCAAATTTATCTTCTTTTTGAGTTGTGGTTCGAATTGTTAGGGTTTCATGTATTTCATCGTATGATTGATTGGATTACTCATCGTTCTTGCTGATGTTCATCCGTAGCTATCTTTGAACAATATCCCAAATTGGAATTAGGGTTTTCATTATTGATGATGATTGATCATTTGTTCTGATTATCTACTGTTATATAATCATATGTTTTGCTACTAGTATGAAGTATTAGACCATTAAGTCATCTGATGATTGAAGATTTAAGTGATGGTACTTTTATTTGATTCAGGTACCCTGCTGACGGGTCACTAAACTTAACGTGACGGTTTATGTTAAACATGTCACATGGTACTTGATCTGTGACGGATCATTTGCTATTGGTCATTTAAGTGACTTGTTTAACTCGTCACAATAAGTTTAGTGACTCGATTGCATATAATACAGTTGAGTACTTGAACTGAAAAAGATATAATAAAGTAATAATTTCCCAAAGAACATCCTATCCTTGTCCCCATACACGAGAAATTCAACGTATCATCAGAATGCTACTGTTTTAAATGATCATATTAGAAGTATCTATTTTAATTGAATGCACTAGTCTATGTAGTCTAAAGCGCATTAGGCGAGGCGAGGCAAGGCCTAGATGCCTCAAACGCATGCTAGGCAAGCTGCGTGATTAGAGGCGCAAGTGAGGCGAGCGCCTTGGTCCAGCTAAGCTGTTGCCTTAACCAGGCAAAAACCGGCTTGAACCAGACTAGAGCAGGCTGCTGCTTCAGGCTGAACAGGCCTGCACCAGCCTTGTGGTTCCTACTTTTGACTTGACTCCCCTTTATAGCCATCTGGCTTGCCAAGTTTCTTCATATGAAACAATATCGGATTTGAAAACCACATCGAAAAATACCAACTTTTTTATAGACTTTGATTTGAATAAAAATCATAACATGTGTCTTTATTGTGTTTGTATATTAGTATTAAATTATTAATTTTTAATACTCTTTTTATTTTTTCATTATTGCGCTTTTATTGTCTCTCATGTGCGCTTCTTTGCACCTTTAGCTACCTAGGTGCTAGTGTAACAGTGCATCCTACATAGGCTCTAGTAATGCTCCGGCCCTCCCCCAGAAAATATATGCATTTTGACTTTTCAGAGTCGAAGGGGTTGCTTTCCAACTCTTAAATTAATGAGGACATAGAAAAAAATAAAAGATAATATAAATTCAGGAATTTAATATACACGTTAAACTTTGTTTGATCAAGATGGTTCAACTATATTCATCAACATTGTTTTTTCTTGTTAGTCTATATCCAAATGTATTGAATCTTTTCCTTTTGCATATGCTATTTGTTATCTGGCAGTTTAAAGCAAGTGTTGCATCAACAATGGGAACTGGACATTGGTTGAAAATTATAACCAAGTTAAGTAAAGTAAGGAAACCAAGATCAAACAAGATGAAGGTATGTGGTTCATAAGTTGATTTCTTTGCCATAACTAGTAACCCATGCTTGTCTCATTCATAATTTTGTGAATGGAACCGACTATTGATATAATTTTTTTAGAAAAGCACCAAAGCAGTTTCAAGCTTTCACCTTTTGCTTAACAAATCAACCAATAAGAACGTATGAAAACTTTTATGAACCTAACTATATCTAAGTCCAGGTATATTTGATAACTGAATTTATAACTTTTTTTAGTCAATGAATAGAGAAAACTTTCTTTTAAAATGTTATCTGTATTTAACGGTATGGCATGGCAAGGCTTTAACTCTTGTTGATTTGGAGCACTATTACAGGATTTTTCAGTGCCCGATTCATATAATTCGGAACCTCAACCTCAAGAAAAATCAAAAAGTACGGTCAATAACATTGTTTATGAGAAGCCTGAGGCTGTTGGTGGGCTTGTTGAGAATGTAGCTGCAACTCGGATCCAAACCGCATTCAGGGCGTTTAAGGTACATGAGCAATCAATTATTTGACATTCTCAACTATTTTATTTTCACTTATCTGGAAAGGTAAAAAAAAAGGAACTATATTTTTGTTGACTAAAAGAATTATTCTCATAATAACTAAAGGCAAGGAAAGCTTTAAGGCGTATGAAAGGAGTGTTAAGATTGCAAACACTTACACAAGGCGATTTTGGCAAAAAACAAGCATCAAACACATTGATCAATATTCAATCATGGAGCAAGATACAAGTGCAGATTAGAACTCGCAGAAAACGCATGGTTGAAGATGGCGGAATCAGGCGGAAGAAGTTAGAAAATCAAATGAAGCTTGAGACTAAGCTCCATGATCTTGAGGTGAGACATACCGTTTTCATCTTCAAAACATAGTCCACTCTGTTATTATTTAATTATTCATCAAGATTCATTTCCTCTACATGTTTCAATAATCACAAACATGTTCTCTATATGTGGCAATTCCAACGCATTTATGAGTAAATGATTCATATTTCTTTTCTAACAAGTTGAAGGTCAACCAAAGCATATTCAAAATGGGTAAAATCTTCAAAATTGTTTATTGAAAATTTGGATTGTTACTGTACTAATCTAGTTTTTTCTAAGATATATAACAGGTTGATTATTTATAAAAATGCATTTGCCACTTGTTCTAGCATACTATGATTATAGCTAATGTGTCGGTTTTGAGTAATCATTGCAGGTGGAGTGGAACAGTGGTTCTGATACAAAGGACGAGGCTCTAGCAAGGATACACCAGAGAGAAGAAGCTGCAGTAAAGCGTGAGCGAGCCATGGCATACGCCTTCTCCCATCAGGTCACAGATCCATACGCATTAAAATATTTAAAAATCAACTCATAATTTGATATTCAACACGAATAATCAAAATACCAATTCTTTTTTTTGTCAAGAAACATCATTTGTTAAGGTCAATCAAAATAAAGTTAAAATTTTTTGCTTTGTTGTCTATAGAGAAAGTGTGTATGGAAGTAAGTCATATAACAGTGATTGTTTAAAATGAATTTGCAGTGGAGGCCGAATTCAAAATCCGGTTTAGGACCAAAGGATTCAAAACTGGCCACTGCTAACTGGGATTGGAGTTGGGTGGATAGATGGGTTGCTGTTCAGCCATGGGAAAACAGACTCCTGGTTGAGTTGACTCCCAAAAAAGTCAACAGCCCTGCAAAAAAAGCCCCTAAAAACTCGACTTCACCACCAAAGAAAACTTTGAGAAACCGAAAGCTATCTTATGGGGCAAGCACAAAAGTCGAAGAACCTGAACCCTAATCCGTAAACCCCGCACTACAAAAATGCATGATGATCTAATTTTCAGTGTGTTTTTTTTTTTTTTTTTTTTTTGCTTGCAGATTCTGTGGAGTTGGCAAATAAACATAGTGCAGTTTGTGTATATTTTGTAAAGTTATTTTCTATTTATATTGTAAAAAGATGCAAAAATGTTTTTCTGTTGTGAATGGTTTATAAGTCATCTGGATGAGGGCACCTTTGGTACTTCAGTAGGGTGAGCTTTTTGATAGAGACTTCTTTCGGGGCGATAAAAGGCTACTTCAATCTAGAAAACAGTCGGAAACTAGAATTGCATTCTTTAAAGCAGGCTGACTTGAATTTATGTCATGCTTGAATACTATTTGAAAGCTAATCTTGTCTTCTTTCTTGCTTGACTAACTTTCAAAAAGAAATTCCAGGATCCATGAAAACAGTCGCTTGCTACCATTTTAATAACATTTACCATGATACAACTTTTTGCAATTTTTCTCATATTTGATCTGTAGACTATTTTTGTCCCATCCAGACTCTTCTAAAGTAGTTGAACGTTTGGTTGAAAATGGATTACTATGGTTTTTTAATGTTCATATTTAAAGTAAACTAGTGTTTTAACCCGCGCTACGCGCGCGGGAGTTTGGTTGTTTTTTCCTGTCTTACGCGTCCGTGACTTTCTTCGTTGTCGGGTTGGCTCATCGGAAACCACAAAAGCGTATACCGATACCAGTTCGATTAAATACCGAATACCGATACTAATGTTTGACGTCAAAAACACAAAAAAATAAAACGTTTGTGGTCAAAAAGCAAACTTCACCTGTGTTACGCGTAACGAAGTTTGGTTGTTTTCCTTTGTCTTACGCTACCGTGACTTACTTCGTTGTCGGGTCGGCTTAACGGAAACCACAAAAGCGTATACCGATACCGGTCCCGATAATATCGAATACCGTTACTAATGTTTGAACCCAAAAACAAAAAAAAATAAATAAATTTTTGTGTCAAAAAGCAAAAATATAAAACTTTGTTGTTAATCCTAATCAGAATTTGGGTTTTAAATACATTTTGTAAAAATATGTGGTCAATATATAAAAACACAAACTTATATATACATTTTGTAAATTTTTGTGGCCAAAATATTAAAAAGCAAACTTCACTGTAGCAGTGAAGTTGCTTTTTAATATATAATATAATTACTAAATTTTGTTTTTAGTCCTGTGGTGTGATTTGATCTATTTAACTCTTGTAGTAAAATATAAAAAAAAAAAAAAAAAAAACTTTTTTAGCGACTGAGGTTTACATTCTTTTGTTTCTTAGAATGTTAGTTATCAAACCATAGACATTATGATCATTTCCATTTTGAACCCACAATATTTTTTTTTGAATTTAGGGTTTAGAATTGTAAGACTCCTTTCTAGCACTAGACTCCAACCCTCCACTTTGATTATAAATTATTAACTAATACACTATTTAAATATACAAATAAAAATGCATTTTTTTTTATTTTCCAGTTCCCTATGCAATTGTGATCAGGTCATCGTATAATCCTTATCAAGCTTCTCATTGTATGTAATGCTGATCATCGAGTCTAGTGCTGGTTATTGTGTTATCCTTGACGTCTAATTTCGATCACTGTGTCCAATGTTGACTATTGTGTTATGTATTCTTTTTTCTAAAATGATATTTTTCGAATAACACAATTCTGAAAAATAAACTTTTTACGTTTCAAGTTCACTATATAATCCTCATTTGGCAATTTGTAATCCTTGTTAATTTAGAAGATTACACAATGACCCGGACGAAATTACACAATGAGCTAAAAACATGAAAAAAAAAACTTTGTTTTCTTTAATATTAACACTGCGTTTAAGGAAAAAAATTATTCGTTTTTATGGTGTATTTAAAAAAAAAATATTATATGTAAAAGCTACAGACGTTTAAAAAAAAAAGATGGAACTTGAGAATGTGAAACATTACCAATTTTGTCATCAACTTAATCTTGATCAAAAATGCACGCGCTAACATCTTAATCCTTATTACGCTTTGTAATTTTTAAAGATCTTATATTGGAATATCTTCTTAAAGAAACCATTAAAGAAAAAAAAATAATACCTGAAATAATTAAAACCAAAAAGGGAAAAAGGAATTAACTTACCCAACCGGGCTGCTTCCTGAGTTGTACCTAGTGGTCACCACACCTTTTAATATGCACATAATATCTACTCAATTCACTTCCTTTTTAAATCAAATACATATATATCATATTTAAAAGTTACTTTCTTTTTCTTTAGGGTGCTACATTGTTACACATCGCTTTTCTTACATAATGGCAAGACTTTTACCTATAATTAATACACACATCACAATTGAACATGACCTTTAAATCACGTTAACTCGTCACTCACGTGTATGATTAATTGTCAATACATCATAGGTTGTAAACCCAAACATAGGGATAGCCCCGAGGGATACACATGCATTTCACGTACACAAACACGTTGAATCTTCTCAACAATATGTAAATCGTTCGATCATCGTTTGGTTTGGTAGTTAGTGTTAAGAGAAAGCAATTTAAAAATCACTAAAATTCAAATATGGTTAAAAGTAGTTTAGGGAGGATTTTTCAAAAAAAAAAAAAAAAAAAAACAATATTATTATTGATACAAATGATGTGAATATATAAACATATGGTGGAGATTTGATGAAAACTACACCAACAAAAAGATTTTAAGGTTAACTTTTTATGTATGTGGTTCAATCATGTGAATACATATACATACAATGGAGATTAGATGAAAACTACACCAACAAAAACATTTTAAGGTTAACTTTTTAGGTATATGGTTTAATCATGTGAGTATATATACATATGATAGAGATTGGATGAAAATACACCAACAAAAAGATTTTAAGCTTGATTTCTTTTTATGTAGATGGTTCAATCCTACTCTTATTATAATGATTACTGAATATAATGATTACATTTGAAAGAATGACCCATGTTTTTTACTTCCTCTTGCGCCCCAAAATAATTAAATCGACCCTGGTTGGGATGGCTGAGGCACCTATTTTTTTACCGAAAAATCCACCAAACACTACTCAATTTAAACGTGTCTTTTAAATTCAAAAATACCCTAACATTTTATTAAATTAAAATTAAATAATGTCTTACAACAACATAAGCACATCTTCATGAATAAAAATAAAATACACTAAAATAAAAAATTAAATAACCAAAAGTTAATTAAAAAAAGTACATAAATAACCAAAATTAATTTTTAAAAATAATTTTCTTAGACAAACAAATAACCAAAAAAAGTACATAAATAACCAAAATTAATTTTTAAAAATAATTTTCTTAGACAAACAAAATCTCAATTTAAAGATTTGTAATAATATTTTGACTTTTTACTTAAAGTAATCATTCAATAAAACTTAAAGAGCCGTTTCATGATCAACTAACACGTAAATTTGTTTTGAATGTTATGGCGTAAGAAATTCAAGGCCACTATATTTTGATAAGTAAGAGGTAGATGATTATGAAAGAAAATTTATTGTATTAAGTGAAAGAGTTTCTAAAAACATGTAAGAAAATCTAATTGTATAAAAAAGAGTAGGTTAGATATACATGTATATAGTAAAAATGTTAATTTTAAAATATAAAAATGTGGTAAACAGTCATATAACCGTTGTGTAACGTCTAAATTCACAGCTTTAAGTGCGCGATAGTGAATCCAAAATTCAAATCGCCTACCCTACCCGAGCTGCTTGCAGCATTCTACCTGCGCAAATCGTACGAATCCGAGGCACATGCCCCCTCCTCTTTTTTTTTTCGTTAGTAGTGTAAATTTTGGGTCCGGCAATGTAAATTTTTTAATAAATATAAAGTCCGCTCCCCTAAAATAGTTTACTTTAAAATTTGGCTCAAAATTCGTCACTGCCGAGGCAGGCATCCATGAACACCCCTTTCACCCTGATCACACAAATGTTTTCTTGCTCACCTATCATCAATATAATTTAGAAAGAACAAACTGAAATCAAAATAACTCCTAGAAGATTCTGGAACCATCGGTCCCATTTACTCCTAGTCTCCTGCAAAGAAGAAAAAGGGATGTGAAATGAAGCTAGGCGGTTCATTTGGTCAAATAGAATTAACTCCTAATTTAAGTCTCTAAAATCAATGTTCTATTTCATTTTCAGTTATATGATCACTAGTTATAGAATGATAGCTATAGTTTTTAATGTGATTGAATCTCTATTTTGTTTATATGTCTTCTCACAATAATCAAAATTATCAAGTGTTTCATTAAATTTATTTAAGTTTATTTTTTCTAATTAAGGTCACTTTGTTTTTATTAGGTATTATAAATTACAAATTGTGAAAATTTTTTATAAGTGTTCATAATCTTTTAATCTTTTTAAAGTTAAGTGACCTAAATAGAATATATATGACTACGACTTCTCACTTTAATTAACTTGAACTGAGAGCTAATAATGTAAGAGAAAATAATAACTAAATAATAATTTCATACTAGATTACTTTAAGTTTAATGAAAAAATAGCTATGAAATAGTAATTAGGATTCATATATGTTACATTAATGTAATTTCACTTTAAAATTTTTTAACTTCTGTAGAAATATTTCACAACATTGTAATAAAAGTTAGACGTGTTTATAGTAAAAAAATAGAAAGAAACTTTAAGCGATTTTAGAGTGATCGATATTTTTATTTAGTGTCATCAGTGAAACGCTTTAAAAGTTAGTTATTATTGTTTGAAGTTTTCATTTAAGGTGTTAATCTAGTATAACAAACTTATATTTTACATCTTTTTGTAGTTTGCTATAAATTGTTTTTCTAATCTCGTCTCATTATAATTTATCCCTCATACTTCATTATCGTTATCCATATCATTATTTCTAAAAACTAGGGTGTTGCGCGCAATTTAATTATAGCACTAAAATGAGAACTATCAAATAAAAATCTAATAAATATATAACTTATTTTTATAATATAAATATAATAAACTTACATACAAAAGTATTACTAACATGTTATATGCAATACTCTTGTCAAATTTATTTAATATAATTTTGTGTTTCAACTATATAAAAAAATATTTTAAGCTTTTTTTTTTTTTTTTTTTCACTATAGAAAGTGATGTACGTGCAACAAAATTTATGGCATGCTTGAATGCAACTACTTTATCAGCATGCTATCAATAATTTTTCAAGCTTATAAGTTCACACTTATTAATAATGATCCTCAGGTCAAGTTATCTAAGGTCAATTTTCTTAGGGTGGTTTCAAGTTCGGACTGATATATGAAAACAAAGTGATGTACGAGTTTTCTTTCCGGGATGCGTCAACCTAGTGCTCCAAGATTTCATACTTGAGTAATTGATCAGATGATTTGATGGATCAATAACACGTCAGTGATCTAATTAACCATTCAAAAAATTATGTCCACACTAACTATCAAATATATATTTAATAAGTTTTAAATGTTTTCCGTAATATATAATTCATTTTCTTAACAAAATAGTTTAATTATTTCTATAATCAGTTTACAAAATTTTTATAAGATAGGAAATTTATTTTCTTAAATAAAAATAATAAAAATGATCCTCTTTTTGTGAATGATGTTTAATTAAGTTTAAAGTTAAGTATAAATACTTTACGTAATAAATTCAAAGTGCAATGTACAACCAAATATGTAACGGACCGATACCTGAAATGTTGTTCCCTTAGGTTCGATACTTGGTTCTTGTTCATAGCAAGTCTCAGGTTTCATCTGGTTCCGCTTCTATTTGCACAACCCTATACATAGTATTTGTTTGTACGTAATACAAAAAATATAAACCGATCATATATTATATAATCCAAATAATAAGTCATAAGTGAAATCTTTTAACGTGAAAATTTCCAAAATTTTAATACATTACATTTTTGTAATACATTGTATATATTCAGAGAGGTCATATTTATTGTAAAAATCATGACCTTTAGACATAAACACGCTATAAAATGTATGAGAGAGGTTGCATATATAATTGTGAAAACTAAAATACTAAATATTTTGAATAGATCATCAACTATACTCATATAGCAGGAAGCAAACAAAATTTTATTATAATCCAACTCTTAGACCAACTTGTCATTTGAAATCGACCTTTCAAAAACAAATTGAAACTATACTCATAAATGTCTATATATCACGACGTGGAAAAATATACTACACATTCATACTATACTAGAGAAATTAAAGGCGTAATTGTTTCACTATATTTATCCCCAAGTATCCAAATATAAAACACCAACTTTAGACTTAAACGAGAGTTAGAGACTCAGATATTATGGATAACTTTGTAATGTAATAATAAAGTTTAAGATTGTTTTGATTAGATCACTTATAGATATTTTTGTTTTAATCAGGTCATTAAAATTTATTTTGATATTCTAATCCTATATATTTAGCCTGAATGGTAAGTTTGTCATCCTTTTATGTCATTCGTAAATAGCAAAATATTTTAAAAAATTAACAATATTTATTAAAAAAACTAGATTATTTAAAAAATAGCGATTGTTTTTAAAAATCATAAAAAAATATGAGTAACCTAATTGGGACACTCTTAAAACTTTAGTAACTTGATTGGAACAAATAAAAATATTATTGACCTAATTAGAACAAAAAAATAATAATAATAAGTGGTCTAGTTGAAATACTCCTAAAATTTATTTACTATTCTATAAGGTTTTTCCAAGATTTTACTAGTAGAAGATTAGGTATTTACGACTATCTATGGGTTGTGCTTGCGGATTGACGTACGGGTCAAACCTGACACAAATTTGAACATTTTACATGAACCCAAACACGACACAAACCTGCAATTAATGTCACATAGGTGAACCCGAATATGACACGTGTATCTACGAGTTGTCACGAACATGAACGGGTTAAACCCGATAAAAACTTTCGCATAATAATACTTAAAAATTCTAAACTTACATATTATTTTTAATTTTTTTAAATTATGTTAAACTATGCCAATTTATTTTCAAAATTTAAAGTTTGGCATAAAAAATACCCATGGTTTAAATTATTTTCTACAAACATTCTAAAAAACTAAAAAAATAAATAAACGAGTTAAACTGGTCATCTGTGAACCTCTAGGGTTGATACTTCTACGTCTCATTTAGCTAAACGGTTTCGCGTGTTCGACCCAAACCCATTTATACTAAACCCTAACCTTTGAAATTCTTCGTTAGCTACATGTCGTGTTAGAAATTTACACAATTAGTTTTCTATTAGTGATACCCTCATGAAAATTCTATTGTAAATTCCAGAGCATGTATATTAAAACAAGATTAAACCTCCACAGCTTGTTTACACTTCAATGGAGTATGTTATCATGAGTAACTTAAGGAGAGATGATAGTTGAATGACAAACTGTGATACCCTTAAACGTTTCTTCGTAGTTTAATTAGGTTATAAACCGATCGAAGTTGATCTAATCAAGCGCTCATGAGCCTATTATAACTTATATATATATATATTATGTATTATTGATCAACTATATATACGAATACAACGATGATTACAAGAGAAACCATATTAATAATGATGATATCTACACCAAAGCTATTAAATGCCCACCACCACCAAACAGATAAAACCAACATAAATGTTAATATTGCAAACCAAACATCAATAATTGACCTCCAAATTTGATAGCCTATTTATGACATACAAGCCTTGTTCATTTCCATCAACTCTAAAAACAAAAAGAGTCTCCATTTGCAATAACTACAACAAAATTAATATGAGTGCTCTTCATATGATAATCAAATGGGTGACCATGGTGCTGGCAATGTCTGTTCTTGTCACCTTACTTCCGCAAGCAGACGCCATTGCGGTTTCTCAGCTAAGGCGTATCGCAACAGCGCACAACTTAACGGGCTTGTTTGTGTTCGGTGACTCGAGTGTTGACCCGGGGAATAACAACCGCCTTAAGACGGATGCTAAGAGTAACTTTCCACCGTACGGGCTGGACTTCTACGGCGGTCGGCCAACCGGAAGGTTTAGTAATGGAAGACTTGCCACTGATTTCATAGGTATAATTAACTAAAGTTGCTTTCATGTTTTACAAGCATTTGAGCTTAAATACCTAAAGGTACTTAAAGTTGTTTTCTTAATTAAGATTTGATGTCACAACACCACCACTATCACCACCAACTACCACCACTAACACCACCGCTGCCACCACCACCAACCGCCGGTACCACCACCTTAATTAATTTAATGTAAAGTGGCTTTATGTCACTGTTACATTCTTTAATGATCTGCTAACATTTATATAAACTCAATAAATCAAACATAACAACTGTTTTGGTCCTAAAAGATGAAAGAAAACTTGCTATAAATATCAAATATGCTATTAACTAATAATTAAGTTGATAGCAATTGTTTTTATGTACATTTTTACAACATCTTTTATAACACTTCATAATCTAACATTTAACAGAGGAAATATTAAAACAAACCAGTGGATTAATATATAATAGTGTGCCTACATGAACATACAGTCTGCAATTTGTTTGTTATTTATTTCGCAGGATTTACTTTTATGGATTATATAAATTTATAACACTGCATTTTTTTTTCTAAGAAAGTACACTTACCAATAGTTTAACTCCGATTCTAAATTTCTGTGTTTTTTATTTGTAAGGAGACACACATAGAGAGAGAGGGTAAAATTGTATATATTAAAAATAAACAAATGAAAATAATTAATAGTTTTTACTTTATAATAAACGGTATTATTAGATGAGATTAAATTTGAATAATAATACATATTTGACTCACATATATCTTATTTTTTATCTCATTTATATAAGTAAGCTAGTTACTACTTTCTTATTATTTTATGATTTTGTGGTTTGAGGAATGTTGCATTAACTGAAAAAAAAAAAAACAACTAGAAGGCATTGCATTCATGTTATTGCATAGAAATGCTAAATTGTATCCTATGTTACATATGTTTATTAATGAATTAAAAAAACTATATAAATCCCAATCAAGTTCTAACAATTAATGACTTTGAGTATACAAGAAATCAAACAATGTAACCATATTGACACTTATCAATCTTTAACAGCTGAGGCATTGGGTTACACGAACGATATTCAACCGTATCTCGAGTTCGGATCAGCGATGCCCTTTGATCTTTCCCACGGTGTTAGTTTTGCTTCGAGTGGTTCGGGCTATGATAACCTTACTGCTGAAGTTTCGGTATGTGTCCTTACTTGGTCTATATATGATCATCTCACACAATGTGTTATCATCTATTATGATTGAGCGTTACAATGCTACATATTGACTTGATGGTTCTTTTGTTTATATGAAGAATGTGTTGTCGTTGTCGCACCAATTTAAGCATTTTGCGCATTACAAACGAAACTTTAGCCAGAAGGTAGGAGTGAAGAAGGCTGAAGAATCTATCCAACATGCAGTATTTGTGTTGAGCATGGGAACAAACGACTTTCTTCAAGACTATTATGTGGAGCCAACACGACATGCCCAATACACCGTCGAACAATATGGGGATTACTTGATCTCTCTTCTTCATGGTTACATCAAGGTACTCACTTTTCAATGATAACAAATAGAAAAAATTATAAAAATAGTTATAACTTTTTTTTTGTGTGTGTGTTTGAAGATCTAACACATATGTAAGAAGATCTTCACATATACACTCATGTCATGGCTATATATAAATAGTCATGTCATGACTATAAATGTATAAGACATCAAACATAACTACATAAACAATGGCATCTTTATTTCTCTTCATTTATTGCATATGTTGAATAAAAATTGGTGAATTGGTGTAGAAAATGCATTCTCTAGGAGCAAGAAGATTGGTGGTTGTTGGGGTTGTTCCTTTTGGATGCATGCCTTTGGTCAAGACATTGAAGGGTACAACCAAATGTGATGATGAATACAACAATGTAGCTATTTCATTCAATTCAAAGATCAAAAAGACATTGCTTACAATAAGAACAACACTAGGGATGAAAACGGGCTACGTGGACACTTATGGTCTAGTTCAAAGCGCGATTCAAAACCCTAAAAAATACGGTTCGTAGTCTTTTTCGAAAACTTTTGTGATATGTTTTATATAGTCACATTTTCACTCAAATTTTGGTTGGAACAATATCATGTACAGGGTTTGTGGATACTTCAAAGGGGTGTTGTGGAACGGGAACATTTGAATATGGTATTACTTGTAAAGGCTTGGATGCGTGTGCTGATCGCGACAAGTTTTTATTTTGGGACGCGGTTCATCCGTCTCAAAGGTTGTATAAGATCATTGCTGATGAGGCCTTGAATTCTATTATCACCAATCTTTTTTGATGATTTTAAAGATATATTGTAATTCTTGCACTTGAAACTTAATTACTATTCATTTGTGTGAGTATGCACATGTATTAAAATTAGTATTACTATTCATTTGTGTGAGTATGCATATGTATTAAAATTCAACTAATGAAGTAATATCTCTATTACTATTGTTATGCTCTCTCCAAGTGTCGATGTGATCTGTAATAGTGGAAATGTAAAATAAAAGGTGTTAAGTTCGTCGTCTAATTTAAATATGTTACAAAAACAACATATCTGTACTTAAGAAGTGTTGTTACATACAAAAATGATATCACCCTAACACCAAACAACGAATAACTATATAAAAGATTATTGCTTTTGTTTTGAGTTTGAAAATTATAAGACCAGTTTTAAAGTTATTTTTTCTGTTCGGCTAAAGTCGATTGTCTGGCATGTCCTCAAAGGCAGCTCGTGCATCAGGCACACCAACATGTTTCATTTAATCTAAAGAAAACCCATAAAATCGATAAAACCCACCTAGAGTCAGGATCAAATCCATGACCTTAAAGACCTTGAGCTTTATCTTCATCCCTTTTGCCATTGAAACAAATAACTGATAGCATAGTTTATAAGCTACTTTAAAACTACATTATCGATTATGAATGGTATTAAGGGTGGGGGGTTGGGTGCAGTGGTAATTAGGTAGGAGTTAAAGTGGTGTGCTCATCCCAACCAAAGGTTGTGGGTTCGAGTCTTGGTGGGGGCAACTCTTAGATTATCTAGGTGTTGCCCATTCTATCCTAGTTAATCTAGGAATTACTGTTCAAAAAAAAAAAAAAAAAAAAAGATTATGAATGGTATTTCAAAATTTCTATAGATATTTTAAAAAGGTTTAGAAACGTGAGTGTTACTTGGTGGTAGGTAAGGATGAAAACGAGTAATAAAAGCTAATTAATGAGGTTTCAAATTTCAATTAATGCGTACCTACTAGGTTAGCTAATAAATAATCGTTCAAATATTTCTCGCTGCTTACTATATATTGCAGTTAAGTAGGGTTTAGTTAAATAGGGTTTACTTAAAAATCATTTTTAATTTTACAAATTGAGAATTTTTTTTTTTAATTTAAACGTTTATAATTTTTTATACTTTTTCATTATTATTTTTAAATTACACCATTAAACTATAAATTTTTTGTCTTTAATTTGAATATAATATTGCTAAATCAAAAAATAAAATAAAAAAGTTATGCATCAATACTACAACATAAATATAATATGGTGTACTGCAAATATATAGTTTGATATACTATATATATGCAATACATATATAATACATAAATATTATTATAGTTAAAACAAATATAAAAACAATTCTTAATATTGCATATAAGTTAGTAAAATAGATAAAAATTAAATTAAATAATAAAGATATAACAAACAAGATATAAGAGATGATAAATATCAGAAAGGATTTCGTAAACCCAAACTATGTTTTGTGTTTGGTTAATACCAATTTTCATAGGTATGAATTCAATTTTTACCATCTGTTCCGTTCCGTACCGAAACAAACAAACACACCCAACATATCACACTCACATAATAAGATCAGAAGAGAATAGGACGATGACAAACTTTACCTTGCTTCTAGAGAGACCACGACTCACGATCATTTTCGTACCAAACACTCAGATTACATAACCAAAAATTGTGAACATATTCCTTTGAATTATTTTCTCTACATTTATACAAACACACAATCAAACAAACATTCATTGTGTTTTGCCCAAGATTAAACCTATAGCTTTATTTAATTACTTACTTAAGTTGGGTGTGGCCCGTTCACATGCGTGCGCATATACATTCGTTTTCTCGTATACGTGTTTACATAATGCATACATATATGCATAAATTTGGTTAGTAAAGTGTCTCCGATCATTTGAAGCACATACCATAACTACAAACTAGCAGAGATAAGTGAAGAAGTTTGGTGTTGCTTTTCTTGCTGATTAATGGTGTCAGCAACATGGGCCACTACTCCAGCTCCAGCTTTATGGAACCATTCATCTTTCACCTGAAAATTAAGCAAAACCGAGGTTAAAAGCTCGCTCTTTTGCACGCAAAAAGAAAAAGACATAGAATCCGCACAAAGAAACCATACATGAATATTGTTATGAGCGAAGAATGGCCAAAACGAGTTGTGGAAACTGACATCAACTTTTTTCCATCCCAACTGTTGTAACCCACGAATCATTTCCTCTATAACCAACAACAAATGAAGGCTTGTTTAGTAACTAGACAACTTAAACTAAAACGTTTACAAGTCATGGAGCATTCGTTCACTGACTACCTTCCATGATTTCATGATATTCGAGGGTATTTTGGGTAGTTGGTACATTTTGGGCTGCTTCTTTTGCTCTTGCTGCTTCTGGAGGAAAGCTGGAGCCCGTGGATGGTACGGGGGGGCAGTACTCCACATCTACGACGTGTTTATAACCATCCAAAGATTTGAAAGGGGGCTGCCAATTAAGCATCATAATTATATGCATATTGATACCAAACGATATATACGCATACATGTACACACACATATATAGAGAAAGAGAAAACCGTTCAATACAGTATGAATTTAAGCAGAGAACTACGAGATTCGTATAAACACTTGTAGCAATTGTATTAACTGAGAAACATAATGTGATAATGTAACCACATAACCGCCTCTCTTTCTCTCCCACTATATCTTTAAATCACTAAGTATAAGTGCTCATGCGACTTCTGTCTGAACATGACCCTATACACATATTTTGGGTAAATTATAGTATTGTACCTTAACGAGTTCACACTCCCTTCTGATTGAGGATGTACGACGACCAACCATATCTAAATGCTAAGTTGAAACGAAAACAAAAATATAAACATGGAGAGCAACAAATTAAATGCAAGGTAGGATACGATCATAGGAGACATTGGCATACAATATACGATATTTGAATGCACCGAGGGCAGATCTGCAACACAAGGAGATAATAGGATAAGCATTTTATTATTTTCTTATGGTAGTGTGTAAAGGGAAAGGGGATATTTCATTTCAGGATGAAGATTTGCATGCTTATTTAGTTACTTAGTCTTACATAAAATAGGCTTCTTCACAATCTGTTGTCATTCTCAAAAGCAGAGGTGGTCTGTCGGGTTTACCATCAGTGAGGAACAGCTGACTACCCGTTCGTCCAACAAAGATGGGAGCCATTGGAGCAGCAATTTTTTCTAACATGGGAACACCCAGAAGAAATGGAAGC
Organism: Flaveria robusta; assembly: GCA_025506415.1. NCBI lineage: Eukaryota > Viridiplantae > Streptophyta > Magnoliopsida > Asterales > Asteraceae > Flaveria > Flaveria robusta. The sequence continues at coordinate 24,284,608 of CM046471.1, read as the reverse complement.
TGAATCATGAAGAAACCCTTATCAAACATCACTTCATAATCATTATAATACACACACGCGCTTCGTAATCAGATCATTATTTTATAAATTTGCAGTGTTACAATGGATTGAACTGAATTCGAGTGCAAAAAAGTCAAAACCTGCTTGTTCCCTCTAACTCCGAGATGCGGTGTTGCTAAGGTTATAAAACTAATGGCCTCCAACCCGGCAATCTGACCAGCTGCTTTATCATCAATACGGGTGTAAAGAACACCAACTGCATATCTTGCAATCAGACCACCAAGAGAATGTGCTAAAAAAGATATCCTCTTAAGGCCCTCTCTACTCTTCACAACTTGCTTCACCTGTATGTATGCTTAACAAATGTAATTAAAACTCTTTATCTCCCTCGCTCTCTCTCTCTCAGTGTGTGTGTGTGTGTATACACACAATTAAAGACTAGTGTATGTAGGAGGTGGGAAGGAGGAAGGGTGCACAACAGACAAATTTAGGCGTGCATGATCATATGTACACGTACATGTGTATACATGTGTGTATTTGTATTTGAGTAGGCGTGTAGGTGAGCAGAGCTACTCAAGCTGAATTGCTAAAAGCCCTAACAATAGCCAAACTTAATCAAGCTTGAGCCCAGCTTGAGCCCAACTTGGAGGTTGTTTAACAAATGAGCTCAAGCCTGAGCTTTATATATTGAGCTTGATTAGCTTCACAAGCTTAGACCAGCCTATTATTTAGCTACATATAATAATGTATATATGCAATATAATATACAAATACATAGATGTAATTAAATATAAGGTTACATGACAAATATAGAATAACAAATATTATTATGAATATAACTAATGCATATTTAGAGAAGGGTTATTGAGAACTCTATTTTTTGTGAGAGCTCTGAGAACTGTTTTTTAAATCAATTCTCATAAAAAATAAATGATAAACTTTTGATTTTATGAGAACCGTGGGAACAGAGTTCTTAGAGTTCTCACAGAAAATAGGAGTTACTCATTTGATCCCATATATATATTAATTAAACATATGTATAACAAATGAGTTGAGCCAAAGCCAATCTCAAGTATCTGAATGTACTAAAGAGCCGAACTCAATTGTAATCAAGTTAAATTAGCTAACTCGAGCTTTGTCAAGCCATGTCGACTTGTTTACACCCTTGTATTTGAGAGGGTGTTATGTTTAGTGACAGTAGGTGACATCGAATAGAAAGTACTTAAATGTGCCCAATTGCAAAAAGTTGGGTAGATAGAAGTTATATAAAACCATGTAATAGATGGTATGGATGCCTAGATGCATACTACTGCATGCTAAGACTTATGGTATATTTGCAAATAAAATCTTCTCTTGAAACTTTCTTGTTCATGACCAAGAATCCTACATGATACATAATGCATTAAGATCATGACAGAGATTTGTCATCAAACATATTTGGATACTTACTTCATCTGCTAACCGTTTTCCAGCCCCGTCAATTCCAGCAAAGGTTTTAGAATAGGTGTTAGAAGAACTTGCTGCACACATGTTAAAAATCAAATGATGGGACACTTAACATATATTTGTAATGCACTTTTGCCTCATTTCTAGTTTGGTTACATGGATTTTAGAAATTATTACTATAGCCATCAAACTTTGAAGAACCATTATAGATATAAAAACATTTGCCATGCCATCCATCAAATTACCTAAACATCAATTTTCAGAAGCAAGACATTAGTGATAATTTTTGAAGCCCAATGACCAAATAATTTTTGAATTTAATGTATGATTTTTAATATTAGTGACTAGTTAAGTAGTTTATTTCTATAGCAATTTCAACTATGAGTTAGGTAGATTACCAACCAACATTACTACCTCAAGACTTTTAAGATAAAAACGAAAAGACATACGTGATTGAAGATAAACTCTCAGCTGTTGTGTTTTCCTTTTTTTTTTTTCAGAATATTACCACTATGTGTAGTTAAGAAAAGGTAATCATTTAAAATGTAAGAAAGAAACAAGTGGTGACCATAACTGAAAGAAATGAGTATTGGAATTATACCGTATAACAAAAAGTTTCTCCCCAACCGTCTTTTGAGCTCTGATTCTACGTATCTCCAGTCACTGGGGCTGCATACAGTGTTTTAGAGTACTATTCATGTCAATATCAAAACATGAAACCACCCGCACAATTTCTTGTTTAACAGACCACCTTAAATTCAAAATCATCTTTTTTTAGAATACTATGTGTATATCAATATCCTAAAGTACACTATCACTGGACCAAAAGGTGGCAGGTCCAGATTAAATGTACCTCATACATACTAATGATGTAGCCTGGGGTCTCACCGGAAAAAACCCTCTCAATAGAGATAAGGTTTGCCTAAACCAACCCCCCCCCCCCCCCCCCCCCCCCAAAGGACCCTGTCAGCAGCTTTGTTATGGATGGAATGTATTGGGTATGGTAGTTATTGTTTATACGTACCAATGATAACTCAAACAAACAGAACAAACACAACCAATGTATTCGATGAAACCGATTAAATAAACAAAATACTGGTTCTATATTCAAGAGATAGACCAACTCTCCTACGGTTTGCTTAACTTTCATGAACGAAACCAACTCTCCCAATGACATCAAATCACTTTACCAAATTCAGCATAAAGGAAACTACAAACCCAATGACCCTTAGATACTATATGACATCCTATACTCCCCGGGTTGTAATAAATTCCAAAAAACAATAATCAAATACTAGTAATCATACCTTGTCTAGCAGAACCATAAAATATTGCATTAGAAAGAACCGGAACTGTTTTAATGTGTTATTAAGTAAAGAAGCCTTTTAGGAAACATAAAGATGGTCATTTCACTTATTTACTTACAAATGGTCGGTTTCTGTATTGTTTCTTTTACCCAGCTACTCAAATTAAAAACATAAGCAAAAAAAGGCAGCGGGTAGAAATATTTAAAAGGCATTCAAAGTCTAATTTCATGTATAAAACCTCCTAAAATCACTTTATTTAAAGATTTGGATAACTACTGTAGTAATAACTAATACATTATATATACACATTGGTTACTTGGAAACTTGCTATGAGTTACAAGAAAGAGAATTGATATATGACTTATCACAACAAGCAGATGAATTTTGATGATTCAAGATGAAATTTGTGCATTACCTAGCATAGATTCCATGAACAAGAACAAGAAGATGATCTGGTTCTTCATCTTTCACCCCATTTGCACACCTTGGTGATGTAAAACTCCCCTTAGTTTGAGCTGTGCTCATAGCTTGAGCTCTAAGGCTTTGATGCTTCCAAATGCTGTTTATGCCTACAGAAATTCAAACCCACAAATCACTCAAGAAATTGAGCTATCGAAACCTCAAATACTACTGATATAATCTCGTCTGTAACTGAAATCACAAGATGTGTTAACATGTTACACCTTCACCTACCAATTCCATCTATGAACACTCATGTTTTCTCCTATGAATTGGGGCAAACATAAACATATCACATAAGATTTGAATAAAACAATTTCCCAAATCATCCCTCAAAAGTCATCAATAGAGGCTGTGAGATGATTCACATTCACCATCGATTAATTGACACATTAACATGATAATCAATCAAACTATTTGGGGGAAAAATAAATCTAACGAAAAGTCGAATACCCTTTACAATCCCCACGAAAAGATTCACAACATCTTTCCTCTTGAGTAACAAAAGCAGAAAAACAAAAGCGAAAAAGAAAAAGCCCATTTGAAAGAATCAATCAAACACCAGAGAAAGTTACCAAAACAGTTGGAGAAAACCCAAGAAAACCCGTGTGAAGACGAAGAGCAGGAAGAGGAATTCGGGCTCGGATTCGAATTCGGGTTCGAATTAGACCCTAAATTAGCGTTTCTTCGAAGGTTAATAACCGGAGATGTAGGTGCAGGTGTAGTGTAATGAATCAAAGATGATGCCATTTATACGGAATCTATATATAGAGAGAGAAGCAAGTATGGGAGGGTGTTGTCATCATCATCATCGATTCATGATTCATCGATTATAATCATGAGATTTCGTGAAGAAACAGGGGATGGATGCCCATGCCTAATTAATTTGTCTGATTTTTGGCTTCATGTTTATGTGTTCTTTAATATCTTCAAACTAATTCATCAAGCTAATAAAATCAATCTTTTCATTATAATATTGTATTTGATGCATAAGGGTATGTAAAAGAAGTAGGAGTATACTTTCTAAAATTTATATAGTTCTACTATGAAAAGAGGTTAATCTGTAATGTAAAATTAAATGTTTTAGTCAGCTGTAACTAAGATTTAGTAGAGTTTATTTTTAGTTGATTTTTTCTTACTTGTTACTGAGCTACCTAGGCGAGAATCTATGTATCTATTTCTCTTTCAATCTTAGAACACTCACAAAAACATGATTTATTTGAGTAACCAAGTGACCCGGTATTTTAATCTCATTTATCGTCGTGGTTTTAATCAAAGCATCGAGCAAAATGGCCAGATTAGTATGAGAAAGGTGATTTCATCTTGAAACAAAAGTGTATATACATAACAAAAAGACTGGTTATGGCATTTATTGGGCTCCTTCCCATCTATCTTGGCACGAAAGAGGAGGGAGGCTCTTGTGGAAGACATTCGGCACATGCCCATTATTATTTATTCTATTTTAAAGATCTGGCTTTTCCGACTCATAAAAGACGAGTAGGAAAAATAATAGAGTAATTTGTTTATGTCATTCCATTACTTCTCCTTCCGTTAAAATAACCCTCTTTTTTTCTTCTTTTTCTTTTTACTGCGGCGCAAAACCATAAAGAAATTAGAATAACTTAGAGAGTGGGGCCTAGCCCTTGAAAGCATTTGTTGTCTTTGTAAAGGAACAACACGATCTTAGACTAGCCCTTTCACATGACCTATAAAGAAAAAGAAGTTTGTGCTATTATGAGGCTTCTAAACTTCTAAATTAAGACATTGTTGTTTTTCTCATGAGGATGGATCAGCCCTGATTTTATAAGTCTTTGGTTTAACCTCCTAATGAGAATTAAGGTCCTTGTGTAGACGACTCATCCTTAAGACTTGTTTGCTTTGTATGGAGGGCCATATGGTTCCTCGAGTGCTAGTGGCAGAGAGAACCGCAATCAAAGAGGGCACATTGAACCCCAACAACTTACTCATCAGATGTTCAAACTTCAAGTCTCAAATTCGTTATACTAGACTTCATCATTTGGTCCAAGAGCTTGACTCCTTCAATGTGATCAATTTCCATGTTACTCGACTCCATACTGCTCCAACTGCTTGTTGTATTAGCTTGCTTCTCGTGGCTCACACTCTGAGTGGTAATACCAAGCTAGAGTGGAGTATCAATTGACGAACACACGAGACATCGTCATGCGTCTATGTGGCTATTAACGCTCAATTGTGGCATTAGTCCAAAATACTTTGAAAATACATCTATTGAACACGTATTATGGGGTCCTTTTCGCTCACTAAGTTTCTTGTCTTCGTGTTGGTAAAATCTTGAGTTAGCTTTTGTTGGAACCAAAAACACTAAGTAATAATGCTATAGATGAAGAAATCCTTTTTTAAGCAAGTTATCTTGAATATTTAGTAAACAACTAGTGGGTAGGTACTATACTACATAGCGGGTTGAAGACAAATAAAAATAACATGAGACGGGTGTATATTCGGAACCTAAGAAAAACACACGTTATAAGCCTCTAGCGTTGTTGTGAAAATAGACATTGAAGAACACGAAAGCAAACTACATATGTGCAAACTTACTTGTATATATTATAATAATTAAAAAACTTTAAACACTTAAAAGAATTTATTTATGTCTCTTGATTGGGTTTTTAAGTTATTAAATACATATACTGCTTGTCAAGAATATTTCAAGGTTATTCTGTCAAAAAATATCTTTCAAACCGCCTTTAAATAGGTTTGTGACAGATTACTTTTATAGGAGTATTTAGGCACTTGACAATCGTAATGCTGCTTGTGATGCGATTGAAAAGGTTCGTCTTTGGCGTAAGCATTTAGGGATTGTTGAAGTGCTTTTGATTCAAAATCAAGAAATGTAATGGTTGAAAGGTAATTTAGGATAGCAAGAAAAGCTTTAACTGAAATTTTAAAATTTGTAAGTTTTAAATAATAAACTTAAATAAACAACTTTAAATAAGAAGTTAATTACATGAAATGTTCATGTGCTTAGGTTTGATTTTACTTTTATTCCTCAGCTTTAAATAATTAAAACGTCAGTCTAATGATTTGTCAAAACATAACACAAAGATCCTGACATACTGGACACTAACTTTTTTGTAGATACTTGTAAAATGACTAAATTATCCTTCTTATTAAAAATGTATAAGTAATTAAGTGGGCATTTGGGATTACTTATTTTGAACCAACTTTTAACTTATTAACTTTTGAAAAGTTAATAAGTCAAAAAAAGTGTTTGTCAAAACTAAAAGGACTTTTCAAACCGACTTTTCATATAGGGTAAAAAGAAGGTTTTGAAAAGTAAAAAGAAAGTTACTTATTAACATTTAAAAGCTACTTTTAGTCTAATTTTCTATTATACCCCTCTAATCCCTTTGTTTTAAAAGCTGTCTTTATTGGTCATTTTATGAAATTTTAGTTTATAAGTTAATTTAAACACTTTTTAATAACTTCTTTTAAAAAATCATAAGTTAATAAATTCTTTTTGTCAAAAGTTTTTTTCAATCAAAATAAAAACAATCCCAAATAGCCCTATATAATATAACTAGCTTTAGTAAACTCATGTATTACACGGGTTGAATAAATAAAATATTAAATAAAATTAAAAGTTTTTAATAATAAAATAATATTTTAATATAAGATATGATATGATTGAAATATTTTTTATTATAAACAGAATAAAATATTTTTTTTAAAAAGAATATTTTAAGAAAATATTATTTATAAAAACTTTCTTATTATAACTCTTAATTTTTATTATTTTATAAAAAAATACTTTTTAAAAAACACCAATGTTATATATTTTATATTTTTAAAAAAGTTTGATGTTTTAAAAAATTTTCTTACTTTATAAAAATTTGTTTATCTAAAGATAATATTAATAAAAATATCTTTTTTTAATTTATTAAAAATTATTTTAATATAAAAAAATTAAATAATATTAATAATCATATGATTATTTAATAGAAATAGTTTTCTACCCGAGCCGCGCGTTGCGGCGGCATGATAGCATTGACTACAATTGGCCCGTCTTGTTTTCAAATTAAATTCACGTCAAAACATAGAATAACTCAAAATTATACCATTGAATATATTTGATCTGACTCTTTTTCAAATAAAAATTATGGGGAGACATAGACCAACTCAAAACGGATATAAAAGCACGTGGAGAGACGTCGCATGCGGCATAATAATAAAGTGTAAATTATAATATTCTTGCCTCGTTTCCAAACTAAATTTACTTCGAAATGTAACATATTATGACCTGACAAATTTCCCAACAAAATTTACGTCTAACCGTAAATCAACTCAACACGTACTTAAAAATACGCATAGAAACATTTTATATTTAACCCGATTAATTTCTGAACAAAGTTTACGTCAAAACACTCATGAATGTTGAAATATTTACCATAAGTAGTATATATAGGAAAAAGCACAAAAGGTTTTATTTTTTTAACCGACTCATTCTTGAACTAAGATTACATCAAAACATAAACGTGTTAGAATTTATATCGACACGCACCTAAAATATATTTAGAACCGACAACATGTCATGTATCACTCCACTTTTTTTTATTTCTGGAAGTTTTATTTAATTTTTGAATTGAGAATAAGAATATTAGAGTTTCATTTGAATAAGTGGGTGTAATCAAACGAAGCACGTGCCACTCATGCGGAAAAGAAGATCCAGAATATTAGCAAACAAATTTTGCAAGAAAGAGTGGTACAACATGCTGTAAGACATGAATAATTTGCTACAGTAAAAGTATCTCACAACCAAAACTTGCCATTTAATATAAATAAATTAAATTAAATATAGAGGCAGAAAAAATTTAGTGAGAATTAATACGATGATAACAAATGTAGTCTTTATTTAGTTTTTTATTATCTTTTTATTATTTTATTAGAGTAAGATTAAATAAACTCTTTTGATTAATACGAGATTTTCACCCCTCCCCTTCCCCCCACCCCCTCGTATTCCAACACATCTTCTCCGACAACACATCACCACCGTCGGCAATAACGACAACCTCCGCCAATACCACCATCACTGGCAACCTCGGTTTGTATCTGTCATCGAACGACAAGGGTTTGAAGGTCTATTTCAAGGGTTTGATGAAGGTTTTTATGCTGCAAATCGGTTTACCAGTACGTAAGTCTCGATGATTACTACTTGAAAACTTGATCGTATTCATTCGATTATGAAATTGTTTGAAGTTAGTTTAATCGATTTTGTTGTTTGTTTTGTTAAATTTTGCCCCACACAAACTAAGAGAGGGATGACTGATATAAACATTTGATCCTTAGTGCTTTGCTCACAAAAGAATCAATCTTTCATAATTCAAAAAATTTACCAAGATCCACTTTTACTTTTTCAGTATATAAACTAAAGTTATGACACATTATTGTGGAGATAATCCCAGTCATCCTATATCAGTAGGTTGATGACTTCATCAACTTTGATGAATACCAACACGAACGGGTCGTAGATCAAGGATCGTGTGCAAAGTACCTGAGACGCCCCACCCTAAACACATACGCGGTTCAACAAGATATGACTGGTGGTTCGCCAAAAAATAAAACTTGCATAAACATCTGTCTAGTATATTAGAAACATACAGTTATCAAGATCATTACGCGTGTTAAGCTAGCTCTAAAACTTTATGATACAAAACTCAATACCTTCACCAGATATCAACAGGGTAATGTAGAGCATCAATGTAGGTATTCCTTTGTATATGGTGTATGTGGAGTAGGGATAATAAATACATATCATCTATTAGACGGCTTGTTTTAGACAGCAGCATATGTTTTTTCCAGGTATTCTTTCCCTGTGATGCCTTCTTTTAAAGTCTTGAAGTATTCATTGTAGTCTTTCTCAGGTGGAGGGTTTTCAGGATCTACTGTGTACTGTTCACTGAATGGAAGCACACATTTCACCTGCAGCCAATTACAGAAAATATGATGTCTTGACATATGAACACATAACATGTAGTCCTTTTTGACTTTTGGTCAAAGGTAGCTTGTTTCGGATCCAAAAATGATATCGGTTTACTCAAGAATTAGAGAAGACAAAGGTGCCAAGATGAGATGTTTAAATACATTACCGGCAAGAAAAGTTTTTAGCCTTGAAAGTGTGCAAACAGCATGTTAATATTGGAGTTCAAAAATGGCATGTTTGACTGCAAAAGTCAAATAGGATGAGAATTGAAGATGATGGAGGATATCTAACCTCAAAGGTCTTGTCACATGCATACGGGCTTTCAAGAGCAGCAACACATATTTTAGCAACCTCTTCTCTTGATATCTTTCCCTGCATGATCCATCACCACATATACTAAGAAACCTATTCTTTTTTAAAAGACCCAGAGGGTCTTCGTTTCAAAACCAATAATATGTTGAAAACCACGAGAATCGCATCAAGCCTTGTACCATTTATTATATAAATTGACTAAAATACATGTAGATTTCAATATGTTTAAGGTTTATCTTTAATAAATATGATATTGATGGCCTTTTTTAATATTTGCATATTTTTGTACTTTTATTAAAAAAAAAGTCAGGACAAAGGAGATATAATCAAAGCGGTATGTACACGGCTTATGCAGTTCTCGTGGTTCTTAACATACTATTGGTTCTTAAACGAACGTGCCCCTATATATGTGTCTATAAGAGAGGTAGTTTATAGAAAAGTACTGTGATATTGTCTCCTTGATCAAATATAAGATCAGCTCCTGCAGGTTCCTCTGTTAGTGCACAAGGCCTAACTATCGTATATGGAATCCCGCTTTCCCTTATCAGATCCTCCCCCTGTGGACAGATCAACCAACCATGCATGTTAACAATCATGTGTTATTTGCTGGTCCTTATATGCGTTGATCACCTTACCCGAAAATGGGTAACTTGCTGGTGATTTTTGTCCAAAATCACTAAACTTACTCTATAGTAAAGTTTTTAAACAATATTCAATTCTCACAAAGGAAAACAGTATATACGAATACTTAATAGATCATACCTTTAACTTGTATGTTAGAATAGATCCCAGCTCTTTGTTCAATCTGACAGCCGGAGGTTGTTTACTTAGATCAAGTCCAGGTCTTTCAGGTCTAGTAACACCAGCTGAACCCACGTGCACGAATCTGTGCAACCATCAACCAACCGCCCGCCCAGGGTTAGTAACTAACCGTCTATTCAAACCAAATAGGCAAATATCATTAAAGTTATATGCAATTATACCGTGGAAGGATGGGTTCAGCTATATATGCGCGTATGCTTGATACTGGAAGCTGAAAGGGACCTTCTACAAATGTTGGATTCAACTTGCCATCATATTCAAATTTGCTGAACATTATCTGGTAGGGTTTTAATTTCACATGTTTTTGGAAAAGAATGAATAAGAAAAAACACAGAAAGAAAAGCTAACATGGCAAAATAAGATGGTATAGATATGGATCAAAAAATACATCTGAAATAAAAATGAAACAGGGATGACTAGTTATGGAAGCATGCCTGCAATGATATGATCTGGCTTGGGTCAAAGGGCGGGGCATCTGCTACTGTTTTCGCCCGGAATATCGGTCGTAAAGAAGAAAATGGTAATCGTACCTGGTATTATAATTTTTCAATTAGTAACACAGATGAATTACCAAAAGAAGAAAAAGATTAAGCAATAGAAACAGGGGCGGTTGGGGTCAAACTGAGCACTTACTGATTGCCATTGGTCTTTGATGGTGTCAAAACCTACAGTATAACCCACAGTATCCCAATCACGACTAGTGCGAACAATAAGCTTATAGCGTCGCCCATCTCCTTTGAGGCGCAACTCCAAACCATCATATGCAGACAGATTTTCTGCAACATCAAAGTTCTAGAGAGAAAGAAAGGTTTAAAAGAAACTGTGATAAAATCAATTCAGATATTAATTCATTGTGAAGTGATGTGGGAAAATTTTCACCTTTGTCCTGATACTGGTAAAACCTCCATTGTTTGCGGTAGAAACGGTACCTACGCAACAGGTAATTAGATGAAGAAAACATGAACTTTTTACCCCTCAGACAGTTTGACATGCCAAGTTGCCAACTAGTACAAATCAATTAAAATCAAAGTTTTTAATGGGTGTAACTAAATTTGATGCTTTTGTGAACAAGTACAATGGTGTGAAAGCTGATCAGTCAATAAAAATGAAATAAACTGATGTTAATAAGTTGCAGTTTGAGGTCATAAAAACTATACTTTCGTTAACAAACCTGTAAAAAGACCTGTCGGTCCACCAGTTTCACCACCATTGGCGACTATTCGGAACTGACTTTCACTAACTCCTCCCATCACAACATCATCTAATGGACCCCAAGGCAAGTCTCTGGATGAACCATCTGCAAAAAAGAAATATCATCCTCAAGAAATGAATCATTAAGGCTAATCACTTTGACTTTTATGGTCAAACAAGCGATTATTGTGCAACACCAAAAATAGTATAAAGAGTTTAGTGTATGAGATATAACAAACTATTCTTGCCATTAAGGAGAGATTTTAGGCAAATATCACACACTTTCATAATACCTTCAAATCCAAAGACTAATTTTCCACTTTTAAGTCCAAGACTTTCTTTTAAGGCCCTTATCAGATTTTGCATTCCAATAAACTCCACCATTTCAGGTGAGTCGCCCTTTATCTGCTTGCATCAATCAGAAAATATTAGATCAGATGAATGTGAATTCAAGCTCCCTAAAGGAACGGAAATCCAACTCCAAAGATTTGTTTTTAGAAGCAATGAGCTCTTCACCTCTGGTTCAAAGAACTTGATCCCCTGCAAAGTAACAAAATCTGGACTTTAGCGCGTATCATTAACCTGAATATACTATCAAAGTATGCAAAAGTCAGAAAAATACTTGACTGTATTTGGCCCGATCAGGAGTGTCTCCTTCTTTTGGACCAACAATGACTGAAACCGCATTAATCACTTTCTTAACTCCCTTAAAGTAATCAGGAAGCAGAGTGCTTGCTTTAGTGACATCTCCAACAACCTTAAAGATTTTGATGGAAGAAAATAATAATAAGAGTTCATAACTAGATTTGGAAATCTTAACCAATGTATGTACAAATAAGTTACTCCGGGTTATGTTCTAGATTTGAATCTTGTGGAACCATTGCAAAATATTTCAACTAACCAAGTCAACATCTGGACCTAGCATTTTTCTTGCTTTCTCTTCATTTCTGACCTGTAAGAAGCATGAAATATATTCATAAAAAAGAAGAAACAAGATCAATTATGTATAGATTATATAGAAGCAACATACTAAAACTCTAACGGGCAACCCTTTCTTTTGCAAGATATCCACCACTCTCCTCCCAACACCACCAGTGGCACCAGCCACTAAAACTATTCCAGAAGCACCCATAGACTTGCTGGGTTCAGGTTCAGCAGACGTAGGATTTGAGAATAGGCTCTCAAAGATCTGTGAAACAAAAGGAAACGAAAAGTAAGGAAGATATTCAAAGGATAGGTAAGTGTATAAAAGTATGGGCAGTCCAACCTTAAGAGGTGATGGAGGTCCGTTAAAGAAGAACAATGTCTTCACAAATCTGCCAAAGTCCCAACCTTGATTCTTAAATTCTGCCCGTTTGTACGTTCTCAAGTCATATGAATGTCGTTGACGTGTGATGGATGTAATTTTATCATTTACTTTAAGAAATGGATTACAAAGTCCATCAGATGACACCCTACTCCTATAAAATCTTGTACCAGCTGAAGATGAAACGGTCTGCAAATCACCATTTTCAGCATTGGTTATAGCTTCAAGACAAAAACAAATACATGGGATAGCTTGATGCATGAGGAGACAATCTTGCCATATGCTAGAAGTCTGGTTCGAGTGTAATTCAAAATACCAATATGGGAAGCACTAATATAACAAGATTTCAGTTTATTTTCGTTACAAAACACTACAAATTATTTTCCAGGGTATGATGTGCCTTTGCAGAGGTGGTTATTTATTTCAAACCATTTACCCAGAAATTTGTTGATTTGTTTTGAGTTGTAGTTTTGTCCAATAGGTAAAACAGGTAGTCTGAGTAAATTGCTAAAATGTGAAATAGTTGAATGCAAAGTGCATCCAGATAATTACTATCAAATATATCCTATTATCAATAACAAAAGTTCAAATTATTATATCCTAATGGTATAGTAAAATAAAATAAAATAAAATAAAAGGCAAAAGCAGTGATGGGAGAGTAGAAAGTTACCCGTTTTTGACATGTTACCCAGTTAACCTGCCCCGCCCGCTTTGTTACTTGTAGGTCTAACATGCCCAGTGGACCACTAGAAAAGATTGATATAGGGTTCTTCAAGTTATTATCCTAATGGTATAATTTTCACTAGTTAATTACTTATAGACTGCAATGCATCATGACCCTAAGCTTCATTTCAAAGTAATGAATAAAGCTAAAACAATTCTAACACTAGAAAATTTCATAAGAGCATTCACATCAGGTTCCACATGCATAATTCTAATGGTATCATTCTATCAGAAGCCTGACTTTCAAGCACAAGAGGAGCTTCGGATCATGCACTGCAGCAAGACCTTAGTTGCAACGGTGCATAAGTGAAAACTTACAAGAGGGAGCTTTCACTGGCAATCACTTTCGCCGATGATATAAATGGCAGTGTACACATCCACTACAAGTAGTACTACGTCGTTACAAGTACTCGCGTATGTTCGGATTCGTATCTGACACCAAAAAGGCATCATTGCAAGTTCTAAACACATGGTCCCTTGTGAACATAACCTTTCACATTTAAAAAAAATTCAATCTTTGAAACAAATTCAAAATAATTTCCTACCAATTCCCGAATACACTTTCAAATCAAACCAAACCTCATTCCTTTTAAACTTTTTCAACTGAATTCAACCCCATTCTACACAATTCAAGTTCAACACCAATAAACAAACACCAAAATAGACAATCATACCTTGAAACTATAATAAAATAAGCCCTAGTTTGCTAGTACCAAAAGAGGATACTAAACCCACCTCTAGATTGACAACACCTCGTTTGCAGGATCCAAAAACACAAATAAACAGTAAGTATACATGTATCAAGATTGATGAATGAACAAATGGGCTTGAAAGAAAGAAGAAATCAGGGGTTTTAGGTTTACCTCGTAATTAAGAGACTTGAAAGAACAGAATGATGGGTTGGTTGCCGGAGGACTGTAACAGTAACACTCCATTCTTGATTATTAAAATCCAATAGTTTTGGGGAAGAAATATACAATTCAAGTCTTGGGAAAGAAATATAGACCACAGGTTTCCCGTTATATATCCTTGTCTTTTTTTAAATCTAATTATCTTTTATTGGATGTTTGTATTTGTTAAAATGAGTCGTTCTTATAATACACGTAATAACGTTGGGAAACATCTTTCTAGAACTGATATTGCAAGTGTTTGTTACTGGTATGACTATTACAAACCCGATATCGCATTTCTTGTTTGGGTGTTTTTTTTTTTTTGGGGGGGGGGGGGGTATGTTTAAACTCTGTAATATCTACAGCCTCCCGCCGCTCTTTATTTTATATATATAATAATATATGCACATTGTTGTTGCCGCTAAAAAAACTTATTGAAGTAGTTGCTATCGATAGAGAAGATATTGTTGTGAGGAAATTACTCTCGCTGAATAACTTCTTAGTTTGAATAACATTAAATGAAGATTTATTGAATATATGATATTATATCCTTTTGTAATCTTATATTTAGTGTTTTTTATTTAGAGAATAGTTAGCACAAGTAGTTAAGTTGAGATACCCAAAACAATTAATATAGGAAGATATTGGGTTTAATTCTCGCTCAAAGCAAAAATATTCTAGGTTTAGCCAGAAGATTTTTCAGTTGTAGGTTTTCTCCTAAAGGAGTTGGGGTTGTGGTTTCGGCTAGAAAACAAATAGGTGTGCCTGATTAACATAACACTTATCATCCGAATCCAGGATCATATTTTTAAAAACTATATGCCTATATTTTAGTTATTGTAGCATATAAATTTAAGAAATGGTAAAACCCTAGAATGTATGTGTATGCATTAGGGTTTGCTATTGAATTAAGTTTCAATTTTGAACATAAGTCCAAAATAAATCTCACCCAATTATAAATGAACTCGTTTTTATTACAATTGAAAACTATAACTCTGAAAACCAATTACAATAGCTCTTTAATGCATAATCCTATATCTTGGACATGTATTTATTCTACTAACGCTACTTGGCTAACAAATATATATTTAAGACATTAAAATATTATTGATTATTATCCCCTTACAATTCAAACTAATTAACTCCTTATAAAAATTCCTTAACTAACCAACTTGTTTATCAAGTATGTTCCGATCACGCCGACTTGTATGTATCATGAATTACTTATTAGCCGCCATTCAACCATACACCTTTGTATTGTGTTTTTTGTGTATTTGGTGTGATCCAAATAACAGTTCTTGATTAATTAACAAGACATATACTTTCTGCTACTGTTACAATTAATTTATCAATTGTATAATTGGGTACTAGAATTCATAGGCCAAGAGATTATACAATGACTGTTGCAAAGCTACTCATTGTAAAGGTTGTACCATGGAAATAATTTAAAACTGTAATTATATTCACGATAATATTAAAATGATCATAGAATGTGTCATGAAACCAAGAGATACTAAAAGAGAACAAGAGATATAAAAAGAACACAATGTCGCAATAATAAAATATTAGGTAAATTGATCAATCATTCAAATAAAAGAACTTATAAAAAGACAAATATTAATAACATTAGCGTAATTGTGTGATTTCTTTATCTTGTATCCTTTTGTTATGATATATTAAGTCAGGACAAGCTATTCAATCTCGGTATATGACATGTTTCTTGATAATGATATAAGTTAATTTTCCCATATATTTTTCTTGTATTAAACATACATATATATGTGCAACTAAAAAACACGAACAAGAAATTCACGTATCGTGACTACTTAATTAATTGGACTGGTTAGATCTTCTCAAATCAGTTATCGCTGGAAATATAATATAATTATACATGTGAGGTTTGTTCTAACAGGAACTTAGTTATTTATGTTCGAGAAATGATAATATATATGCTCGTATATACGTATATATATATATGCACAATATAGTGTTTGAAGTTTTATTGCATCATTTAAACTGTTATCAAGTTTACATGATTAATAGATTAGCTAATAAGTTAAAGAACATAATGTTCTATAATAATATAATATTATATTTGTTCTAATAATATAAAGTGAACTTCATATAAAAATATCCTTATAACTAGATTAAGTACAGGAAGTAAATGAATATTCAAGGTGAAGATGAACATGAAGGTTTGAATGATATGTTTTATACGAGACTAAGAAATAAAGTTTTTATTTGATCTCATTGTGTAAACCAAAAGGAAGATTAACATCTATATAAAATTATTTTCTATGACATTAATTATAATACTAGTTGTTATGTCAAATTAATGTGTGAGAATGACTTCTATGTATGGCAAGATGTCTCAGTGAGTATGTCTACAAGGTATAACAAAAGATATTTTCACAACAGTTATTTATTCTAGTCCATGTATCCAACTTGACTGAAAATGTAATAATTTCACTCTTATATTTATATTAGCTTTGACTACTGAACAAAGTGCTTTAAGTTATGATAAAAAGCACAGACACATGATGGATGCTTCAAGAAACTAGTGGAAGTTTGTAGAAGACCTAACCTTGTTGATTGATGAATGTATGATGGTGATATGGAATTAACATGATTATCAATTAATATTGTTTTTTTTTTTCCTAAATGTAACACAAATTGAGAGAAAGAGTTTTATCTTATTTATTTATTAAATTAGTTGAGTTTTAATCATAACAACAGATTAGCAGTAGATTTCCGTAGTATAAAACCGTCAAAATATGCTATTGTTGCTAAGAAGTAGATTTATTGGTTTAAAGATCAAAACACCAATCTGACAATCTCCACATTCCCATTGTGATAGGCTAAACGTAGCCCGGCCCCTTATGTTAGACGTATCACACTTTTAAGTAAAATTAGAGAGATGAAATGATCGATTTACTAGAGATATATCAATCAAATAAAAATAGGGAAATGTTTGGTCCATATGTAAGAGAATCAATTTCCATTTTCTTCCATATCTTAAACATATTTACAAATTCAAGAAGAAAGCAACAACCAATTTACAACTCATCTAAACAACCACTATCATCTAACAATTGAAGCAACAGTATGTGCCCATAACTTTAGATTATCTTTCATATCAACCTCATCTCCGACAGCAGGAATCTCCCACTTCATTACCACCGGTGGCACCTTTTTATCTTCTTTCTTCTTTATCTTTCGATCCAATTCATCCCATGCTTCTGAAAGATAAGGCCTCCTTCCACCACTATCACCACCACCACCATCACCATCATCAACATCATCATCATCACCACCACCATCATCATCACCATCATCCTTACCTAATCTTTGAAGCCCAGGAAGAATCTTTATCAAGCTTGAATCTTTATCTTGTTCAGAGAACACAAAGCCCATATCCATGAACCCTTTAAGCTCTTCAAACTCGAGGTCCGATAAGCTCTTGCTCGACCCATGCCTTCTCTTCTTGTTCCTCTTCATTTCCCGTTGTTCGATTCGATCAAGATTCTTTGGTGTTTGTTCTGGTTCTTGAACAGCTTCAACCACTTGTTCTTGTTCTTGTTTCTGTATCGCGTAATCTTGTTTACGCGATGAGACGAGGGGTTTGAGGACTGTGGTTGGAGAGAAGGGACCATAGTTGAAACTGCTTCCAATATCATCACTTTGAGACCTTACAAGTATTGATCTCAAGCTTGAGAATTTGAGCTTGGGTTCACCCGTTTTCGCGCACGAAACGCTTGGATTCCTCGTCAAGATTTCGTGATCGAACCAGTAGGAATCAAAGAGCTTAATCACAGCTTCTGGGTCCATGTAGAAGATTAACTTCAATGATTTCTTTTATGTGTAAATATGTGATAAGTTTATATTAGGGTTCGTATATACATATATATAAAAGCTACTTAATTCTAGTGAAATGACTAAAGTGCCTTTGTTTTCTTGTGGTTGTTGCATGATACGGTCAACTTTGAGGGATGATTACACGTTTTAAACATAGGGGTTAAGTGGGGATTAATATAAAAATGGTTACTTTTCAATTAACTAGAGTTTGATGGAAACTACACTTGAATAACGTTAGGTTAATATGTTGGAATATTCGAATTTAATCATACACGGAATAAAATAGCTTTTGAATATTATAAGAAGATGGCTTCCATCCGCGTTGACTAGCTCAATCGTCATCCATGTGTTACAAGTTTTACATGTGAAGAGTGATGTCTAATATTATATTATGGTAGATGGTAGATTATTTGATTTGTTTTATAGTTTAATAATGGTAAACTAAATACTCCAAAAGTAATTAACTAAAGTGTATTAGTATAGGTTTTAGCTCTAACAACCTCCCCTAAAAAAGTAGCTCTTCCACCCTCGAAGAGGTGTCTTTCAAGAAATGGACACCACCTCCTTCGTCCTTACTAGAAGTGCACATAATAGTTTTTGTGAAAAATCAAGTTCGGGTATTAATTGAACCGGTTAAAAATAACATGATTAATAACCTGTTTTTCAGTAGTCGATTGGGGAGTGTCAAAGATTTGTAACATATTGTATATTTAAAGTTCAAATTTAGTAAAGCTTGTATTCTAGTAAATCAATCTTGTAATCTACTATATATAGGCCTTGATTGTTGTTATGCCCCTTAGCTAGATACCTTTCTTATGTTACTACCTATTATATCTATCATTGTAATTTGTTTATATTTTGTATTAATTAGTGAATGAATCAAGCAAGCAAAGTCATATGTATCATTTACAAACTCTATCAACTAGCTAGAGTGGAAAACCCATATTGAAGCATTGCTCTATGGCCTTGACCTATACAAATAAATTGACGAAACGGGCTGCACACACCTCAGAAGGATTACCTGCAATGGTCTCATCAAAATCGTCTCCCTTGTCAGGATTCTATCTCCCTTGATTATATCCATCATTATTAATGCCTCTACATTTTGTGAAGCTTGGCAATTCCTTGCTAGCAAAAACTGAAGCAATAACCCCAACCCAAACAATCATCGACTATATGCAAACTATCAAGACCGTTGTTGATGAGCATTCTAGGAAAGAAAATGGATCAAGGAGATGTTTTTGACCCATTCTTAATGGTCTCGATCAAGCCACCTACAAACCCATATTTGATGCTATTCATGTTTGCAATAATCCGATGCCTTTCAATGAACTTCATGAGAAACTCATAAATCATGATATCTCATCAGCAAAAAAATCACCGATAATGGTCTCATCAACCCGCTATTAGTTTTTATGTTCATAAATAGCAAAAAAAGACCAAAGGAAACCGAATCTCTAGCTTGCTACCCACACCAACGATTAGGGATGGTTTGTTTCTACAATCTATGACTTCTTGCACCGTGTGACTGTACAAATAACTAATAATTAGAGATGGTTCGTTTCTACAAATGGGTCATGTTGGCTATTTTATTATTCAAACTCCTAATAGTTCCTTAATTTTTAAAAATGTTTTTTGTGCTCCATCATTGTCCCTAAACATCAATTCTGTATCTCTTTTTACTTGTCTTCAAGGATCGATACTCTCAGACACCAGTCCTCCAAGACACGGGCACACAAGGAATGTATAAACTACGTTCCCTTATCTCACGTTCAGTTTTCACATTTCAATGGACCAACTCCATGAATCGGCACCATCAACTTGGTCACTTGCACAATAAAATTTTCAAGCTTTTATTGTCTTTCAATTGTTATAATTCAAAATTTAATGATAATTGTAATCCTTGCCACATCAATAAAAGTCATAAATTACTTTATTCTACTTCTACACTTTCATCTAATGCCCTTATCCTTTTAATATTTTCACATGTGTGATTATCTCCTCTCATTTCATTTAGGGATGATAATGGGGCGGGTGTGGAACGAGTATGAATAATCCCAACCCCATATCCGATTATAAAAATATGTCACATACCTGGCCTAAAACCCGTCAGGTATGTATCGAGTATCGGGTATACCCGTTAAGCTTATAAAAATTATCCGTTGGGTATACCCGTCGGGTATCTATACATCATATAAAGCTATACTATAATATTTTTCGTTAATTCTTAATATTTTTTGTTTATGTTCCACTACTACTAATAACAAAATATTAAGAATTTTATTATAAGTTAGTAAGATACATATGATGCAAATGATATAAAATTCAATAGTTTATACTAACACATAATTATTAAGTAAAAAGATACTAAGTAAAAAAATATAAAAAGATATAATTATATATAATATAACTACTAAATACAATAAATTAATAAATAAAATTTCGGGTTATATAATCGGGTAAACGGGTATACTTAATCGGTTAAATAGGTATACATTGCAATCACATACACGTGAAAAAAATAATTAATCACCAAACACAATAAATTAATAAATAAAATTTCGGGTATATAATCGGGTAAACGGGTATGCTTAATCAGGTAATCGGGTCGGGTAAATGGGTACGCATTGCAATCCCATACCCGTGGAAAAAATAAAAATCAATCCCATACCCGGTCCCATACCCACTTACCTGATCCATGCCCACTTACCCGATCTAATACCCGTCCCAAATGTCTTGGGTTTCGGGTATTACCATCGGATTCGGGTTTGATTGTCACCCCTAATTTTATTGACAATTATAAGTACTAGATCATTTTTGTCGACCATTTCACCAAACACACATGGTTTTGTCATCTACAATGAAAATATGATTCACTTTCTACATTTATTAAACTTTTTTAGTTGAAATTATTTCCAAACAAAAATTAAACAACTGTTTTCCAACAACAGGGGGTGCATCAAACTCCTTCCTCACTTACCTCTTGTGCTATATCTCATCTAATTTTTCCAACTCACACTTTATACACACAACGGTTGTATCGAAATATGACATCGATGAACTAGGACCCAAGCTTACGATGCGAGACTTATTTCAAATTACTTTTGCCATTCGAAGCCTTTATTATATTATTATCTGGGTGAGATACTCTTGTGCTATATATCATCTTAATTTTCCACCTCACACTCTATAACACAACGGCCGTGTCGAAATATGACATCGTCATATTTTCGAAACTAGAATTACCCTAATTTTGGCCATTTGCCTTTTCCAATGCTCCCTAACTCAAAATACGCCTTCACCGATGCTGGATGGACGGGTGACAAATTTAATTAAAGAAGCACCACGAGATACAGCATTACACCGCATAATTTTGGCCATTTGCCTTTTTCCAATGCTCCCTACCTCATAACACGCCTTCACCTATGCCGGGTGAGCGGGTGACAAATATAATTATAGAAGCATAACAAGATACGACATTACATTGCATCTAAATCCCATTTCATGGAGTCCAAAACATCATAACAAAATTCGATTTAAAGCGTAGTTTAGATTGGTTGCTTCTACCACCACCGAAATGCAATGGCTACTTTCTTTGCTGTTAGAACTCGGCTTCAGTTCAACAACAACACCTACAGTTTACTATGATAACTTCAATGCTACGAACTACTCTGCTACTGGTATTATATTATCATACGAAGCACCTAGCTTTGGACTTACGTTTTGTTTGTGAGAAATACTAGAAAGTTCTTCACATGTAACTCACATTGCTAGTGATGATCAACTTGCTAATGTCCTCACAAAACCACTTCTACTATTAACACATGTATAATGAGTCTGGTAATCATATTGATACTTACAAGTTCAACAAGCCAATAACCATTTTAAAAACTAATAACATTTTTTAAGAAACTAACATATTTACTATTAGTTAAGGAGTCATTCAACTCAATACCCTTTTTAAACACTAACCTGGCTAACAAAAATCTCTTTAGGGCTGCAATTCCAAATTTAAAGATTCAGATGGATGATCATTCGTTGAATTTCTACTCTCAAAATTCTTTAGAGATTCCTCCTTGTGATACACGATGTCGGACAGACTTAATGAATTAACAATAATAACTACTAGAAATATGTATTGGAGAGTATAAATTATAAAGAGTTTATCAACAGAACTTGACAGATTCATTTACTTTACAAAACAAGTCATTTTTCTACTTTTTTTTGTTTTTTTATTGCAACAATTATTGTCATACTGCTAAAATTTAGTTTATACACATATATAATTTCTATTTTAACAACCCATTTTTACCTATCACATTTTAATTCTATAAACCGGCCCTAATCAAAGGTTGTGTGGGTTAACTGTTAAAAAAGAAACTTAAAAGTATTATGAAGTTAAAAAAGAGAACTAGCATTATGATTACTGAGTAATATCAGGCATTATCAGCAGGAGACAAGATGGAGACGTAATGGTCAAACGCAAAATGGGAAGAAAAGTAAACAACAGTGGTTACAAAAAGTTTAGTTTAATATTACCACAGTGAGTTTAGTTAAATATTATCTTTATTTAAACAACATGATTTTATAAAACACTAGTTTATACCCCGTGTAATACACGAATTGAATTAATAAAATATTAAATAGTTTATAATAAAAATTATTTTCAGATAAAATATGATAAGTTAATTATAACTAAGTACTTTAAATTAAAACAACAATAATATCATCTTAAACTCTTGTTTTATGATATTGTTTTTTTTTTTAACATTTTGTTTTTCAAATATAATTTATATTTTTTCATCACCCTTAAAATAAAAAAGCGGTTTTAAAAAAGTTAAAATTTCTGGGAAAGTTTTTTGTTTAAGAAAATTTATGTATGTTATATTTTTTTAAGGTTTGTTTATTTTTATATAAAAATCTAGTTTATAATTTTTGTAATATCTGTTAATTTAAAAATATTTTAAATAATATAATTACTATTTATTATTATCATTTATTATGAGAGAGAGACGAGAAAATCAATATGAGAAAGCATAATATTTCGACATGTGCCACCTGAAAAGCTCCTTTTATTATAATAGATATATTAGATAACACCGTAACAAACTACAAGCTAGAACCAAAAAAAAAAACATTACAAGACTATTAACGGGCTTTATAGCTAATGTCGATCTTTCGATTCCTACTAACAAACTTTAACATGAGACATGAAACAATTAAATCATACATTTTTTCTTATGCTCAATGAATTAAACATGTGTTAAATATAGAACTTTTAAGTACTAAATATGGAATGACATCTGATTTAACACACTTCAAACTCAATGTACAAATTAAGGACTGCCAAGATTTTAATTCACATTTTAAACCTAATCTAAACTTAGTGGCTTATTCAAACTTAGGGACTTATTCATATCACAAAACGTACTTTAAAATTAAGGCGTTGTATATTAGTATATAGGTAGCATGAATCCATCACCTACTAAACCAAAATTGTTGAAACGGAACCATTGAAACGTCTCCAACACTAAATCATTAATCAAATCATGTCTTAAACACATCATGTCAGCGGCCAACCTTTCACGTCAAATTTACATTAATCTTTTAAAATCACCATTTCCCTTTCAAAGTTACAACCTTAAATAATCATCCATGTAGTTCCACATCATCACCTAGTTTAAATTTATTGTTTACATATTAAAAATTAAACATTACATAAACTAAAAATTAGAAGTTAATAAACTAAAACTACGTAAATTTAAAATAAAAATTGCATAAAATGATATTTAATAACATAAACTGCAAAGTAAAATTTACTAAAACTAGCCATCCGTGTGTTCTTATTTATTCTAACAGATAAAAAGCATCCGAGAACCTAAAATTAATCATTGTTGTCATACATTCTATCCAGACATTGTTGTGAAATGACCAACATGTTAAACTTTGAGGCTAAAATATTGTGGTTTATCATCATAAGATTTTTGATAACAAGTCTTTTTCGTAACCACTTAACGATCTAATCATTCATGAAGCAATACAAAAATGATACGGGAACTTAAATTTGTTGATTCCAGAACTCTTATTTGTATATGTTTGACTGAGAGTTGAAGATGAAAGCCGAGAAATTTGAGAGTGTATAATATTGAAACAAAAAGGTGTATTTATTACATTTTCATTTCATTACTAATGATAATTTTAAAATATGAGTATTCTAATAAATTCTTGTAAATCATATATCACTGTTTGTGTTCTATTTTTGTTATGAATAACAATTTTAAAATACTTGTTTAGTTCAAGAATACAACAATAAACAATCGGGAAAGACCGGCAATAAGTCTCGGTCGTTCTATTTAAAAAATTCATTTCTTAATACATTGTTTAAGTTTCATTACTTAAACAATTTAAAAGCAATAGAACTCATTATATCTCAACTAATCTTAAATGAAACAAAAAAAAGGCCATTTCAATACTTCATCAACCAGTGTTGTTACTTTACGTTTTTTTAACATGTATGTGGATGTATATATTAATTTATAAAATCTCATATGAAGTTTATAACTATATATCATTATAAGATTTTCCATTTACACAACAATAATCATATACAATAGACACAGAGTTGCATTCTAATTACCTAAATTATATACTTAAATATTATAATTATACTTAGAGTTTATCTTGTTCTACTTATACCAATCCAAAATATATACTTACATATAACAATCATACTTACAATTTATCCAGTAGTACTCATAGCATTTTTTTTTTCAATTTTAATGATAAACTCACTTGTATAATTATACATATTATTACGTTTTGATTTATATTTTTATTTTTCTTTGAAGAAGGGTATGCTTGATGAACTATTTGTTTGTCCAGTAAAAGCATAATGAACAAACACGAATAACGCCTTATTCATAGTCACTCACTTCATTTATAGTTAGGGTTGTAAACGAACCGAACGTTCAATGAACAGTTCGTGAACTATTCCGCGAGAAGTTCATTTTTATTTGTTCATTTAATAAATGAACGAACATAAACAAGAAAATTTTGTTCGTTTAGTTAAATGAACGAACGTGAACAGAGGCTGCGGTTGTTCATTTATGTGCGTGAACGTTTGATAATACGTTTTTTAACATTCACTTGTGTTCGTTCATTTAGGAGTTATGTTTGAGATAATTCTATTAAGTACTTATTTATCTTTAGTGGATATTATATAATGTTTATGATTTTAATTATAAAATCAATATATGATGGTTTGTATTTGGTTATCTTAGAAACTTTCGCTTGTGTTCATTAATATTCATAAACATTTATATGAATCCGCTTATCTTCGTTTTCATTCGTCTTATGTTTATGAACAGTTTATGAACAAATTCATTCTCTTAATGAACACGAACAAGAAATCCCGTTCGGTAAACGTTCGTAAGTAGTATACAAACAAGTTATTTTCTTAATGAATAAACACAAACAAAACTCTATTCATATTCATTTGATTCATTTACAGCCCTCCTGCCTACGGCAATAGTCTAACACATTACATTATCACTAAACAACCAAAATTATACCCATCTAAAGCCTAACATGAGAAGGGCATTTGAGTAATCTCACAGGTACAACAGCAGTATTCATCCTCACTCTTTCATTATCTCAAGACACACCAAATGAAAGAGGAGCTGTAATCACATGGAGTTGTTTCGCTAATGGGTCCTCCTCCCTCTCTCTCTCTCTCTCTATCTCTCTTCATACTATTATGAGCTAATTTTATAACAAAAAAAGAAAAAAAAAACAAAATTGCTTCTTTTACCAGATCGATCATCTGAACGCACCAATGGCTGATGATAAGGTATATACTATACTCATCTCTCTGCACAATTCTCTTACAAATTCTTTGTTTTCGCCTCAAGTTGTTCTGTTCTTGCTTACGATCTGTTCTAAGGTTGCGATTCCCGTTGCTGATTTGGGCAATTTGGAGTTGATTGTGAATTTGTATTGAATTAGGGTAAGATTGGAGGTGGTTTTGGTGCTGTAGATGTGTTAGTGATTTGGGTATGCTGTAGATTAGGATCATGGGGTTAGGGTTTCGTGTAGTTCGGGGATCTGTGTTGTTTGGGGATCTAGGTGAATTTTGTTAGATCAGTGATGTACTGTATGAATTAGGGTTTCTGGGATCTCTGCGCTTTTTGAACGTGCTTTGATTTTGTTGAGCTGATTGATGTTGTTTACTGTATTGATTGTTAAAAATTGATGAACTGTTACTTGATCTGCTGTATAATTATCTTGGAAAAGTATGTGAAAGGGTAGAACCGTAGAAGTTGACATTTTGATGATAGTATGCTTCATGGGTGGAAAAAATTGCAGTGGTAGTGGTGTCTGACTGTCTGTTATGTAGTTAAAACTTCAAACACCTGTTCTTTTGGCATATGTTAAGCATAATGTTGGTATTTGGTTCTCCAACTTATTTGTTTGATATATGGTGCAGGAAATGTCCGCAAAGGTTGTTGATGGAAATGGAGCCGAAACTGGTCACATCATATCTACCACAATCGGAGGCAATAATGGAGAACCAAAGCAGGTATGCTACAACATATAGCCGGCATCCTATGCGTAGTTTGAAACTTTTTTTGTGTGACCTTCCTTGCACATATATTGAGTTGGACTCCACCAGTTTATAACTGGTTACCTTTTTTATGTTTGCCTTTGTGTTTCAGTTTCAGAATTACTTTTGGTTTAGTTTTCAATTTACCTTATCGTTTGGAATGAAGCTTTTTTGCTGTTTTTTCGTTGTCACTGGCTCAAATTTAATTTACTGTTACCATTTAATTGCGTAGACTGTCAGTTACATGGCAGAGCGTGTGGTAGGGGCTGGATCATTTGGAATAGTTTTCCAGGTATCTAACTAATTCTCAGTCCATACAAATTTGAAAAACTGTATCTCTAATTTAATCTGAATATTTTTAATCCAGGCAAAATGTCTTGAAACTGGAGAAACTGTTGCTATAAAAAAGGTTTTGCAAGATAAAAGATACAAGAACCGTGAGTTGCAGTTAATGCGAACGATGGACCATCCAAATGTGGTGTCTTTGAAGCATTGTTTCTATTCAACGACAAGCAAGGATGAGCTTTTTCTGAACCTGGTGATGGAATATGTTCCAGAGACGATTTTTAGGGTTTTAAAGCATCACAGTGATGCACGCCAGAGGATGCCTCTCATTTATGTTAAGCTTTACACATACCAGGTTAAATTTTATTTCCATTTCTGCAAGATTTCATGTTCTTTTTTCATCTAGTTGTGGAGTTATAACATGTGGAAATCTTTTATCAGATTTTTAGGGGGTTAGCATACATGCATATGGTTACTGGAGTATGCCACAGGGACTTAAAGCCCCAGAATGTCCTGGTATGAATGCATACTTTTTCCTTTCTCAGTATTATATATTTTCAATCATTGGTTCTTATTCGTTTTAGTTTAATTTTTTTTTTTTAACAGGTTGATCCTGTTACTCACCATGTCAAGATTTGTGATTTTGGAAGTGCAAAAATGCTAGTATGTGACATTCCAACCCCTATCACTGGATCTTTCTAGATTTTCATTAATACTTGTATGGTACATTATATTAGATTATTAGCAATGGAAGCCATAAATATTGTATTCTCAAGTTGTGGGCTTGTGGCGATGTTTTTTGTCCCTTACTATGTAGTCGAGACATGCCTTCACATTATAATCTATATAGCCATATTGATAATTTGTTATTTCTGTTTTCGTCAGGTAAGGGGAGAAGCAAATATATCATATATTTGCTCTCGGTTTTATCGGGCGCCAGAACTTATCTTTGGTGCCACAGAGTATACAACCTCGATTGATATATGGTCGGCTGGTTGCATTCTTGCTGAACTTCTTCTGGGGCAGGTTAGCAGCTGTTCAAACTGTTACTAGTATAAAGTCATTATATAAGACCTAAACATATTGAACTTTTCTTGTTTTTTCTAGCCACTATTTCCTGGAGAAAATGCAGTCGATCAGCTTGTGGAGATTATAAAGGTATGGTTTCCTTACCTAAATTTGATCAACTTTCTTACAAGTTTATAACACGTTGCACTCAACTGGTCAGGTCCTGGGCACACCAACTCGAGAAGAACTTCGTTGTATGAATCCAAACTACACTGATTTTAGGTTTCCTCAAGTGAAGGCCCATCCATGGCACAAGGTATGATTTTATTTAGTTTATTATTCTTACAAATGTGGTATTTATGAGTGAGCAAAGTTATTTTGATATCTAACATCTAAGGAGTAGGAAAGGATGGGCATGCCTGTGTAGATGCTAGAGTTGTAGGAATGATACCGAGTTTTGATAGATGGATGCACTGTAGGTTTTCAAGTGATGGTTAATGTGTTGTGGTTTCTGTTGAAGGTGGGGCGTTTTGAATTGCAGGTCACAATGAAAAGGCTAGGGAAAATGGAAAAAGCAAGGAGAGAGAATAAATACATGTTAATTTGCTTGCACTTAATAAGTTCTAAAAGTTCCAGACTTATCAAACCCCATTGCTCTGATGTTCTTATTGATCACATTACACCAACATGTAGGCTAGGTGGATCAAAAAGATTTTAAGTTTAAACTGTCTTTTTTTTTGGCATGGATTGAAACCATCTGGGTTAACTGCACCCCTTTTCTTGTGCATTCTTCTAAAAAGGTTATAAATAGTTTTTTGATAATTGTTATTACAAAAACAATATTGCTACAACAACAATCTTAATCTTTGAGTAAGACAGTTTAGTAGATTGTATGCGCTTAAATAAACTTTGGGTGGCTTCCAACCCTTTCCGCTTTTAGCTAACCTTTGGTCTGATTCGTGTGAGATAAAAACCTAGCTCAAATCGAGCCATTCATAAGAAATGGGTTGAAATTGCCACCTTCAATCTAGCCCACCCATAAAATTTATGATGATTGATGGCCTGACTCTCTCAAGAAATGTTGTAAGATATTCAAGATACGCTACACGTGCACAAAGCATATCATGTTGTAACCGTTTAGTCATGTCATCTTCTAGCTCGACACCAAGTTCCTATTGTCTGGTTTGAATTTGGATACCAAATACATCATCTTTCCTTTCCTAAACCTCTTCCATGAGCTTGGGTGTTTCACAATGTGTTTAACTACGTGCCATTGAGTTCCAAATGGAAATTTTTTTAGATAAATGCCATTGAGTCCTTATAGAATGATTTTTTAATAATGACATTTATGAAATAAAGGATCAACATCATGATGCCAATTCTAATCGGTCGTTTATCTTGTTTCAGGTATTTCATAAGCGGATGCCTCCTGAAGCAATTGATCTTGCTTCACGTCTCCTCCAGTACTCTCCAAGTCTTCGTTGCAATGCTGTGAGCTTTACCACTCAGCTGCTTATTTACTTATGTATCTCATGTTTCAGATGGTCTATATTTGTCATCTGTATATGTGATCACAAATCATTAATCTATGGCGGTCGAAGGCCATACTGCACATGTTATGTTATGTTCAAAAAGGAATTAAAGCCTTCTTTTTCTTACCATACAGCTTGAAGCCATAGCACACCCTTTCTTTGATGAGCTTCGGCAGCCTAATGCTCGCTTACCCAACGGTCGACAGTTACCACCTCTATTCAACTTCAAGCAGGAGGTAGGCATATGTTTTATATATTTGTTAATTTTGAGGAATTCCTTTTATCCATTGCACTTTTATTTAGACTCGCTCAACATGCATACATGGTATTGTGGGAAAATCCCACTATGTTAGGGTAGAAATTGCATACCGGACTGCTTAAAATGGGATTGGGTCAAAACCTTATATTTTTGGTGTGTGTGTCAGCTTATGTTGAGCCCCACACTTTTTTGCCTAAAATTTTCATAATTCTATAAAATTTAGTGCCCTATAATTCTTCTATAAAATTTAGTGCCCTAAGATACAAGTAAAAATTATTTTATTAAAATATTAATCTGAATTTTTTTGATAAAATGATTTTGGAGGTTGTATGTGTTCAAAACTCACTTTGTGCGATTCCAAACCTGTTGGGCCCATTTCATATTTAGCAAATTTTTTAATTGATCAGTTAAAGATAACAAATGATCCAAAATGGGCCCTTAGTAAGTAAATTTGTCGAAATTGGCACTTCAAGCTTTCTTAGTGTATTTAATTATTATTATAATTTTTTGATAATTGAGTTCTGAGTTGTGGAAGTGTAATTTCCACACAGTAAATTGGCTTCATCTTCATTTCCTTATAAGTACTGCCTAGGGGGTTGGAACTAGTTTTCCTGATATTCCATGATGCTCTCATGTAATAAATTATACCTCAAGAGGTAGGCAAATTGTAAGATTCTTATTGGTTCGGAGATTTAGAAAACACTAATGGAGTTATAGTGCATCCTCTTACAGTGCTGTCCTAATTAATTGCAACCTTTTCTCTTCATAAAACACTTTTTGTGTGTGTGTGTGGATAAAGTGTTTACTTTAACCTAATTAAAGTCAAGTTGATGAGCCACTTTTTGGACCACTAATTTGGAAAAATAAAATGACATGCCTCCTTTTGCCCAATTTGTCTAGAAGTAATCATTTGTGATAAGGACTAGCATATGAAGTAATCATTTCTATATTAGCAAAACGAACTGAAGTAGGTCAGTTGTTTAAGGACACCTAGTAATATAATAGTGTATCTTGATATGCTCTCTGACTGGATATCCCTTACCTTCCAAAGAGTAATTATTGATGTTGAAAGCATATCATGAGATCTGTGTAGAGGTGGCTATTCGACCCATTTACTAATGATGGACTTGTTTCGAACTGGTTTAAAAAAAGCTTAGCTTAAAAAGAAACATGTCAATTGGATCGAACTCGTCCACAGAGCATTTTTAAGATGCATACAAATACTACCTCCTAAATTGTTACATTCAAAATATATCATTTTTAATCATATCTTATGCACTAAGTATAAATAAAAGGGATAATAAACATCAGACAGAAGTGTATGAGGCAGGTCAACCCAACCCATCTGGTTTACCACATTTAGACCTATTATATCTGAAACCTATATCTATGGTCCAGTTGTCAGCAGCGTCTCCGGAGCTTGTGAACAGGCTAATTCCAGATCATGTGAAGAGGCAAATCGGTCTACAGTTTGTACCTCCTGGTGCTGGTGCTGGGACATAATATACATATATAAACATCTGCTGTGGGATTCCAACCGATGAAGCTGATGA